>CAJZCY010000001.1:17710000-18375000 GCA_914969975.1 Anopheles atroparvus
GCCGGCTAATGCAGCCGACGAAACCCTCGCGCACCTCCGTCGCCGTCAGCGGCACGCTCTCGAAGCTTGGCACGCCGCCAAGGTACAGGTGCTCGTCCAGGCCGAGCCCGTAGAACTTGAGCTTCTCGGGGAAGTTGACCGGTGTCTGGTCGTCGACGATCAGGAAGCCGTTGCTGCGCACCCGGTTCACCTTGACCGTGTGCCACTCGCCGAGCCTGACCGGCTTCTCCGGCTGCAGCATCACCTGCTGGCCGCCGAAACTGAAACGGAACTGCGGGTAGCCGTTGCGCAGCGAGAGCGCGATGTAGTCCTGGTTCGGGCGTCGCTGGGCGCTGTACAGGATCAGTCCGTTCAGCTTGTCCGGCTTGAACGACACCTCGAAGTAGAACTTGGAGTACACGTTGTCGAACGACTTGTACTCGATGTAGCTCTTTGGCGACTGCGGGAAGAACGGGATGACGTTGTTCACCACTAGCGTGGTCAGGGCGTTCACCGTTTGGGCGCCGTGCTTGGCCGAGCAGACGTACGTGCCGGCATCAGCGGCCTGCACGTTCGTGAGCGTCAGGATGGACTGGATGGGACGGGAGAAAGAAGAAGTTCAAATGAGGCTCACTCAGGTGTTCCACCGCAGGCTCTCGCAACTAGCATCGCTTACACTTCTGGTGTCCGTGTCGCTGGGAAGGCTGCCGTCAGTGCGTGACCACTGGAACGCCGTCGGCTGCTGCTCGGTGTTGCACTTGAGGCGTACCGTTTGTCCCCGGTCGGCCTGCTCGATGCGCGATGTGCTCCGGGGCACGTCCTGGATCGTGTTTTCCTCCACCTCTAGGTAGAAGTCGGAAATGTACCGCAACCCGTCCTCGGTGTAGCAGATGCACGTGTACGCGCCGGCATCGTCCTCCCGGGCGTTCTGAATGAACAGCCGGTTGCCTTCTTGCTGCAATTCGTTCGAGACCGTGCCCGCAAGCATGGGACGATTTAGTACTGGATTGTCTGATTGGACGACTCAGTGCAATGCAATGTAATACTTACACGTATGTTGCTCGGCAGAGCCGTTCCATCCGCCTTCTCCCAGCGAATCGGAACACCCGTTCCGGCAGACGTGCTGCAGTCCACTTCGAGCGATTCTCCCGGTCGCACGTAGGAGCGTGCGGGGACCAGCTGCAAGATCGGTAGCGATTCCGGGGCTACACAGGTTTGCCGAGGGTGAAAATTCCCAACAAAAGAGAGACACGAACAGATCGCACGACGTGGGACGAAAAAATAGGAGAACGGAAACGAATTAGTTTTTCCCTTTGCCCTACACTGTTGGAAGGAGGTGAGAGCCGATGGACAAGATTGGACAATCCCTCCACGGCATTCCACCTCCATCGGGGCAGTTGGTTATACAGTGTCGTTACAAAGTTCTGTCTATAACATTCACTACTACGTGGCTGGTTTAATGTTCGTATACTGCGCGGTTTCATCATGGCCTTCGCTCGGATACGGATCGTCAACACTACTACCACTGGTTATTTGCTACTTAATACGCGGTGTTACGTAGACTGAAGCGTAATTTTACTTTCTTTTCTTTGCTCTATTGTTGGTATTGTTTAAGACCCCCGGCACCCTTTTGGTTATTGACTGAGCCGTGTTAGACGTAGGCCGTATGTTAGCACCCATCACCTGCCAGTTAGTAGCTACTAGCTCCAGGCTAACTAAGGTGAGAGTTAGTCACTCGGTGAACGTTAGCATCACAACAGGCAATCGAACGATGGCCACATGCCCAATGGTCGAAGCGCACGAAACAACATTGCAACGTATGCATAGTGGCGAACGGAGAACGATGGGCAGAGTATGCTTCTGGTTTGATTTGTTACGACCGCTTTGATTGCATGAAGATTTGTTCAATATTCGGTGCAGCGGTGATAGCGCACGACAAAAGATAAAGAAATCAAAACTCAAACCGTGATAGAACAGCACACAAAACCAAATTGTAAAAATCAAGTGATAAGAAAATAGTTCAAAAAGAATTAAAAAAAAAACGGGATATCAGCAAAACAACACGTGAAGCAAAATGAAAGCCTTTGAAAACGAAAAAAGACGTAGAAAACAGGCGTACAAACACAGCACATTAAGCACACACTTAAGACAGGCGCGGAACGCATTCTGGTTCCCTGAGAACACATAAAAACTTAGAAGCACACGCAACAACAAATGGAAACTGTCTACATACCGTTGCATACGATCGCTGGGTGGAGATAGAGATTTGAAAACAGAAAAAGGGGGATTGTGCAGTAAATTACTGATGTTGCTAGCAAACAGGCAAATGCAAAGGTCATGCCGAATGGTTTCGGTGTCGTCTGGTGCAGCCTAGCATGAAGATTAATTCTGTGGTCGCTAATCCTGACGATGGGAAGAATTCGCTCGAGGAGAAGATACGAACGACATTGGTTCATTTGCACAGCATATTATTATACTTTTTGGCAGGAACCAGGAACGTAAACAGTTTGAATTTATTTTTGAACGATTCTATTATAAAAAAATATAAGGTTCGTCGCTTATTAAAGTCTTTTGTAGATCTAATGGTAAATCATTCCTTACGATGAATACATCATTTAAATTAAATCATTATCTCAGAGAGGCTAGATGGGAATAGCTTTCAAGTGTTGCCTACCGACGATGGAGGCCTCCACTTCGATCGTTTGTCTCGTAAGATGGCTCGACCACATTGGTTAGTACACGGTTTAGTACACAAGATTTTTCTGCCACATTTGTCCGCAGCTTGGGCTCATACAGGAAACGGTTTACAAACATAGAAAGGCTTTTTTCCAGCTACAACCTATGCTGTGGCCGGTGCTTTTATGAACTTGAAAAAAAAACACATTAGACACGACTGCAACTAGACAAAGATGAAGCACAGCTAGGACAAACTCTAGGCTACACGGAAAACGAAGCAAGACTACACACGGGAGGACAAGCTAAACGATGACTTAATGGCTTTAATGCTTCACTGCACTGCCAGGGTTCGCGAATGGTTGTTTCCGAATTCCGAACCGCCCAATTTGTTCCTCGGGGCTTCTTCTATGTTCCCGGCTTTGCTTTAGAATTTGGAATTTTATGGTGCGTCCTGCGCCCGTAGGCGACCGGCACAAGCAGTGGCTCGGTGAACTTGACACGTGTAAGCAAGGCGAGGGTTGCCCGGTTGTGTCCGCCCTCCTCTCCCACGCCATGTGCACCACCCCGGACGTTGGGGTAGGTTAACACAGCGCAACATTGCGACGGTTGGTTGGACGCACCGACAGGAGGTAGGACGCCAACCGCAACAACACTACGAGGGGACAGGACAATAGTAACTAGGGACTACGTGTACGAGCGACACGGACAGGTGGGTGGACTAGTATAAGGGGGGGAGGTTGGTGGGCACAGATAAGTAAACAGGAAAGTAAAGTCGTGTTGATAACAAACCGAAGTAGCGCGTGGGTTTACGCTTCGGACGATCGACATCGCCGTCCGCAACAGCACCATCATCATCAACATCATCTCCATTGTTCATCCAGGTTGTTCGCAAGCGGGGACGCGACCTTCCGCGACCACGCGATCGAACGCCGGCGCTGGGACGCCGAGGTGCCGGGGTCTGGAAGGGCTGCTCGAACGGGTTGGACGCCATCATCGGGCACGTTGCCAGATCGTAGCAGTAGAAGCGCTTGCCATTGCACACCAGAACACGCGGCACGCACTCATCCCTCTCCTGCATCTTGGTCGTACACGAGTACTCCGTTAGCGTGCAGTTCATGTGCGGTTCTGCACGCACGCACGCGCACCGGGGGTGGAGCAAAGATGTCCAGGTTATTGCACAATTTGTTTCCGTTTTGGCTTTACGTTTTGTCGAGCATACTGTTTGGTTGTTCGTTTCGTTCGTCCGCCAATCGGTATCGCACAGCGCGTGTTTATAGTGGTATGTGATGGATTTACGAAATACTACGGTGGACACCAATACTGCCGCCGAAATTTTGCGATTTTGTGCCCGATCTAGTGATGCCGAAAAACAGGAGCCAATGGTTCGTAACGGCATTTATTGCGCCGAAAGCGATCATCGCGGACAGTATTAACGTGACGCTGGATGGGAAAAGAGATGTGTTGCGTGTTGGCTACCTTTGCCCCTAGCGCGGGCTATCTATTGTCGTATCATAAGGCGCATCAGGATCGGTGCAAGCAACAGCACAGCAGCAGCAGCAGCAACAGCAGCAGCAGCTGAAGCCATCAGTGATCACTATGCTGTGTGCGCTTATGGATGGCCGAAATGTGGATGGTGCAGCGGGTGCGAATGATGGGTGGTGGTGATGGTGGTGGTGGTGGTGGTGCGCGATCACATGCCCGAATATGTTGCAACAAAACTACGGATGAAACATGGGAGTGTCTCCCTTCTTCCGGGCTGACCTGCTGTTGGCAATGTGTTGTGGATGAAAGGGCTAGCAACAGAGCCTTATGTCTGTGCCCCTTCTGCTGATGTAGGGCGTGTGAAACTTGCGATGAGTCACAAACAATGAATACACATTCACTCACACAAATCAACTGGGAAGCCCAAACAGGAAGTGAGAATTTGGAAACCACGGAAAACAGACGTCAGATGAGATCGATCGAAGCACGGTTGTTTGCAGATGATGCGGTCGTGATGTGACCCACCCGACACAGACTTGTATGTGTGCTGCTGGTAGTGGAACGACGGCACAGGATGGACTAGCTTGATCACTCCCTTTTCCACCAACGAGAAACGAAAGGACAAGAGGAAAGTTCCGGCACAAAGGAGGAGAAATGGGGACAACCTCGGCCTGGGTGGAATGCTTCGACTGGAGACGAATGTTTCAACTATCGAAAGAGATGTATGGTTTTCGGTGCAAAGGGACTGATGGGCAACGGGACGAATAGAAACTTGATCAGACGAAATAAAAGTCTGGCCGTTGAAGATTGAAATGTGATTGTCGAGTAATTACTTTCTCATGCAAAAGAAGTACGCTCTCGTAGGCTGTCTGAAAATAGAGTTCCATCGGCCTCTTGTGTCGGGGGTCCGGGATAACCGAGAGTGTACGCCGGCTCAAACTCGATCGAAAGGGGAAAAAGTCATGTGACTCCGCCTGCACAAATTACGGTCATTATGCCAAGAAGAAGACACCTGAATGGAACCCTCTTATGATTGCCCTATCGAAAAGCGGATGGTTGCGTTAAAACTGTTGTAATTCGTCTTAGAATTTTGGCTCTCCGAAAACCAGTCGATATTTTGAGTACGTAACTGAAACTGAGAAGGGTTTTTGGCTACGTTTGCCTCTGTCGAATGAAACACTTTGTGAAGAAGTTCTGTTTTGCACGAACCTATTTTCCTTTGGAAGTTTGTTAGAGATGGAGCAAAAGGGCGGAATGAAAGAAAAAAAAATCTGGTTATTTCACTACTGTCTCGAATGTACCTAAGGAGGCCGAGAAAGGGCTTTTCTCATAGTGAGGATCCGTTGGGAGTGCCACGTTGAAGATGACCGAAGAACCCGCTAGGATATCCCAGGTCTCGTTCGACATGTCGATCAGGAGCTGTCTGGAGGACGCTGAGGCAAACCGTGGACAGTCTGTGGGGGTGTGTGTGCATGTATGTGTGTTTTGTTTCCAAATCTTTACTGTTTTGTTTTATTAGTACATTGGTCAGTGGTTTTATTGTCCCATGCTCTCTCTCTCTCTCTCTCTCTCTCTCTCTCTCTCTCACTGTCTTTCTCTCACCAGATTCTCCTCATACACACCGTCTTTAAGCCTATGGGTTTAAGGTGAACTGCAGCACAGGGTTTCCACATTAATACTCGCTCTTGCACGCACGCACTTGCAAATGGGGTGAACGGGGTGTGTTTGTGTGGTTGCTGGTTGGGGCAGATTCGGTCCTACCCACGTGGGTTAGTACTACAGTATCATAACGATGTGGAGGCGCATGTCAATATGATGGTAAATAAATGTATGCGTTTTAAGTGTGTGTGTGTGTTTGTGTATGTGTGTGCATATGAGAACAGGGGGTAAGTTAAGTACGTACAACTAGTAACGATATAGTAAATATATTAAAGGCATGATGATAATACATAACAGTCACACAGGACCCACACACACATCCATATTTTTGAAATGTTTGATTTGATAATTTCATTGATTTGTTTTGTTGATGTTTTTGGCAGTGCAGCAGAATTAATGCTGCCCGAAGTTTCTTACGTATTCCGTATTTTGTGTGTAGATAACTTTTGTTTTTCTTCTATTTTGTCTCAGGATGCAGATCAAGGATGCGTAACCGTAATCTAAAGTGCGAGTGCGTGGGAGTGGTGGGATGACCATGCTTTGCAAAAAACAACATAACTACTACTGTTAATCACCTTCCAAGCGGCCAACAAACTACTAATGTACTAGCATCATGTAGCGTGTGCGATTTAGATTTTAGATTAATGATCTTCCTGTATTTTTGTTTGTTTGTTTGTTTGTTGGTTTTTCTCTGTTTGTTTCAAGCTATGAGTTTTGTTTTTGCTGGTTCGCTCGTCACTTGATGGAAAGATAAATCTTTGCTGTACCCAAAACTATGGCAGCATTATAGCATTTGCTTTAAACTAAAGTGAATCGTTTCTGTTCATAGCATGTTAATGGCCTTTGGCAAAATAATTACTCGATTATTTTTTTTAAATGAAACCAAAAATGCATTGCATTTTCCTTTCATTTTTCCTCGACCACCCTAAGATCGTCCTTTCGTTCCCGTAACGGTTGATCCCGTTTGTCATTGCGTAGCCTTTGTCGCTAACTGGTAACCTAGTTTATATATGTACCGCTCGTAAAGCATTCTTTATACGATGGGTTATTGTGTGTGTGTGTTGTGTGTTAAGTTTCAAGCAATACTTGTCATTCCGTTGTTGGCGATGAACCGGAACCTTGGCAAAACAATATTTATATTTACATTCACTGCTCAAAGAGAACTGAAAATGGTCTTGCTCAGGTGTAAGATTGAACCTGCGCTGCGGCGATTTTTGTTTGGATTTTTTGTTGTGCGATTTAGTATTGTATGAAAGAAATGAATAACCTATTGCTTACAATAGATTATTCGTTTTTTTGCTTACAATATCTTCGAAAATAACTAACTGAATCCAACGAAGAGTAACAGTGCTAACTCTCAGCCCAATAACGCTTCGGGAGCAGTAGGGGCAATACAATGCTACGACGACTAATGCTACTACTACCATCTACTATAACTACTGGGCCATTGATTGGCTATTGCTACTACTACTCAGCGAGCGGGGTATGTTTGAATATATTAAAGATACACTTGGTATAAAAAAAAAAAACAACTAATAAAAGTAACAATCGTCCCCACGCAACGGGGGGCACGCCGGGAAAATAAGTGGTCGAAGAAAGTTAGATAAATTGCGCTCTCCTTTCTGCCAGAAAATAAATCGTTCTCGTTGTCGCTTGCTATTTTTCCGGTCCCGCAACGACGACGAGCCAGGTGTTGTAAGAAAGGCAACACTATGACGCTGCTTTTGGCAGTGGTGTGCCGTTCGTTACGCCGTTGCGTCTTACGGCGAAAGGTTTGATTTCCAGATTAATCCCTCCCACCACCCGGTCTCTAGCGTAACATGGTTCGAATTGATTTTGTTTTGTTGTTTGTTCGGTTTGAATCGAACTTGGCTATTGGAAAGTGCTCAGGATTACCTACCCTGGATGGTAAGTTGGACGGAGTAGTACGCCTTTGAGCCGTTTAGTAGGTACATCGTACACTCGTAGGTGCCCGCGTCCTGCGGCTTGACATCCCTCAGGACCAGAAACTTGTCTCTCAGCTCCGCCTTCGCCGGCAGGGGACGCTCCAAGCGGCTCCAGTTGTACTGCGGACATTCACATTCATCAACAGGGAGAACCGTCAGTAACGTACTTTGGTTTTAGTACTCGAAGGAGGTACACTTTAGTAACAACACTTACGCGTACGTTGCCGGGCAGCTGCGTCGAGGGCAGTTTACATTCAAGCGAGACGCTGGAACCCTGGGTGGCATTCTGGTACGGTAGCTGGTTAGGCGTTCCCGGAATCAGCTCCTGATCTGGAAAGCACAAGAATTGAGCGATGGGGAGACAAGACAAGAGAGGTTGGTTCTGGTGCTGTTTGGAGGAGGTGCTAGCTATGACGACTCCGAGGCTTACTGTTGACGAGAACTTCGGCGACTTTGGTCGTGTTGCCGTGGTGGTTCCAGGCGGAGCAGTAGTACCGCCCGGCGTCCTCCAGCGCGATTCTCTGGAACTGCAGGTAGTTGCCGTGGGCGCGCACCGTATTCGGCAGACTGCGGCCTTCCTCCGCGTGCCATTTGAAATCGATCGGCTGGTCGCCGGTGATGTTGCACAAGATGGTCACCTGGTCACCCGGGTGCACAGTCATCGGCATCGTCGGGCTGAAGGTGATCTTTGGCGGCGCGATCACCTCCACCATGATGCGCACTACCGTGATCGGCTCCGAGTTCTGATAGTAGGTGACGCAGTCGTACTCGCCGCCCGCGTCGTACCCGGTGTTGTCGATCGTCAGGACGCCGTTCTGCATGGTCGACCCGATCGGAAGCGGACGTCCGCCGCGGCGCTGCCAGTAGGTGGGCGTGCTCAGGTATTCCTCGTTGCATATCAGCTTCGCCTGTCCGCCGAGGAGGGCCTTGTAGGTGTGGGTCGGTGGCTGTCCCATGTTGTTCGTGAACGGTGGGCGGGGACGTGGAGCTGGCGGGCGTGGCAATGGTTCGCCGTCGAAGTCATCGTCGCGGTCACCGACGTCGCCCCGCTTCGGGTCCACCTGGAGCGTCAGGTACTGGGCGTCCTCGCCGGCGCTGTTGGTCGCCTTGCACTCGTACGTGCCGGCGTCCTCCAGCTCGGCCCGGTGCAGCGTGAGCGTGACCTCTCGCAGGCCGGTCGTCTGCTGGCGGAAGTTTGAGCGGGCCGCACCCTGCGGGGGCAACAGCGTCACCGTTGGCGCTGGTTTACCCGTGGCCGAGCAGGTGATGGTTAAGTCGTCATTCTTGGTAATCTTGTGGTACTCGTTCGGCAGCAGCCGGATGATCGGTGGCTGAAGGACCTCGATTGTGGTGGCGATCGTGGTCACGCCGGCCAAATTCTCCGCCCGGCACTCGTACTCGCCGGCGTCCTCGAGCATAGCCCCGTGCAGCCTACGAAATGGTAAAGGTGAACAAAGCGAACCCGTTTAAACCTCCCAATATCCGTGACTTACGTGATGACTCCTTCGGCATCGTTGACAAAGCGCGACGACAGCGGTTGGCGGTCCTTGCGGGCCCAGCTGATCTTCGGATACGGCACACCGGCAGAGACACGGCACGTCAAACGGGCCGATTCACCCACCTTGATCGACTGCGGTTCGCTGGGGTGGATCTGCAGGATAGGCTTCTCACGGCCTGCACGGCGATAGGAAAAGAGAAGAGGAAAATACTTTTGTAAAGGCAACTTCGAGGTTGTTTTTTTTTTCTTTCCAGCAAATTTCAATTTGCTAATGGATGTCGACTGAAATTTACCAGATATCGCTTCGAGCGCTTGCAACAAAAGGTAGAAATAGGTTAATAGTCAAAGAACAAAGTCAATTGGCAACGACGGTCGTCAACGACTTCCGATGTTAGATCCGGATGAAACTCGCTTAGTGTTACTTACGATCGATCTCTACGACAGTGTAAGCCCGATCGAGCCCCTCGTCGTTGGAGGCCACGCACACGTAAACGCCGGCGTTCGAGGGCTGTGCGTTGAAGATACGCAGCACGCTTCCGCTCAGCTGCACGTTGCTCGCCTGGTTTCCGGGTGTCGTCCACTGGATGCTGGGGAACGGTTGGCCGGTGGCATCACACGGCAGCGTAAAGTCCGAGCCCTGCAGCACGATGTAGTTGTTGTTCAGGGGCACGACTCGCGGTGCAACACTGCGAATGGAAGAGTTATATTGCGAGAGAGAAAGGTTGTTTGAGTTTGCTCGGGCTAGAATCACGGCCGTGGTGCTCTTGGTACCTGTTGGACTGCGGGGGCATGCCGGTGTCCGGGGCGATAACCACGTCGACGGTGGACGACTTGATGTGGCCAGTCGGGAAGGTGGCAGTACATACGTACTGGCCGGTGTTCTCCTCCGACGCGTACTCAATGATCAGCATTTCGTTACGCACGTTCACGTTGCCCGGCAGGCGCGGCTCACCCAGCTTGCTCCACGAGACCCGGGCGGCCGGCGAGCACTGGCACACCAGACGAATCAGTGCGCCCGGCTGCCCGTCGAAGCTGTTCGGCATGATCTCGACACGTTCGTACTCTTGCGAGCCGGTGTCGGGTGGTGCAACTACGCCGACCGGATTTACGTACACGGTCAGCAGCGCATCCGCTTCGCCGACGTCGTTGCGTGCCACACATCGGTACGTACCAGAGTCGTTCTGGCGGAGCGAGTGGAACCGCAGTAGCCCGTACTGGTTGACGGTGTTGTACGGCATCGGCTGGTCGATGCGCTCCCAACGGATGGCCGGGGTCGGGTAGCCGGTGGCCGTACAGCGTACCTCCGCCGACTCGTACTCTTGCTTGTCGAGGAAGTTCTCCGAGGTCTGCACCGTTGGTCGGGACGGTTCTCGTTCTGCGAGGGGAATAGGAAGAAGAAAAAAAAAACCCCGAACAATCAATCTGCGCCTCAACGCACCGGAATGATGCCCTCCCTTACCGCTCACGGTGATGAGAACCTCCTTGTAGACCACGTCCGAGCCGCTGGTGGCTTGGCAGACGTACGAACCGCCGTCGGTGATCTGAATGTTCGTGATGACCAGCGTGCCGCGGTCGGTGTACGACTGGTCCGGCATGCGGCCGATCTTTTTTGTCCATTGCACCTCGATCGGTCTCTGGAAGGGCAAAGGCTCATGTTATCGGAGTCTACGCACCACGATACCTCTCTCCGACGGTACTCACCTGCGTCAAGATATGACGAGCCCTGCAATCCGCGCGGAATTCCTGGCCAATCTCGACAATCTTGATGGATGGTGCGTCGATCACCACCTCGATCACGGGGTTCTCTGGCGGCTCCGGACGAGGGGGTTCGTATTCTTCGTATTCGAACGATGAGGTGTGGGAAGAAAGAGGAACTATATTAGCCTTCTTAGCCTGTGGCCGCCTCCAAGGCACGAATATTCGGTACAAATTGTAAGTGTGCCGTTTTGCAGCATAAGGTTAATATAAAGACACTTCTTAAAGTGGAGTGTACTGTATTTACTTTTCAACATAAAACTACTCTCTGAGCGTTGGGGGTAAGTATTAGTAACACCTACCAAACAACGAGCACACGGTGCGCGTTGGAGAAAACAGTGGATGAATTGTTTGAACGTTGTTTAGCGCCCTCAATCCTACTACTCAATACGATGCCTTTATAGGCATTTCGAATTACCATTAGCTTGTTAGAATTGGTTAGAACAGTAGGGTCTCCGTTTAAAGAACGGCTGAATGAAGCAGGTGGACTAGAGCAAACTGGTCCATTAGTAGTTTATCGGTTAGTGCCACAATTAACATAGATCTTGGACGGGTGTCCCCGGTGTTACGAGTGCGATGGTTGTGGTTAAACTGTTCTTTTAGTACACCGAGTTGGAATTATTTTTGTTGTCTAGCAAGTAGACTGCGAGCCGAACACAAACATATTTAGAAGCACTGAAGTGACAGATAGGAAGCAGTAGCAAAAAAAAACCGATGACAACCACCTTGGTAGTACGATCGTTTGTTCTTAAAAATCACACCAATCTCGGCACCCTTGTCATCACACTTGTAGTAATAGTCTTGCGCAATACCCCGATCGGTGTGAACAAACGAGTTGGTCGTGCAGTCGACGAGTACGGTGCGCCGCGGAATGTTAGCTGGGCGGATTAGCTTGTGTGGCCCTTTTGCGGTCGAACCCGTGCGTGTTAGAGATGTGGAGTCGAAAGGTGTGTGGTGAATGTGCGAAATTGTGTTATGCAGTGTGGAGAATGAAGAAAAATGACGATATCAGTTAGATGCAAATCCGTCATGCACGTCCCTTACCGACGCTTATCGCGCAACGCGCCTCATATAAACATTAGTAAACCGTTATTGTTATGGAATTGCCACTGAGTTAGTGTTTGCCCGGAAAAAAGAACTGAGCTAAAGGAAACTATTTATGCTCCTGTGCATGTCGCTGGTTGAGCCTGCTCGGCCAGCAATAGCGTGGTAAGTGCCATTATAAGGGGTGCATTAAATGGGTGAAAAACAAAAACAAATCGTTAAAATTATCCATGGTGGCCGGCGGTGCCGGAGTCAGGCAAGTCAGACAGAACAAATTAAAAAAAAAAACGAGAACAGGAACAATCGTTGATTACACTGGACCACTGGTCCTCAGGGGTAGCGCGAGGAAGTTACTTACGGTTGTCGCAGTTTTCGCCACTGAAGCCCTCCCGGCATTGGCATTCTACGACACCCTGGCCGCTCATGAAGCACGAGTCGGCATTGTTGCACGGGCACGGCTTGCAGACGCCCTGCAGGCCTGCACTACGATCGTAGATGTCCCGGTAGTGCAGATCCTCGCATTGCTGTGAAGGGAGGCGAAAGAGGAAGATGCATATCAGCTAACTGAAGCTTTTGTACGACGCAAACCACAAATGAATAATTATTAAATATCTACTACTACTACTGCAGCTACTAACGAAGGAGAGGAAAGGGGAAGCTCTAGTAGAGTGGTTGTCCATCCGTATTAAGCACAAAAGTTCGATTTTTGTTTCGGTTCACGGAAAACGGTTTCAAAGCAACCCTGGTATTAAAATAAACCTGGAGTTTTGTGAGTAGGAGAAGATGGTTCCTACCTCACAGCTGGTACCGCGGTATCCCGGTGGGCAGCGGCACATCTCGACCTCCTCGGCAATGCCGGCGTACGTGCGCGTGCTCACGGCGGTTCCGAGCGCGATGTCGCTGAGCCGCGACAGCTGCGTGGGGCTCTTGGTGTTCGCACGAATCAGGACGTGATCGAGGTTGGACAGCACCGTGAGCAGATCGTTACGGGACGCCGGGTAGGATGTACGCTGATTGATCACTGTCCATTCGCGCTCGAGCAGCGGCACGCTGTGGGACTGCAATGGCAACAACAGAATGGGGGTAGAAACAATGGCACTTCGTGGGATTGGTGGCACAAGCCCTAGGTACTTACACCATCTTCGTAGTGGTCTCGATTCCACACCAGCTGCATGCCGTTGCCGCTGAGGATAACGTCGTGATCCGGCACCGGGCGACCACCGTCGACGTGCTGCGTGAAGGTCAGGTTGGCGCCGTAGGACAGTATCTGGTTGCCGAGCACCACCGACGGGAGGTTCCAGTAGTAGGTCTCGCCGTTGGTGAACCGGTAGCTGATCTCGTTGATGCTTGGCTCGATTGTGAGGGCGTCGCCGCGCACCCGCACCGACCCGGTGCGGTCGGCCAGCGTGATCGTGTTGTCGAACGGATCGAACAGTACCGGCAACTCCTCGCGGTACAGGTTCGAGCTGCCGCACGACTTCGTCACGCCGGAGCAGAAGCACGCCAGGCAGCCGGTTTCGTGGCGCTGGCTCAGCCCGAACGAGCCATCGCGGCACTGGTCGCAGCGGCGACCCTCCACTAGCTGCTTGCACTCGCAGCCCCGCTGGCAGCGGCCGGTGAACCCGCGCACGTCACACTCACCGCAATCGTACGATTGGTCCGGTTGGCTGAGCTTGCAGTCGTACGGCGTGCCGACGGTCGCGTTGCCGACGTAGGGCGGCCGGCACAGCTCGCAGTTCGGACCGTACGTGTTGTCACGGCAGTTGAAGCAGGCGCCGGTGAGCGGATCGCACTCGTCCGAGTGGCCGTTGCACGAGCACGGCTCGCACAGCCCAAGGTAGACGCCCTGGTCGCCCTTGAAGAAGCCGGGCGCGCAGTCCTCGCACGACAGGCCGATGTGACCGTGCGGGCA
This sequence comes from Anopheles atroparvus, assembly GCA_914969975.1. Classification (NCBI taxonomy): domain Eukaryota; kingdom Metazoa; phylum Arthropoda; class Insecta; order Diptera; family Culicidae; genus Anopheles; species Anopheles atroparvus. The sequence goes on from CAJZCY010000001.1 coordinate 17,723,952, forward strand.
CTGGCAGTGCTCCACGGGCCAGGCACGGTCTCCCGTTACCCTCGGGCGGTCGCCCCGGGCGATGTCGAGACTGACGTAGGACAGGGCGGCCTCGTTCGAGACCGTGTTGTACGTCGCCTTGATGAAGATATCACTAACGTTCGCTAGTGCCATCAGCATGTACTCCCGGTTGACCATGTTGCCGTCTTCGTAGTTCTGCCAGTAGTCCTCCAGGATCGGTACGGCGTTCGTGCTCGAACCGATCGGCGAGATGGGGCTGGTGCGATAGTGGTGCAGCTTGATTTTGTTGCCCTTCAGAGGGAAGAAACAGGTGGAAGACGTTTGTCAGCCAACGCACGCTGGATGTTTTGTGAAACACACTTACACTGTGCAGCACGACGTCCGGCGAGTTGTTGCGGGAAACACCACCCGAAGAATGGGGCGTGTAGCGCAGGGTGTAGTTAAGCAGACCTCCGTAGGACGTCAGCTTGTTGCCAAGGAATCTAAAGAAAGTAGCGAGGAACAGATGAGCCGTGAACGGACGAGTCTGTAGGATTGCGTAGATGGTACGTACTGAGTCGGGAGTCGCCAGTAGAACGTGTCGTCGCTCGGGCCAAAGTTCCTGTACACGATCTCTCTGTTCGAGACGGCCAGACTGTTCGCCACGACCGACGGGTTGGTGTAGTCCGAGATGAGCGAGAAGCCGGAGCGGCCGTCGGCAAACGAAGCCTGGATGGTATCGCGGGTCCAGGTGGTGCTGCTGCACTGATCCGTCACGCCCATGCAGAAACACTCGACGCAACCATTGTCGTGCAGATAGAAGTGGTGGGCCGAGCAGCGGTCACAGTACGTGCCCTCGGTGCCCTGCTTGCAGTAGCACTGGCCGTCCGCGCCCACGCGCTCAGTGCCTTGCGTGTTACACCGAGAGACGGGACGCGGGAAGCAGCCCTCTCCGAGCGGGTTGCCAACGTAGCCCTCGGCGCACTCCATGCACCGCTCGCCTGCGTATCCAACGTCACAGCGGCACACAACGTTATCCCGGGAGTCCAGGTAGCAGGAGCGGGCTCGTGACTTGTCGCCTACGACCGGACAGGGACACGGCCGGCACGGTTGACCGCGGTTCGGATCACCGTAGTAGCCAGGACGGCATTCTTCGACCCGCGGGACACACCGGCCGAGCCAGGGCCCGCTGCCGGTCTGGCGGACGTAGTCGTAGTCGCAGCTCTCGCAAGAGAGACCCCGGTAGCCGGGTGGGCAGCGGCACTCCTCGACGAGCGGGGCCGAACCGAGACCGCGATCGTTCGTGCTGGCCGAATCCATCATGATGTTGACCAGTTCGATGTTGCGCTCGACACCGTCGACGTACTGCATGCGGATGAGGATGCTCTCGATGTTGGCCAGCACCATCATGATGTCTTCGCGATGGGCCAGTGAGTTGTCCAACCGACGCCACCAACCCGGCACCAGGCTCACGGTCACGTTGTTCCGGATGTCTGGATAGAACGTTGCTCCGTGTCGGTAGAACAGGTCTACTCCGTTGCCCTAGCGGAAGGAAAGCGTTCAGTTTTTAAACGAATGAAATGAATCGACGTCGACTCGTAGAGGTCGTGTCCTTTTATTTGCTGGGAGATATTATCGATACTAAATCCAGAGTTGCATGATCCTATATAATAATAGAGGTAGATGCTTTAGGCTATGCAGATTTCAAATCTAAATTTAAGTGATGTTGTTAAACAAACCCTGTTAAGCCCTGCTCATTACATTACATGAACTCACCCTTAGGATGACATCGGGGGCATTGATGGGCCGTCCGACGCCGTCATACTCGACATCGTACCGAATAGAGCCACCGTACGATTTCAGTTGGTTACCCTTGTACTCATCTGGCAGCGAGTAGTACGGGATGCGAGGCCCCGGGACCAGGTTGGTTAGACGCAGCTGCACGCCGTGCCGCTGGGCCGTCAGGTTGTGGTTCTGGAACTCGCCCACCAGCAGATCAGGCCGACCATCCCAAGGCCCGTCGACGCCGACGACCGTTAGGGATGAAACCGGAGGCCGCAGCTGGGGAGCATAGGGTCCAGGAACGATGGATAAGAAAACAATACCACCAGGGGGCACCGAAGGGTCGTAGACTTACCGAGTAAGTGTACAGATCGGCACTGCTACAGGTGGTGGTAACACCGAAGCAGAAGCAGTTAATGCAGTCGCCCGGAACGAGCGCCTTGTTGTTAAAGTAACCCTGCTGGCAGACGTGGCCACGACCGGTCACGATGACGATCGTGTCGGGTGACACGAAGTGCGTGCCCATCGAGTTGATGATTTCGCACGAGTACGCACCCGAGTCGATCGGCTGCATGTCCTCGCAGGTCAGCCGCCCGAAGCCCTGGTCGCTGTTGGAAACGCACTTCGGTGGCACGTGTCCCCAGTTGAGGCGCCAAACGATCAGCGGAACCGGGATGCCGGTCGCCCGGCACGTGATGTTCAGCACGCCGCCGGCGATGATCGTTTGCGTCGGTGGCGGTGGCTGAATGACGGCCGGGGCCACTGGAGTGAAAGGGGCAGAACAAGAAAAAAAACACATCAGTAAACTTGAGGATGGATATTTGCGCATTTGCATTATCGCTGTACTTACTGCAACCGATCTCGTCCGACTGGTCCAGACAGTCCGGGTGCGTGTCGCACTGGAACGACTTCGGGATGCACTGGCCCGATCGACACTGGTACTCGTCGTGACGGCAGGGCGCATCCGGTGGCAGCGTGGCGCAGTTCTCCTCGTCCGAACCGTCGCCGCAGTCCTGCTCGCCGTCGCACAGCCACGTCTTGAGGATGCACTTCCGGTTGCGACACCGGTACTGGTTTGGTTCGCACTGCTGCGTGCCGCAGCTCGTCTCGTCCGAGCCGTCACTGCAGTCACGCTTGCCGTCGCAGATCATCGTCTTCGCGATGCACTCGCCGTTCATGCAGGTCGCCTCATTCAGCGCACACACTGACGGTGGCCGTTGGTAGGAGTCTGCCGGGTGGAAACGGTTATGAGACGAACGATAAGTTACCGTCCACTGCGGATCTTTACTAGTTCTACGAAGGTATTATTACGACTCGATAGACAGCCAGAAACAACAACATCCCGCTTGAGTTATACTAACCACGAATTCCATTTACAACATCACGCACAAAACGTGCCGTGACAGAGGAAAGCATGAAATAACAAGTGGAACTCGATTAACACACTTGACCGGCGGATTGTCAGATCGCGACCGGTTTACCTGTTCCAAAAAACGTAAACCCTATATGTGGCACCGTGCCATACCGCAGGGCAGCGTTCTTCAGGTTACTGTACTTTATGTTCCACGCTGGAAGGCAGCGTGCGGATGAAGAGAGCGTGTGTTTATTGATTCGCTTATCCCATCGTGGGTTTAAATTCCCAAATTCACAAAACCACCGCTGCCGATGCGCATTTACTTACATCGTTCCACGGTGAGCGAAACCGTTTTGCTACTTCCGGGCGTTGATGGAGGATATCCGACAGCCTCGCAGACGTAGTCTCCACCGTGGTCCACCTGAAAGCACACGTAGAAAGATCGTTCTCTTGGTAAGATCGTTCAAGGGGTACTCGAGCATGCGAACTTACGCGAATCATCGGAATCTCCAGGCGGCCATTGAGGTCGCGCGTTCCCTGTGGCATAGGCTCACCATTGGCGCGGACCCACTTCACCTTGGCGTGCATTGGGCCCTCGTCACGGCACTGGAAGACGACTTCATTGCCTGAAAGATTGATGGGTGTTAGTTTTCCGGTAGGAGAACGTATGTTTCCATTCAATGATCCCATTACTTTACATGTTTGTAACGAAATACTATTTTGCAAATGTATAAAATGCGTTTGTTAGGAGGGTCTGTTTGGGTTTTAGTTTGGGTTTATATCTTTAGTTGAATACTATGAACGTTTGAAGATAAAACGGTTGACACACTGACGTAGTAACTGTTATATTGATTAAAAAAAATTATCTCGTGTGTCAAGATCAACTTAAAGGGTTCAGAACGAAACAACAAAAATAGTAAAACAGGGATTTGAGGCATAAAGTTGATTTCAAAATATACAAAATACATAAATATGTTTGAAAATAGCACTTTCAATTGGTGAATTGATTCAAGGTAACCTGATTGCTATTGAACAACGATAGAAAAAGAAAACGTATGATAGAAATCTAAAGACTTTTGTATAACACATGCAAGAAAGAATGGTGCATACAAAAGTGAACGTGCTGGAAATCATGCGAACGATCGTGCGTTGATAGGATAAGCATGCACTTTCTCGTCTCGACAGCTGTTGGAAAACTTACCCTCCACAATTGGTACTTTTCATTGCAAGCAATGGATTAGAAAGGCGTTTAAACATAGAAGAAGAAAGCGTTAGAGTATAGCGAAGGTTTGTAATAGAGAAAGAGATTGGGGGATTTATTTCTCTTTCTTGTTGAAAAGATAGAAAACAATATTCAGGGAAAGCGCTGAAAGGAAGGTAGCAGGAAAAAAAACACCCCTCCCCCCCCCGGAAGTGTCCCGATCGCCTCGGATCGCTTCGTTGCATACTTACTCTCTTTGATGGTCTGCTGGTTGGGATAGGTTCGCAGGTTCAGTCCCGACTGGTCGCCTGGAGGTGTAGGCTCTGTTGGGTCAGCAGCATCGTTAAGAGATTGGAGGGGAAAAAATGAAACAAAACTTAGTTTAAATGTTGATAGTGGACAACGGAGCAGTGAAACTGTGGTTTCCTGAGTTGGAATAACATTTGTTGATGTTTATCTCGATTGATAAACGTTGTTGTTCGAAAGCATTCAATATAGAGTAATAAGACAAACTCACAAAAACCAAACCCGATTCAAGTGGGGTTTTAGTAGCATATTGATAAAAGCTTATGTTTGTTACTACTGCATTTCATCAATGCTTTAGTTTCAAATAACAGCTAATTGCTGGCCACTGTTTGGTACATCCATCATCCTTAGTGCGGTTTCGAGAATACAGGTCTTTCAAATCATCAAGGCAGGAAAGAACCAACGGTTAATTAAAATAATCAACTCCTAGACCTCAAATGGCGACCTGAAATTGTTTGAGTATCCATAGGTCAACGCGCATTTAATTTGTGTGTCTAGGGGTTGATAATTATTAAGAAAATGAGGCTCCGTCTTAGTTTAAGCTTAAATTTAAAGAAGAAAAAACACGCCGAAAAACTTTGTTTCAAAAACCAAAGCAAGGAAGCAGCCTAACAGTTGGCCAAAATAGCTTAAATTTATCTTTGTGAAACCATGCAAATGTTGTCCAACTTTTAATGTTGTTGTTGAGTCAGTGTGTAAGAGTTTAGGCCTTAGTCCAATAGTGTATAGACCGTTGTTTAATTTAATTTATTTTTTATTTTGATCTGATCGAAGTGGAGAAGTTAGTGTGGAAGCACCCCTCGATCAAACGTTGTTAAGGGTAAATTCGCAAAGTCAAAGGCCTGTCAATCCAGGCTCACTGCCGCGGATCGTGCAGCACACACATACCGCAATCGAGCTCATCGCTCGTATCGTACGGACAGTCAACCTGTCGGTTACACCTCAACTCCATGGGAATGCAAGGCCCATTCTCACATCGGAATTCGTTCGGAGCGCACTCTACACGGTTGTGGATGGTGGTCATTCGAGGTAGGAGCGAAAGAGAGGAAAATTATACAGTTGGGAAACACCCAAAGAAGAATAAATGTAAAGAACAGAATGAAAAAGCGAACATAATCAAAAAGGGTAATGGAATGGAAAACAGATTTCGGACATGGAAAATGGCGGAAACAATAGTGGAAGGATAGCTGTCAAGGAAGAATGAACAGAATGAAATGATAAAAAATAAACTTACGGCAGCCCGCCTCGTCGTCACCTTCCGGACAATCGTATCGGCGATCGCATCGCTGCTCGAGCCGGATGCAATGGCCACTTCGGCACTGCCACTCACCCGAGCGACAACCACGTGGTCCTGCATTTCAAACGAAATGGGATGGCGAATGGAACAGGGAAGGATGGTAGTGTCGGTGAAAATCGCGGCGAGACGAGTGGAAAAATTGACGTGAAACGAAAAGAAAATGAAACAAAATAATGGCCTGGCCTGGGTCGACGATGACGAACGAGCGAACGGTGTCGAACAACTGTCCTGAGGGAAATGGAATCCATCGTTTCTCCCATCGTACGCTCGGAAAACTTACTGCACTCCTGCTCGTCCGATCCGTCGGCACAGTCGACGCGCTGATCGCAGCGGCGCGAGTCCTCGATGCACTGGCCGGTTCCGCAGCGGAATTCACCTCGGGCACAAGAACCTGCACAGATTTTGAGAAGTCAGATATGTTTTTGTTGAGGTTTCCCTTCCGATGACTGGCTTACAGTTTCGCTCGTCCGACCCATCGTTGCAGTCCGGACGTCTGTCGCACAGCTGCGCCCTCGAGATGCAACGGCCATCGCCGCAGGTGAACTCGTCCGATCGGCAAGCTGGAAACGATATTGCATTCGTTACAAATGGCTGTGGCTGCCTTACACTACCACCACACATTTTCTATTGGGAAAGCTTCCGAAACTTTTAAGGCGGAACTTGATATCGAATCTTGGGAATCATTTTTCTCCGGGACGACCACATTTTTATCGGATTCTTATATGCATGCAATAAGTGGAAGTTTGGATTTTTTTAATAATTTGTAGTATAAGAAGAGATCTTGGAAGTCAAAATGTTTTAGGTATAGGTTTAGGTAATAGTATTACTTGTGATCTGAGAACTTATAGGAAATATTTCTTTTTAGACTATTTCGGTAGGGGAAATGTGCAATTTAGCTATGGAATTAAAATGAACAAAACCATGCTTCATATAACAGAAGACGAAGAAATTGTTGCTAGGAATGTTTAACGAACAACAGGATTGCTATTGAGTGTAGTGACTTTGAAAACAAGTTTAGACACAGTAAGGATATAGGACTATAGCATGGGAAGAACCCAAATAGATTTTTTTCAAACGTTTTATGCGTATAAAAGAAGACAAAATCATTTGGAAATTATAAAGAAAATATATCGAAAAGAATCATGCACCACAAAAATGAAAGATCATAAGCACAATGAAGGACGATAAAAAAGGGCAACCGGAACACTAAAACCGAATGCAACACGACATAATCGAAACAATGGTTGGAAAAAAAAAACTGTGAAGGTACTACTATTAACCGAAACAGTTCTGCTCGTCGGAGAAATCTTTGCAGTCGTAGATGCTGTCACACCGGAGCGAGGCGTCTATGCAAAGGTGCCCATCTAAGCAGGTGAATTCGGTCGCATTGCAGGTGCCTTTGGTGGTGCGTGAGTGGTGCGTTGGTGAAGAGAAATGCAGAAGGCAGGTGCAGGATTAGTTTTAAAGAGTAGTAGCAGTAGTAGTTGGTGTAGTAGCGAGCCAAAACACACACACACAACCATTAACATGAGAGTACACGAAGAATGCGTAGTGTTTGGTCAGAGAATAGGTGACAAAAAGAGGGTCGTTGCAAGCGATCAGTGGTTCTTCCAGTAGCTGCTCGGTGTGGTTTAGGACACAACTTGTGGATAGCGATCAGAATCTCCGGGCGACCCTTGTTTTTCGATCGATACGAGGTTTCGAACGGTTGACCATAAACACTGCAAACTCCGCAATGGCTTGACACTTAGGGTGGAGTCCTTCCAAAGGCTTGCATTTGCGTGACCAGATACTTATTAGACAGGTACTTACGGCATCCTTGCTCGTCATATCCGTCGGGGCAGTTGCGTCTACCGTCGCAACGCTGCGTACCCAGGAAGCAGGATCCATCCGGGCATTGGTACTCTTCGCATCGCTGGAAGCATAGGAGAGCGGTTAGGAAAAATAAGGAAAACCCTAACAAGAGTGCTACTAACCGCCGGTGCACAGTCGTACTCGTCCGTTCCATCACTGCAGTCCTGTCGTCCGTCGCATCGCCGATTGCTATCGATGCACCTTCCGTCGCAGAACATCTGGTCGTCCGCGCAATCGTCTACCGGTGGAGGCGCTTCGGTGATAGTGGGTGGGTTAGAAAAAAATGAAAAATTAACGAGATAAAACTTGTATCAAGGTGTGGCTTATAGTAAACCCATCATTCGCTGGAAACCCTCCAAGATCCCGGATCTCCGGGGATTGTTTGTTCCTTCGGAAAACTGTTCTATGTGGGGTGAACTTGTGCATTTTCAAAAAGCAAGTAACATCGTAACTGGATAGCTCTATCGTCTCCACAGCGGTTAGTTACAAATGCATAGAAAGCTAGTGATCAAAAACTTACTGATAAACCTCCCCCCCTCTTTTACTTCCTTCGGTTCGGTTGCCCCGACGCGTTTGCGCCGGTTCACGGGGATGGCCAACAAGGAAGGTTAGCCTTGGACCTGTGCTGAGCTCTACCTACCTGCGTAATCGCAGCCCTCCTCGTCCGAGTCGTCCAGACAGTCCAGGTGCGTTTTGTCACAGCGGAACTCAAGGTTAATGCAGACACCGTTCCTACACTGCCACTCGTCCTGCCGGCAGGTGGTGTTGTTGTCTAGCGATTGCGGATTGCGCACCGATGTGGACGGATGTTGTTTTAAAGCAGGGAAAAGAGAAGCAAATGGCACAGCATGACGGTGAGATGGCGCACGCATGGTGTGTCAATTATCAACTGTGTTAGTATCAAACAGAAGGCAGGTCAACTCTTGAGAAGCACCAGCACCAGAGCGAGTCTCTTGGTACAGAGCGGATGTAGGGTTACTAAGGAACTATTAGCTAAATCTCATCGAAAGGCATTCACAAAACATTCCTACACACACACTTAAAACAAACACCCAACAGTTAGTATCACACATACGCAATGAAGCACACGAGCTATATGGTTTTAACACTTACTACAGTCATGTTCATCACTACTGTCGGTACAGTCCGGCACGCCGTCGCAACGGTACGGCGGCAGAATGCATTGGTTGCTCTTGCAACTGTTTAGTGCGTGTCCGTTGGGAAGGGTTGTGCGGAAAGGGTGCATACAACACAGATTTACAGATATATACACGTGCCGACGAAATGCGATTTGTACAGCCGCGACGGTCCAGAGTTGGGGCGGGGGAAACGGAAAAAGAGATAAAGGGAGAGAGTGAATGGACCACACTATGAGGTTGGTCAACACTGTGCCAGCTAAACCAAATCCTTAATCAACATCCGTTTTTTCACGAATGGGATTATCCCTTCTTTAACTCTTCAATTGTAACGTAACGGATAAACTCGAATGCTGGCCAGGGAGACCGGAAGGCAAACTGCGCCACACACTTACTGGAAGGCATCACCGTGGCAGGTGATGCAGGACTGCTCGTCACTGCCATCGACACAGTCGACGATGCCGTTGCAGAAGACTTGCAAATCGTGACACTGGCCATCGCACGAGTACTCGTTCGTGCTACAATCTGCGGGGTCTGGCAGAGAGGGGGAGAGATTTCGTCTCAAAAGTTTGCAGACCATGTTTGACGGTGTGGACATTACCTTTCTTTATAACATATACTAATAATGATTATGTTTTAAGAGACATTTTTGTTCGCAGCAACGGCGTACTATAAATCATTGCAATAAAACCAAACTCTCTTTTCCAAACGTGATTAGTCAAATAAAGCAGAATACTTAGTCATCGATTAAGATTTCATTTAATTTCGGACTGGATTTAGCGAGGCATTGAAATCACTCGTGTCTTTGAGAACGTTAAAGCACAACGATGGGGAAGGCACAAACCTCTTTTTTTTCGAGAGGTGCATGTTAATGTGTTAGTCTGGTAAAATGGGAAATTTTAATTATGGATTGCAAGTTCATTCCACTATGGTGTAGTGTAACGTGTGAATACTATCGGAAACGGGAAAAGTGTTTTGTTGTTGTTAGTAAACATCTGTCTCGTTAAAAGGTCTGATTAAGTTGGTAACCCATCTCTATTTGACTCTCTCTACTCTCATTCCAATACCAAAATAGAAGAAAAACCAATTTGAAGAAATTCTTGCGGCCACTGAGCATACCACTGACCACCAGTAGATTTCCGATTATTCTACAAAGTTAAGGCATTTATACTTTAAACTTTAGTATGAACAAGGTTAAGGAACTGTTTGTATACCCGTATCGCAGCCAAACTCGTCGGATTCATCGTGACAGTCGACGATGCCGTTGCACTTCTTATAACTCGCTATGCAAATGCCGTCATTACATTGGAACTGGTTCGCGCCACAGTTATCACTTTGTGATTCTAGTTAAAAGAACAAAACAAAAAAAAAAACAAGCAAACAAAACATTTGCATCGTGAATTGTGAATGCGGGTCAAACGTGCCGGAGCTGGCCAGATTTTGCTAAATTGAATCGGGAATTTCGGTTTTGGTACCTAAACCGCAGCAATCCTTTGCATTCTAGCCACGTACTTGGCCGTACGAGATGGACATATTTTCTCTGTTGATTCTCGCACATCCTTTTCTCTGTTCTGGTTCAAAGCTATTGTTCGGTCACACAATTCGTAGCATATAACATGAAACAAGCTTAACATATTCAACATTGGTACATACGGACATAACTGGACACATTTCTACACACATAGAAAGGCCTACTAGATGCACTACTAAACGGAATGAATCATTCTAGATGGACACGATGGCGTTTTGTAAGCACAAATCAAGCATCGGATTACTAGCGAGCCGTTCCACAACTGCACGATTTTCTCGGTGGACGTTACGTGCAATGCGTTCGGGGGTTGCCATTTGCGTGTTGCACACGCCAACAGCACAGGGTTGAGCGTTTGGACCACCTTGGGAGACTTACCAGCACACACAGATCTTTGCTCATCCGAACCATCTGCACAATCGCTGCGCCCATCGCAACGTGCGGCCAGCGGAATGCATCCGCCGTCGTAGCATGTGAACTGTTGTGTGATGTGATTTAGAACATTACCGACGAAGGGTGACAGCAACGGAAGAATGAAGAAATGATAGTCGAAAACACAAAAAAAAAAGAAAGGAGTAAAGAAAAGAAAAAAAAAACAATGAAAACTCAGCATAAAGAGCAGAAAAGGTACGGAAAAAGAAGAAATAGTGCGATCCATCCAACGGACCGAATAGTAATGGTATTTTCCATGGTCCTACGACCTGAGTGACAAACCCTAACCTCATCTGGCTGGCATGCGTCGGGCGACTCCTGACAATTCTCGTCCGTCTCGTCGGAATTGTCGCCACAATTGTCGTAGTTGTTGCACACATCTTCTTGCGGAATGCACCTGCCGTTTCGGCAGGCAAACTCGTTGCTCGAGCAGAAGCCTTTGGAGGCGGGATTACAAATCGAATCGCACATGCACATTGTAGAAAGATAAATGAAAATAAAATAAAACGAAAAAAAAAAGATTAAACGTATGTCAAAATGATGGACATAAACCTGTTTCAATCAAATTTCAAATTAAAAGATGTGCTAAATAAAAGGATGAAATAGTTATCGAAAGCCGTCAAAAGATATTGCACGGCGTCCCCTAGTAGCACCGGAGCAGGAGTCCGCTAGCGACCGCAACGTGCTGGGATGCTGAACAGAAACAAATTCGATTCGGGAAAGCGGTTCCCTCCCTAATATCATACTTGGGTGTGTGCAACTCAGCTCGTCCGAACGATCGACGCAGTGGACGAACCCATCGCAGTGTAGCCTACTTTCAATGCAAGCTCCGTTGGCGCACTGGAACTGGTCTGCAGCGCACTCTGTGTTTCGGATCGCATGTTTGGCGCCGACATCGGCATTTTCACGCCGCCATTACGAAGTAGATGAAGACATGCGTGAGGACATGCGGCATGCAAATGCAAAGTTAGCGATCGACAGGGCGGGGAAGAAAGAGATATCGTATCGAACGGATTAGTGTTTGATTCGGTGAAGTTTTTTTTTTTATCGCTGAGCCACCGACGCTGACTTCGGGGCGGTTGTTAGTGTGATGGAAGCTTGGGTGCTTGTTAGTTACCTCTTGAACAAACGACGGTGTATTAGTTGATGATTACTTTGGAAACCTTCCACCAACAAATGTCTACTTCCTCTGGATACTTTGTGAAATTTGTCGCAAAGAAAATCATATTTGATAGATTCATATTTTGAATAATTAATAATAATATTAATATTCTAGATGCTGATGTTTGAGAGCAATACTTTGTGAATGTTATCATTATTTTTTATTATCGAACGGTCTACGCTCTTATTTAGAAGGGCATATATTGATAGTTTAAAGTGTCACAAGACAACCTAGCTTTTATGTATTTCTAGATCAATACATAAAATTCAATTAAGTCTCTACATACCGCCACCGCATTGTCGGATAAACATAAAACAATCGTACAATTATGTTGCGGTGGTGAAAATGGTCCCAAAAATATCGCATTTCCCCACCACCAGCTTTGACGCTTAGGGGATAATTATTCACACAATGACCGAAAAGTCTTAAAGATTTCACAGCATGGAAGAAGATGCACACAAACACGAAAAAATGTGGGCCACACGGGTGATGAGATGGACGAACATTGACTTGCTGACTCGGGCGAGTGCAGTTCGTGAGGGAACGATGCATGGACGGCACGGTGGAGAGGGAAGAGCGAAGGGCAAAGGGCGCACTTACCGCAGTTTTTCTCATCAGTGTAATCGTTACAGTCGTAGCGCCGGTCGCACCTTTTCTCAATCGGTATGCACCGTTTGTCCAACCGGCATTGGAATTGGTGGATCGTGCAGTTTCGAGCTGGTGGAATACGTGGAGGATTAGTGGAAACGATGGAAGCGGAATGCATGCAGGTTAACGTACTAAAACTATTCCTTATTAACCTTTATTCTTTTATCTTGTAAGCGCAAACTATGACCATTTTGTAGATTTGTTTTAAAACTCGGAGCAATAGTCCCCAAACAGATGTTTAAAATACTTGAAAACGTTGGGACGGGTGAATGTGCCAAAAAAAAAAAACCGTTCCTAAAATTCCATCAGCTACGTCCAGTCCTGCTGCAGAGAGAGAAATCTGCATTGAGTAATACAATTGAAACACTCAAAGCTATAAATAATGTTGAAAACACCACACTATGCGTATCACATGTCAAATTTAAATCAACTGCCCGTCAAGGAAGCCTATCAATGTTCTCCCCCCGGGGGTAGGGTTGCATTTAAATGCTCACGCACCCACCGGGAATCCTATTAGTCTCGGCACGAAAGTCAATTAATGCTTGTTTCGACGGGTTTTTGCCTATCGAGTCCGTTTCGGTTTTTCTGCGTTCCTGTAGGTTGCACCAGAAAGAAGGAAAAAAAAACGCAAAAAAAAAGGAACAGCATGTTCGGATGCGGACCAACTGACAAAAAAAAAAACCGTTTTTATAAATCGAAAAAGCCGGCCCAGCTAATCAGGGTACCGTGTACCGAACAAATCAAAATTCAAAAATCCCGCTTGCCGAAAGCCTCGGCGGGGTAAATCGGCCGTTTCAATCATGCAACACTTCCCCGATGGCACTAAATATTGATCGGAGTAAATGGGCAGAAAGGATCGTCCCCCTGGGCGGGGAAAAGGTGCCGAGAAGGAGGCAGGGCGGATGGTTCCGATGGGATGGGGCGGTAAGCTGCGTGACTTCGCGCACAACCCATTCCGGACGGCTCGCGTCACTTGGCGACGCGCCGGCTTGTCGATGCTTTCCGGCGCTCTGCTTTTCGCTTCGTGACGCGAGGAGCGTGTCGGCTTTTGCTAGCTCCAGCGGATGGATGGGATGTTCCGGGTCTATCATTACCGTACCTGGATTTTTGATTGTTTCAATTTACGTCCCACGCGTCCCACAACCCTTGCCGGCATGCGAACGTAAGCAGTACAAATGGAAAATTATATCACCCACCATACCATAACAAAAAACAATACATAACAACTGTCTTGATAAAGAGAGATAGATAGTAAATTTAAAGTGAAAAAAGATGAAGGAAAAGCGATAGATAGCTGGCAAAAGATAGGCAGAGGAAGGACATGCAACAAACTTCCTCCTCCTACTTCCAACATGCTACTGATACTGGCGCTACGTGCAATACGTGGTTAATGCAATGGTAATGGAAAATCATTCCCCGGATGGCGCTACCGGGCCCTCAAGTAGTGTTAGTAAATAGTAGCGGCTTACTGGGGCAGTTGCGTTCGTCGGAAATGTCGTCCGGACAGTCGATGTTGCCGTCGCACTTCTGCTCGGCCGGAATGCACTGACCGTAGTCGCACTGCCAGGTGTTCTTGGGACACGCTGCGGTATCCACCGGAATGCATGCCGTAGTAACGGAAAAAAACGGGAGTACATTGAATTCGCGGTAAACGGTGACGAGTAAGAATTAAAGAAATCCTTGTTTTCTCTCGCCAGTGCAAACAAAACACAAGAAATAGAATGAGAAAGGTCTCCCGGCGGGCTATAACATCGTTCGATTCTTTACAACACCATTTCCAATGCGTTGTCATCTTTCAATGAGCAAACGAACGATGCACCGCGCGCAGTCTGGAGCATCCTCCCAACGAAAAAGGATCGAACCGAAGAATCAACCGGAAAGCAAAGAATGCGGGTGCGCACAAAAACCTACGACACTCGTCCTCGTCGGCTCGGTCCCGCGGGCAGTCGACCTTGCCGTCGCAGCGCGCCAGGATCGACACGCACGACCGGTCGCCGCACGTGAACTTCCCCAGCGGGCAGAACCTCGCTTTCCGGCCCTTTCCTTGAAAGCAATCCCGGACGATTTCCGTTTCAGCGCGGCATGCGGGGCGAGAAGAAGGGAGCAGATATTTGTGCGTGTACATAAGCTCAGGAAAGCCCGGCTCGTTGTCGATCCATTGTTCCCCTGGGATGAGTTTGTCTCATATCCTTCATGGAAGGCATCGGGCAATATTTCCAGGACATCCTGCGCCTGCCGATGTTTAGCTTCGAAGATGAGTAGACATGCCCTTACCCACACAGTTGCGTTCATCGGCTCCGTCGCTGCACTGCGGCGTTCCATCGCAGAAGTTTTCCAGGGGAATGCAGCTGCCGTCCTGTTCGCAGTGGAATTCTCGCTCCGGATCACAGTCAGGTTCTAGTGGAGGAAGGGAGGAACCATACGCCAATTTATTTTATTTAAATACTGTTTTTTTTTTAAATTCGTTGTGCAAAATGTACCACAATCATTTTCGTCACTGTTGTCGTTGCAGTCTTGCACCCCGTCGCATTGCCGATCTTTTGGAATACAGGTACGATCGTCGCACATGAACTCGTTTTCGCTGTTACATTCTGGAATGGGAAGAAAAGAAACACTCATTTAAATATCATAGCAGATGGTTGCTTTTTCCTTCTCTCCTTTATTATATCCTTATGATTTGGGGAAATTTTCAAAATATCGTGAAAACAAAACTCTTGCGACCCATCACGTTCCCTGCGAAATCAAACGTCGAGTCTTTAGTTGGTGTTTAGTGGATTTGTCTTTTTTTCTGGTCTGGGTCACCGGAAGCCACAATAAACCCACGGACAAGGAGGAAGATAAAAAACAAAATACCACTCCCGCTTTCCACATTTTGTCATACCCTTATCCCTTCGTTATTGCTCCATCGTTATTGCTTCGTTTTGGCTTGTGAACATGTAGACTGCTGAAAGGAGAATACACTAAATTGGAAACGGGGTTTGATTTCCAACGCGCATGCATTCCGACCACGGAATAGTAATAAGTGGGGGGATTCCGTTAAATCCCGCATACGTTTCACCAGTTCGCGGTGAAGAAGCGAGGGTTTTTCCGGCGGATGGCAAATGCTTATCGTGATGGTAGAAGATTTTTGCAGAATCCCTCTCCAGCATTGCCGGATTTTGTTTTGAGTGTGATATTATGGTAAACTCCTTAGCACACTTTAGCAAGCAGCTTATAATCTTTTCTCCAGAGTACCATTACTGTTCAAACTTTAAACCAAGCCGCACTCAACAAGTCCTACCCCATTGGCTCTATTTATCTGGTTTTGGTGTCGTAACCTGTACCGATATGTATGAGCCGATTTGATAACTGATTGACATGATTACATCATCACATGGCAGTGCGTACTTCCAATGGAACGTGGAAAAATGATGAGCAGCGCAGAATGCCACCTGCTCTTGCTGCACCCGTGACCCAATATTTCACGAAGGGCAAGTTCGGCACTGTATCCGCTAATTGTTGCTAATTGGAGCAGTGATGCTATCGCACAAATGTACCCAGCTGAAGCATTGGAAGGGATCTGGAGGGTTGAAGCTGGGTTGAGGAATTGGCGATGGCAAATAGAGAAAAAAGGAAGGAAGGTTACTTATGCACAGCATTAGCAATTGCACCCTTCTGTACTCATTTTCACAGTTGGTAACCACAGGCACTATTATTGTGTTGGACAAAATAGTAATAATAAATATGTTGCGGATGTTCTTGATGTCCAGTCAACACTATTGAGAAAAACTCAATGTGTTTAAAGATTTTAATAACTCTAGATTTAAAGCAATTCTGTTGCCATGTTCTTTTCAATTTACACAATATTTTCCACCAATAAAGGAACAGGTTCTAGGAACATCGGGGTTAGAGTTAGGAATCTCTGAGCGGCGAAAAAAAGTCGACGAAGCTTATCACCTACTTCAATTACGTTTGTCATTCGATCGGCCGGATTGATGCCATCACGCCATTCGGCAATTTGCCGCTCAAATGACAGCTGCTCGGCAGGTATTCGACACACAAACGCACACACTCACACCCACACACACCGACACATGCCTGACACAGCCACACAAACACCACTCTATAAAGTCCACCGACAGTCGAGTGTAGTGCCGGTTTGTCGAACAACCACTCGTCGGATGCGCCCCGAACCAAACCGGAACTCGTCCATTTCGAGACCCGACCGTACTGCCAGGGTGTAACGTGTGTGCGGGTACGGCGGAAAGCTCTCGGCGTGGGACAATTCGATCGCGAGATGCTCATCCATCGCTGGATGTGCGCTGCCTGGTTGGCCGTCACCATTGATATCTGATCCGCGCGTTATCTTTCACTCCATCGCCGTTCTGGGGACGCGTGGTGCCAAACATTTTCGGTGCCAACTTCCGGCGAACCTTTCAAACACATGCAGTATGTGTAAGTGTATGCGTGTGTGTGTGTGTGTGCGCGCATAAAGAGCATTTGAACTACCTCTTGCATCATCCTTGAATCGAGTAGTAGTGCTCGAACGTGCAGCAACTGAACAGGAGTGGATGATTTTTTTCCCTAGCCGTTGCCATACCTTGTGTTGCAGGTAGGAATGCACCGTCCACCTGGTTCCCCGGAAGCCCCAAATATATACGCATGCTGGGCTGGTTGGGTCCTTTTCCTTCCCTCCTTGTGTGCTTATTTTTTTTTGCGATCAGAAATTGGGAAGGAGCACGTCACGGTTTCTTCGAACTGGGCGCCCCAAAGTGGATGCAGTACCGCATGGGGTGAGCTGGGTGAAAACTTGTTTAGATTTTCTCGGGAGTAACGTCTCAGGTTCAGCAACAACCGGCTAGAACCCGACATGGAAACTGAGGCATTTTATTGTACTCCCACCGACATATAAGTCTGCACTGTTGCTGTTTCATGAACGGCGTGCGTGCGTTGTGATGTTCCGCCGTACTTCCATTGATGGTATCGCTTCACCTTCCGTCGGCCTGTTTAATCGATGGCCAGTTAGAACCCGTGAAGCCCCGGCCGTTCTCTGCTTAGCCCGGCGAGCAACAGTGAGCTTTCCATGAGCTTCCAGCCCTTAGAATGCGCTGTCCCATCCACCTGTTGGCTGTAACAGGACCGGGACAAAATTGGGCTCAACTTGTCGGCCTTCCCACCCGCAGGTTCACCGGAACCTCTCAGACACATTCCTAGTCGAGGCTGCCGAACCGAAGAGGCACAATGAAAAGAGGCACTTGTTACGGAGTCCGGAGGACTCGGTAGGGATGTGCGGCAAACCCCTGTACAGTGAGTTGGGAATATCCCGTTTCACCCGAACCGGAAAGTCAACTCGCATCGACAGGAAAACTACAACTACCCGACCCTGCGGGTCTAGACCATTGGAGCTCTCAGTGCTCTCCGTGCTCCGTCTACTCGGACGCTTCTTCCCGGCTTCCGTTGCTCCGCGCGAGGTAACATGACGAGCATTAGATAAATGCAGGGAAAACAACAATTCCTGTGTCGGTGTAATTCAATCAAGCACAGAAGAAAAAAGGACATGCACACAAACACCCTAGAAAACTCCTCACGGATGTTACGGCAAGAGTTTTTTTTTATTGTTGTCTTGTGTCCCGTTTCATCCTGCACCCAGGTTCCGGTAATCCATTTCCTGCTGCTGGCATTTTTCGGCTCCAATTTTGGCAACGGCAGCAGCTCACTCGTTGCCAACCGTGCGCCAAACTCGACGTAACGCGATATTGTTTGAAGCAACAAATCGTAACCGGGGCGCATTCGGTGCGCTCTAAACTTTTTGATCAATTAGAGGGGTTTTCGTGGCGTCGGGTTTCGTTAGCTTCGACGTGGGCAGTACGGCCTGCCCTCGGGTGGGCCAGAGGGGGGGGGGGGGGGGCTGAACTGGCCGCAGCAGCCTCCAAATGTGTTGGCATATTTTTATCCGCGTGCAAAAAGAAGCAAAACCGTCCGTCCGTTGCGAGGAAGACACGCTTTTGATTCACAATGTGTTCGATGAAGTGAGAAGTGCACGGGAAAAGGTAAGGTCTTCCTGACAGGATGTAACAAAAATGTGTTCCCACTTTCGAATACATTCATAGCTCTTGTCTTGTTCACATGCAACTGAAGCACGCTTGAGTGGAATAACTAAAGCAAAATTAATAACTCACCACCAAATGCTAAGAGAAAAATGGGACAGGATATTGAAAAACTTCCGCGGCACAGCGAAAACACGTGCTGCTAATTTGGACGCAATGAAGTCAAGTCTGGCGAGCAAATCGACATTCATACATTCATGTATATGGGCTAATGTTACGCCGAGGATGGACGGAGCAGGAGTTAACCGTGAATCGCAGGGAAACGCATCGACCTGGTAAAAGCTATTGTCACATCAACCTGATGCGGTTGTCAAGGTGCTAATGTTTTGTTTGGTGGTTTGGTCGTTGGAACCAACCGGCAAATGTTCACATTGTTTGCCATTCCGTGGGGGAAAATATAAATAACAAAAAATCGAGAGGAAAATCGAAAGCGTTAGAAGACACGATTTATATGATTTTGGAGTTCAGGTTCAATGTCCGAGTTTTCTTTTCTTTGGTACCGTGCAATCCACCCAAATTAGATTATCGTTTAATCGATCCATGCTCGAGCGTGAAACCGTTAACACAGTTTTGATTTTATTTCAAATAGAAATTAATAAACGTGTGTAGAGTTAATGGTTTCTTTAAGCTTATTGAAATTCGTACAAAAAAGTCGAAGCAGTTAAACTAATTTTCCTCTGCACTGGCGATTTGGATGATAGCCATCGATAAAACATCCTAACGTACCACCAGGCGGGACCGTTTTATATTTGCTATATGGCATCAATCGGGCAGACTGGCGCGAGTGCAAACAAACTCTGGTGGAGTACTACACCGCGCTCCAGTGCCTCAGTGCAGCTCCGTAT
Source organism: Anopheles atroparvus (assembly GCA_914969975.1). NCBI lineage: Eukaryota > Metazoa > Arthropoda > Insecta > Diptera > Culicidae > Anopheles > Anopheles atroparvus. The sequence continues at coordinate 17,743,562 of CAJZCY010000001.1, forward strand.
ATCATTTGATAAACGACTTGCGAAGGAATTCGCACTCCATGGCGCGATCCGTGGAGTGGGTGCAAAGTTCGCGGAATCTGTCCCTCCCGCCAGACCAGAGTGAAATGCCAGCGTTGCATAGCTAAGGCTTTGAGGTGGTTTTTTCCTGCTGCTTCCTTGTGCGGTCATCAGCGAAAGTGGCCTGCCTAGAAGAGAACATGCTAGCGCGAGGACTGCGCCGACCGAGACTTGACGCCCGACTTCTCCGATTTTTGACGATTCATCAACTTCTCCCTCGGGGAGCGCATAGACGCGCGGTTTACGGTGGAGATTCCTATGTTCACTCAGACATTTCTCGACTGCCTCGTGGAAATTGGATCCCCATTCTTGGTAAACATACGCTCCTCCTTTACTGGTAAAAATGTTGTACGAGTTAAAAAAAAATTAATCCAAGCAAAAGGCAGCATAAAATGGTTGAAAAAGCAGATTTCACGTCTATCCCTAGCCGCGTCGTACATCGCATGTCCTACGCGTTCGTTTTCTTTTTTTTAAATTTTAGATGAACGAGGAATAATTATCGCATTTGCGAAAACGCTTTGATCCTTTCGCTCCTGCACCCTTTGGTGACATTATCATGCCCGAGATGCACTTACTTAATGTTCGTTGCGAAGGAAGGTGTCGTTAAAAACGAGCAGCACGCTGCATATGGTAGCTCATCACCGCAGCAACTGACGTCCGGACATGACGACGCCGTAAACTTTATTTTTATAAATCTTAAATCTCATTACCCTTATGGTGAATTAACGAAAACGGAGTAAGTGTGTGACAGATTTAAAAATTGAAGAGTAAATTAAACCATTAGCTTATAAATTATATCTTCTTCTTCTTGGCGCATCGACCGTCTTTTGGTCAAGCCTACCCATTTAAAGCTTACGAGAATAGTTCCCCTTAAACGCACGTGGATATCCAATACTTCGTACCGGGGGAGGTCCGTTCTGATTTCCAACCCAAAAAAAAAAAAAATGAAAAAATCATCAAAAAATTTGAATATTATTTAAAGTTCATTGCATAAAAAAGGTATTTAGTTTAAAAACGCTTCGGTATTTTGCAACTCTTAGATTGAATGTGAAGTTCAAAAGGAATACCATGCTGAGGAAGCTTGATTTCAGGACTAAACTGTTATTATCGATTAATGAATCTGTAAACAACGCATTCCGTTGCTGTACTCTCACTTCTCCTTCTCAGCACAATTCCGTGAAGGATTCGACGTCGCATTAAGGATAATAATTCAACTTTATTATCAGCTTGCCGGCAGTAGTCGATACTTTAAGCCAGGGGGAAACGAATTATGCATATTCGTCGTGAAGTTCATCCTTCATTCCTACCGGTGGAGTGATACAAAAGGTCAGAGAAACGAACCCCGCTCTCCAACCAATCCTGGCAATAGGCCCACATTTCCCTAAGTGCGCTCCCACTTCCCACTCTCGACAGCAGCGCAAAATAATGTCTACATTTAAGAATCATAGTGTTTTTTTTTTCTGCTCATGAAACGGCCGCGTTTTGGATAAAAGATACACCACGGAAGCTCACAAGTGCAATGTTTTATTGAAAAAGTAAATACCCTGACTTAAAGCATAGTGGGTAAACATTTTCCGCATTTTCCGTGCGATACCGTCCGGGGAGGGGAAAACGACCGCCACAGTAATGAGCGGCATCGGGTTCAACGGAACGCGCGCGACACGAAACCACACGAACGGCCTCCGCTAACGTGACTGTGAACAATTTTAGAGAATATCAAATACATCCGTTTATTGACGACTAAATGCAAATCGGAAGGATCCTTTTTTATTCATTCCATATTTCCACCGTCGCCGCGGCGTCCCCGTACCGTAAACGCACGCCACATTAAACCGTCCTTCCATTAATCGACTAGCCGGAATCGTGGTTGGTGTGCGTTTCACTTGCGCAAGTGCGCCACGAAACGGACGAAAGCGAAAGCGATCACAAATCAGCGAGTTGTAGTGGAGGATTATGGATTTCCAGTTGAGGTACGATTTGTTTCAATCAGGCTGTGCGGAGCACAGGCACCGGCAAGGTTTAGGTTGGCCCTCATATAATGTGTAGGATTGGTGGGTGTCCGCGGGAGGGAGGAAAACTTATTTATTGTTTACTAATCGGATTGCAGGTGGTTTTGCCTAAATTGTCTAGACATCGAGCAATTCATCTTGCTTCCGCGGCAAGAAAACAAGAAGGGAAATGGACGCTTAAAGGATGTGGAAAATCGAAACTACAACCCGCGCGCACGGGGTCATGAAATCAATAAAAATAAATGAAGATCATCAAAGGGAATATAGCTTGAAGAGAATGTCATTTGGTTTGGATTAATCTAATTTGGATACACGATTTCGATGTTAAAAAAGTTATCAATACCTAAAAACAGACAACATTGAAGAAAAGCAAACTGAAAGCATTTTCCTGATTTGATGCAGGCTAAGCTGGCTGGTCCGTGGACCAAGTAATTGGATAAACTTTCCCCACTGGTGGGGTGTTTTCGTGAATGTGAGCTCGTTTTGCTTCATTCTACCATTGGCAATCGGAGAGACAAAAAAACAACAAACTAACGTTGGAGTCGTGGCCACTGCGGAAGCTTTCCATGGTGCACACAGAATGGAATAAATATTAGATCATTATTGTTGGCACAACAGCCGACGGACCGGTTCGTCATTCGGGCGAAAGGAAGTCTTCTTCAAAAACGTTTCTACTTTCCCGAGTGCACTGGAACGTACTGGAAGGGCCACATTTTTCTATTAAATACGTGACCGGGTCCGTGATTTGCTTCGCCACCCTGATATAATGGGACAGGTGCAGGGTGTTGCTGGTGCAGCTTTAACACTATGCACTGTCGGAGATGCATGTTGAACGGGCGTCCACCGACAGGTTGTCTATTATCTCGTCGCCTTCGAAGGGACTGTATCTCTTTTACCATTAGCTTCACCCTACGTTTGTCCCGTGTTTCGTTTAGTTTCCGTTTTTTCCAACTAACGAGACTGCTATCTTTCCAAACCTGCTGCTTTCTTCCTTTTTTTCCTGGACTCGCTAGCACGTAGGTTTTGAGTTTAAATTTTGTCTAGCTTCATTAGCGACAAAAATCGATTCATTTTAAGCAGTTCGATTATGGTCACCAAACGGAAGTATGTTGTAAGCTAAAAGCACACGACTTTCGAATCGTTGAAAGTGTTTATAAAAATTAGGTAATATAAGAGAAGTTACCTCCCGCCATAAATAAATGCAATTACACATCTTGACATTTACATTAATATTTGGATTTGGCATAGTTATAAATAATACTGACTTCATTTGAAAAGAAATTGGATATCTTTCTATCACCAACCTGAATGCTCTGAAAAGGTTCTATTTTTGGACTTCCCTCATTAAATGATTTTCTCGAAGTCTCTCCATTACCCTCAAACAAATAAGGGAAAAAAAAACAAACCCGTTTAGAACAAAAAAAAAGAACCTTTTCTGGCATGTTGTGCAAACGAACCCTTTCTGTTTTTGGTAGGCAATTTTGAACGTAACCTGTTTTTCGTCATTCGATACGATGTTTTGACTTGAATCATTAGGGTTGTTTGCATCCATTATTTACGGATAACTCGAGAAGAAGTAAAATATGTCGAATGATTTAACCAACTTCGACAAAAAAATCTGATTTAGGTACACCAAATGAAACAACACTTGTCCACCGAATTTTAGCATGGAGAAAAGATAGAGGATAATTATGATTCCGATTGCAAGGCAGGTCAACATTTGCAATAAGTGACTTCATTTTAGTTTCAACTGACGAGTGAAAGAAACTTTGTGGCAATGTCGCCGTGATTGAAGATTGATTAAGAAAAATCATCATCAAACGCTGGACAAAATTATGTGACTGCAAGATTCTTCCGCATCCACTTTCCTCGTACAGCCAACCACACCAAGCTTATGGATTGATTTTCCTTCCAACCGAGCGAAAAACTTTTGTGCATCTGTGCGGGTGCTGATCCGGAATCCATTAGCGCAGTCGCCACGGGTGGAAAAATCGAATGATGGACACGAAAATGATATTCTCTCTCACCCATTTACGTCCATCTGTCCGCGCGGGAATAAGTGTAAAGTTTGAAGAGAACTTCACTGTTGCCGGGAAATTAGATCACGATGCACATTTTCCTCTGCACCGCAGAGCGCCACGTGTAGCCCCACCTGTCGCCGTTTTAATACGGCAACCGGAATCAGCCGGGCGCATTCGGAAGGAAACCCGAATCCGATGGGAAAAGTAGCGGGAACCATTTCCCCAGCACAGAAAAAATCTGTAGGGAAAAGGAAAAATAATCTTCCCCTCGAGATCGACGGGTGCATTCTTGGTAGGGTTTGCTGCAACCGTGAGGAAAATAAATATTTTCTCCCCGAAACAACTGAAACAACGGAACGGGACGCCACGAAGATGACGGTGACGACGTTGGACGGTGTGAAAAGTTAATCATTTCGCTCGCCTACGTTCCCACCGTCCTCCCCGGATGAGTGGCCGTATGCCCATATGTTCCGTGTTTCCCCGCACGCTACATCGTTTTCCCGAACGCGACCGTACTGCTGAACCGAAATAGAAAATGTCAATTAGTTCCAAAATGCTCCCGGACCGAAACGGGTCAAGTAACAAATGAACCTTCTTCCATTCTCTTTTTCAGGGGTGTTTTTTTTTATTTCCCAGAGAGCGATTTTCCATGCGCTCGCTGAGGGCAGGTGGAGAACCGGTGACGGGAAAAACAGGTTACAACAGCAACAAATCACAACTTCGCGCGGCACGCCGCGCAGTTTCCGGGTCGATGTGATTTTAATGAAATGCGACAAATGACGCGTAGAATTGGAATCGTTAGGTCGTCCGCGGCTGACCGGCACAAGCAAAAATGCACGTCACAAAAAGATAGAAAAGGAAATCACTTGCATCTGCCCATGCGTCCCCGAACGGCATGGAAGAACGGATGGAAGAACCTTCATGTAGAAGGTGGTGGAAAAAAGGTGTAGAGAAAACAAATAAATCGCCAGACGAACACAAATCTGTTGAACTCCAAAATCCATGTAACGAAATCGGCCGCTGGAAAAGAAAAACAACGGAAAACAACTCCGACAACACGGGACACGGCAAGCATGCCATCAGACGTGCATCGGAACGGTTGGAACATGGTGAACCATTGTGCGTCCACTGACAGCCAGAAGTGCTGCAGATGTTGAGAGCGCGCGGAAAAACGGTCGGTAAAAAAATGCACACGGACCAACAGCAGCAAACGGGCAGGTAATTTGTGTACGGTTTGCGTATGCTACACACTCGTTCGGGAAAATCAGGGAACACACTTCCTGCGGGAAAAATCCTCCCCGGGGAGGAATAAACCGACACTTTATTTATCATCACTGACGAGAGTGAAAGGTGTTTTGTTCAAAAACTTAAAATTGTTTGGGTGAGGGGAAAAATGGTGCCAAACTTAATTGATTGAATTGCTTTTTTTGTTTTGTTTCGTTGGCGACTTGTGTCAGTTTCCATTTTAAAAACAAACCACCAAACGGTTCGTTTGTTGGTCTTTTGATCTTTCTAGGGACTTCTTGATCGTTTTTATCTAGCATAAATTGATTAATGCTTTTTTTACTCTTTGCGGAGATGACACTTAAGAATCAAATGAGCTTCGTTTTCGTCAGAGCTTTCCCTGTCTTGATCGATACATTCGAAAACAGGTAGAATATGTTTTTGAATTATTTATGATACAAAGTAAAAGCACGCCTTATTGCTCACCATGAAACAGACAAACGTTCGATCAAACTATCCCCCAAATATTTCCTCGGAACGCCTCAACACGTTGTTCCGTGGCTGCAATGAACACTTGCATCAGCGCCATTTCACTGACCACCAGCGACGATGCACTTACCCACGCGCAGAATTATTCATCAACTGGCGCCCAGTTCTGGGCGGATGCCGATGTTTTCGCCCGGAACCATGCTGGCGCCATCGGGTGTGGAAAACGTTCGCCATTCGCTACGATCGCGTAGGCGCCGCACATTCCGTCCGCGGGCGTGCTGGAGATTAGTACGCCGTAAAATTGAACACGAACGGCCACGTCGGTCAAGCAGTGGTGCCGGAGGAAAATCCCTAAAATAACTCCGCACGAATGGCTATTTCGGCGCGTGACCCGTGCGAAACGGAATGGGGCACAATAGTTTGGCACGGGGGTGAGTTTGTTTTGTCGGTGTATCGCATGTTGAGAGATCGAAAAAGTACTCCTTCTGTATAGTTTTCCTTTCGAAAAATAGGCGATTGAATTATAATTAATGGCTTTCAACAGTTAAACAGAGTTAAAATTTTTACTCCGCTTTGCTCTGGGGAAAGAAGGTGTCTGTGGGATTAATGTCAATTTCGATTCAGAAACTTCCGGTTAAATTTGAAGGAATTGCGTCACATCGTCTATTGCAAGAACTCTGCAATAATGATGTCTTTTAGGGATTTTGAACTACCATAGGACTTTGCGTCAATAAATCCTTCTTCTCCATGAGCCCTTTTGGAGCGCCATCCCTGTACAACAGGGCTTCTAATACCAAAGGTAGAGGTATCTTTACAAATTCAAATCTTTAATCATACTGTTAGCACTAAAACAAAACGTTTCATTAGGTTTTGTTTAAAAATGATTCCCCTCTATGCGACGCCCTGTTTGTTTGCAATAAAGCCATAAGAAAATGAGTTTGTTATCGACGAACAAGGAAGGACCCGTTTTAGAAAATATTTTTGTTCAAATGAAAACTCCCAGAAATGGTGCCAAAAAGAATGTAAACCATTCCATCAGACAGATTTTGTACACACTAACAATAGGCATCTTTCAACCTTGCTTCAATCTCTCTTACCTCTTTGAGCGTTGGCTACGGCCACCAGGAGCAACGCCACCCACAGGGCGGTCCTCCTGTTCACCAGATGCATTTTTCACGCACTGAAGCGCACTCCACCGCGCCACCAAAGGAGCTTCGCCCTTTCGCTGTTCTAATTTCGGTGATTGCAGAACGATAACCCTGACTTCGGTCTCCTCCTACCGCAGAATCAACAGGAGCCAGCCGCACACTAGCCCTCTCCGACTAGCAACTGTAAGAAACACTACACACTCATACACTATTTTCCAGCTCACTTCCTCGGGCTGCACCTTCCGCTACGCGCTACGAGCACATGATACACAGAATGCTATAAACTCTTAAACATTCTATAAATAAACGTATGCATCACACTGTCATGGTTGACCACCCTTTGGTCGATTGTCGTTGGGAGCGAACGGAGGAACGAGTAGTGGGTGGAGGACGAGGAATATTTTGCAGGCACGGACGGACGAAGACTGATGAGGCAATGTTTGACTCAACTGGCTGCTAATAGTTCCCTTGGCCTCCGGTACAGCCGGTTGAAAGATTTCCTTCGTTCTTTAATTTCTATTTTCCGCCGCTCTATGAAGGAACTGGATTGTTGCGCCGCTGTCCGATGCTGGTGCCGGTCAATTAATATTAATAGTTTTCATTATTCATACACTTTTTAAGCTGGCCAACTCGCTCACTCCCGGCCCAACCAACTCCCGGATATGACCCAATCAGTGGTTTGCTGGTAAGACATGTCGACATGCCCGCAGTAGAAAATGGGCAGCCAGGACGTGGGACGGCGGGTTTTCGTGGGCTTCATGGATTCGTTAAGGCTAGCTCTAATCCAACCCAACACTCTGGCCGCATCCCGATGGGCATGTAAATCCCCCGCCGTAGCATTTTCACTGGCAGAACAAACTGAGGAAAGGGCAAAAATCTACAACCCGGTGTTGCCCGGCACCCCGCCGTCGGTACTTCCTGTCGGACCATACGGACATCCGTCATCCGTCGTCAACTGTGGCGGGAGAGATCTTCGATCTGATCCAAGGAGCTCCGGCTAATCTGTATTAATTTATCAACCAGTGGCAGGGTGGCGGAGCTGGGATGAACAGGCTTTCCTATTCATCCTGCGAAGATTAGCGGACAACGGCGCAAGTGCAATGTGCCGCTTTGCCAAGGGGAGCAAATCGAACTGGAGATCGCAAGTTTACATCGGTACACGTTTGGGTATTTAACCTTTGCTGCAATGCGAATGCCCTCGCTCTCGTCAAGCCGCACGAAACGCACGACGATGTCTATTCCAACGAAGGAAAGAAGACCACCATCGGCGACTTAGCCAAGAGCATTGCCAATGCAATGCATCGTTGGCGCCAGGAAATGCATCATCCCGAGCGCAATGGCACAATTAAACGCAGTATGTTAGTGCTTAAACATGTCGACGACTGTACGTGGCCTGGCTCGCCACAAATGGACGCTGAAGTGCCGTGCGGAAGTATTCTCCTAACAACAATATGAATTACGCTCGCAAGTGTTCGATCCAGCCCTGCAAACACTTGTGTCGGTTCTTTGTAAATGAAAGAAAAACATTCCCATTAAAAGCGAATCGAACGGTTCAACCATTCTTCCGCGTCCTGTTAGCTTGGTTTAGCAGTCTTAAAGCATTTCCCGGTAGTTGTGCGTTACTGTCTTTTAAATTTAGCACCACATCTTGTTTCCGCCACTCGCCTCAAATCTTGGCCTGCTCCTACTCTCTACTCCCCTCATCTGGCGGAGTCGATACACGGTTCAACCCACCTTTCACCGGCGCCATCCTCCGAGCCGCGGCGCTTTCGAGTCAATTAATGTCCGCGCGGCCATTAACTTTATAATGTCATTATTACGCGCGGATCCTGCATCCTTGCGCCACGGAACGCAACGGACGCATCGTCGGAGAGAGCTAACACGCGCTATTTGGGTTGCTTCCTGCTTCGGCGTCTTTGCCCTCTATGCGCCGCTTCCACGCTCCTTATCCTTTTAGTGTTACACCCAAATTGACGTTTGCTCGAAGGAGGGATGCAAAAGATGCGGATGTTTAAGAATTTTTAAAGTAGAGTCTTTGTTTTTGCTACCAAAGACATTTTTTCCTCAATTATCGATTCAGCAAATGCGCATAAGCGGTGTACGTATGGTTTACGTTTATTTTTTTCGAATTAACTTCAATGAACTAATTTGAAGAATTTGATGTGTGATTTCCATCCGCATTAATTGAACCAGCGTTTAATTCTGGTTGCCTGTTCCACGAAACAGTCACAGGACATGTAGAATAAAACTGTAAGCTTCATCTTGACAGCGACACGAAACACAATTTTTGAGTCCGGTCGCAAGCAGGATAATGTTTAAATCATGATTGAAATACCAATCAGATGCAATCAGCTTGTGTCAAAAATTAACCTCAGCCGGTCTTTTGCTGCTTTCGTGTGCCGTTGGTCCTGAAGACAGAAAAGATACTCGTCGTTCATGTGGGATGTGATTGAAATAATATGTTTATCTTAATTGGTTGAAAACGCTGATGAATCAAAACGAAAGGAAGGTTTTAATTTGGCAAAAGTCGAACAAATACGGAATTACACGAATCACATCAACTTGAGAACGTAATAACGATCCCTATGTAATGTTTTGTTCTTTACTGCATTGTATAATAAATTTAGATTTCCAATTTGACCAAAGCCATCTTCCAAATATGGTTTCTGGTATGAAGGTCAGCCTTATCATACGGGTGCAGTTGATAGCTGCAGACAATTTTTCGCAACATAAAACCAATCTCGTCCGAAAGTAAAATGGGAACACGAGCAGATCACTGATAACACCTCCGGTTCTATAAATATTGCGCTGATCGCCTACATTGCCTTGAGTTTCGGGATTAATGTTTCAAGGTTAATATTCATTAATCTGTGCTATTTTCCGTATTTCGTCGGTTTTGCACTCGCAATTGTGAGACCATGCCAATCGCAAGCCAAGTCCCCCGGACGCGCTTTGGCCGGAAGAAGTGTAGGGAACTCGCTATCAGCTGACTGTGAACCGCACGGCATCATTCTACGCACATCAATCGTCCTCCACAGACGGATGTATTGATTTTAATGAAGCGTCGAGTGGCGGCGATTTAACGTCACCAAGACTTAACCTCGGCTGCTTCCCACTCGGCCCTGCTCCACTGTCGCGGACACTGAGACGGTCTGGGGCTAAGAGGATCGATGTGGCGTGAACATGAAAATAATAATAACATGCATTCAAAACCATCCGCTCGTGATAGCGGCCCTGGCAAAGGTCGGCTGATACGCGGCACATCGGGTCCTAAGGTTACTCTTTCATTGAGATTTCCCGTTCGGACTGTTTTCAAAGCAGATTTTTTGTTTATTCGTCTTCCTGCTACTGCATGTTACTTAGTGGTCTGTTTCGTCTCAGGCACATACATGTTGGTTCGATGGTGCGGCACGAACCTCAGACGGATTGCACGCACTACTGCTCCGTGCCCTTATCGGCCGACGGTTTGCTGAAAACTGTTCAGCCCCTGTTTTATGACCATGTTCTAGGGAGCAATCAACACCGGGCGTAGGTTATCGGTACAAGGCAAGACTGGCATTGTTTCTTGTTTTTTTCTCAAACTACACTAGGCCATTTTTTGTGGAGCTACGGAGCTACAGAGAACAAATTGTTCTACTGGCACAACAATAGGTTGAACACAAGCGCAACGTTTTATAATTTATGACGCGAAACAAAAGGAGATAGCGTGAAATGGAAACGACATGATCTTAAAAACCCTTATCTTTATTCATCAAAAGCTAGGAAAGGTAAGACACCATTAATGCGTGTCTAACATTTTTCAAAAAATCTGTTTGCACAAATAATTGAAAACAAAAGCAAACTAAGTTGAAGTGCTTCGAAAAAAAAACAAGTCTGAACAAATCGCCACATTAACATCATGATGTCCTTATGATCCTTTTCGAGCATAATTTTCGCTCATGCTGCTCCTGGAATGTTAGTGGATTTTTTTTTCTTCTCATATTGGCATTCACCCCAGTGTTCTCTCGCACGGAAAATGTTGTTCGGAGTAAGTAACCATTAGTGGTGGCCAAGAATGTATGTATGTATTAGAAAAAATCAAATTTCACACCGCCGCATGTTTCACCGGTCTTGGGTGGGTGAAGGGAACTTTTGGGAGGGGATAAAAGCTTTCGGTTTGGGAAATGGCATGTTTTCATCGTGTTTTGATTTTGCGCTGATGCTTCGCCCCTCCCTCCCTCCATGCTCCTCCTGTCTGCCCAACGTCATCCGTCATCGGAGGCGGTAAAAAAAACTCACGCAGGACGATACCAAGACGAGTCCACCATGTGCTGCTCATCTTCCGCCGCTTTAATCCGGCGCGTGCATTCCCACACTCGCACACAGCCAAATAGGACGCGCAAACAAATTGACAGACAATTTAATAATTTTTTCATCCACTTTCCTCTCCCCGGCGGTGAGGCAGCTTTCGGGAAAGCGAAAGAACGGCAAGGTCGCCAAGGATGTCAAAATGTTCTGGCTTCTGCTTTCGTGCTGCTGTGGTGCTTCTTGAAAGTAAGCACGGCAATGCTGTGTGATGCAAGCCAAAAAAAAAATAACCTGGATCAGCTTCGCGAGTGCAAAGCTAATAAAGTTTAACTTTTATCCCATTCCGCCCAGCGCGGTAGCAATGCCTTCGGGTCCGCCCGAGGTGTCAGACTCGGCGCATTCTCAACTGTTTGTCGTTAAGTTTTTTTTTTCTCTCTATTTCTTTTGAGTCGTTTACACATATTATTTTTTTGTTCCACGATTCACTGCAAACATTGAAGAATGAACAAAAAAAAAACCTCGCCAAGTTCAACGTTTTGTCACGACAGGAAACCATCAACACCTTCGCGCTCGCCGAGCTAATGTGCGACAGCGCACGATAATGCCGACGATGCAGCTACGGTCGGGTGAGCTAAGCGAATGGCAAACAGAAGCCAAATGATAATGCTGCACCCTGGCAAAGTCTTCGACTTGCAGCAAGCGGGATCGCTCCGTGGAGGGTTGACTTTTATGGGTTGGTTTTTATTTAGCCAGATCTAAATTAGAGAACAGGCGATCACCACAGCGTAAATGGACTGTTTCTACCAAGCGACATCTCAAAAATGCAGGCACAAAGTGTTTATTTGCTTGCTCGGCCACGGTTTTTGCTAATTTGTCAGCCTGCAGTGTCGTTGTCGTAGCATTCGCTATTTTTATCATTTCACTGTTGATTGGCATATGTACGAAGCACAACTTAAACACTGGTTCCGTGTGTATTCAAAAAGGCTCAGGCTCAACGTGAGTGTGATCAGTCAACCTTCTTCTAATTAATCCTAAAATGGTACAGTTGCGGTCTTTTTTTTTTCGTGACACCAAAGAAGACGTCAATTGTCCAATTCCAACAGGACCACACCGACCATGCTTCTGGCGAGCCAGGCAGAATGTGGTGATTGCTTAGAAGTTACGCGAGTGAGCTATCAGCAACCGGCACTGCAAAGGTCAGCTCGAGCCAGCGAGTTTCATCGATCATCTTGCCGTCACCGTGCCGCCTTTCGGCACTCACAAAATTTAACGTGCGATAACGAAGGCCGACATAGGGCAGGCAAAAAGATAGGTGCTTCTGGATTCATCATTTGTCCCTTGCCAAGGTCTACGGTTGCGCGAGTCGATGCGATTGTAGGCCTGGCCTCACCCGTATAGAAACCAACGATCGGCTTCTGTGCGATCATCGGAGTCCGTTTGCATGTGCCAGCTTGCTCATTTGCACTTCTATCTGCAAAAAGTTTCCGGGAGGAAGTCTGGCCACGACCAGCTTGCAATGCAAAAGGAGGTACAACGCCCACGGGTCGTCCTTCAAAAGTGCAGCGAAACAGCAAAGACATAAATCACGCTGCTTCTCTCATTCACTTTCGTTGCACCGCGCACCGATCAGGAAGGGCGGTAGGATGACGTTTGGGAGGTGACGTCCAACTGTTACACCTTCTTATTATTTCCATACTTTCAAATACTGTCACACGACTGTTTTGTTTCCGTTCATTTTTGCTATTTTAGCGTACACCACTTGCACATTCCTTAGCCCGCTGGTGTGGAGCCAGGCGGTGAGTCCCATTTCGCTGTCTCGACACGATGAAGTTCGACGAACGGCGCTTCCAGCGACAGCGATCGAGCGAAACCGTCGGCCAGCCGCAACTCGATCGCGTCCCGCCACTTCCTTCGCTTCGTCCACCGTTGGGCGTTTCCGAGGAAAAAATGCGATACGTGCATGTCACCCGAGAGTCGTGCACGATGCTTCACAATCTGCTGGCGAAAATCTTTCCCTTGTGCGACGAAAAGATTCTCCCTGACCGATGGGAATGTTTGTGGAAAATCAAACCAACAAATCCCCGGAGATAAAAATCCATTCAAGTGTCTCCTGGGCCTGGGCGATGAGCGCATCTAACCAAATAAACTGTAACCCGGTGGCGAATAACATCAGGCTTGTAAACTTCACTGGCGCACCAGCCGTTCCCCGTCCACCGAGCCAACCAGATCGGACAAGCAGCAACAGCAAAATAAACAAAAAACCAAAAAAAAACCCCACCGAGACACAACCGCGAAAAAAAAATCACGAGTCAAGCGAGTAATAATATAATCACCACAAAAACTGAAACTAAAATAAAAACAAACACCAAACGGATTGTGTTTCACACGCCACAGCACTGCCACCGCTACTGGCCGAATGATCGAACCACCGCGAATTGCCGTCCAGGAGCTGTTCGTGTTTGCGTCCGCACCGCAGCGTATCCCGGCGCTTACTAACTTGTCGACTAACGGACGTCGTCCGTTTTCTCCGACCGTGCCTGCATGTAGTATTATCGGCGAATGGAGCGCGCGCCTCCACCGAGCCGCAGCTGCTCGAATCGAGCACTTCCCGTATTGCAACCCGCGCTCCGTCACTCGCTGTGCCGTGAGATCTGGACTGAACACAACGCGCGTTTGGGGCCGATTGAGTGCCGTGGTGATGGTGCATAAATATCGCGTATACGTGGAAAAGCGTCGCGAATAGCCAAAGGAGGGGGCCATCGGATTTTCCGAAGCGTTCGGCGTGATGCTGCGCTCGTGCCTAACCTACACAACTGCTGTGTGGCGAATGAAGTGGCCGCGAGTGCCAGTGTTCGAAGTACGACGAGAGTTCTACACGAAGAGCAATTGGAAGATTTGCAAGCTGCAAAGATTCAGGACGTTTGAAACACGCGTTTCTGGCATTCGAAAATTGCACAAGCCTGCGTCACATGTCAACCAATGGTCATGTCTAAGAACCGATGCACCTCATCGCTGACTAAATCATTTCTTGCTTTTGAACCGACATATTCTTCCGTGCACCGTCGAGACAAGATAAGGAGATCGAGCTGCAGGTGCTATCGTTGATTTGTGTTTACATTCCCGAGCGCCCCGTCGACGATCGCGCCGCGTTGCCATAAAACCAGCCCCGAGAAACACGAAACCCTTTCCGCGTCTATGGTTTTAAAGAAAAGAAGAAGAGCATCCCATCTTGCCTCAACCTCCGCACAAACGTTAGAAGAATGTATCATGCAAAATACGTCAACGATGGTCGGCTAGCTGGTTGGGGTTGGAAGATAACCAAGCAAAGACATACAACAAAAAAAGTAACTGTTCGTTCGCACTGGCACCGTTCGTCAGGAATGTTAAGTGAGGCAATCAAGTCCCGAGTTCGAACCCGTTGCATTCCCGTTTTGCGCTCCTGCAGCGGGCAAATTCAAACGATTCCCGTGGGGTGGGAGGATGACGAAAAGATAATCATAGAACAACCACAACAAAAAATGCACATCCATCGTTTGATGAGTGCAGCATTAATCATATGACATGCACAGCGCTCCAGCGCGATCTGCCAGATAAATAAATCCCCCGGAATGTGTACCGTTTGCCGGGCGGTGGCTGGGCATACTAATTTCGTTCGTCCCGCGTTTAATTTATGCCAATACCATAAATTAACTTTTCGATATTTCAATTTCCCTTCCAGGGGAGTAGCGGGCGTGTATCGGTCGTATTATCCTTGGCGCTCGGCGCTAACGGAGGTCGATGGAAGTACTAGCCCTCAAGTACTCCTAGTGGTTGCCACCATCTGGTGCACACACTTGTTTGCGATCTCGGTACGCGCCTCGGTATTAAAATAGCTCTCAAATGATCTCAACGCCGGCCGATTCGATGGACCGCGGACAAGTGTAGCCCAACTGACCCGCCCGCGGTCAATGAATAATGGAAGCGCTGTAAAAGATCCCCCCACGCCACATCTCACATTCCTCCCCCTTTCGATTCACAAGATGATCTGACGTTACCGACGGTTGTGAATAAAATATATGCGTGATCTATCGCCTCGGCTGCGGCGCATTCCGCTGCGATTGCGTCCCCGGGAGTTAAGGTTAGATTGAGTAAGTCATAAAAAGTCAACCACTCAATAGTGTGTCATCGGGGCTTGCTGCTGCATGTTCAGCCAAGGCCCGAATATTGTTTTCTTTTTTTCCTCTACTACAAAGTAACGGCGGGAAGCAATGTACCAGCGGGAAGGGGTCACGCCAAACTGTTGGTAGCAAACCTCTGGTCGAGAAAAGAATGCCGTGCCGTGAGGTTTGTCGGCGGCATTTAGTTCAAATACTTTGTTCTACCCCATCGGGTTCGGTTCTTGCCCATTTTCCTAGTCGTCCCGAGGACAGATGATGATGAGGAGTTTTAATGTAATTATCGATTTAATAAGGGCTCTCCGCGGCCCGTCCAGATGTCCCCCGCCAGCAAGCGCTTGGAAAGCGTTTAAAGGTGAACGGGGAGAGGGCACACATTTTTCAACCGAAACTAGCTCTGTCGCGCCCCTGCCACCGCGAAGTCGTGCCAAAGAGTACGTCCGTTTATCAATCCAGGTCAGAAAGGACGGCGCTTCCCCCGAGGACGGCGTGGGGCGAGTTAGTTCGTCTCCACAAATGAACGAAACCGCCGGCAGTTGTTAACAAATTACTGCGAGGCAAAAAGTGGCCACCGCTGGTTGTACATAAATGTGTCCTCGACGTCCTGGCAGCTCAACGGGCGACGATACCGACGCTGGGTTAGAATTGATCAAACCGAATCCCGTGGCGGTGTGAGTGTTTTGGTTTTTCGCTCAACTAACGCACTTTGTTTTGTTGCTTGCCCACTTACCCACAACGTTAACGGCGAAAGCGGGAAGTTTTCGCGAGTTAAAAGCCACTGGTGGAGGTTGGAGGAAATTTGCACCACCATAAATTATAACGCCATAATGGTACATCTATCCAAGACGCTCCCCATTTCGCGGTAGGCATTATTTAAAAAACGCTCAACACCAATTTATGCTCGTGCCATCGGTCGAATCCTGAGGACTCCTCTGGCGTGGAGCGGTTTCTATTCGCAATTGATGTTAACGAAAGGTCATTTCTCGAGTACGGCCTGCTGTTCGGTTTCGGTTTGCGATCCCGACCCGCTTTGGTTCGTTCAAGTACGAATGCGTGAGTTTCGCGCCTAGGACATGCGTTCCTGCGGAGCAACTCTGGAACGGACGGCTTTTTGACGTTGCGCCAAATCGAACCCAATTGAGACCAATCAAATGTGTTCAATGTGCCGAACTCGGGTTTCACGCGCGTGATAACACTATGGTGTACCGCTCCAGTCACGGCAACGCGCCATATCAATCACACGGACGCACCATAGCAGTTAATCGCACCAATCACGGTTGGAAATACCGGTTCGTGACAGGTTCCCGTGGCACCACCCGGTTCTAAACGGACATTCCGGAGCGATACGGTAAGCACTAAGCACAATAATGTGCCGAGGCGCTATTACCACTCTTCCCGGGCGATGTTGGCGATCGAAAATCGTGTCATTTTGTGTAAATAGAACGCCACCACATGTTACGGTAGCAACAGCGAACGACGGTAGCAACATAGGCCCATGGACGCTGCGAGACGGAAACTGCATCGGCCCAGCGGAGGAATCAGGCTAACGGCTAGCAAAAATGTTCTAACACACTTGTGGTTACCAAGTCAGCAACTTACCGAATCAACTGCAATCGACATCACGTCCCTCGACGGTTCGGCCACCCGATTCATCTTAATCCCCAGAATTGATCCGCAAAGGAGGCAGCTTAGCGTTGCGCGCAAGATTTAAAGCCTTACTCATAACTGCCAGAATTCGCCAGCTCAGTCGCTGTTGATGTAGGCAGGGGCACGTGTAGCGAATGAACGTGTATTTTTTTGTTCAGCTTCTAGCGATGGTGAGAGCAAATGTTTTTCATTCCATTACGGGGAATGATGAAGATTCGTGCTTTCAGAGCCGAAAAAAAAATTGCGTGCCTATTTGGAAATGAAAAATTGCAAATAGTAAGCCCACAGTTTAATGCAAAAACTTCCACCCGTTTTTGATTATCTCTTTTTTCCGCCTAATGGTCTCATTTTTGGGCTCACATTTCTTTTATTGTACCCTTTGCCGTTTCTTTTGGATTGTGCCAAAAGTCAGTAAAATAGTTTTCGCCAATAAGTTTTGCGCACAGTCACACAGTCAGTTCGCTTTTAAAACGCTCAAGAACTTGCTCCGCTGTCCTCCTGCTGTCTCTCTAACCGTGCACCCAAATTCTGGCCATACCCTGCCGATTGAGGCAATTGGCGGCATGCTCTGTGTGCGGCTCATAATAAACATTGGAAGTCACGCAACCTGGCCCCGACGAACAAAAAAAAAACGGGCACAACGGATAAAACAAACGGATAAAGGCACAGCACACCAAACATTCATATCGGTCGCAAAACGAAAACGATGCCCACCGTGCTCCCGTGCTATCTGGATATCTGGCAGCAAGGTTTTAACAGAGGGATGGCCACCCCACCGCCGTCGGCCAATTTGTGAGCCCGGTTGTCTGACAAACTTGCCAAACGAATTCCGCGCGCGCGTGAGGTAAATTTTCGGCCGACCTCTCGTGATTGCAGCAGATTGGCTTCCCTGCCGACAGCGGAGGGCCAGCGGCATGGAGCGCTGTTCAGATTTTCCGTCCACGATATGGTCCATGATTCGGTTTTCCCGGCAGGCTGATCCTCCCTAGCTTCGCTCCTGGGCTCGCACCTTAGCTCGAACGTTGACATATTTACAGACATTCCTGGGACGTACATTAGTCTAGTGAACGTCTTTTTTCGTCTTGCCTTAGTTCAATTAATATTTATTTCGCCCAACTTTAAATCAACATTGCCCATCAGCTCCACCAGTTCCATTTATCCTGTGCATGGTGAGAGTTTCCATTCGATATTGCGGCAAAACGGGCCGGAGCACGCTTCTAGAACAATTTACCGGTGGTACGATAATGAAGCGTAAGAAAGCCTACAATTGTGACGGTGTTTGCTGGCCGCGGAGATACCAGGAAAACTCATCGCTGGAACCGTGTCCAGAGTGGAAAACTCATCGCTGCTTCGGTGAGGTCAGTTTTTCTAGCGCAATCCTGCAGCGAATCGGTACGGGAAACGCAAACCGACTGCAATTTGATTTGCGAGAGCAAAGTGTGTTTTTAGCTTTACTCGCTAGGAAATTAATATACAATCTGCACTGATAGTGATGCCTAACTTTCGAACCATAAGTTTATCTCCCGCGTATCCATCGCAACAACCAACTGGATGGAGAGGAGTATTCCGAACGTTCTATTCTAGAATTGACCAAGCAACACCATCGAAGGTTGTTCTGTTGTCTGAATGGTCTGTCCAAAATCGTCTGGAAATCATGCAGATACGGCTGCAAAAGCAACGTTGAATGATGCTTGTTAACGAAATAAATCAATATTCCTTTCAAGCAGTCAATTCGCTGAAAAATTAATTGAAAATGTTTTAAAGCCTTAAAAAATATTACTCTTTAATTAAGGGCAAAAGAGGATTGAAGTGTTGCCAGTCGATGTTCTCGTCCTTTTCTCTTACTCCCATTTGTAGTTTTTTTTTTAGAACCAACCACATTATTTTGTAAAGTAAACGAAAACATCTTAAACGAAGAAGCGTAAAAGTATGATTAAAGATAAGGTCAAGAGATATAAAGTAATTGATAATTAAATATATTTTCTTCCCCACTCAAGCAGGTAACACCCGAGAGGATAACAATTTATTTTTGTCATCCGTTCGGATGATATCAACAGCCAAGTGCCAAGCTCTGTCCTAGATAAACAATTTCACAAACAGGTAGCGATGCTGCTGAACCTGGTTCAAGCGGACGTTTTCCACGAAGGCGAACAGCTAACAAACCCACGCATGGGAATTATGAAATTTTCTTTTAGAGAATTTTTCTCTGTTGGATTTATAACTGATGAAAGGTTGCTTTTTTATGTTTGCTTTTCTTTGGTAGAAAGAAATGTTCAACTGCGCAGGAAACGTAGGTTCTTAATAAAATTTCAAGATTGCAGCTTTGTTCATTACAGTGTAACTCCAATAACTCACTTGTGCGGAGTGTATTCTTTCTTTTCTTTCTAAGCAATTTCTTTGTGAATGTTCATAATCTAGTTAAAATCTATTCTGATCGAAAAAGTAATAGAGATCAATCATCATAACTCTTGAAGTTACCGTATGCCAGTCCTTCTTATGTGTACAAAACAGTTCCTTCCTCTCATTGACAAAATCTTTCATATGGTTTGATCGTTTTCCCAGGAATGAGTATCGATTGTAAAATCTTTTGCGTACCAATCTTCTGGAACGAAACCCAGGAAGAGGACGGAAAAACATAAAACATCACGCTCATTATGCCTCCTTTTGCATCTCGGCGGCTCTTAAGGTAGCGCCATACGGTTCCCAGCTTCTGTTCGACATCGCTCTATCGTTCAGTTTTCTTCAATGGTGCGAAACATCCAACTTCCCCCAGGACGTAAGTCGCACGCAAATTGCGCTCCACCAAACTGCCAGCGGATGGATTTCTCTTTCCTAGCGGCGATCGAATGATTCGAGAAGCGCTGGCAGCATTTTTCACAGCTTGATTCTAATTTCCTTCCAGCGCGATGCTCTCCCAATCCGCACCCCTTTCTTTTGGGTCGGTCCAGCTGGGAAACGGCTTAAAATAGTTTCACTTTCACGCTTTTCCTTCCGGGCGGGTGAGCTTGAAGTGGTTCGGCTCGGTTGGGCCTCAATAGAGCCTCCCCCCCACCCCTCTTCTCCTGTGCTCCTTGCAAGACGTTCGCCAACAGAAAACGCGACGGCTGTAAGAGCAACAGAGCACCAACGAGCGGAGCATCGACATTGCTACCAGTAATTACATTCAACCAATTAACGTTATGCATATTGCACTTTGCATTTGCATACGTCCGACGACGATGAGCGTTAGAATCTGGCGAGGGAAAGTCAACTGACCTCCATTGGGGGCATGGGTTGAGAAAAAAAAAATGCTAGAAAAAAGGGCAACGATCGTATCACTCTTCCGTCGAATCCATTTGCGAGCATCTGCACCGCTCGGGGTGTCCATGTGTGTCTGTCTGTCGGTAGGTTTGCCAATGCAGCATATTTGATCTACGATTCTTTAGAGCATACGCGAGATCTTTTTTCCATCTGAAGCGCAATTTTTTTTTTTTTCGTCATATTTTGCTCGACGTGCGCTTTACCTTACCCTGCCATGTTTTCTCAGCCTCTCGCTTCTGCTTGTTTTTATAATGCTTATGTTACCGACCTTCCTCAATACCTGAACGAAATGTCCTTGCATTAGGGAAGGACGGAGCAAACGAAAAATTCCTCTATCGTACCGAACATTTTTCAACCAGGCCTGCTGGTTCTACCGTGCGCTCCGTCAAATCGTCGCCGGCGATGGACTTATGCTACGAGCTGAAACACCGGTGTCATCACACCTTTGATAGTGCGACGTGCCCGCGCGTGTGGGCGTCACTTCAAGAAGAATTTTAAATCGACCCCTCCTCTTCTGCACACCTCCTGTTTTCTCGACCCATACCCAAAGTAAAGGGCTTGAAATGGGATGGATGTAAAGGAAAAAATAAAATAAAATCCCCTACCATACCAGCGAATAGACAAACCGGTTGACTGTAGTGGAAAGGGTACTCGCGATGGAAATTTTTCCGGTGAAAATTTCTAGATCGAACTCGTTAATCTCCCATGAACGCGGGAAATGGAGGACCTGATTCGTTACATACGTTCAACTAAGCCGGGTAAACAAAGAATAAAAAATTGTGTCTATACTAGTTGAATTTCCACCATCTCTTTGATTAGCTTCGAAGTGCCAAATTCGTTCGCCAGTAAACCAAATCCAATACGAAATCTGAGCACCTCTTTTCACGTTCCTCGTTGCAGGTTTTTCCCGGTTCAGTGTAGTACTCGAATGAAACTGGATGAAATTCCATGTCAAATGACACATTTTCCACGTAGTGCGATGTTAGCTCGTGCTCGTAGCGACAGGTTCGCATTTCTTGTCCCTGTTTTGATTGATTTTATGCTGCGAACTGAAGCGACGAACACATTCAACAAACAGTCCTAACCGGATGTCAAGGATTCACGGCTCAGCATGGGCTTAAACTGACATTTCAAATGAATAATATTTCTATTGCAAAAGAATAATCTTTTTTGCAACCCAACTCGAAGACGGTCAATCTCGTTAAAGGAACAATGGCATTGAACAGAAAGGAATTGACGGATAGCAAGCATTAAGCCGGTATTTTTCAACCCTTTTCGTCAAAAGTATATAGAAACGGTATGAACATTATCTACGTTATCCGAACCATCTATACCTTTAAAACTGAAACCGTTTTTTGAAACATTTCAACAATCTAATACTTTCCAGCATCACTCTGTGGATCAGAGAGAAAAACATATCGGATCCAAAAGGATCCCTACGGTGTTGTTCTGGATTAAATGCAACATTCCGAGCGCATAACAGCGAACAGTTTACTTCATGCTATCGACCCACATGGACGGTGGAGAACGATTTTGATTTACGACACTCGAGCGCAAATTAATTCAACACCCAAAAACTGGCACAATCGTTGTACGGGCGCCGTGCACTTCGAGTTAAACCGAATGAAAAACAGCAAACGGGGAACGGGACTCTACCATAGTCGAGACCTTCAGTGGAAAAAAGTCATTCCGTTTCCCGGCAGCATTTAACCTCGGCACGGGAACGTGCATTAGTCGCCCGGTGGGAGGTCGGCCAGAGTTCGTCTTTAAGGACGATCCGGCGAGCCGGCTGAGCCAGCTTCGCGCGCTAAAGGTCGAAGAAAGATGAACTTTCGCAGGGAAGGGGAACCCGTGGGGGAGAAATGTGAGGGTAGGAGAGAGGAGGTTTAGAAAACGGATGTCATCGTAGCAATCGACCGACACCGACAATAGCGGAAAAGCCCGCACGGGAGACTTCGATTCGCGGCGAGTGCTGGAGAATGCCCTAGAATTATGCGTTTTCCTTTCCGTGTAGTGCCGCCCTATTGCCTGTCCTCGTCTCCTCCCTCTTTCTCCCCTTCCTCTCTCTTCCCCTTCTCCTATATGGGACGTTCACCCAGACAAATGATAACAGCAAGTGGTCCGCAAAAAGGGCAACAAAAAGACCATCGCGTAGCGGAGCCACCCAAACGACGCCGTAAAATGGGGCGTCAACTTTTGCGCACTCGAGCGTGGCCGTGGAGCTCGTCGAGTCGGGCGAAATGCGTTTCGTCTGTTCGTTCGCAGATGAACTTCGGCCACTCCCGGCGAAGGGGGGACGCAGATTCCGTCGTGTGTCCTTTTTCCCAGCGTGGAAAACGTACGTTTCACTAAAGCTGTCCTACGCTAACGAGTTACCGTTCATTTCTGGATTCCCTACTTTCCAGTGCAAGGAGGTCGCTCACGAGTCGTTTGCTCGAATGGCATAACAAGATCATAGACAATGTCTTTTGACTAGTTTTCAAACAAAGCATGGAAGGAGGAAAGATTGCATCGTTAGAACATTCCCCAATTGATGTTGGAAATACCACATAAAATCCATTAAACCTACAGATAACTGCACAATTTTTTTCGAATCAATTGGCATATATCAAAAAGATTTTCAAAAAGTCGCATTGTAATACCACAAAAGCTGTTTTCGGAGATGATGCAAATAACAAATAACATGTGCGCCGGTTTATCATGATGAAAATTATAATAACAACGATGACATCAACAAATGACATATTTTATGTTTTCAAACAAATAAAACATTTTTCAAGCATAACAAGAAAAATGAAAGCACTCACCAGCCGTGCAGTCTGCCTCATCCGTACCATCGTTGCAGTCCGGAATACGATCACATTTTTGATCCATTTCTATGCACTTGGAGTCACACTTGAACTGGTTTTCTCTGCATACCACAGGATCTGTTGAATAAGATCGAACACAATGGGTGTTAGAAACGAGCAGAGAATATCGTAGATACAATTCGGGAACTATATAATGTTTAGAAGCAATGAATTGAATAGTTCCCTATGTTAAAGGTGATTATTTTGTCTATGATCCACTTATTCGTCTAGTTTGCCGACGCTTTGTCGGTTCTTTCGTCGACGGACAACATTATTTCAAGCATCGGGGCAGATTGTACAAACGAGAGTTTTAGCAGCAGGACACAATGTCACAAAAGATGAGTTAAGCACAAATCCATGATCCGAAACGCACAGTCCCAGGAAGACAAACACACACAAAAACACAACTTGGACGGACAAAATGAAAAAAAATAGAGCGCAAGTGATTTGAGATGAAAAGCGAACACGTAGATGAAATGGGAACGAACGAGAAGATTTTGAATATGTAGTTGAAGGGAAATGTAATCGTCGCCGAATGTAATCGTCGTACCAAAATCGATTTATGAGAACATTAGGGTAACCTTTTCGTCGCATATACTTCATATTCCGTTAGTTTTTAATTTATTTACTAAGTACATGATTTTATCGGTTTCGAAAAAAAAAAGTTAGAATTAGTCTTGATGACAGAAATAAGTTCGATGGTTTATTTTGACAAAATTGAAACAAGATTAACCTTTAGTAAAAAAAGCTGTACAATGGCAAAAGTAATAACCTTTTTTCATGAATTTTAGATCAAACGAATACGTAAATGTACTGAACTGATGAACGAAGCATAAATGTTTGCAAGAGACAAAACATAAGCGAACTTGATGAATCAAAACCATAATGAAGCACCGAATCAGTACAGATGAAAGCAGACACAGCAGAAAAAAGCAACCCTATGGACATGGATGGATGAAAATCCCCGATATAAGAAAAGCCAGCGGATGAACACAGCAAACGCACAAAACATAAACAGAAAACAGGAATTAGAATGAACCAAAAGCGCAAAAAAAAAGGGGACAGGTAATACAAAACCAACATTTGCACAACTCGGGTGTTTCATCCTCGCCGTTGGGACAGTCACGGCGTCCGTCGCACTGTTGAACCTCGCAAATGAAAACCGATGAGTCGCCGCACGGAACCTTGTCGTCGCCGCGGCACAAATCCTTCGGCTCGTCGGGCGTACGATCGGGCACCGCGCCTGGCCCTTCGTTATCCTCGCCGCTCTCGAACGGTCGCTCGGTGAGGTAGTCGTCGTCATCCGAGTCGATCGGATCGAGGATGGAATCTTCCGTGGGCAACCCGTTTTCGTCGGGGTCGAGTGCTGCGAGGCGAAAACGGAAAATCGGAAGCGGAACGCATCGGAAGGTGGGAGTGCATTAGAAGGTGTGCAGTGTACTGAGGTGGTGTGGGAGGCAAAAACGGATGCACAAAACGCGGTGCGGGTGCACCGGACTGCCCGAAGCTCAAGCCAGAGCTCTGCTCGGTGGATGGCACAGATCGAAAAACAAAGCTGTAAACTATCTAGCCACTCGCAAAGAAGGAAACCATCCGTGGACAACGCGAGCATGGGGTAGAAATCTTCGGAAGGGGTATGCTACAAGTAAAAACCTAAGAGATTGAACGCCAGCCCCCAGACGGCCCCATTTACCAGCATTGTCGTCCACCAGGCTCAGCTTCAGGCCATCGCTGAGCAGCTGACTAAAGCCAACCTTCAGCTGGTTGAGTATCTTGTCCTCCATGTCGTATACGTCGAACTCCTTTGGCGCCTGCAGTTCCACCTTGACCAGGGTCTTCATATTGTCCGGCGGGTATGCGCTGGAAGCAAAAGATGGGAAAAATTTAATAAAACGGTTAAAATGACCAGTTCAAGATATTCATAAAACGCTGCTCGCTGTCAAATGATGTTGGTACCAACGCTGCACGTGTTGCATTCGCGAATCGAACAAAATAGTGCGCCAACTGCTCCACCAGTGAACTCATGCGTCATCAACATAACACGAGAGCACGTAGAAAGAGAGAGAGAGAGAGCGAGAAAGAGAACAAGCTGAACTCCACGACTAATCTCAAATCTCCCGATCCCACCCAGCAGAAGCTTTTAAGCGCTGCATGCAACCTTGCACGCAACATCACACGTGGTCACGCTGGTTCATCTCGCGACTTCGGCTGGCGCAAGGTTCGGCACGGCTTCGGCTTCCGGCTAAGGCTTAGCTCGGCTGTTGCACGGCCGGCTACATTAAAAACAACAGCGCCAGCATTCTCGACACCCACTCCCATCGCAAAAGGGCCACGAAATGAACCGCTCGGAAAACTTACTCCAACTGCTTCATGGTCACCACAAAGTCGGTTTGCAGCGCTTCATCGAGCAGTCGCTTGACCTGTTCCCGGATGACTCGAACCATCTCGCCGTTCTGCCGTGGATCTTGCATGCTGCGCTGGAACGGAGTGAAGTGCACGATTTCCATGTGGTCTGCAAAAGAGTGAAAACAGTCAATGACGGATCAAAACTGCCTGGTCCAGCCGGGCACTTCGCGCGGCCACTTACAGGATGTCCACCGGTCGTCCCTTCCATTAAGATCGCCGGAACCCTCGCCAAAGCCGCTGCCGGAACCTTCGATATCTTCCAGGCCGTCGTCGTGCTGGCGCTTCGGTCGGTTCACTCCCATCCGGCTCGATTTGCCGCTCGCGTAAGGCGGAATCGCGTTTGGTTTCGCAGCCGGAAGTTTCCCGTTTCGACCGGAGACCGGCGTCTCCTCTGCCGGGGACTGCCTCCGTGCGTTCTTCAGTTGTCGCTCCTCCTGGCGCGCCTGCTGCTGCTGCTGTTTCTTCTTCTTGTTTTTCGGCTTGCGGGGTTTCTGAGAGGCCTTCTTCTTGCGCTTTCCTTCCCCTAGCTTGGTAACAATATGGTCCTCCTCGGCCAAGGGGTGATGCGCGTCGCTGGAATCGCTCCATAAGCTGTTGAGGCTTCGCTTGATGCGTTTCATGCTGCGCATCAGCCAGCCCTGCCCCTGCTCACCATCGTCGCCCGGTAGTGCGACATCGTTGGCCGATTCGTCCTCCTTCTCGTTCTCGTCCTCATCCTCCTCCTCCTCCTCCTCCGTCTCACTCTCGTCTTCGAACTCGTCTCCTTCGTCGACGTCCGCTTCGTGGGAGAACGGCTTGTCGCCCCACGGTTCGGCGGAGTCATCGAAGTCGGCACCGACCGCTGACATCAGCGGACGACCCCGTTCGCGATCCGCCTCATCCAGCAGCAGTGGTTTCGCCAGGCCCAGCGTGGCCTTCGTCGGTGAACCGTCATCCTCAAACACTAGATCGCTGTCGTAAGCATTCTGTGAGGAAAGTAGAGGTTAAACAAATATTAGTTACATTTCTTTTTGTGTAGTATAACATCGTTTTACATTTGATACATTGACACCCTGAGGTTCCGTTTTCTCCGTAGCAATTTTAGTCATATTTATATTCTATGACGCTTTTGTTTTTTTTTTTTTTTTTTTTTTGGAAAAAGAACGTGTCTTTTTTAGGTCCTTCTGGTTGGTTTAATCGAATTGGTAAACCTCCCTCCTCTACGAACCAAAGAACGGAAAAATCGATCGCTGGTAGCAGAGTATCATTTTCAAAAGCTCGCCCTGTAGTTTCCGAGCATGGTGCAAATGCACACACACGCAAATAATGGACCTCCAAGGCTACGAACTTCAATTCGTGTCCATAATGCGGTC
This sequence comes from Anopheles atroparvus, assembly GCA_914969975.1. Classification (NCBI taxonomy): domain Eukaryota; kingdom Metazoa; phylum Arthropoda; class Insecta; order Diptera; family Culicidae; genus Anopheles; species Anopheles atroparvus. Next base: position 17,770,505 of record CAJZCY010000001.1, read on the forward strand.
CCAAAAAGGCAACGAAAGACATCACACTTTCCCGGCAAAGCTGCATGTAGCACGGGCAGCATGTTCGCTCCAGCCCAAGACGGTCCAAGACGGTCCGGCGGCCAACGCGCGTAACGAATCCCGTCCAATATTTGCCCAAAGTTGAAAGACCTACTTTGACTGATACTTGTGCCATCACTTCGGTTCTTCACGCGCGCGCCTTCCTTCCACGACCAGTACTCTCGTCCCAATTGTCCAGGCATCCCATTCCTCTGGCTTCGTGCCACCCGCAACTCAAGCAGCGAAAGCAAGGCAAAAAAACCCAAGTTTAATCAAATATTCCGAGCACGCGACAGCAATTTTAACCGCTCGCATCACGACGCGCTCATTTTTCGCTCGTTTATTTGGCTCGTTGCCGGTCGTACGCTGGCCGGTTCTGGTCGAAGTTGAGAAGAAAGGGCCCCGTCCGAAAGGGCAACCACAGTAATATGAAACAAAGTGGGCAAAACGACCTGCACCAGGACAGGGGCCCCTAGAGCTGGCTGCAAAGGTTTCTTGGTGCTTTCCTTCTTAGCCAGGATTTTTTTTACTTCATGTTTCCGACTCGTTTACAAAACTCGAGCGTTTTTCCGTCGTCGTAAGGAATGTTCCGATTTTCGATGATAAACAACTTCATTCCCTCCCGTCGTCGAGTACTTTTCGGATTGGACCGCTGTAAAGACAGTTACTAAAGTTCTTCCGGACAAACTGGTGGTTTCATATTGTATGTATTTCATCTTTTAAGACTTTGCAGACGGTGTTACTGATCCTTTGTAAAACCTTTTGTTGCGTCGAGTAGAAAACACTTATAGCAAACATTCTATTCTATTTGAAAGGCAGCACAGTTTTTTTCATAACTTTCCTTAAACAAATGTTTTATAGCCTATTTTTCCCCCTCAAATGCGTGCGTCTTCCTTTCTAATATGTTCTTGCTTGACTGAAAAAAATGCTTTACACCCCTGTTGCTCCACTGCTTGAAGATCTCACTGCAATAACATCAAGCAAGAAAAAAAAAACAAACTAGATGAAGTTTTCTTCGGTTCGACCATCTTGTAAACATGAACACGTATCGGTTCCTGGGAGTGGACGTTCCTCCCACGACCTGGGAATGGCACCCGGGAAGGCATGATGCGCCTCGTCCCACACCGGAAGCACGAGAAGCAGGGGGCAAATGTGACCGTTGATGAGTTTTTACGCCACCGGACTGCATCCTGGATGCCGCTGCCCATTTTCTCCACTTTTGTACCACTTTTATGGGTGGAAAAAACACTGTGGTCATGAAGAGAAGGGACGGCAGTTTGAGAAGAGCCACTGGGGAAACTGTGGTCTTTTGCGGATCATTAATGTTACACGTCTATGGTTTTTCTGTTTTCCTGTTTTCCGGGGTTTTTCTTTTCCGTGGCTTCCGAATATGATCTAGCGCTGCTAGTCGCCGGAGTGAAGTGCGCTTTGCGGGAGCAATTTAGGACTGGAACGAGCCGACAACAGCATGAAAACCGGGAACAGGAGAGAGTAATGGTATGATGGTGTTCTGATTTTTAAAGCAAATAGCTACAGGAAGGCACGATTTGCGCTAGACGATGATGCCGGACTTGGAGTGAAGCATTGTACTGATTTTGAAAATGCTCCGTTTGTCAGGACAGTGGATATTTCATGGCTGGAAGAGGTTGACTTCAACCATGAGCAAGAACACTGCGTGAAATGAATATGAATTCTGTTGCCACCTATTCTAAAGTTGTAAATTTTACAGTTTCTTTTTTCACAATCTATTTTTTTCTATTTATTTTATCAGTTGGCGAAAGTGAAAATATTTTTAATCTGAACTAGATTAATTGTTCTCTTCGTCAGGTTGTTTCCATATGTTTTTCAAGAGTCATTTTAAGTACATATTTTACTACAGATTGGTGAACATTTGAGTATGGTTCGAACTGGGAGCATCTAACTGTTTCAGTTTGGAAAAGACGATTGGAACAAGATGCATTTGCCGTCTATTTCACTGCATCGTAAAACACCGGAACATATGGGTAGGCTAGGTCACACGAGACACTTATGGTACTCTTTAGGGTGAATTGAAGGTCCGGACCATTAGCACCACATAAATTAAAGCTTCTCAATTCATACGCGGCCGTATCAAAGCCCAGTCGCACAAACCAGAATCGATGATTGCACGGCGCATAGTCAAAATTCCGAGCCCTAATCCGGTGATCTACGGTCTGGCTGGCGGAGTTCAGTAATGGAGGGGGCGCTATGCAATCGAACCTACCCGGCCGTACAGAGAGCGTTCGAGAAACAGCTGTTCTGTTGTTCTACGATTAGCATTTGTAGAAGAATTAGCAGCGGCACTGTTGCGCAACGGTAAAAAGCATTCCCGGTTTGCGGCTGCACGGGTCAAGAAAGGCGGCATTGCGCAAAAGAAGTACACAGAACTGCAAAAGACACCCGGCACAGTATGGCTCGGAAAAAAGAGATACTGCGAAGCGTGCCGTAAGAGCTCGCACAGGCTGGACTGGGCAGGCTACAGGACGAGGTTAGTCGAAAAGCGTGATCAATCTCCAAACAAAGTTGTACCAGCACTGAAGCGTGAATTGAAACCATTCAACCGTTTTAAACATTAAACAGTGTAATCGTTCCCAATCAATCAATTAAAAGCCAACAGCCTTGTAAAGTGTTTCCCTTGCCGTTGTGATGCCGATGTTATGCGTGTGGAAACGCTCAATCATTTACAACACGGGTCAAGTGCGTTGACTTAAGCCAGATCTGTGTTGTACACCAAGCTGAGTCGGATTCACTATCGAATGATTTTCAAAGAATAACTTAGAATTATGTTGCCGTTGCTAACATTTTGTCCCGCCTGTACCGAAGCATCAAAGTGCCACCGTGGAGCTGTCTGTCTGTTCGGCGTTCAGAATGGATTCGTTTGTATGGCGGAACGGAACTCCGCACGATCGTGGGACGATCACTAGCGTCGCACACACTAAGTAACATCATCATTAGCATCTTGGCCATCCTCCACGTAATGTCTGCAGGAAACATGTAAATTGAAGTCGCAAACAGCAGGACGCATGATCCACAGACGCCATTCGCTTTGCTGCTACTGCTGCTGCTGATTTTTCAGAAGAATAAGCACGTGGTGCGCAAGTAAATTGACTCAAGCGCAATGTTCCTCTTTCCAGCGGCAAGCAGCGGAAGAGGTTCAGTTTCTGCTGGGCTTGCATGCGCGCACTCTCTGACGAGGAGGACAAACACTAATGAAATCGTATGACAACAGTCGACCATGCAAAGTGGAATGATATCATCCCTCTGATCAGCAATCTTCTCGCTCGTTTGCACTATCAAGTCTATGTTCGGCTCAAAGCGTGCGGATTCAGCCCCCGCAAGCGCGGCGTTTGACACGACCCCGGAAGCGAACACTTTGTCAGCTTGGAATGGAGATAAAGTGTCGCCAGAATTGGTCGCAACCTAATCCAGAACGCCAGGAGTAGATAGTTCCGGTAGTCCAGAGGCAGAGTCTTCGTCACGTGCGGCTCGTGCATCACGTGGCTACAACAGCATTCCTGGAATGTCTCCGTTCTGGTCCGTCACCGTAATGCTCTATGCCGTGCAGCATTAAACTAGACTGCATCAATGGCAGCTCGAAGCTCATTTGAAAACCATTACTCAAACCGTGAGCGAAGCGAACACGGCCAATCGGTCACCGTCTTTGGGGAGGAAGGGAAAACATTCCCAGACACGGGGCCTACCGAGCAGTATGTAGGACGCATCGGAGGGGTTAAAAATAGACCTGCATCGTTTGCCGTTTCCGCGCTGGCCGGGAAATGGGTGAGAATGTGCGACCACACGACGATCCCCGGAACACGGGATGCACTGGCCGACAAGAAAAACCACAAACCAAGCCGTGCCAAAGAAGACGCCACCTGGTAGAACGGACGGGTGGAAGCAGTGTCCCAGGGTGCGTGTTGACTTTTGGACCGGTTGTTCCGCTTCCAGTGAACTCCCCTCCGCCCTCCCTGTTTCCCGCACCGTTCGGTACAATCGTTCCTTTTTATACACCAGGAATAAGCTGTGGATCCGTCTCTCTGAGCAGTCCGAGCAGCAAATGACGATGATGAAAGGTGGTGACGGCAGCCCGACACGACGTTGATTACCGCGATGAAAATGTTGGCCATTCTTCGGTTCGTTTGATCTTTATGGCGCCTCCCAAAGCGCTCCTTTACCCTTGTAATGTTGATCTAGTGCTTTTCGGCGCATGGTTCGGGCGTTGTTTTACGATCAGCGGGCCCGCCAGCATGTTTATGGCAGAAAAATGCATGCCTAACTCAAACATTAATTGGATAGTTTCAAATGCAACCGCAGCCACACTTTTGGCCGTTCGGCTCTCGGCATCCGTTCTTGGTGCATTGACTTGGTTTTACTAGGCATCATCACTGCGGTGATCTTTTCACTTTCATGGATGCGATCGTGATGTCATTTCGGTGACGTCTCCCTTCAAGCCACTGTCCCACCGGGGGTCGAATGCAAAGTGCCACTTGATTTCCGTAATTTATTATCATTGAATTTTATTTTTTTATTTTTTACGGAATCGTCCACGCCATCGTGGTGTCATTACACATTTGATGGCTCACTAAAAAAATGCAGTCACGCGTGCGCACACACCGCCACGCTTACTCAACGCGTTTGAATGAGATATAATTAAGACTAAACGGGCGCTGCCGCAGGGGTGCTGCGCACACCCAATTCCGCCCGGCGGGACCGTCTAGGTGTCGGCAGTTAATTTTCCACCACGGAGCAAACGGATCCCTGATCGCGGCAGGGAGAGGCCGCGGAGATCGCGCGATCGTGTTCGATTTCACATGCCATGCGACATGCCTACCTCCGGTTTTCATGTATTTGTGCATAATTGTGTCGCTGATGTCATAGTTCGGTGGGAGGGTCCCATCCCGAAAGGAAATCACCCGCTGGACATTTTATTTCTGGCGTAACTATCACCCGTCATCAGCGCGATGCAATGGTGGAGCGTGGCCTAGCTCGCGATGTTTTTTTTATCGTTTTACATCATCGTCTATTAAGTTGTGCCGACGGGTGTTCTGCTGACCGTGGACATTCCCATGTTCCCTGTGCTCTGAGATGCTCTGTAATCAATGCGCTCATTTTTTTTTTACTTTTTGTTTCAATGTGGCTGAATTTGATATCTCACGGTGTTAAGACCTTTAGCGTGTCATCAACCATACACGACCTCTGGCAGAATTTTTATATCGATTTTCATGGATCAAAAGTAAAAACTTCAGAAGGCTATTTTTATTTGGCGCCATATCATTTTAACATGTGATGCGAGGAAAACATATTTTCAAAACAAAGCCAAAACAAAATTAATAACGACTCCGAAGTGCGTCTATTTTGTCGGTTTTTTTGCTTTGATAAAGTTTTCACACTCCCCACACAAACACGACGGCTACCGGAACAGTGTACTCCAAGTTGTTCTTCGACCATCGTCTCTGAGACCTGTTTCTGGTGGAATATCTGCTTCCACGCATTTTGAAGGGCACCGTAGCCGCAGTGTGTTCTGGGCGGTTCGGTGTCGAAATATTTATCAGTTTCCGCACAGGGAATGAAAGGGCTGTGACGTACGCTCTTCAGTTTCATCTTGACCATCGTGTTAGCTCAGTGGGAACCTTGAATTAAATGCTGAGCCGTTTCGATGAGAGATGAATGATGCTGTTTGCTAGCTTTACGCAAAGGTCTACAGCAAACAGCAAATGTATCCATGGAAAATAATACTTCTGATGGTATAGAAATGTGTGTTGTAATGCGTAGGTATTTTAATCTCCGCAGTTTTCCAAAATTATCAAAACATCAAGCATTTGTTGATTTACCAAATCTTCACAATCATAAGCATGTGTTTTTGATTTGCATTCTTAAGAGATATTCAATTTCCTTTTCGTTCGATATTTGCGATCGATTTGTTTGATTGAAAAGAAAGAATGTGGAGAAGCCTATAGACGCTCCGAAAATAACCATCTAGATTTAAATTTCTCCCACGCAAGATGGAAGTCTCTAGCCCCTGCATCATTTTGGACCACGCCATTTTGAGTCGGCTTACAAAATGTCCAGGCCATAACCATTTTCAAATCTTTTTAATACAATTTCTCATGATGCCTTAGCAGAAGAATATCCACCTACGAAGATCACCAAACGGCTGGCCGGTGAAATTCTGATTTATGATAAATGTTTTCCTAAGACGCCGGTCCATCGGATCCCAGAAAGCGAAATTAAGGAAATAGCTAACATTATTATTCCTGCGTCTAATCTCAACCCATCCGGAACCGGTTACCGCGGATTGTAAATCTAAAACTAATCAGCCAAAGTGGCAGGGTCTCTCTGTTCAAGGCTAGGTGGCTAAATTTGTCCAAATGACGATCGGCTACGTATGATCCCGCCGGTGTGGACCTGTCGCTTCGAATTATCATTTTTGACCAGCTCCAAAGCAGATGATTATGTCATTGCACACAAGCAGGCACACAGCACAGTTGGAAACGCGGGTTAAATTCCTATTTTTATTGGAATGGACTCCGCGAGTGTCATTGTCAAGCCTGGAAGCAATGGTCGACCGATGGGTTGTCTGGACGGTTGCCGAATGTCAAGGTGCACAGCTAAAAGCGTCCGTAAACATCGTCTACCGGAGATGGACCGGTTCTTCGACCGGTTGGCTGGTGTGCCGGCCCTTGTCGATCTTCCAAAATCGCCAGGCAGGTAGGCAGACTCGAGCTTACTTCAACCAGCTGATCGCTTGGCACCTCCACCATGTTCCTTAGTTCATTTCTTTCATCACGCTCTCCAACCATATATCGCTCTCCAACATATCTTGCAGCCCGCGATGAAATGTTTCGCTTCGTGTGCTTTTTTTATGGCCATGCGAGGTCAGCAGAGTTTAAGCAGCTCCTTGCCATTGCCTACACCCTCAGCCCACCAAGAATGGGGAGGGCAACGGCGACGGATGGGCCGCTACCGAGCCGTCAGCGCTTCCCTAATGACACCGCGTGGCTCCCGACGCGCATGAAGACGTGCAAATGACTACGATGAAGCACGCTGCACTGAGATGAGAGAAGATGCCCGCGGACAGTGCGAAATCCGCGAGCGCAGCAAATAGCGAACCGGTAAATATTTGTCCCATCAACACGACGACTCGTGTGCTTTGCGGCCGTGTGCTGCGTTCGGGGTAGCATCGGCAGGAATCGCCTTACGGTTGACTCCACTAATTGGGGACGTGAAGCGATGAGGGCCAGAATATCCGATGTTCGAATTGGCCGGTGTTGACCGTTCGACTATTGATTGGTCGTAAAATTGACGGCCGGCCGAGATTGTGTTTACCTTCGATAGGGGATGGGTGTTTCATATTGGTTTTGTTTCGCTTCTGTCACTTTGTTGTTTTTTTTTTCTTGTTCTGCACAGCCTTCCTCCTTGGGAGAAAAACGGCCACTCATTTTTTTTCTTAGACAAACACACTCTAATCTTCGACAGGATGGAAATATGAATGATGGATCCCTAATTAAAGCGAGCAGTAAAGACGGCTGGGAGAAATAGGAGACTCGAGGCGAAAGATAGGGCGTATAGTTGCGCGGGGACCATTGATAAATAATTCGATTGCATCATTCCACCGAAGACGAGCGTGTTTGTTTTACGCGCAAAGTGATGCCTTTTTTACGACAAGTTTTGGAGCTGTTTGTTCCGATTTTGTATGGATGATAAAAGTGTGACTACATCTTTGGCTCAGCGTTTGAGTAGGAGTGTTTGACTATGAATTAAGGAAGCAGCGATACGGACAAATACCGGACGTTGGAAACGATTAACGCGATTTTTTCGCACATTTGGTTAGATTCGCACAGCATTCTGTGGACGGTTGCCTCGTTGACGATCTGTTGTTTGTTTATTTATTAGCGATATTTGCTCGGTTTTGCAAGACTTTATATATGTACTTATGCAAAAGTTTGACGCAGGACAGGATACATTTCAAACCTTCACAAAAAACTTTCCAACGCTGAGATGTTGCTAACAGATCGTAAATGGGAAGGATCATTTAGGAAAATTAGCAGAAGATCTAGAAACGGCCTAATAAGTTGAACTGTTGCCGCCTCCTAGAACAACTTTAATTAGGATCCACCAAAACATATCTTATGGATAGCCAAGTGCAAGAAAACACATCGTAAGTTTGGCCCGTTTTCTTTGCCGGGCAAACGTAACGTGGTCTGTTGCCACCGGCGGCTGGTTTTGAATAATTTAACACCAAGCATGTGTCGCGAGTAACTCTAGCCACTTGCCACATTGTCCCATTTGCGTAATCATGCCCCAACACGCCCGGCGTACATCGGGCCACTTCAAACACTCAGCGTAAGCGTTGACGGAATTATCGTTTCCTTCTGCTCACAACTACGTAGAGTGAACCTCCCATAGAAGGAGTTAAGAACTTGGTTTCTCTTGCCCTTATGTGCCACAAAATGAGCTGCCGAATTAGATCACCATGCTTCATTTTTCTTTTCTTTTGTGTGTATATGTATGTATCGTTTCGCTACAAATTTCCAACCCAAACTCGCTTCACGGCAAGTCAAGTTCAAGTTGGCTGGAAATAAAAATATATTGCCCACCCACACCCTCGACCCTTGCTTGCGATTGCTCGGTACCAAAGTGCCAGATTTTGCTTTGCGACTTGGAAGCCGGCATGCGAAATGCCAGATGGCGCTCGAAGGCGCTACTCTAGTTTTTTCTCCTCTTGAGTTTCACTCTGACTCTGAGCTAAATGGCCTCCAGTTCAATTACAGCATAAGGAGGAAAACTTTGGTCGGTTTTTTTTTTTGCTCTCAATTAGTTCTTTTTGAACTCCTACAACACATGCTAAAAATAGAGTGTTGTAAGGTGTAATAACCCCAGGGTATGAAAGAGACCGTACGAGAGGTGATGACAGCGTTGGAACTACTTCATCCGCGGCGACTGAAATCATCGACACAGTCTAGGGAAGCCGTTTGCGCCGATAACCGGGTGAGCTAGGAATCCAATCTTCGCAAAGTTTATCGTAGCTGCGCGGTCGAAAACGATTTCGGCTACTCTTGAAACCCGCTTTTCCCGGATGATGTAGCCGCCTGGAAGAAGGATTTCGATTGAGGATTCTCCCTGGCTAACACCAGAGCGAAAGGCGCAAACGGTTCGATCGATCGTATGCATTATGCATTGTTATGGTAAAGGATGGTGATGTCGAAGAGCCGCTAGCCTCACGGCAAGCCATTCTCGGCAGCACCTCGGCCAAATGATGGCGTTTCTTCAATATATTTTCCCGACCCGCCGTCATCCAATCGAGGCTTCTCCCGGGCGTAAAGCCTCAGCTAGCCGCGTGCCTACAGGCAGTGAATAATGATAGCCTCCCTCAAAGTCCGTCCCCGACCATCCACACCGCTCGACTGCCTTCTTGGCTTGGTTTGATTTTTGGCGCAAGAGCCATTTTGCCACTCGCCTGAGCACTTGCGAAAAAGTGGTCGTTCCCCGGCGACAGCACGACCGAGTTGGAAACCGTGGAACCGTGCACTTGGCGAAAGGATGTAAGAAGTGAAAAATGGCAGGCAGAGACAGCGAGACACACGAACGCCCACACCAACCCATCGCCACCCGCGGTAGGAAATCTAAAATGGTAAGCTTAAGAACTTAACAAGAGAAACGTGACCGAAATTTGCGATGGCGGTTTCACACCATCCGGCGGTCGGTGGTCCGGTCAGTGCGGCCATGGGAATCTTCAGGGAAAGGCGAAGTGGCGAACTTGCGGCTTCCGCAACCTCTACCGGACGGTCGATACCGGGCATATGCTGTCTGCAGGAATCTGTCAACGAGCAGCGGTGAGGGTCTATACGCGTACAAGAATTGTGTTCTTTCGCGAGGTAAAAGGTAAAGTACAAAAAATGAGGGACAGAAGCAACGTTGAGCGTTCCTTTAATTTATTTTATTTTTTTCTCTTGCGATTGAGTTGTTCACAAACCACAATACAATCGCACCACCAACAGGAAACGCGTGGCGACAAACCTCTTCCTAACGCAACGTGGTGACGTGCGAAAAAAAGGAGAACCCGAGCCCCCAATTTGGAGCCAATGAATTCTGGTTTCCTATTTTTTTTTCAACCTCCTCCGCTAGACCATTTTCGGAGCATGACGGAATAAGAAAAACAAAATTAGCCAAAATGATGGCGATGGTGGTGATGATGAGAAGACATGATAAGACTCTAACGGGTCGGACGGTTCGCCTGTGGGAGGGGGTGGTTTTTACATATAAATTCACCCCGGTACACTAACATACACGGGCCGGCGTCGAAAGGGCAGAAGCCGTAGGGCCGTGGCGCCACGCGTACGTGTTCCGGTGCGCACCAACATCAACTGCATCCCAAGTATCCATCATGGCGCTAGCTGTGGAGCGTCGTAGAGCCCCGGTTGCGGCTCATTAAGTGAGATTGATGAATGTGCGGTTTAGTGAAGCGAGAGGGACGTCCACGGAAAAGTCAATGTTAGCGGAAGTATCAGGTGGTCCCTAAGAAGCATACTTTCATGTGCTCGTTTCAACTTATTGGTGAGCGATCGTATTGTGCTGTAGTCTGCTGGGGATACTTTACACGGTGATATACTATGTCATCCTCTCTGACATCGGGACAGGGGCAGCCTTATACTTCAATTGATCGTAGTTTTTCGCTCTTGGTTGGCGTGGCATCCAGCAGGGAGTTTATTTTATTACCTCCCCTAGCGTTCGCACCAATCAATACAAATCAAAACTACATTCAAATACTTGTTGGAGAGTTAAAAGTATGACCACATCGGTGCCACGATGGCGCCCCCAGGGGATCGTTCTTGCAAACCTTTGGTAAACTGCAATTCATAGCCACTGACGCCATCCTCGCGCCTCGAGCGAATGAAAAACTCATTACCGTTAAATGCGACACTCGTTAAAACAGATCATAAATGTGACATTCCCTGAACGAATCTTGATGGTTCGCGTATCAACGAATCGAGTTGATGCCATCGCCGCGGTGACCCTAATGACCACGGGTGGCTATTTTTGAACCGAACCTCATGTGGACACTATGTACGCTCGCTCGGAAGCAAGATCAACAACTTTTCTATGAGATGATGCGATCGCTCAACGCATGGTTAGCAATCAACAACGGTATGTTCCAGAATCTCTTCGCAACAAGATACCCCTTCTGGCGAGCTATTAGACTAGGCAACGAATGTCTTGTGAATCGGCGAGTTCGAGAAACGCTCAGCACGGTTCCATGCAACCAAGGCTAGCAGGATTGGGCAAGCGGTCTCTGGAGAACTTCGTGCCGCTGGCACAAAATGTGCATTCAGTAAATCAATTGTGATAAACGATTGCGAGAAAGTTCGTGCAAAGTCCTCGTGTTTGAATGCCTTCAATGAACACCGAAATGTGGTTTTTCGACACTTGTGATCCCACGGAAAGCGTTTAAAATCTCACGTTTTTTCAAGTGCAGCATCCACATCACACAAAAGCTGCGCCGTGAACCGAAACACGAACGGTCTCTTTTTGGGACTCGAATCAATGGAGACTCAAGTTTCGTTCAGATTCAGGTAACGAAACGCCTTGTGGTCGAACTAATCATTTTTTTTGTCTTTTATTTCTCAAACAGTCAAAATCTACATCTTAAACAAATTTCTCGGAAAGGAGACCCGCATATATAAAAAAAAAACACGTTTTACCTCCGTGATGATGTAATCAATATTCGCAGCATGCGCTAGAATATCACGATCGCGCAGAGCGCTGAGAATAAGAACAACAAATTGATACATAACACACGAACAATCGTGGTAGAAATTGATGATTTATTGATCCACAATTAATGCGGGCCGGTCGCGTTTCGCCCCGTTTTCGATGCTCGTAAAACGAAAACGATGGAAACTCGCAAAAAATACAAAAAGAAAATACACACGCATACCAACTCACGCAACGATAACGATTTCCTGGAAAGGAACGTCCACCAAAACGCGAAAAGAAAACATCGAATTGCAAACATGACAACAGACGGGACGGCAATAATATTCCTCGCTCGCCGGCCAGACGTTTCACAACATTTTGAAACGGGTTCTAAAAATAAAGCCTCCGTCTGCGGCGGACGAGAACGGAACGGACCCGGAGCGCGTGGTGTTAGGAGGGGGCCAGGTGTGGGTGGCTGCCAGCGCTCAGGAGAGAGAGAAAGAAATTAAGTCTCCAAGCCGCCAAGCGATCGCCGCCCGGTGATAAACAGGCGAAACCCGTTCTCCTTGCCGGGCCGCGCCGATCACGCGTAGACGAGAGCGATTAAACGAGCGGCGGATCTTCAGGATCGGCGGGGTGGACCGTAAGGGTGGTACAGGTGGGCAAGACGAGGTTGGGGGGGGGGGGGGGGAGGGATGAGGATGACGAAGATGATGATCCATCAGAGGGGATTTTCAAACTAACAAAATCCAACAAACCTCTGTTCTTGCGTGTTCCTTTCCAGCGAAATTCGTGTTTTGACTTGAGCTGACCTAGCGTGTCGGTGGAAGGAGCCAGAGACGACGGTTCCTCCGTCGACTTAATGCATCGTCAAACGACGAACAGGTTCGGCAGACAGCAGTGCATGCGAAATTTCAGAAGAAGCACATCCAACACATGCTACAAACTAGAGACTTTTTCATTTTAATTTGATGAGTGCGTTTTGGGCAATTTGAAAGCCATAAATGATGATTTAAATCGCACTAAAATCTTTCAATAATGATTTTGTTAGTGAACAGTATTTTCACATTTCTTAAGGGTTTTATTGCAGCTTCCTTTCAATTCCAATGCTTTGCCGATCTCAAGGGATGGAATAAGTGCTGGATTTGCCAAAAAAAGACCTCGTTTGTCATGTAAGCTGTAGGCATAAATTAACCATACAAAGTCTTAAACATTCGTTGTATATCAGGGTTCAAGTCTGATGCCTTGCATTCGGTCCAACATTTGCAGCTAGATGAAAGATCCGGTAATCTATGGCTGCCATTCTTTTGCTTTATTGGCTCCGATAAAAATGTTATAAAATATGTAAAAAATGTTCTGTGCAGCAAAGCTCATTAGCGAGCGGATAAATGCGAAGTGCCTGAACGCAACCTGGGGAACAAACTGGCGAATGTGTCGTAATGCACCAAAAACCGGTTCTGCGAGCTTAAGTGCCGTCGGAGCACAGAATACCATCCTTCGGCATAACAGTACACCATCCTTCGCCCACGCGCACTAAACACTGAAGGTAGCTGCTGCTCGCTGCGTGCTATAATGGTCTGTTTTTACTTCGGTAAAACCTGGCCCTCCCCCGTGACCGTTGCCCTTTGGCCGTGCGGTTTACTGCCTATCGAGAAATCTGCAGTACGTCCTATCTTCGGGCAGAACCTTGCCAGCGAGAAGTGGTCGTCGCAGGATGACACAGATATTAAGAAGAGTGATTGAGGATGCTTATGAGTTGTGAGGCCCCTTTCGCGAACGATACAAGTCATTCCTCTTCTCTCTTTCTCTCGCTGACACCTTCAAACTTGCAGGGTAGCAGCGCATAGTGGAGGGCAACGCGGGAAGGAATATGTGCATGCGGAGCGTCGCAAAAAAGCGTTCTGCTTTGAGGTCTGTCGGTTCGTCCTCGGGCGCTGCCGCTGAGTTGGAACGAATGCATTTCGCGAAAGAACCAACCTCTGAAAGGAACAAACATATGCAGGAACCACGACAGTATGTGACAATTTTTGTTTTCCTTCGCATTACAACGTTGGTTATATGTTATCACGTGAACTATTTCAAAGCAACCAAATTTTGTAGGCTTTGCACGTCTAACGGTCATAAAAAGAGTTTAACTCCATTTGTCATGAGCCTTCAAGCAACACATTTTGAGGCCAACCAATAAGGGTATTTTAAAATATTTAAGTAACAGCGAATTTGAATTTATCTTCACACAGATACTGATTATTTTTGACCACCGACCACCGATCAAAATCAACTGAAACCAAATAGTTGTTAGAACAATCCAAATCCAAAAGATTGATTAAATAAAATCAATCCTAACGGATGTATATTGTGCAATGAAATCAAAAAGTATCAAAATCAGTCAAACCAAATGGTAGTTGGAACAATCCTAGACGCTTCGTGGACGCCAAAGGAAACTTCATATTCGTCACCAACTGTATTCGCACAGCAAGTAACGCTCACAACGTAAATTTGCTTCGCTGAAGATGTTTGTTGTCGTTAGTCGCCATGCGAACGGCGCGCTGCGGCACTCACGGAACGAAGTCGACTCGAGAAGTGCATTAAAGTGCATACAAGCACATTGTCAGCTATTGCTTCCTTCTTCTCACGGTGCTTTTTTCCAGATTTATTTCTTTCGCTCTCATCGCAGCTCAAGAAACGCCGCCTTTCGTTCACCCGTGCACCATTAGCTGGCCGCATGGTCCTGTCACGCAACCCACCAAACTGCCCTCCATCCTCTGCGCCCCCTTTCCCTCTGGGACACACCCTAAATCAGCTCTTCGTCAAACGCGAACGACGAAGACGACGACGGTGGCAACCCAGACAACCCAAAAGGGGCGCACAACTAATGAATCGTACGACGAGATGCGTGCCCTTTATTTCGCGAACTTACACTCGTTCGAAGCCTCCCTTCCCGTTTCCCCGCGAACCGTACCGGATGCACTCCGGACCGTTCGTTCAAGGCCAGAGGCTCGCGGCTCCCTCGAGTTTGCTCGTCGACCACTTCAACGCTGTCGGTTGAGCGAGCGACTGGCGGAGGCATTCGTGGGCAGGATGCGAACACCTCGTGCCCGGATAAACCCGCTGATTAAACACATATTCTTCGTTGACGGCACGGCCGGTCACAGCCAACCGACACCCTCGCGCGCCATCGCGGTTAGGTCGCGCCATCTTTCGGTTGGCCATTCATGTTTCATGTTGCCGCGCCAACGGAATGGTTGCTTCAGCCCCAAAGCTGCCGCCGATCGTCGGCTGGGCCTGGGGGAGGGCTGGATTGGGCCGGGCGCGATTTCAAACAAAACGTGCCCATACCATGTCGGACAACAGTGTTGCATGCCTGCCAATAGGTCGCAGGGTGGCAAATGATGTTTGCCGCGCGAAGCAACAAAAAAGTCCATCGCCGTCGATGCATGAGGCATTCAAGAAACGAAAATTAAAATAAGCAATAACATAAATTCAAAGCTTTCCGTTCCCCTCGAACCGCGAGCGTGAATGACATCACGCTGCCGTGTGCATGATGTTTGCTCGAATCACCTTATTATATTTCGACTGTTTGATCGGTTGCGAGCAAAAACAATAAGAACCAGAAATCATTCTAAACAAAGTGCAAACAAAGCACGCAGTTCGCAAATATCATTGTCGATTCGATTAGCGCTAAGCCGTAGACGCCGCGTTCGGCTTACCCGGTACCAAGAAGATAACGACACCTGGGCCGGGTGGCTAACATAACGTCAGCATTCCGAAGGCGCTACGCTACGGACCCCATAGGCGACTGTTTGCGATTCGTCATCTCGCCGCTGGCTACCTTGGCTTCTATTTTCAGACAATTTGTTGACCTTTCGGAGGAAGTGTGGCGCTTGTGGGAGAAGTGGATTCAACATTGATCCGTGCAGTCACTTCACAAAATCAAATTTAAATAAACTGATGCCAAACTTATCCTAGGTATTAGCATTGGAGCAATGAATGATGATTTACGATTAATAGCTCTGTGGTCAACTTGCCCAACTCCTCAGCCTTTGCAGCAAACATAATTTTAAACGTTTGTAAGTACCTTTGAAATATCATGCCATGTCTTTCGTATAATTTTTTTTTTTTTTTGTCAATCTTACACATATGTTTAAGGATGAACTTTTACTCTGGACGTACAGTCAATTCTTCGTAACGGTGGAGACCCAGGTCCGGTCTGGATTCGAACCCAAGCCACTCGTGGGTTGGCGTATAAGCTCGGCAATTCCGGACCCTCCAATCAAAGCCTAATAATAGTTAATGCTTCTTTTACAACCCACATATTTTTGAAACACTTGCTGACACGCATATAATTTGCGAGAAGCTCATAAATATATATATTCAATACCCCCCACTTTCTAATTTCTTTCAACGCCACTACCAACCCTACTCCCGACGAATATCATAGTGTGTTTGTGGATCAGTCTACTCTTTTGGGAAAAACGGCATAACAAAAAAAAATGTTTGCTCTCACCCCCCAAATGTGTTCCACTCCACTTGCTTCGCACAAGGCTCATTTTCCTTCGCCCGACAACTTCCGCCGGCGGAACCAACGCGGGGAGGATTAATTTTCGCTCATCGCGCACAAACGTTGCACAAATGTCTTGCATCTGTTCGGAATGCAGCGCAGCCAACGCAGGGGACATCGATCAACGCATCACAAGGCGGGCTCGGCGGAAGAACGGGCTTAACAAGCATGAAAAATTCCGTGTAGAGCACTGTACGGTCGGTAATAAATTAGGGAAAAGCGTGTTTTTTCCGTGCCAGTTCGTGGGGTTGTTTTTTTATTCGTCCACCAGACGCGGTAGCAGGTCTCTAGTGTCTGTGATAGAAGTTATAATGGTACTTGTGCTGTAGTAACGTCTCAATTACGGCATTCGCTGCGCGAAGTGCCCTCGAGCAGGAGTTTCAAAGCAGCATACGATGTTGCATGTATGAGAGAAATATTCATCATTTTTTATGGTAATACATCGGCAACAATTTCTTTATATGATGGAATTTGACGTACACAATCCTCCAAATTATCAAATTTTCTTGTCAATAGTTAGGTTGTTGCACTTTTAGCAATGAAGGAATTTCTCATTCTCATTCTCAATAAAACAACTTGATATGAATATCACAAATGATGAAAAGACGTCTCTAAAGACACATGATAATAACGCAATCAATTTCCCCCAATGACGAGCAGAGCACAAAGGGCCAAATAGTTTCCCACCCTTAACCATTGCACATGTTGTTCCGAATGGATTCATCGAGCGCAAATGTGCCCCCATTTTGTGGCTTCATTTCAACATGTGTCACCCGTCTAATCGCTACACAATATTGCACATTTCTTTCTGAAGTGCTGAGTCTGCACCGAAAATAAAGAATCCGAATTTTTACAGCAAGCCCCACTCCTGCACTCACACACTCAACCCAGCCCCAGCGGGTGCCATCCTGCCCCAACATAAATTTAAATAAATCAACCACATGTTTCAGCCGGTTCGTGAAAACCGCTGGGGAAATTTTGAGCTGGGAGAAGCGGGTGGGTTAGCTTACGAACTAAAATTCTCGTTCACTCGCACCTTGTCTTCACATTCTTCTGCCTTCTTCCATCGCCGCGCCCTTGTGCAGTATTCGGTACAACCTCATGGGCTGCCTGTCGAAATGCATTCAAAGGCATTCCTACCACCTTCTCACACAAACACGCTCACTTGCACACCCTAGTGGTGTTGTTTCTAGACTGTTGATCATCTGCGAAGTTCGGACTAAAAAATAACCCACCGAACCCTACGGTCCGGAACTAAAAGTTCAGCGAACGTTCGGCGGCGTCTTGAACTACTTTTGACGAATGTACACATTTGTTTAGTTGCAGCTAAAAATATGATGCCTTCCAAGCCAAAACCCCCACGTCCCTCTGCCCATCCGAAGCTCTCACCAAATGCTAAGATAAATTCGCGTTCGACGGATCGAGTTTTGTTCCCTCGAAATACTGATCACTGGAGCAAGGAAGTGAAAAGAAGAACTAAGACCCTCATCCACACCCAAACTATTCGATGCCGGACGCGGTTTCCCTCACCCCGTGGCGCGTGGTGTAATTCTACCATTTTTTAAACCACTCACAAATAAACAACAGTCTTCTTTCGCAAAACTCTTGGCCTCCCAGGGCGTGATTGACCGTTGGATTCGTCGCCGAAGGAATGTGACCCAAGGAGGTGAGGCGAGGGGGGGGGGGGGGGGAGGAGGGAGTTGAAAAACCCCCAGATTATAAAACTAACAAAAACATTACCGAACAGAAGGATCCGTGCTCTGGAGCGTTTATTTATACCTTCACGCACCTCGAGTCGCCCGTTTCGTGGCGTTGGTGTTTCCATGTTGTAAATTTCATCAACATCAACCAAAAGGTTACGGTCCACGAAATGGATCGCAGAAGAACATGTCATTCGCTTCACTTTTAGGATGTCCCATTTTCTTACCCCCTGCTGCCTATGGGAGGGGGCGAAATGTATTTCACTCAAATCGATGCCCATTAGCCCTAAGGCAAACACTGGAGCGCGCGCCGATCGATCTCGCTCGCGTGTTGCGAATTGGTGGAAAAATAAAACCAGTGTTTCATACAAACTTCGCTCAACACATGATGAAAACGTAATGGAATTTGTTGCTTTTCAACGCGCAGAAATTAATGGTTTGTTGTCTCGTCTCCGTCCCGGGGCCCTTCAACGATGTGGCAAACATGTGTGTGGAGCAGTATGTCGTGCCTGTTCTATGCACCGAAGGTCGACTGAAACCGAACGTTATGTGAACGGTGCGGCTCGAGAATGGAACAAAGTTTATCGTCAGTAGCGTTTAACACCCATTTTTTCTAGCGGCACTTGAAATGTTCGGATCTGAATAAAAAACGAACAAATACCTCCACCAATCTATTTTCCCCGTCATCTTTCTATCTCACGCTCTATCTCTCTCTCGCACGCACTCTCTACAGTTTCCCTTGTTGCGGAAAAACGTGCCCGATGGAGATGCCTGGTGTTTTGATCAGAGCGTTCTGTATTTGTTACGTGCGTACAGGCTAACGGTTAATTAGCACTCACTTGAAACCGGGAAACGTCGTTAAAATCTGCTTTATCATCGTTCCTCGTGGCCCCCAGCAGCGACTGTGCTGATGCAAAAAACAAGACAAAAAAATTTGATCCCCGATACAAAGCGACGTACAACATATTTCCCCAAGCGAAGAAGATCGCGAGTGCGTGATCTCATGGCTCGGTTCGCGGGTTTATGCGGGTATGATCCGCAGCGAGAGGGGCAGCAGGTTGGTGGTTTGGTAAATGTGTAGCGAACGGCAAACCGCAGTCTGCTAAAGCGCCAATTGGTGGCCACAATAGGACGCTGCTGCCGGCTGAGTCAACCATGGCCGTCTACTCGACCATAAATAATGTCGCTGCGAGGCGATACGTTTCCTCCGAAAGCGTGTGAAAACTGTGCCAGCCACGCGAAGTTCACGGAACGGCTGGGTGGCCGAGCAGGAGGGGCACGGACATTAGCCTTTTCTCATTTCCCCAACAATTTGTGGTGAATCAGAAGGAACAAACCGAACGAGGAAAACGGGCAAACCCATAACGAAACGCACAGAAAACGCGAGGAGCTCGAATGTCTCATGACATCATCTTGACGGGGAAAATGTGCTTCACATGTTTGTAATACACATGTGGTACGTGAGAAGGGCCGACCCGAAGCCGATTGCGGACAATTTTGGTTTTGCATCGCGCCGGTGTGATTGATGTCGCCAAATATTAAGACAGATCACTTCGATTTCGCAAGAGGTTCTCGGTTTTTTTTTTAATTCATAGCTTTTGTTTACTGACATCACAGTCCTAAGTACAACGCTTCAAAAAGTAATTTTTTGTTGACAAGGATAAGTAATGCTGTCAACTGGTTTGACATATAGCCAATTTCTACCACACTACCACAGAAACAGTTTGTACTACCACAGAAACGGTTGACATCTTGAACAGGAAAGTATCCTATTTTATTGGCCCAGTTTCACTGCACACCAAAGATTGACATTTCCTAGTACTTCAATGCACTCACATTTTTTAAATCAAAATCCTTCGTCTGGTCCAAAACGGCTCCGGTGCTCCGATCTTGCGGCAACCTACAACCGTCGCGCGGTCTATTTCGATCGATGCTGTCCGATAAACAATGTCGACCGGTGGTTTCGTGCGGTCGTAGCGATGAATTTAGCCATTAGGTCATCGGCCAGCTGCGCGCGACTGCAGCAGCTTAAATCAATATTTTTCTCCCACGCCCGGGCGGCGAAAATTCGACGATTTCGTCGAGCACCGGCACCGGACAGGACGGCGGCTCTTGTACCAACAAACAAAATGGACACCGCCAGAGCTGCTTCCGATGCGGCGACTCACTCCCGCCCTTCCCGGTGGAGGAACGACTGGAATTTTCTCCTTTTCCACCGATGTTTCCTCCCAAAGGCATCCAGGCAAAGGCAGCGAGTATGCACTCCGTCTGTGGTTTCCCCGTCGACGGTGTTCTGTTTCGCAACTCGAATCCATGCTGTCGCCAAGCGATTTGGGGTTTTATTTTTCCTAGCATCACCGGCTCCAACGGGTTCAGGCTACGCTAGTCATCAATCGGCCGTCGGAAAAACACCATCCGGGCTTGCAGTGAAGTATGCTGTAGCCCCGAACACATTCTGTCCGAAGGTGACAGAAGAAAAACAACAAACGAGTGATGTGCATCCATGATGGGGCTCCGTGCGATGAAGTATAGCTATCGAATTCGAGTCATGCTTTGGAAGTACTTTTATTCAGCTAGCGCAGCAACAGTGTCGACATGAATTTCTCATACCGAAAGTTTGAACGAGGAGGTCCGATAAGTCAAACTTCTTCTAAACTCTGTTTTATATAGTTGGGTATTCATTCGTATCTTTAAAAGCAGCAAAAACAAGTTAAAGGAACTCTGGGGGATCACTTGGTACGATTGTGAAGAATGATAATATTTTTCCTCATTGAACTGTGATGTAATTCGCAAAAAAAAATTCACATAACTGTTGCATAATTTGTAACCTTATAAAAAATATGATGTATGTATATGAATTATTCCAAGTTTGAATTTCACAACAAATCGCCTGAACAAATGTCCTGTCATGCGTTGTTTTACTATGTTCAATGGGGCAAAACTAATTTAAAAGGGTGACAAACTGCCTCCTTGACGTTGCTGATCTTTTGGAAAACGTCTGCTTGATCGTCTGTTTTCTGTAATTATTTTAGCGCAACGATCTTCATTTATTTTTTATCTTTCTTTCTCTTCCCCTTTCTTTCTTTTATACAAAATCTCATGCAGAGCAGCATCCTCGCATCGAAGGAGCAAGAGTGGAAGAGGCAAATAAATAAAGAACGTCCTGCAAAAGCCATCAACTGGCGCAGTAAGTACATTGTGTCAACGCGAACGGGTCTGGAAGCAGTTTATTTACGGCTCCGGCGGCTGATGCCGCCCTTTTTTGGAGCGAATCATTCTCCTGGGCCCGAATAACACAGCCCGTTTCCCGGCCCGTGCCTCCACACGCAGGCCGGCGCGAGCTAAATCATCATCATTAATTTAATCGCTCCGCGCAATGCGTCGTCGCCTCGACGCCGAGACGGCCATTATTAAGCGCATGCGAGTTCACTGTTTTATTTGTATTTCGTCGGTACTTGTTTGTGTGTGTGTGTGTGTGAGCATATGTGCATTTCTTCCCTCTGCGATTTTATGGGTACAATTTTGTTGCGCCTGCACCCTCTGGACTGGCAGGCACAACATTCGGGATCGCGCCCAACCGATGACGTAAGGCGTGAGTCACCGGGCCGCAGATCTTTCTCCATTCGTACCGTGAAGTTAACATTACTGCATGCGAACGGTACTAGCGCTCGTTGAAAAATGGTATTGTGTCTCGTAAATGTCAGCCAGACGCTGTTTGCGCACTCGAATCGTCTTGGGAGTCACAACACGGCTCGAGTGAGTTACCGATCGGAAAGGGATTACGAAGGAAGAAAGCGAAAACGCGGGTCGACCGCGGGCGAAGAAGAGAACATCATATTCATCGGGAGGCAAATTTGCGGGCCCGATGTGAAGTTGCAAGATATGCTAATGCAGTCGCGATCCGCAGTGATTTTATTTAACGGTGCATTGCATTTGCATAGAAAAGAATCGATCGCGCGCCCTCCCTAGGAGAATCGGGGCAGGGGTCACAGACGATGCTGGGCGGAAAAGAGAATGTAGCACTGATTTAAGAAGAAAAAAAACTTAACGTGTGCTGCGTGACATCGATGATTAATGATTCGCTTTAATGTGTGTACGATCGTGTGTGCTGCCATTAGCGGAACCGTTATCGATTAATCCTTAAGGAATTCTGCATGAAACTGACGTGCATTGCATGCTGAATATTAAAACGGCCACTGCCTGTTTTCGATAGATTCCTTTTTTTCTTATCCGTAGAAGCATGCAACTGGTTAACACAAAGAATATTATTTTCTGGAGAAAACGTTTTATCAGTACAGTACATACGTAAAGTCCCTCGAGACAATGCTCTATGGTTCGTCATTCCAACAAGTGATTGGCGAGTCGCATCGAAAGATATATAAAACTAAGGGAAAAACCCACGACATCCACGCATGGTGCGCAACCGAAAGTGGAATTGCTCATTTCTAGCAGTCACTTAACAACACGCATAAGCACCAATCACGCGTATAACAATCGAAGTGACCCTGGCCAATTGTTTGAACATTGAGCCAATTGAGGCACACGAAGCCTCGAAATCGCTCGACTCGGCGGGCCGCGCGTCCGTTAAAGCCATCTCGGGACGAGCCGAAATGTTATCAATCTACTGACCATCGCGTCAATGGGGAGGGATCGATTTGTTCGTGTGTGGAAAAATCGAGCCCTTCGCTGTTTACGATCAGAGGAGCAGAGTTTGGGATCCATCGAAACGGAGAAAAGCAAAAAGAAGAAGGAAAAAAGGAACTCCCAGTGAGAGTTGTGGCATCGGCAACAAACGCGTTCATGTTACGGGTGGCAAGATGCATGTTGCCGGAGCCGGTTTGAGCTCGATGCGATGCAATCGATCCCGCCAATCAAACGGTGATGCAGCTGGTGGCTGGGCTGGGGAAGCTGCTGCTAGAAGGGGGACGTGAAGCTAAACTCCCGCAAAACACCCCCAAGCCCAGCCGTCCGACGACGAGAAAGACGATAATCTACTCCACCCAGTGGTCCGAGACCAGAAAATTAATTGATTCTCACCGCCATTGGAAAAAGGTGACGTGTCAGATTGGGAACGGAAGGGATGGGTGACGCTGCCGAAGAGAGAATATCGCGCTCCAACTCCCTTTTCCCCATCGCCATTGGATCCCCATACGGACACAAGAGATGGCTCGGTCAACACCAACCGAAGCAGCATTTTCCTGTTATGGTTGCACCCTGCCAACGGAACGCGCGTCACACCATACGGGACTCGGTTGTGTGGCGTGGATAGGCCGCAGGGAGGCACAAACAATCACGCTGCCGGAGTGACCCCGCCACGCACCCGAGCCTGGGTAGAACCTTTGGAGCCGAGCGAGAACCTAATCCGCGGCTACCGGAAGAACGAAAGGTTCATCTATCACGCCTAAGCCAGCGAACCTCCGATGGTGGCGGCTGCAATTATTAAGAAAACAATCCATCGTACGCCAACTTCTGCTTCGGATGCGCAGGAAGGCATGATTAATGGATTGGGAAGCCCTAAGCAGGAGCGTTAACACAATGTTAATATGTGTCAAGCGAGTGGTTGCGAGTGGGTGAAAGACTTCGGAAGGATTACGTATAAACACTTCAAAAGAAACAGAACCCAAATAGAGACGTCTGTGGAAATGAATGCTTCAGGCGGGGTTAATCATTTCGGCGCTCCGAAAAAGCATTTCCAAGCCATTTGAAGTGCGGAATCAGTCTCCATTTACTAAAACATGTGATAAAACAAAAATATGTTTATATTTTCTGCAGCGCGTTTTTCATCTGCTGGTTTTCCATTTATAAGATTCACACTTAATACTTTCTCATTCCAAGAGAAGGTCTGAAACATTTGATTCTTCGATAAACAAACCATATTCCGGCTGCACCGGATTTTGCTAAAACCAATAAGTTCATAGACTGCTGCTTTTTATCTCCTTCTCCATGTTCAACATCGTTGGCTTTCTCTCTCTCTCTCTATTAAAATTCTACCGTCTTGTTTACATTGGATGGATTCGAGGAATTGGATTGAGGGGGAAAAAGCGGTGAAATGGATTTAGGATGTGCGAATATTGCAGTGTTAGTTGAAAAAACCTTATTATTTTATTTTATTTTTTAAAATTTAAGAACCATTTTACCAAAACCGCATGGATTCCTCACGTAGCAAACACAAGGAAACTCCCAGCATGTTTAAGCTGAAAAAATCTGCCCACGCACTCAGCTGCAAGCCTTCTGCCTTTTGAAGCCGACCAGGAAAAAGCTGGATTCAGAGAGGAAAAAATCAATTACAACTAATTATGTCGCCTAAGTTATCGTTATTAGGTAAATAACTTTGAAACCAACGTGAAAGGGACGGCCCCAGTTGCCACCTCAAGGATGGTATTACTTTCTACCGTTAATTTCCACCAGTCCCACCTTTCCGGTCCCGTACTGCCAGGTCCGTCCGGCGTGGGTGGTAATAAATTCGAATTAAAATCCCTTAATCGAAGCGTGCTGCCGAATGAGTGATGACGCGCGACGCTGGATCGGATGGCTTTGGAAATGGTTTAATAAATTTCCGTGCCCCATCCGTTGCTCGGATCCCGAGTCCCGCTCAGCCGCGACGACGTGTGTGCGTATGAAAAGGGTGGAAACAAATCGTTTAAAAATACCTCTTCCTCGTGCCGGCCGTGGGTGTACATTTCTTGGGGTTATTGAGTGAGATTTCTGTTTTCCTAGCCCCTCCTGAGATGACCCGTTCAATTCCACCTACGATGGCACTGTGTAGCTTTTTGCCATGGTAAGGAAAGGTCTTCTTCTCCAACATTCACTTCCAGCTCAGATCGGATCCAGGTCAGCAACGGGGCGCAATTGCGGGCGCCCTAAACTAAACACAGCTCAACTCGTAAAAAACGTCCGCACGGACCATGTGCTGCGGAAAGTTTACTCCGAATGTGCCGCGATTTGCAGGTAACAGACACAAGACCGTGCCACGGATGGAAAGAATTAATGTTTCGCCGAACACTCCAGACGAATTCTTCTACCGGTGTGGGCCATAAAAGAGGAACAATTTCAAGTCCAAAAAGAAGCAAGAGAAAAAAAGAGCTAGCCCGCACACCTCGAAACCAGAGGATGCTAATCCGTCAAACCGCTGGCCGGCCTAGGCTAACCCAAGCCCGCCGGAGAAAAACCCCGAAAATGTGTTTGCATCCGCACACCGGCACGGGGGTTGGCGTAATTTGCGAGTGATTATAAAAAAATTCATCATAACATCCGTCCATCAAGCGGATTTGAATTTCCGTTTGGCTCAGGAGAGCGGAAGAGGCTGAGGCACGGGTGATACGGTTCTTAGCAGGGAGAAGACGGGCAAGGGGATAGGTCTGGAAAATTAGGAAAAATTAGAGGTGAAATAAAAAGCTAATTATTTGCTGAATAATTTATCTGACCAAACAGGACGACCGGTTGGACCAATGCGGTGTGAAGCGAATGCTTTGCTTAACCAAACCCTCTGCCCTCTGACCACCGTGGGTTGGTTTGGTGAAATCTTGACGTGTACCTTAATTCTACTTCACCGCATCTTGCAAGACTAAATGCACGGCGATTCTCCTTTCTCCTCCCAGTGCAGTACGGTTGTCTTTAACCAAGGGAATTAAACCTTCTAAAATCTCATCATACCGTTGAGGTTTCGGCAGCTCCTTCCGACCTTCACCCGTAAAGCTGCTTTCTCAAAAGGTCATATTCACCTCAGCGAATACAGGCAATCGGCCCACACCGCACTCGGATTATCTCATCTTCCGATACGGCGGTGAAATATGCGGTAGAAAGCAAGTGGGTGAACAGTGCTTTTGCTTTTTCGTACCATAAATTAGTGAAGCCTTAGAAGTGAATGGCTTCAGATTGTTGAATTCAACAGTGACAGCATGTCTTGCAAGCAAAAACATCCTAAGACATTGAAATAAAAACGCGGAATGAACGGTTGATTCATTCAACATATGGTGTGTCTCATGGTTCGCTAACACACTGCACTGAAAGTAAATGATTTTGATGCAAGAAAAAACGGGCTAAAATTGCCTGTGAATGATTTTTTTCAGTAAAATTTCAATTACTATTACTCTATCCTTTTGAAAGTGCGAAGAGAAAACAAAACTAGGCAGAAATCAACAAACACTACGCAACATTCACGTGAATCAAATCTTAATAGAAAGATTTGACTCATATGAATTTTGATTTTTTTTTGTGTGTGCTCAGTTTTGTTTTTTTTTTACACCTTCAACAGGTTCGAAGAATGCAAAATTGTCTTTAAAAAATTGCATAACAATACCTAACTCGTCCCATCATTTTAAGCCGTGCCGAGGCGGCATCAACTTTCCTTAAGCGGATCAGCGGCGTTTCATAAATTATCAAAGTGTGAACGAATGAGAGATGTTAATTATTACCGATGTATCTCTTTTTTTTCCTCGCGTTCTTTTCTACAGGCTGCCCAACGGGGACAGACGTGGCATGATTCACCGTCGCTGCCTAATTTCACTAAATTGTCCACCCCTCCCAACGTTGTCTACCGTGCTTGGCGTGGATTTCCACCGCAGTTTGCTCTCAAAAAAATAAAGTAAAACTTCATCCTAAACCATCCCTAGACTGACGTCGAGGCCTCCCGGGGCACGAGCTGGTCGGACTGATGGTGTTGATAAAGCTGGTGGTGGTGTGGTTTTATGGTTGTTTAAATTAATCATCAGCCCACAGGCAGATAACATCTTTAATGTGCAAAGCCGGCATCACCCTGCAGCTTTTTTGTGTTTATGAACGGGCCATTTAATAATGCACACGTTTATTTTTGGACGCCGCGTATGGAGCTTTAGATGGAGAGTTTTTTTTTTCCTAGCTTACAAAGACATAAGTGTATTTATTCAAAGCATCCACGTTCCGTCTGATTCATTTTTAAATTCGGATTCATATGTTTATGATTGTGCTTTATTTGTGTTTATTGAAATAAAACTTGTTTCAATGTCCAACCCATTCTTAACACAATCATAAATCATACAAATGGGTAGACATGCTACAAATCAGGATAAATCCAGCCAAAAGAGTTCCATGTCACAATTTCGCACAGTCTTGTTAAAAGTTTGACACAATGCTTTTATCGTAGAATTTGCCAGTTCTTCACATTGAAAAGAGAAACCGCAATACCTTTGTAATCTCCACTTTCGTGTGTTGCCATGCGAAAGGGCGAGGAATTGTATTGGCGACAATTGCCCACACCCAAAACCCCCTAAGAACAACGGCAAATAACACGCAACGGAGAACGGTGCAAATGATTCTACTAGACCTAATCGTGAAGGCATGTTAAGCATTCGTAACTCGTATATTTATCATGAATTTACATTCCAAAGTGGCCCGTCGCAGCAGAGGCACCCAAGTGGGTTGCTTCCGAGCATAGATATGCAAGACATTTACATGTGTTTTTTCGTTGTTCCTCTCTTTGCTTTATCAACCAAGTCTAAGGGCGGTCGAAGCCGAAAGCGGCCTGGCGGAAGGAATGGAATTCGTTCACGAAAGGTTGGTACCAATCGAACTTCGTTGCAGCTGTTGTATCACCTAATCAAAAGCGAGGGAAGAACTGGCTTATCGATGGACGATTAGGCTGACTGTGTCGAGTAGAAACGAGTGGAAAGAAAATAAAACGAGCCGAAAACACTGTTCTACCTGTGCGTGGATTTAGAAGTGATGTAATCGCCGACTCGAGAGTTTCGATGAGTCGAGAAGCGACTGTTGAAATATCAACGCAAACCGAACATGATGTACTCGCCGCCTTACTCACCTAAACCCGATACACCGTTTCCAAGAACCAAGAGCCTTTGTGGTCTGTCTTACGACAATACGTGCAATGAAATCATCTTCAGCTGAAAAAATTTATCATATAGAGGTGGTGTCTTATCAGAGAAGTGGATGCCAGCATGAGCAGAAGGTATTGGACAAATGTTTTAATCCTATTTAGAATGACTAACGAATACGCAAGCCTGAAAACCCCTTCAACACAAAGGCTCCAGTTGCAGGAACATTTATACTGATCGATATAAATATGTCATAATTAGTCACTGGTTCAGCTGTAAGCGAATCATGCACTACCATATAGGTAGCTAGAAGTACACCTTATTCATGTCACTGAAGGTGAGAAATACTGTCAATTGTCGGGTGCCTTTAAATCGTACAAATTGATTGGCCGACTCCGACAGGCCGGCTTCGGCCAGTAATAATATGATAATTAGCCGATCGGCTACGGTCTCGAAATGAAAGACACCGCGTCGTGGTGTAACTTCAAAAGGCCAAAGTCAGGGGGAATAAACATTCAACACAGAAAAGGGACAGCAGAAAAAAAAAACCTAACCTGTGCCGGTGGAGGCTAGCAGAACGCAGATTAAAGCAGTGGCCGGCGCGACACGCGCGCTCCACCACGATCGCATGATCGCCTTCGGCAATGCCATCGCAAGACGAAGACGATGTCTTCGCCACGTTTGGAAGCTATGCGCCATGCCCTTATACGGAGCCGCTAAATGGATAGCCATTGTGGAGGTTTGTGGGTTTTAGTAGCGATCGACCTCCGGCGCCCTGCTCGAGTTTTCATTCTCCCAATCCCAGGGCCACCGCGGAACCCGAAGGCGGGACGCACCAAATATGGCACTTTTTGCCGAAGACACAGCCGCGCTGCCGTGCCGTGTCTTTCAATCTATCCCTTTTATTTCAAAGGTTGCCCAAGACGGGGAGCTCCTTGGGCGTGAATCCGAGCGCTATCCAGCAGATCGACTCCAATCACAGCCAGCGATTGTACGAGTTCCGTCAAGTAGACACTTCTTCTGGCGATATCTATTTCTATCCATCTGGTGTGGAGATCCATCTTTAAGCTGCCTGAGTCAGTTTGATTTCTCTTCATTCGCGTCCCTGTAGCAAGAAATGAAAGCATCAACCATCAAACATCTTCTGGGCTGCAATAAAGATCGACACTTCTTCACCACGTCCCGGTTTCGCATCGCATCGGATACAGTGACCTCGGCTTGGGGAGTGGACGAATGCTTATCCTGCGGGGATCTTGCATGCTCCAGCTCGTTTCTTTTTTTTCACTACTGAAGACAAAACCGCAGCCAATGTTAATGAATTATCCCCTACGAACGTCGAGGGCAGACATTCCTCGAGCTTCGAGCCTGCGGAAACGGCGAGCAACCCTGAAACACAACCGGAGCACGAGATGACGTAGTCCGATAGGTGCTCCGGCTACCGGAGGATCAGCAACCCCTTTCTGCATGGACTGGGACGGAGGAAAGTTTGAAGCTGGGGAGTGTTAATTGAAAACAGGTTCTGGGCTGGTGTGGTTTCTGGTTTTTTGTGTGTATCTTCGTTCTAAAGCAAAATAAAATCCACAACAAATGAGAAATGGGTGCAGAAAAGCAGCAGTAGCAATGGGAAAGCCTCCCAGGGGTCGTTGCCAAAATGGAGTCAGAAGGAAAAAAATACCTCCACCTTCAGTATTAAGTGTTGCGATGCGTTCGAACCGACGTTCGAATCACTTCAACAAGACTGTTTTAATGCAGGGAAGAGAATATAAAAAAGAAACCAAGCAACAGCAAATGTGTGTCTGTGCAAACGCGAAACGATCACCGAAAATTGCGAGCTCATCGAAATTAAAACGCCCGAAATGAAGACAGCGAGGGAACCGAACCGCAACGATCCCTTTTCATTGCTAAGTGCAACGGAATTCTTTGCAACAGCTCGAGAAATGCATAGAACTTGTCGTTTCAGCATTTCCTCAAAGGTTGTCTTATTCAATTAGCAATTATTATGCAACGACAAGACACCATGCTTGATGGGGATTAACATTAACATCGCGCAGCTGATTTCATCGAATTTTAGCTGTGTTCCTACCGAATGAAGCTAATGTTCGTAAATTAATGCGTCAATGTTGCTCACAACACCTTATCGACACCCAAAATGCCCTATATTTAGCATTTGTTTTCACAACATATCATAACATCGATTAGCTTTAAAAAAATCTCCACAATATAGTTCCACAATCATGTTGCTATCCCTCCGATATCAACAAAGTATTCTTTGAATGCATCTCCCTTGCGATAGTTATAGCATTTTTATATATTGCATTGGAAGAGACAAGTTATTTTATCGCAATTTGTACTGAAGGTGTATAAAAAGCGCGTATTTTAGGCAACACGATCACGTTTTGTAAGTTTACAACTTATAGATTCCTGAACATGATCCAAAAACATGAGTTTGTTGTTGCCTCTACGAGCAGGAGGGCCCAGGGATGCCAGGGAAAGCCAGGCATAAGCACATCCCAAGCCAAGATCAAGAGGTCGCTTAAAAGGGGTTGACAGGGTGGATTTTCCTACAGCGAACGTCAACCGGCAAAGCTCCATCCAGATCCCATAAGAAAATCCCAGACTTTAAAACGTCCGTGTCCCAGTCCCGCACAGGCGTTCCTGGGCTGGTTGTGTGGTGGTGAAGGTTTACTTGCGGGGCCGCATACGACACGCTTTATCTACGCCACCAAACACGCGTTCTTATCGCTGGCCCGATACGGGGAATGCGCGTCCGCGTCCGCTTACATCATGCACACAAAAATATGCAGCTCCGAGCGGCAGCTGAGGAGCAGCTAGGCACCCAAGTCTTTCCGTTTCTTTGCTCGCCAGCCAACCAGCCAGCCAGCAAGCCGATGCCCACCGGTGTCGGTGGGGCAGTGAATGCCCTCGGG
This sequence comes from Anopheles atroparvus, assembly GCA_914969975.1. Classification (NCBI taxonomy): domain Eukaryota; kingdom Metazoa; phylum Arthropoda; class Insecta; order Diptera; family Culicidae; genus Anopheles; species Anopheles atroparvus. The sequence continues at coordinate 17,801,247 of CAJZCY010000001.1, forward strand.
GTCGGGGTTTTCTTGTTGTTATTTTTTTTCTCCCTTTCTCATTCCTTCCTCTGGCCTCCTCTTATCGAGAACATCGATGCCCAGCGAGCAATCTACGGTATTTGATTTGGGTGTAATCAAGATCGTAAGGTACGGTGTTGGAAACGCGGAGTAGCGGGAGGTCAGCGAATTAGATCACCCTTCTGATAGACGATCGTTCGAAATGGGGCGCACTCGATCCATATGGGTGTACATTGTAGCACGCGGTCCGACGCCCCGAGTACTGTAGTGGACTCGAGTCGAGGGCTCAAAATCCAATCCCGAAGGGAACGAACCTCAAGTAGCTTGGGAGGCGACTGTATTTAATTTTGACACGCCGGATAGAGTGAACCAGGTAAGGTGCTGTTGAGATACTGATAGTCTGTTTTTCTAATTCCATAGCATAAGCCAGGCGTCGCTGCGCCGAAGGTGAACTGCACTTGCATGAGCTACTCGTGCCGCCGGTTGCAACCCCCTCGAGCCACTTGAGCACCGTGCAAGTGTTTCGATAAGCCAACATCCCAACTATTTACACTCCAAAAGTGTGGCAACGACGACAACGACGGTGCGTATCCCAAAGCTCTTCACCCTCGTTCAACCTTCTCCGTGTGTACCGAGCGATCCTGGTGCAGTACGGCACGCACTTACCTCCACCTCGACGAGGGACGGCGACTGGCGGGCCGATGTAGCATCCGCTCCCCACCGGTCGCCGGTGATGACGAGCAGCAGCAGCAGCAGGTTCGCTGCCACCCTGCACCGTACGGCCGCCATTGCCGTGGCGGCGAAGAACAGCGGGTTCCGCTACGCGCTGGTTGGACCCGGCTAGCAGGAACCTTCCGGGAGTGTCTCACAGTTCCAGGTTCGGCTACCGTTGGCTGGATGCCGAACGCAAACTGCACCACTTTCTGTTCCAGCACTATCACACGATCACACACAAACACACACAAGCACACACACTATATATAAGGGGTAAATCAAATCAAGCACCAAACCAAAGTTGCTCTCTAAGCTGTCAGCGTTAGGAGAAAGAAGAGGTTCTACATTAGTTAACTGAACTTTCATGTCTACCTCGTTTAAGAAACTCCCACTGGAAGCACCTGGCACAGGCTTACGTCACGAGATCACGAAGCGTCCGGGTTTCAGAAAGTGAAAGAAGGAAATAAAACCCCGATGGTAGAAAATGGGGGCCGGTAACCTCAAGATAAATATTAGCGAACGCTCGCCAACAATGCGACACAACCGACCGGGAGAAGATAGCGATGCCGCGCATCTTACACCGCTACCCACCCTCGCGGTTCGAAAACGCGGCCGTCCCCCGTTGGAGCCGGAAGGGTCTTTGGATGCGCGGTCGGTGTGAGTTTGCGGGAATCGGAACTCGGCCCGTCGATCGTGCGTGCCCTTCGAAAGCCCTGCCCGTAAGCTACTGCCGTTCGGTCAAGGCCTGGTATCTAGCAGCCGGGCGCATCTGTTGTGTGCATCTAATTTTGGCCATCAGCCTTTCCATGTCGTCGGACTCGGATTCGTTGTCGCGCCGCGTCAACCCGCGTCAAGCGGGAACCACATGAAGGCGCTGCTGTGTCTTCGTTGAACGGGAAGCGTGTGGCGAGGAGCAGGAAAAGGAACGTGTATTTCTAGAAAAAAGGAACAACTGACGACGCTGCGAAGGAAGTGCCACCAGTCCCCCTCGTTCCGACGCCCGACCAGGTGACATGGCGTGACATCTACCGTCATCGTGCCAGCGTGCCAACCTATCCATGTGCGCCCTGACGAGTCAGCACCTCGTGCGAACATGATCGGCTGCGGCTCGGGAGACACTGCGTCAACGGATCCACCGCGGGGCCGCGTTTCTGCTGACGGGCCCTGCGGCGTCTTTTGTCGGGAAATAGGAGAGCAGTCTATCGCACGGGGAGGGGTGAAAGCAAAAAAAACAAAATCAACACAAACACACACGCACACGACGGTGCGGCGGGCGCGAAGAATCCGGAGCGCGAGCGATAAAGGGGAAGGAAACACACGACACGCAGGGAAGAAGAAAAGACGCGTAAGAAAAGCCACCGTGTAACACCCGCGCACCGGCCGCGTGCTAGATAGATATCTTCCCCGTCATTGTCCGTCCCGTGCCGAAAATACACACGCTCACGCCACGGACACCAGCGCGGCGGGTACACCCCGACACAGCCACAACCGGACGCAGATGCGACCGGCGCACCAGCACCAGAACCGCGCAGCACTTCTCACTAACCCCAACACAGAGCACGGACCGGGACGCACTGTGGAACCACCGCTGAAAGAACCGCTGAAGGTGCCGAAATTGCCGAACCACACTGGTTGAGCCGCGGCCACGAACTGAGCTGCGAGAACGCGCGGCACCGTGCGCGAACCGTCAACCTGATCAACGCTTCGACCGAAAATGAACTGGCCCCACACCGTGCAGCCTCGCCGGCACGCTGCTCGCGTCACTAAGTCGATGCGTTCTCGCGGTTCTCGCCTGAACCGGCTCAAAGCGAGTGAACCGCGGGCGCTCCTAAGCGCCCTCTAATGCTGCTCCACGAAATGCGGCGGTATACACTGTTTCCACTTTATGGTCCAGCCAGCGACTGCCGGGATCGCGGATGCTGTGGATTACTCATCAGCCCCGAAACTCCGGTTTGATCGTTCCCGAACACATCATTTCGGTCCATATATTTTTATCGCTGCCCTCAGTCCGCAGCATGGTTCATCCGCTTCCGTTCATCCTGCGCGCTCGAGTGAATAGCAGCACCGGATCCCCCGATTGGTCCAGCACGTGTCCAGCCTCCATGGCTGGTGAGAAAAGGTGGAGTTCGCACGCTTTCGGGTGAAAATGGACCAGCGCAAGCAGGAGGAGAAACGGCCGAGCGATAATACGAACCGATATGCGGCTTATCACTGGCGCTAATGCGCTGACTCGTGCGGTAATACGCTCCACGTGGTTTTTCGAGTTCTCCTTCGTTTGGAGTTCATCCGCCGTTAGCCATGCCGCGGCTCTTCACCCGGAACAGCTCCGGAAAAGCAGCTGATGGTGTGATTGTTAATGGGGGAGAGGTAGATTAGTACCGTTCCGTGTATGTATACTATGTATATTCTTATTTTAAACAGCACGTTTCACAGACATCCGATTTTAAAATAATGACATCATAACATCAATTTTCTTATTTTCCGAAGGTAAACCTTCAGCCGGCCAGTCAGAATAAAATCTTATATATTATATGTTATAAATTTTTACAAAAGTTTAGATTAAAAGAAGACGGTGAAACCAGCAGTTTCTAGGCGTTTCAGAAAATTTCCAAACAGAAAATCATTTGTTCGGCATTCGCCCGCCAAAACTCGAACAAGATGCATTCCCAATCATCACTTGCATAAAAGAAAGCTTCTCTTGTATGGTGGAGCTTTTCTTCGTAGTGATTTTTCCGATTCCTCCTAGAGGGCGGGGTTGTAGCAAACCAATTTGCGCGAGTAATCATTTGAAATTTTCATCGTTATTCTGAGCCAAATAATTGATCAACCGCTTTTCAAAAAAGCATTTTTTTTGTTGTAAAATGCCGCTGAAAGGAAAACTCACCTTTTTCTGTAATAATAACTTTTGTGCCCAGAGAATAATTTTGAATTGCCATAATTGTATTTTCGTGTATTATATAGACAACTTTACATAGTTTTATAAACAATACATAAAAGGCATGAATTGTTCGCGTCAATTTAGTTTCTTTGCGTTGCTTGAGTCCAAAAAAATGTATGTAATGGTAACGAAATCGTCCAATCAATTACATTTAAAGAAGAAGCTCAATTATCGAAGCAGTCGGAGCCACATCTTGGCGAACATTAAACAGGCAAGTCCTGAAAATGCAAATGAGCCTGATTTTTAAGTCGAATTTCAGCGGTAAGATAATTGATGTCATCCTTTTATTGGTTAATAAAATTCGAAAGTTTGTTCTCCAATGACAAGTCCGTTTGACAAGGGAGAAAAATGCAAATTGAAACATTTTCCCTGAACGAAGGAGGGATCGCCACGTTTCGATTTCACAGCGAAATAACATAACCACGCAAACAACTGCGAATGCAAACAATCACATACACACGTACAAACGCCTTATATGGTGTTGCCGCAAAATCACGTCAAATTTGCTTAAAACTGCCCCTAACTTTGCAAAGCTTTTCCTTTGGTTTGTTCTTTTTCTCACGTTACACATTGCTCCGTGCGATTTCCGGTCGAGTTTTCCCATTGGAGGTGTTGGTTCTTTTCTTTCAATGGGTAACTCTCCCTCCCCCGGGATTCCTACAATTGAAGGAAAACTTTTCCCAACCGGCCCGCTAGTCTTCGCAGCACACGGCCGAGAACCGTTGACGCAGATGCTGCAGAACAGCGGGAAATTCCCGCACGCACGCCGGAAGGAAACCCTGCCAATACTCGGTCGCAGGCGTGAAAACAAAAACACGCGCGCAAATTGCTGCCAAAGCGACATACATTTTCAATGGAAAATTTTGCCTGCGGCTCTCGAGAATATCCGGTCACCTTGCAGGGGAGTTTTGCAACGCTCTTCCTCTTCCTCCTCCTGCTTCTCCGCTTCTCCTAGCACAGCTCACACGGTTCACATTTACGGACGTTCTGCAACCGGAAGGCACCGTGTTTGGGAAACCGGGAAAGTTCGTAACAGTCTGCCGACACGTGCAGGGGAAGGTGGTCGAGTCGGGAGCGTCGAGTGGAGATTGTTGCGACGCTTTGTCTCCGCCGGTTAGTTGGCTCACTTGTTCCGACCATTACACGTGACTACTTGACGAATGTGAAGATGGAAGGGCGAAACGTAGACGAAAGGAACTTGTCCCGTCTGCCTGTGATGTAGGACATGCCAGGGCGAAGTGTAGGGAAACGGAGACTGTGGAAACGCCCAGAATCTTACGCCTGCCGGAGACACATTTCGTTCAGGAGCATGGCTATACGCTGGGAATTGGTGTGAACGATGCATGGCCAGAGTTCGATATTAGCTTCATCAGATTGTTTTTCTATATGAAACGTTTTTTGTGCAAAAGAACATCCGCATTCGTCAATCGAGTTGAGCGACAGCATTCCGAAGTGTAGAGTACGCTTATTTACATATGAAATATTGTGGTGTATTCAGTGAATGTGAAGCATAATTGAATACTGTAGTGAATCGTTCGAATCCTGTTGAACTGAAATCTGTAAACTTTCTTCACGAACAAGCTAAGGCTATCGAATTGAACCTGTTTAAACCTTAGTAAATAATATTGGAACTACTAACTACCGGAACAACTAGGAACTCCTCTCAAATATAAAACGATTTACAACTTTACAACAAACCCAGCTGCATGCTCAATCGAAATATATAATATGAGATTGGGTTCAGCACAATTCACCCAGTGTGCCATTCTGCCGACGCCTGTGCCACGCATCAGTACTAGGGAAAGTAACTTACGCAATTTCTTCGAAAATGTCGATCTTTAAATGCCAACCAAAAAGTTTTACTTCCATTCTAATGCTATGAGTTAGCGTCGAGGGATGAAGTCATACCGATGTACAAATGTGAATTATTGTTGCAGTCCTGTTTTTTCCGTTATCTAATGTTAATGCTACATTATGCTTGTCGTGTTCATTGTATATTTGTTATTTGATGCTGGAGTTTGCTTTTGCATTTTTTAATTTTAAATCTACAAATAACACTTTGACGTATCAATTAAGATGAACTGTGTGCTTTAGAAATTATAATCGAAAGTCACAGAAACAGATAGTTGTCTTGAACATTTTATTATTTTATTTTATCATTATATTTACACTGTGCGTTCGGACTCGGTTTTTATCTATTGGTCTTTCAAATTTAAGTATTCAACAATGAGCTGTTGGTGAAAAAGATTGCTTTTCTCCGTAGTCCAGAAAACCGCAAAACCGTTTAAGTCAAGAAATCGCACCGCAAGTTTTAAATCCTTGTTGAACCTTGCAACTCTATGCGCGCAACGTTCCAGCCATTTACGTACTTGTCAAAAGCATCCCAACGGGAATCATTTTCTGTGGTACCAGTGTCAGATTTTTTTTTCGGCCTCCCCAATTTCTTGTTGCCACTACATCCCACCACGTTCCTGGTTTTTTATTTATAAAATGTTTCCAACCGCTATGTAACGCGTCTCTGAAGGGCAAGCTCCCAGTTTTTCACACTAACGTTCGTCGACACGGCGCATTGCCGTCGAATTCTTTTTTGGCCTTTTTTCCTTTCCCTTCTCTTTCTCTCTCTCTCTCTCTCTCTCTCTCTCTCTCTCTCTGTCTTTTCTTGTCTCCCTCTCCTTTTTCTTGCTGGCTGTGTTGGCAAATTAGATGATCGTAAAACAATTCGAAGCTTGTCAGCAACAGGCTGCAGCAGCCACGCCAACGCTGTCTGTGCAGTTTGTGAGTCCGTTAGTCTCGGTCGATTTCCTCCCGGGCTTGGCTCGAGCCGCAATCGTGGGCCAATCACTAAACGTCTGCGTTATCGAGTCTTGCGGTAATTCCTGAAAGTTGGGGTGTATTTTTCGTCAAGGATGGATGCCAATATATATTAAGGAAAACAAAACAGACAACAAACTATACATCATCTTCCCGTACTGCACCAGAACAAAAAACTTTCAATCGCCCCTCAGGTGGCCACGGTGGTACGGCTTGTTGGTCGGATGACGAGCTGACAAATGGAAATATGATCGACAGCTGAAGTGGAAACTGCATCCGGGGGCGTACAAAAACACAGAAGACCACCAACCTACGTCTCTGGACATTGCAGATTGACCATGGCCAATCGAAAGGTCACTCGTCTCCAGACACACAGGACCTTCGGATGTACACTACGGCTCGCACTTCCATCCGCGTGCATTTGTACATGCCTGCAGATGACGATTGGCCATTCGTCGCCGTGGTCGATCATGTGCAAAAAATGTTAATTATTGCGATGGTCACGCTCGGTGGCTCTTTCCAATAAAACTGATTGCGAATTGTCAAAGCGATGCGGGCCACGCGAGGAAGGGGGATAATAGTATCTTTCGACAGATTTCCGGTGAACACACATCCTTTGCTCACGTGTTCCCAGCAATACCTGGCAGGTGAGTGGCGAACCGTTCTACCCCCGCAGTATCGCGTGGAGCGCATTTTCTTTCCCGTTCATTTTCACCCTCTCACACATCCACGAAAACCACAAATGTTGACCTGAATGTGTTGGCCCACCCGCTATGGAAATATGTGGCTCACTTAACTCTATCCTTTGCTCCTATCCCTCTTTCCTCTTCTAACGTTTCTCGCTATCTTTGTCACTCTCTCTCTCTCTCCATAAACTATCCTTTTGATCCCAGAATAGTGCACGTAACCATCGACGACCACGAATGAAAGTCATTACGGCTCGTACAGTACATCATTACCACTCGTTAGACACTCAATCAGGCCGGCAGCAAGTTGTCGCCAAAAGTGACGCCTAAACGTGAAAGTTTTGATAAACAGCGTTAATTATAATGTGTAAACGAAATCACCATCCCCACCCACTCCAGTCGCGTCGACGGGGCGCATTAAAAGCACAACTTTCCCCATCCGGTTTGCCGAATTAGCTCAGTTTCGGTATTGTGGACTTTCGTCAGATGTGTTTTCGATCCGGAGAATCACGTTGGCTGATCGTTTCATGCCCCATTCAAAGTTAAACTAGACGTGCGATAATTTCGTTTGGTACGCATTATTTACACACATTGTATTTGGTATTAGTTGAAATCGTTTTTATCTCCATTTTATTGTTTTCTTATGTAATCATATTTTAACCACTCCTTAATTCTTGAAATATTATTTTTAGTCTGGAATGGCGTTATGGAACCCTTACTTGTCCTTTATCCAAGTTGTATCAGGTTCATTGATTTCCTCGTATTATAAATTTTTTGTGCATTCTTATTTGCACACCATTACCCGCAGCGGTGCCTGTCCATATAATTGCAATATCGTCTCGGCTTATGGCTGGTACTAAACGTCGTTGCACGCGCAAGTCCTTCCCGAATGCCAATAGTGCTTGCAGAACCCGCACTTTGCTCACACACCGACCGCCCGCCGTTGCCCATAAGATTTAGCCATTTGGGCTCGCTCAGGAAAATCTTATTGTTCTGCTACGAAACGCAAACGTGTTAGTGTGAGTGTGTGTGTGTATGTCGCAATATATGCCCGCCGGGAGATGACTGCAGCAGAACGGGCGTACACGGTTCGCTGGGTCTCAAGAATGGCCCGTGCCATTGGTGCCTATAAAAGCGAATTGTAGTAAAAGCTGTCATTATGTGCCTTACATCAAATTGATTTTAATAATTGATGCACGGTCCCGTTTCCCAGCGTCGTCCGTTAGCTACTTTGTCGCGCAGGCACTACCGCCAGTTTTCCGCAGCGGGATAAAAGGAGGCAATAGTGCGGCAAACCTCGGGAAAGTCATACCCTTGGTTTTGGGACCAACGGACAAAGGTTTACGACGGTGGCAGTTTCATGGCTGCCAGAGACCAATGGGAGCCAGAGAGGTGGGGTGGTAATATACAAAAACGTTAGTTTATTATCATTTTTTAATTCCAGTGCCCCGTCATTTGTCCCGTGCCCAACCAGATTCCTCATCCTCAACCTCATCTCTCCGGTGTTAAATTCATTCAACAAACGGCATCCCAAAACGGTTGCAAGGTGGTCGCTTCCGGTACGCAGCATGGGCTTATCCGACGGCTGGTTTGGTTTTCCATTTTCCCGCGTACGACGAACCTTTGTAATCTGTCCCCCATTTGTCGCCCAACCGATTTCCGCCCAGACAAGGCGCACGCATACGCGGGTTGCAGCAATACCGGCGCTCGTGCGCCTGGTGTGTATACAATGCGATCGTGCTCCTCTTACCAGTTTATTCGTACCTTCACTTAACTTTTTTTTTGTCTATCCCGGCCTACTGCAAACGGCGATCGGAGCTGCATTTACATCTGCTGTCGTATTTGGTAGCCAAACAAAGCCAATAACCCTACTGTCAATAGGGCAATAACGGTGCTTGATCAAATCAAACGCAATCCTCTTGAACGCTGTAAGCGTAATAAAGCAACCTCTTCAGAAGTCTGGAGGGCGCCCGGAAATCTGTTCTCACCGGCCCCAAACGTGTACGGATCACGTGACGCTCAAGACGAACCGTGCTTCCTGTGTCCATCCTGGCAGTGCGCTCCGGTTGGTGGCCGGCAGTACGAGCAGCTACGAACAGTCCGCAATCACCACGCGACGTACTTCTGCGGCATTTTTCTATTGACACAGGGGAAACTTTTTCAATATAGTCCAACCCTACTCTACACTTGCCATCTTCTTACCCACCATGGCTCGTTCTATTTCTCTCTCTCTCTCTCTCTCTCTCTCTTTCTCTGTGTCTCCGTTCAAAGCTTGCTCCTGCAACGTCCTTACCCACCAACCAGCCCATTGTTAAAAGCCAGCAGATTTCCAGTTGGACCTTGCTTCCGGGCGTCTTGCGCCAGCTCCGAACACGCAAACCATCTTGAAAGAAAGGTCAGTTCAAGAAACACTTCCAACACGCAGCGCGGGAAAGAAAAGCCGTATTTCGCTGGACAAGCAGTTTGCAAGGCGGCAACAGCCTCCCTGCACCTCTCGTACCAGCGATCCCGTACTTGACACCGCATCGTCATCCACCACATTTATCCAGTTTCTTTTCTTACTCCGCACCCCCACCCGCGATTATGCTCCTGCCGGAGCCGGAATGAAGAACGGTGCGCGATGGAGCTTCACATTATAATGTTACAACTCCTTGCAACGAGCAAATGGGCTCCGGATGGACCGCTGCGAGAGCCAACGGCAAGAAAGGAACCGGGAAAACGGACTGGCCAGTAAGTGATTTGCCAACGCAACTTGGGCCGGCGGTGAGGGGCGATGAATGAGCGCAGTATAAATATAAAAAAAGGAGATTATTAAGTGAAAAACATGCTCGAAGAAAAGGATCCATCCTTCAAGGACCATTGTAGTCGGAGAAATGAATGCAAATGACACAACTGTTCAAGTGTGTATGTCATAATCAAGCAAATTGTGGGAAGTTCCGATAGAAATATGAACATTTGGCACACTGGAAGTAAGCAAACTGTTGCTAGAAACTAGTGGCAAAAAGCTGTGGTACTACGTGTATTTAATTCTTGATTATTTTTAGCAAGCAAAAGCTTTTAAATTGACATACATTTTGCACTTTCAAGCAAAATCTGAAACCGTAAAAACCTTTAAAGAAACAAGCCATTCCTCAATAAAACATGGTCAAGCAAATCGACGGCACCCGTTGTCCTGCGTGAGTCAAGATTCGGAGCTTTTGTGCCGGAAAGTATCCAAAGCCGGTCAAACCAGCAGCATTCGGTAAAATTACACAGCATCCCGTCGCAGTGGACGTCCTGCGACCAGCACCTTATAATGATGATTTGGTGATCTTCGCTGAACCGAATTCTAAGCACCGGTCCAGTGAAGGACAAGCAGCTGGAACGTCCGCTGGACATGGCCAGGCCGTAATCGGAAGCGTTGTTGTAACGAGAGAGGAGGAAAAAAAAAAGAGGCAGAAAGATGAATGGACACCAGCCAACCGAGGAACGGTGGAAAAGAAAAACGCTTCCCGTGGCATTTTCGCCGTTCCCGGTGGTCATCGTATCACCGCGCGCCCTGCCACGGCGCCAGTGTTGCGCTGGTCGAGAGCGGTGGAGCAGAAATGTTTGCGAGACGCACCAAATTGAAGTGGGGACACGGTCAAGGGCGTGCAGACCGAAGCACTCCGTTGTTGTGCACCGTGCGCGCTTGTTATATAATCTGGCCATTCTTTCCGCCGGACTAGAGCACTGGCGGCGACCGAACCGGCGACCTTTATTCGGGCAGACCGACCCAAAAATAGTGCAGGACTGGGCGCCTCCATCTTCCGCCCTCGGTTCAACAAAGGTGGCGATTTTCCTTTTCCACGCTTTTTATAACCCTCATTAATCTTTAATTGCCAGCCTTGGTCCGGTGAAGTTTCGACCGTTGGTTCATTACTGCCCTACGGAGCATGGTTCCAGCTGTGGCCCGCCCCGAACGGTAGCGTCGCCGGTTCGAACCGCAGGCAGAAGAAATTTCCCAGCCTTTTACAATCTCATTTCGTAAAAGTCTAGCCAATTAGAAGGGTGAGATCTGCGGCTAACGGAGGGCAAAATGTGCAGCATGGAGCGCACTTCATCTACCCAGGTCGCTTTAGACAAACGCAGCCTGGTCTTATGGCGGACCCAGAAATGCAGAACTCTTAAAAACGATAACTTTCCCCGGGTAAAACAAAAATGTAACGATTATTAACACCATCTCTACAAAGAAGAGGCTCTTTAACTATTCAAAGTGAATTGATAGCTCACTGCATTACAAAATGTAATTCCGCTTTCTTTCGATACTTCAATATTCGTTTCCAAGAATGTTCACAATAGAGTGCTGCATTAAAGACTGTGTAAAACCAATCTTTATTCCTAAGAATCCAATACTTCGTGAGCCTTGCAGCAGCCTTTAAGCATACAACGTGCTGCTCGATACCTTGGAGCAGCTGAAACTCGGAAGCTCGTGATGTTTTCTCATTCATTCATCAATCACCATCCTTCATGATTAAACAGCCCGAAACCGAAGTAGATTAAATAGATACAACAATACATACACACCGACACGAATTGAAGCATGCGATAAGATCCGAAGCTGGAAAATTCGGTTATTCGTTTCATTGAATTGTTATCCACTTTTCGGGGCTCACGTCTGGTAACTTTTTGGGATGGTTTTATTTTATTTCTTTGGGCAACCATGAATTGAACTGGGGCCGATGGTAGAGAGAAAAAAAAAGAAGTTAAACAGCTTTTACGAGTACCGCTCCGGGGGAAAGCCGCATGTTGGAATCAACCTCGATTCGCTCGATTAGATTGCATTAGCGAAGGAGTTGTACGGGTTGCTGGGAGATCATAGATCCCTTTTCAACGTATCCTTTCTTTAACTTGCATGGATCCGCTTTGAAAATATTATCAGCCAATTATCATCCAAATTACAAAAAACCGGACAAAATTAAACTGATCCACTGGTAACGTTTAGTAACATCACGCAATAATCAGATCGCACGAGTTTTCTTTTTTCGAGACATTTTGTTTAAAGGTAACAGTGTTCGACAGAAATTTATAGAAGCAAACTGTGCCGAGAATTTCAAGGAAATGTCATCAAACACATCGAGATCTTATCACACTTCCCATGCTTCCGGATTATGAAATGCATGCTGTCGATTGAATCTTCCGCTGAATCCATCAAGTGTCAAGTGCGATAAATCTTTTCCGCTGCGATCTGCATTGCTGGTGACGAAATGATGCGCACGAATGTAATTAAGTTGAAACTTATCAATAAATCAATCTTAAAGTCTATCAGTCGATTTTTTTGAATGTGCAAATGTATAATTATGATGTTTCTGTTTCGTAAAATGGTTTCCATTCTTAAACATTGATTTAAGGCATCGTGTAATAAATCGATTTCTTCTTAATTTCCCAACATCATTTCCCTTCAAGTACGAACTGCTTTACAACTTGAAGAAGCGTCATTGTCATCCTAAACTTCCTTCCAACCTTGGCACATTTAAGCTTGCAGCGTTTCGTGATTCGTTTAGCACAGAAATCCAATTCTTCCGTCAGCACATTTGCATACATCTTCCATCCATCGCATTATTTCTGTTTCGTCGTACCATCGACACTCGAAACCGCGCTCGTTGGCACCGTGGAGAAGTGGTGCGTTCTAGTGATCTTCAACGACTTCGACCGAGGGTGTAAAAAGTGTGAAAGACTTTGCACAAGTATTCGCGGTCGCATTCAGCATTCTGGGTTTTTCCGCTCTTCCGCTGCCCGGTCGCGTCGCGTTGTCTAGAAAGTTTACCCACCCCGAAAATGTGCTGATCTGTTTGTTTTCCCGACTCCCACGGACCACAAACCAAAGCAAAAGAGGAGGAACGCTCGTCCAGAGCAGAGAAGGTGGGAGGTTTCAAAATAAGACTGTTTACTAAAAGTGCCAACCGGTTGATCAAACGGTTTCGGTTCAATGTCAGAATGGACGGAAGTATCACGCTTTGCATAAACTGTACCTTGAAAAGCTGGAACGGTTTGGGCGATGAGAAAAATCCAGTAAGAACACCAAAGACACACCGCATCAGGACGATGCCAGTGCTGCACAAGTTTTGCAATGCAGCAAAAACTGTGCTTTGCCCACGTAACAGTTGCTACTGGCAGCCGTTTGATAAATCTTCAGGTGATGGAAAATATTCTAGATACCGGCTACACGGTAAGGCGTTAGCTTGACCATTCAATCAACTCTGCCAAATACTTCACATTGTTTGCTAACAGTTGGTTCGATTTACTACTGCACTAAAAGCTGCTTATTTTTGGTGGACAAAACGGTAAAGAGTTTAATTTACCACAGCTATGTTTAATTTAAAACAGCGGCTAAAGTGAAGTGAGTAGTAGTAGTAATAGTAGTAGTAGTAGTAGTAGTAGTAGTAGTAGTAGTAGTAGAAGTATTTTTATTATGAGAATTGATGAAATTTTTTTTAACAATTGTTAGCTTCTTATTCGACTATAATGGGTACGGTGTTACCTCTCCTCATTGCTTCTTAATAATAAGTTGCTAGCTTTGCTATTCCAAAACTTCATTGTGCTTGAAATCATGATGGGAAAAGTTTTTGGTAAAAACCCTCTTAAAGGCAAAAGAAAATGTACATGTAACTACGTATCTATTGTTTAATCGTAACAATTTTTCTTACTAGCTACCCTAAACACTATCAAAATTAAACCTAAACAAATCATTTAAATTGAATCAGCTCTAGCCTGCTTAAAAAATATACCGCATTATTAGAGCATTTGAATTGATTAGTTGAGGGATGAGGGAGGCATTGTGAAAAATCAAGGTAGTGAAAACTCATTCCTTAGACAGTTTGCATTCGAGGAGCAACGTATATTGTAGCTAGTGCTTAATTTAATTATGTGTTCTTTAATAGTATCGATATAACAAGCTCAATGCAGAGTAGAGGATCTGAACCATAGTGGAACATTCAGTATAGATTTAAAAACATTATTTTGAGTTCTTTGTAATTTCTTTATGTGAGTTTTTGCCACAGATTTTTTTTTTATTGGCGCTGCATATCTTAAAATAGGACGGACATATGCAGTGTATAGAAGGATTTCATTTTTTAGCTTTAGTTTCGATTTTCTGCGAACAAAATTGTGTAGGGTTTAGAAAACAAATTTTACACCTTAATATTGTGTTTTCATTATGTACCTTGAACGTAACTCTTTTGTCGAACATTAGCCCGCGGTATTTGACTTTGAAAATGAAGTGAAATTATAATAGTTTCTATAAACGCTAAATGCTCCATTTAAATGCAAATTGTTTGAACAACTAACCAGTTTCAAAATTTTGCATTGAAAGAATTGGTTTTAACTGAACCACCGATAACATGTAACGATGTACATCTTCAATGCTGACAGTTCAATTTTCTTATTCTACGAAGAAACCACTGACCAACAGCATTGTCAATTGATGACTTTTCGTATTGCTAGAACTCGGAACATATTCCGATTGCTTTTTCACCCTTTTCGCCTGCGATGCTGACCGTTTTACAACCGGTTCTTCGCGTTAACGTGCACTATTGGGAACACTATCACGGCGAGCGTGAAACGAAAGCCAGTATCGAGAATTATTTTATAACAGGAAGCCAACTGTGGTTCGATTTTCTCACCCCACAGCCAGCTATCAACTTTCAACCCCATCGCCGCACAACGAATCCCGTGATCCACCTGTGGCATGCTCAGGAACCGAAGATGCCCCGAAGGAAGGAAAAAGGAGTTGTACAGGAAATTATGAAGGTACCGAAGAATACAACGGGGGAGAAAAATAAAAACGCGTATCACAACAAACCTCACCTACCCTGGCCCAAGCGTAGTTGCATGACGTTTCCCGCTTTCCCCGGTGTATCCTGGCACTGGAGTCCTTCGGCGTGGCGATGCTGCCGAACGGCGAAACGGAAAAGCACCGACTCCGAGCGCGCACGAAGGCACGAACCGCCCAGCTTGGGTTGGGTTCGGCTTACCGTCGGCTGGCCCGGCACAAGATTTCCCGCGCACTTGGAAACCCGACAGTGCGGTGCGTTGCTTGTCGTCGGTCTCATGGTGGCTCGTGTGGCGATCGCATACAGTGTCTCTAGCAGCGCACGCTTCCAACTATATCCTACCGTGGAAGCTGCTGGCACCGTCAGTCAGCTGCCGGCCGTCGGTGCGTGCACAACCGGAACCGCCCGGAATCGGAAACGCGTGTCGTAACGTGCCCCGTTGTTGTTAGGCAGTGGACAGCAAAGGAAAAGAAAAATCTGCAGTGCGCCTTGCCCGGTCCCGAGACCCCGTAGTGACATCGCTTCTTTGTTGGAAAAGTGCCGTCATTGGAATTTGGATACTCCTGACCGACGGGAGAGGCATATCGAGGTAAAACAAAGCAGAAAGGATGGTCGTTTCGAGGAATCAGGTCGGTGTGTTTCAACAGCACCCACTCGCAAGTTATTTTGCGGGTTAACATAAAAAAGAGGTGATCCGTTTGAACCCTTGGAAGCGGTGCACTACGTTTCGCTTTCCGTTTTGCCGCTTTGCGGGTTCCATTGACTTCCGCGGGTTCCGGTTCCGGATGTGACGTTTGGGGAGGGTGTTGGAGGATTTTCATTACATTCTCAAGTGTCCGATTGCTTGGGAAGTGTAACAAACCGCGACAAAAGAAAGAGGAAAAAATAGGGGAAACTCAAAAGGTACACAACCGCGGACAAGTGCGCGAACAAAGTTAGATTTCGAGTGATAAGGGGTAACGGGCAAAGCGGCTATTTGTACGCCGACGATTGCAAAGTTGCGCCGCAACGAGAACAAAAATGCAACGATCCGTTAGCTGGAAGTTTGGGGCAACCGGGAACAAAATGGAACTATGAAAATAAAATAAAAACCAATAGAAAAACGAGAACAAACCATCGAACAATCGAGTATTACAATCTCCTGGGCAGTGTGAAGCTGTAAAGCAGCGAGACCGAGTGGATTGCCAACAGTGAGTTGTCGTGCACAGCTTGCAGCCAGACTGAAGCTCCCAGTCCCAGAGACGGCAGTGTAGAACGACACGAGTGGCACATACAGTTGCCAACACATTCACCATTTCCGAAGAGCTTCTTGATTGCAAATTTGAAAGGGAACCATCATAGAACCCGAGTTCGGTGGACGATTCGAGCGCGTTGACTGAAGGTCCGTGCTACTGACTCCGTGAGCCCTCTTGGGTCGTTGCAGGTTAGTGAACATACGGGTGTAACCAAAACGAAAAAAAAGAATACACATAGTAGATCTCTAATTGAGACGGAACTCGTACCGTACTGGTTCGCACTTCGCAACGTGGATAAGACACCTTCCAAAAGTGCTGCTGGATGGAAAACGGGAAAGAAAAAATATCCGGAATCACCTCAATTCTCGAGGGCGACAACGAATACTGCACATCCAGTCGCTAGCAATCGTGTTCCCTGTGTTAGACACACGGCGGTGGTAATTCCACTTAGTCCACACCGCCAGCGGAAGGTATAGCACATCCATGTAGTCATGTTTGAGGTTGGCAAAACATCAGAGTTCACACCAAAGCGAACCTGCCGTTTGTCGGGGGAATGGTTGATAACGTTACACACTTTATTAACATAGTTCGGTAGGTTACGCTGAGATAGTTCCGGACTTCATGCCGAGGAAAAGTTAAATTGTTAACCTAATTGTAATTGTTACTTGCCCGTGCGTAGTTTCCAAGCATACAATTATGATACCGATCGGTTCTCTTTCTCTTCGCTGCCGGCTGTTGTGGTCAACTGCTAGGTAAGGCATTCAATCCCAGGCCGGTTGTAGTCAACGGTTTGTCCACGAAACACGTCGAACGACTCGGTTGCCGTACCTTCTATCAAGCCTTGGATGAGGATGTTACTCCTACCAGGGCCGGGTTTGCGGCTCGATTGTGTTGTGATTGTATAATTAAAGCCCTGCGGTTTTCCGTAAGATCCAGCACCGGTCGTAAGACGCCGTACCGTTAACTGGAGGTGCTCGACGGCGGAGGAATCAGACTTGTGGCGAAAAGGGCGGGCAGCGACGAGTGTTTTAGTTTGCATTAGTACTGGTCTCGTTGCGTCCACGCAAGGCTCCACTGAGTTTATCCAGTTTCTGCCTACACACAATCGCTCCACATGCGCCATCCGTCAAACGCACCCAAAGCCGCAGCTTCTCACAGCGAGTGCATTGCCGCGGTTGGGGGGCCACCCTTTCCAACGGCCGGATTTGCTTTGATTTGTGCTCCTAGCCGTGGCCCACCTCCATGGACGCCGAGAGGGTGAGCAAAAACAAACGCACACTCCTTTCCAAGCCAAGCGCGGCCCGGTGCAGTCGATGTTAATTGTCAGCCCAGGGCATATACAGGGAATCTGGTATGCTCCCATCGGCAAACCGCCACCGAAGCGATCCGGTTACCTATTGTGCCACGTTCCGGCAGTTGTGACAGGTGCCGGTTGCCGGAAACCGTTTAGGATTACCGGCGGAGTGATAACGTCTACGAGTTTCGGTAAGATTCGAACGGTCGGAGGCCGAGAAGCGACGCGGTATGGTTTGGGTGCAGTCCTAACTCGGCCTCATATTGAAATACCCGCGAGACCTTCACGGTTCCCTGCACGTCTGCTGGCTGGTGTCGATGGAGCACATTCCAGCGCCGGAACGTGCCAGAATGCTGAGGCTGTGAATCCGTCGCCATACCGGCTCCCTCATCCAACGACGTCGACGCTCAAGAACTCCTCCAGCATCGACAGCATTATCGACAGTTCACCGTTCTCGAGAGGGGTTTTCGCGAGCTTCCGTCAGCATCAACCGTGCGTTGGAAGGTTGTCTGCAGCGGCAATAGCATTACCATCGAGTGTTCCCCGAAACTCCCTCTTGTTAAACAATCGAATCTTCCACTTTGCGACCGACGCGCGAAAAGAAGTAGGTGCGCTCCAGCCCTCACCCAAAGCTCCTAGGCTTTGTGCGATGATCCGCCCTTTATAATCGGTTCGCTGTAACTTGAGCGTGTGCGAATCCTTCGAGCGTGTGCCGCCGCGACACGATGCGAACTTTGCAGGCGGCACCCGCCGGAAGCTGCACAAACATGCACGGCCCAACGAAGTTACTGTTGAGACGTATCCTCATCCGTCCTGTTCTTTCTTTTCGCCTTTTCTTTCCTTTTCGCTGTCTACCGGTCTTCGTTGACCTTATTTTCATAGGCCTAAAACCCAGTGTCCCCGTGGTGGTGGATGAAAATGGCAAACGGTGCTCCACGCCGTTCGCAGAACCGTTGGCACTGGCTTATCGGGGAAGCTTGGCATGGCCAGCGCCGGGCAGGCAAAACATCTGTAAATTCAAGTTTCCATTGAGAAAAAAGGGCAGTGGCAGCGTCCTGGTCTCTCTCTTTTTTTTATCCGTTCAATCCACTAGGGCCACAGCAGACAATCTTGATGACCTGTATTTTTTAATGCATTCCTTTATGTTTTTTTTTCCTTTTTTTTTGTTTTATCGTAGATCAACATCTTCAATTTTATTTCTAAGGAAATAACGACCGCCCAAGCGCTGCGGTGGAGCTCGATGGGATGCATGCTTTGGCGAGATAAAATATTGACTTAACCATACGCCCTTGTTTGCACAGGCTTCGTTATTTATGTTCTACATCGCACTAAAGTATACCTCTTTGATTAGGCGATTACTCTGCGTCTTATCAAATTTATTTGACGCTCGCGCGCGGGTGCGGGAAAACTGGAAATGGAAAAGTTCCTATTCCGCAACAGCAACAACAAAAACGAAAACAGCAGGGTCGTAACATTATCCCATCGCCAAAACTTTTCATAGCTAAAGGAGCTAGCAAAAAAAAATCATATGTACACGGAGGGTTATGTCAGCATTATGAATTGACTTTTCGCGAAACAAAATATTGACTCTAGGACGCCCGCGCACCCCGCGTTGGATAATGTCGAAAAAATACGAAATGTACCGATGTTCAGCTCAACGCTCCCAGGCAGAAGAGTTTTCGCATCTCGATACCGTTCGACGACGCGGGCCGCTTGCCTAGCAAGACTCTTGCACGTGGCATAGTTTGATGTGGGAGATATTTTTTATCAGTGTCTTTTTACCTATCAATATGTACTGTGAACGCTAAGAGAAACTTTTCGCCAAGCTGTCAAACGTATGTTACAATAAATTGATGCGACACTACATATGTATGTATACTGCAAGCTCGATCTGGCCAGTAAATAGTTTGATAACATTATGCTCTGTTTCAAGTAATTGGTTATTGGACATAAATGGTTTGGTAAAGTGAATGAATTGAATCGCCCAAAATCCATTCGTTCTGAACTAACCTTATTTCCGACAACATCCAGCACTTCTGGTTGGTCTTGAAATGCGCAAAAGGGCATACACCTGGATGCTTCATTTTTGCAGAACACTTGGCAGCATTTAGGGCCCATTCAAATTTGACTAGTTTATTGATTAAAGATCGTCGTCGTGGACAGTGCATCCCGTTACAGCTGATCTATAATAGCGCTTCCCGACTGCTTGGGGGAAAGACCAATTCGGAAGTGTCCAAAATGAAGAGATCGAACTCGGTTGCTCATCTGCAACCACAGCATGTACCGCAGTAGGCCTTCAACAATCAAAGTAACTGCAAACTGTAGGGTGGGTACGTCATTCAGGGGTTGCTTCGACGAAGCAAAGAAACCCCCAGGCGTGACCTTCTATTTCGTGTCCTCGTACCGCTCTCCTACCTTCCCCTCCTTCCATCTGGCCCTTTGTACCTGGTGGTAACCCGAGCAGAAATGCAACCAGATTACGCCACGTTCCGGCGGGTATATTTCATCCCCAGCGTGCTTTGATCTTCGGGCGCATCGCAATTAGATGATGAGATGGCAGTTGCAGCAATGCAAGGAATGCAGAAAATGGGTGGTAGTGGGTGGGGGACAGGGGCTGGAGGGCGACATTGGTGAAGCTTTCGCAATAATACTTCCGACTTTTCGTTGAACGCTGCACTCCGGTACACAACCGAACACATTTGGCAGCCATGTTGTAAAAACGTGATGACGATCAGCGGGGAAATGAACATTTCCGATTACTGTTATTTCACTCCTCCGATCCTTTTCTTTTTTTTTACTCTCACATCCATCACGACCTCGTGTGCCCACGAAGCACCAGGAAACTCCAAAGGTATGCCTGTGCAACAAAATTTCATGCTGTCAAGGGCATCGACTAAAACATCGAACAGCCAGAAACCCCATCGAACTGCACAGAGCGTACACCTTGCCTTTTCCGGCCTTGGGCGTTGTTACGGTCAGCGTGCCATCGAAATTTTCCAACTCCAGATTCAGAGTCAGCCGCGTGCCAGGTGCAGATGCCGTTCGTCATTCGCGCCGAGTTCCATAAACAACCGTACATAGCCATTTGATTTTCTTTTTTCACCCGCCGGAAATTTTCGCACCGCGTCCATCACCCACAAAAATGCTGCTGGTGGATTGGGGATTTGCTCACAACTTTGGCGAAGGAATGTTTTATTTGCAGAGATAAAACACAGGAAAATGACGAGAGAGAAAAAAAAAAAAAACTTGCATGAATTCATGACATGGAAAAGGTCGTTCGCATGCGATCTGTCTTTCCTGTTCCGGTTCGATCGGATCAGATAGGAAGATCGGGTTGGTTTTTTTTTTTTGTCGAACCATCACCGGATATACGGAGATGGATGCCGTCGTGCGTTGAGATGCTTTTAGGCAGGCCGGTTGGTAATAAATCAAAATCAAAGTACAATTTAACGATCCCGCTCGGTATTGATGCTGATTTACCGCGCCCGGATCGGACCAGTTTCGCGTGCCGCCGCCGCCCCCGATGGCGCAGTCTGTGATGTTTGTGCGGGCTGTTTCCGCGACGAGTGCCGGCCGGTCGGCCCGGTCACGCGGGTAATCGGAAAGTGCTGTCCGGTGTAGCTGTTGCTGCTGCTGTTGCAGGCGAATTGAGTGTTTGTGTTTAGCGCCCCGAAGTGTGATGTTGCCCGAGACGTCAGATGCAATCAATTTCAAGTGTTTTCCGGTCGGAAGGCATCGGAATTTGTTTACATAATGCTGCATGGAGGTCGGTGGAAAGAGGTTGGTGGGAGGGCCCGGGGAGAACGGGAAAGGTGGACGTGGCCAAGGCAGGTTGGCTAAAAACACAACCGCACGTCAGTCGAGATGAAGCAAATGTGTTTGTCCGTAGATTCTGGACGGACGGAGCAACTCGAGTGAAACATTTCGATTGCAAATGAGTTGCGTCTGAACTGGAATCGATTTAGAACCAGCGAGCTTTGTAGCGGACAGTAATAATAATAAATTTAAAATATCCAATAATTTTAATCGAATAATAATAATTTATCAAACACAAACATCTTCTTTAAATTGAAATGAAGAAACGACGTTGGTAAAAGTTAAAGTAAAAAAAAATATTAAAAATGTTTTTTTACGTTACGGGAAAGATGACGTTTACAGTAGTATATGATTCCAGTATGCCTCCCTCTTTTTGGGACAGCGCTGCACTTTCTTCTGCGTGGATTCCCAAACACGATAACTTTTCCATCCGAGCACAGCTTCACACTCGAGAGGTGGTAGAAATAAATGGAAACAATTTTACTCAACATCAGCAAACGGCCCTGAGGGTATCGGAGCATACGAACATGCACCAAGAACATACATCCAGAGAAACAAAATACAAATATAAAAACACAACAATGCAGTTTTCAAGCATAGCAAAGCGAATGTTTGACAACAAAAAATCTTGCTTACACTGCCCTTTTGGTGGGAGATACGGTAAATCCTTCGGGTGAAGTATCAACAGAAGTAATTAGATAGAAGTTGATGCACAATTTCCTATGCATTAGCTTTGCAATTACCTTTTGAAGGTAATGTACATCCCAACGGACGCAGCAAAACGAACTAGTTTCGCGTGCGCTTCTTTCCCAGCAAATATTCTGCCAGTTTCACTCTCTAGTGTATCTTGCCACAAGGACCAGGCAACTCGCTCATCCACCCCCCCCCCCCCCCCCCCTACACCACCTTTCCCAATTATGGTTCTTTCGGATATATGTTGGTGGTGTGTCTGCGTACAACGTTGTTCCAAAAAGAATGCCTTTATAAGCGGAGTTTAAATAATGCCCCAATCAGCACTGAGCTGTATGTGTATGCATTGTTTTGCTAAAAACTAAAGCATTCGGAGAGAATTATGTGCGTTCTAGCGTATTAACGATTCAACAATCCGTTTAATGAAACCAACGCTAGTTGCTTCATTAATCGCAGAGCGTGTGGAATTTAAAACATATCATGCTGATCGTTTGACAAACGGGTCGCAAACGACCAGGTACTATTGTGAAAAAAAGTCTTTTTTTTTCGCTTCCTGTGTGCTTTTAAGCACGCGAACAGGAATTCTTCACATCCTCGTCGCTAGTGGCGAGTTGTGTGAGTGTGTGGAGTAAAAGGCTAAATACCATAACTCAAACTGGGCATCAATCGAGCCCTGTTTTTCATCAATCAAACCTTATGTTTAATGC
Source organism: Anopheles atroparvus (assembly GCA_914969975.1). Taxonomy (NCBI): domain Eukaryota; kingdom Metazoa; phylum Arthropoda; class Insecta; order Diptera; family Culicidae; genus Anopheles; species Anopheles atroparvus. Next base: position 17,823,928 of record CAJZCY010000001.1, read on the forward strand.
AACGTGAATTTATTCCTATTCACCCAACCTGAAACGTGCCTGACAACCGATGAACAATAAAATAAGGTTGAATCGACCAGCCACAGCCACGGCCCGTTTAAGTGGCGTGTTGCCTATCGACACCGGTTTGCGGGCGAATCAATTTGAAATTTTAATCATATTAACCGTCTTATCAACCCGCGCACTCGTCAGCTTCAACGAGCCTAACGAACGCACCTGCCATTAGCGAAAACAGATCCACCCTAATAATACATAGAATCAAATTACCTCCAAAAACTGGAAAAGAAACAACGGACTGATTCTGCTGCTACCTTTGTTTCTACGTTGCCACTTTGCTCAGGCGAATCTTGAAAATAGCAAATTAACTCGAAATTTTATCTGCCGACAACTTCCTCCCCTTGTGTAGCCTGCAAGGCATGCAGGGAAAATGGCGCATCTGCGGTACAGTGTGTTCTACGGCTAAAACTGGAAACCTTCCTGCCTTATAAGCCAACTCCGACACAAGGGTAGCAGACGATTCGCCTTATGCGGGGTTTGTTTTCATTTCAACTTTTAAAAAATAACATTTTCTCGTTGTATCACTAGCGTTCGCCTAGGTGGAAAGCTATGAGAAGTACCCCAAAATATAGGAAGGGCAAAAAGTCAAATCTTAAAACAAATTATCGAACGAGCAGCTCATATAGCATGTTCAAAAGAGTTCGCATGTTTACCCACACGCACATATGTGCTTATGTAAAGATATGAAAACCGTCTAGTTCCGAATCATTACGAACTCAATCTCTCGAAACGTGGATGAAAAAACGGCCAGGGTAAATTGGAGAAAATGGAACAGGGTTAAACAGGCATTCTCCGCTGCTGACCTTTTTATCTGAATTCTAAAACATTGGCTTTAACAAGCAAAATTCAGATAGAATGTTAATGTTTTGTATAGATTAAAGAACACGCCATTGTGGAAAACGTTCACACCCCTCCACCGAACTGCACCCTCAACAATTATTCATGCGCATTCTGCCTTCCACGGATCAAGAAGAAACGAAACAATATGGTTCCTGCAAAATCGTAAAGGTCGCAAGTTAACTTGAATATCTTACTCATTTAATATTAACGAATGTTAGAAAACATTTTTCTTTACGGTCTTGGAAACGAAGCAAACCCCGAACAGTTGTGTTTTTTTTTTTTTTTTCGTTTGCGCCTTTAATATGCAACAAAGCTTTAATGTGGACCTCTTTTCACTATGCTTTCTATGTACTAAAATATTTTACTCTCTTAAGAAGCCTCGTTGGCCGGCAACAATGACCGTCGCATTTCGTAGAGAATTATACTCAATGCCGATGCCGTATTGAGACTTTCGACTCCATTCGCGAGCGGAATGTGTGCCACGAACTTCCGATCGTTCACGTACCCATCGTTCGTCTTCGTGAGCTGATGGACCAGTCTGAAAGAAGAAGAACTATGAGCCGCCATTCAATGCGTCATTCAGCAGCTCCTCAAGCCGGGTCAACATACTTCCTTATGTCATCACTGACACCGTACGTCTCGCCGCCTATTACCAGCACCACATGGTCGGCACTGCCGTAATCGATGCGGTCGTAATGGCGCCACAGGAACCCTTCGCGCTCGTCGTTAGTCCGCTTGTTGTCTGCCAGCACAAACATCGAACCGGTCCGGGTGTGCTCGGGCAGCTGGTACAACTCCATCGGGCCATGGATGGGAATGCGGAAGTGTGCCCCGGCCCCGCCCCGCAAGCACTTGAGATCCCACGGATGGGCGCATCCCTTCAGCAGGACGATCTCTTGAGCCGAAACGGCCGCACAGCTGCGTATCACGCTGCCCAGGTTGTTCGGTTCGCGTATGTTGTCACACACAACCGTCAGCGGAAGGCGCCTACTGCTGGCAGCATTCTTAGCAATCACTTCGGTCAGGTTGGGTGGCTCGGCAAAGATACCTACGGAGAAAAACGTTCAAAAACGACATAAATCAATCGTCAAAGCAAATTTAATGGCAGAAAGGGAAAGGATGATGCCAGTACCTATTAACCCGGGGCTGGTAGTTAATGAGGACCACTCCATCATGGTTTGTCGGGTGACAAGCAAATAAGAACAATCTCTTGGCCGCGGTTTCATCTGCAGGTCGGAGAGCAGCTTCAAGTCACTCGTCACTATCGCTTCCAGCTGCAGACCGGCGGCACATCCATCCACTATCAGCCGTCTACCCTCCAGCACCAATCTTTTCTCCCGTTCACGACACTTTCTCGATCCCATCAGCGCCATCAGATCACGGTGCCGGTCGTCGTTGGATTGCAGAATCGTGTAACGCAGTTTTAACACCTTGTCGTACCGCTCCTCCGACTCGCTCCGGTCCTGGTAGCGATGCTGCAATATCTGCAGTGTATCCTTCTCAATGGCGGTCTTCTTGTGCGTCGGTTTCGGTGGTTTCTTTACGCGCTCGTCATCGCCCATCCTTCGCACCAACTTTGTGCGCGGTACATCTTTCAACAGCTCCGATAGGTTCAAGTTCGGTATGTTCTTACGATTATCGAGCAGCTCATCCTCGGCAGCGAGCTCCGCGGAGCGGTTCACGGTTAATTGGTCCGGTGTCGTCGAATCTGCGGCCGGCTGTGGCTGTTCACCCGCACGCGATCCACGCGGTGCCAGCAGTGCCGTCGATAGCTTTTGCTGCGCACAATTCACCACACTGAAGCATCTGGGTAACTGTACGACCGTGGGATCGCTTTTCCCCGCACAATATCGTATAACTTTCCAGGTCCGGAACATTGCGCGTCTGTCGATTAAATGCCACTCCGAACGAATGTAAACAAACGCACAAACAGTTGCGATACGGCGAAGCTGCACGTGCGTTCTAACTGTCAAAAACATATGTTCTCTATCGCTTCGTGCGTTGTTTTGATTTTTCGACGCCCTTCCATAGAGTGGCTATTGTCAGAAATGGGCCTAGAAAATGCTAGTTGCGGAAATGGCTCGTTGAAAAAGACGGTAAGCAGACCATGCCGGGATTCAAATGAAGTGTAGCAATACATGAAGGAATTATCGCTCATCTTTTTTTTTCTTCAATCCAAATGCTTTGAATATTAAAGCTGGTTTGTCTCTGTTTGAATAATAATAACACATCCAAAATGTGCAATGTTTTCAATTCCAAGCATTCCCTTAAATTAAGGGAAAAAAATAAAATCATAGACCCGAAAACACAACCTTATAATGGATTTATTCAGCCGAAAGAGGCCGACCTCACTTAATATTCCAATCAGATTCTGTTCCCACCGGCTGCAAAATGGCGGACCCACTTCATCATGATTGCTTTAAGCTGCTGCTCATCCGCTGCTTCATCGGTAATCAATAGTGAAGGTCCTGTTTTATGGTAGACGGAATAGAAGACTACCGAGCACTTACGCCTGGCGTCCATGGTCAATGAGCCTTTTCGCGCCGGGTACCGCTAACAAAGCTCTTTTTCATTGAACGGAGGCATGAATGGGCGGAAGTTCAAATGAATGAATTTCTATGCCTTTTTTATTCCTTCGCATCGGCGGAGAAAGCTTGGGAAAACATGTGGAAAAAAAGCATCTTAATCTTAGATAAATTAGAGTACACAATGTTATCCCATGCCCATAATTATGACGATCACGTGATTCTTCCTAGAAGCCAAAAATGTTTCAAGTAATTATCAAGTTAAATATCGAAAAATTGCAGTGAAATTAACAGGTCAGAAGTTTCTCTGCCATTTCTTGACATGTGATTTGAAAAAACTTTAATAATTTTAGGCTGGAAGGAAGATTTGAAGATAAGTATGTCGTTAAAAAAGTTTTTTGTTCAACGAACCTCTGGCGCAAGGAATGATCTCGCTCTACTACCTCAAGCTAAACGGCATTCGTCTACCACCCAGGAACCTATTGATTAAAGAATCTTGGTTGTTTTTTTTTTCTTTTCCAAGTTCCTTTACACTTCGTCTTTACCCATTCTTTCGCGCCGGAACAGCCGGAACAGAATTCGATTGTGCCGGGCCCGCTTGCGCTCCACCAGCGGGGAGTATAATAGCAACTGTTGATGACACTTGAAATAATACTTCAAAAAGTCCTGATCTCGCAGTTTCCTCTTCTTGCGGACGCTCCAAGGAGGTTTCATTATCCTCTTCATAATGTTATTCATCAACCACGTTTCTTAACTTCACCGCTGGTATGAAAACGGTACGAGAAAATCCGGGAACTCCCGGGTAAGGACGGGTGGGGATTTTTGCTGTTTTTTTTTTTTTTTTGCTTTCTTATATTGTCCGCACGGCAAGTATGACCCAACCAAGTCAGTCAATCCAGATTGCCGTACGGTCGGCCATCGTAGACTATAGACTGGAGGACAAGGATTAGTGGGCGCGAGTAGTCCTTTAGCAGAGGACTCGCGCTGGCTGGAGGTTATTCGCCATTTTGTGCCCCCACCCCTTGAGGCGACTGGAGGGGAAACTTTCACTGCCAGCGTGGTGATCGGGGAGGGAACCACAATGGGCCAACGATGCGCTGCCTAGCTTAGCTGCCAACGAGCCAGGCCGTGGCTTTCCCATTTCCATCACAGCCAACCACCGTCCACCGTAGCGAACCGCAAAATGTGCAATCGTTTCGCCTGTATACTAACCGCTCCTCTAAGCTGAAGTATTAAAGCCTTTCTGTAATGCTTTCGTTTCACCACACAGCATCGCCTTGTCCGTTGGTCATCGAGCGGTGAGTTGCCGAGGAGCGCTACAAACCCAAAATAAAAAGGAAATACTGGATCGTCATACCTCATACGAACGCCGTGGAGCGCTAAATTGCAAAACTCATCCGACGGGCGGGCCGAGCAACGAGCACGTTCGGTCAACCGCACATCGCCTAGATCATCCGGAGGAACTGCGACTGTGGCTGCCGTTGGAATCGCCTCAAGACAGCCTCACCGTGTGCACGCCGAACCCGCAAGAGATATGGTCCGCCATGGTGTCGACAATCGGTGGCCTTTCTACTGTCGCCGCAACTGATGCGCCCCAGCTGTTCATCAACACAACGCTTGACTCATGTGCCCTTACGTATGAAGAGTTCAAAATACCGAATACAGGTAGGTCCGGGCGGTACTTGCATCCATCCAGCTCCTCCAATGCCATCGCACTGTTCTGATATTCGCTTGTCCCGCTTCCCCCCTTCATTCGCTTCCGTTCGTTTCAGTTCCTTACTGCAATTGGACGTGGGACCGCATACTGTGCTGGCCACCAACGCCAGCCAATTCGACAATAAAACAGCGATGCCCTCCAGCACACGGAATCGATACCTCAAGTAAGTATGACACCTATCAGCCAGCGGCCAAAGAGATTTGGTTCGGCTCGGTCGATAGTTTTTGAAAGTATGCCGAGAACCCCTAAAGTAACACCTCGAACCGCGCCACGTTTGTACTTTTGCAAAAAATGGTATGAAAAAAAAACCCCAAACAAGTACTCCATGCCAATTGCGTGAGGGAAAATGATGCTTTTCTCGACATTCTCTCCGAACGTTGAACCCCGGTGCCATGGTGGTATTAAATATTCCTGTTGCCCTTCGTGCACGTGGTGGAACTGTTTACCCAACGGTGGAAGGCACAATATATGTTAAGTACGTTAATCCCCCCCCCCCCCCCCCTCTCCCATTCAAACCGTTTATTTGCGAATTTGCGGCCTGCGTGGAGTACCTTTTTCTTGGGAGTTCTTATTCTAAAAAAAAATGTAAAAAAGAATAAATTTCACAAAAGGACCCTAATCTGCCAAGACATCGTTATCTTCTTGGTAGGTTTTTTTTGTTGGTGGAAGATATGATATACGCGTTGTAAACACGGCCGTGTTGCAGTACATAGTAAGAGTCGAACAAAACACCATGCCGCCGCGGGATTGGGGGAGGAAATGTAAAGGATATTCGGTTATAAAAAAGCTTATGCGGCTTAGCCAACCTTCAGTAGCCTACCTCCCACTCGTGCTCAACCCCAAGTGGCCACCCAAAACCCCCCCCCCCCCCCCCCTTCATTTGCTTGTTTGTCTCCCGCAGTCGCTCCAGGCTAAATGACGAGCGGTACCGTCCACGCGGTTGACGTTGATTTGCAATCGCATAAATATCGCGACTAGGTCAGAGCCAGATCCCAGGCCCGCGATACGGGGAAGCCGTACCGTTGTATTTTTCCACCACCATTACCACCCTCCCCCCCCCCCCCCTTGTTCTTTTGACTCTGTAACCAGTTTGTTTGTCCGCGCTTAGAGCGCTGTACGGAAGGATATTGCAATATAAATCCCATTCTCCAGCATCATTCGTCCTTTATTTCGGTCCGCTGTGCGTTATGTGGCTGCATCTGTCTCAGTCAGGCCCGTAGCCCGAGCGCCCACTTATCCCACTGCAGATAATACCGTTGCGTAACTAATGCTCCAACCTGTTGCTGTAATCCCATCCCCCCTCCCCATCCCTCCCAGCATCTTCCTGCACCGCTGCTGGGAGTATGGTTGCCATCCCACGCCACCCTGCGCACACATGTTCGGAACACTCGTGCGGCGTTCGGGTGCGTTGTGCAACGATCCCCGTCAGATCCGGTGGCATTCCAGGACATTTCCGTGTGGCATTGTACAACATTTCCTGCAGGGCGGCCGAGTGGTGATGGAAGCTGGTAATGGCTTTCATCTACACCTCGCGCACAGCACGCCTCGTTGTTCCTTGGTCCCGTTGGCGCTCGTCCTTGCTTACAGTTCGTGTATCACATTTCCCCATGCGACCGATCATCCGATCAGGATGATGATCTAACTGGAACCAATCGATCAAAACCGGTACCTTTCCATCCGAGCTACCGAATGGATATAAGTTATTGTCCAGACAGGCGTAATCGTTACGCTAATTGTGTCTTTACGTAACCCGGTCGAATGAAACTCACGCATTGTGGTTGGCACACGTTGTTGGATTTGGGTTTGGTGGAGCGACTTGCCTTTGATATGTAACGGATTGTCTGCACGCTGCTCTTATAACGGTGAAACAATCGTCTTGCGCAACATTACTAACCCATTTGTGCTGCATTCACTGCATTGAAAAATACTTTTCCATTTCCTCCAACTCGCTTTGACGGAAGCCAGTTCTCTGTCGAATCAACGGCTCCTGCCGCCATCCTTCCGCCTGTTCGGAGATTTAACAATAAACATAATTTTTTAGAAGGCACCGACCCACACCTGTTGCATTCCTTTCGACCTGGTCACACACACACACATCTGACGTGATGGAAAACTCTTTGAAGTTTGTAGCCAACCCAAGCGAATGAAGTTTGTGCGACAATAATACCCTTCCCGCCAGGAGTGGTACTAGGACTTCCTCTGCCAGGCGGGGCCGGGGGGGGGAAATAAAATCTGGCAACTGAGAGATTCTTTGCCGTGGTTCGCAACCCCGGCAAGGCACAAGCGCATTACACAATCGACTTCGCTAACGGATTCTTCCGCTTCCGCCGTTGAATGTAATCTTTTTTTTTTTTTTTGCTTCATTTTCCTCCCTTACCAGAGTATGCCGAGCGACGATGCAGCGCCGAGGGGCAGTGGGAGGGCAAACCGGGCTCCCCGGCGACCCTCGTCGGATGGACCAACTATACGCCGTGTTACAGCGACCCAGTTTTACAACTGTTTAAGAAACTTTACGCCGGTGGCAGCGAAGACGACGTGAATGTACGCGACGATCCTGCGCTGCGCTTCACGTTGCATCACCATCCTTCATGTCTTTTGTTTTGTTTGTTTTTTTTTTTTGTTTTCTTGTCTTTTTGCTATTCTGTCCTGCCCTTTTTTAACCTTTTGTTTGACGCACGCAATCTATTACCGTTGACTTTGGCGAAAACACAGGGCAGGAGAATGCGCATCCACCATCTGTTCACCCACCCACGCGTGTTCGAGCATGCGAAAAGCGGATTTTCTTTTGAAGCAAATAAATCTCTTCCTTCCGCAGGTCAAATTCGATATTGCCGAACGGACGCGCACGCTGGAAACGGTTGGATTTAGTCTTTCACTCGTAGCGTTAATAATTTCGTTGGTAATATTTTGCAAATTCCGGTAAGTAGCCCCAAACAAACTCGCCTACCCACGCCGTTCGAGCGTCAAAACTTCCTAGACCACGACACGGAGGGGGACATTTTTGGGGTAACGAAGTTAGGCCAAAATGTTCGAATACCTGCTGGGAAACTATCGGTTCCCCGCACCCTTCGGCCTGCAGAGTTGTAATTAAATTAGACACAAATGCGACACCCTGTGGTAACACTATTTCACAACTTCATAACCAACCCCAAGCGGGGTGGATGCTGCTTCGGTCGTGTCGTACTTCTTCCTCTAACGGCCATTGGGTTTTGCGATATTGATCAGCCATTTACTGTCCCAAATGCAGCCGACGCACTGTACGGCCATTAGTTCAATTACACCGATGGAGAAAACATTCGTGCCCGGTGGGGTGTGGAGAGTATGGCAATGAATATTGGACGGTCTCTAATAGATTAAGGGTGTCCTGGTTTTTGCAGTTAAACTTTTGCTCAACCATCTCCAAACACATGTTTTAAACCCCACATTGAACGTTTGTGTGTAACATTCAATCGTTTTGTTCATTCGGTAGTAAACCTTTTACACCGAATACCTTCTTTTGTATACAACAACTGTTAGCTGTGGCATTCTTGCCATCATTCCTTTTTTTCCTATTTACGTCTTCTATTTTACATTTGTACATTCATTTTAATTTCTATTGAAATTTATTTTTAATTTAAATAATCATTTTTTGTTTCAGGGGGCTTCGTAACAACCGGACGAGAATACACAAAAATCTGTTCGTTGCCATGGTGATACAGGTGGTGATCCGCCTGACTTTGTACATCGACCAAGCGATCATACGCAGCGGCGGCAAGAACGAAAGTTACAGACAAGGGATTGATAACACTGTAAGCGAAATTAAGAAACTAAAAAACCGTTATTTTCATAAGTACACAGTACTATGTGTGCGAGTGGAGACGGGTTGTATAATGAAGCAGTTTTTTTTTGTGTGAGTGTGTAAAATGAAACTTACCAAACACTTAAAACCGACGTGCAGAAACGGCTGAGACATGTGCAATCTCAGCGACATCTTACCCCGCACGTCCGCGAACGGCTTTCGTTTGATTCTGGATAGCTATTTTTTTGTGTGTTCCTTGTCTCCGTTCTTCCTTCCCCTGTTTCCTTTTGCACTATGCAAATTTTCTATAGTCCGATGTTGAAAAGAACGGAAAGATCAAATAGAATAATGCTACATCCGATGCTCTCGCCACGAGTCCAAGTATTGAGTCTGTACACTCCGCTTCTTCCGCAGACATTCCTCTGCGAAGCCTCGTACGTGCTGCTCGAGTACGCCAGGACCTGCATGTTTATGTGGATGTTTATAGAAGGACTATATTTACACAACGTGGTGACGGTGACGGTATTCCAAGGAAGGTTTCCACATACGCTTTACGCCGTCGTGGGCTGGGGTGGACCGGTCATACTGACCGTCATCTGGGCCATCACAACCGCGCAGTACAGCCGGGAGCAGAAGTGAGTGAAACCGGCCACCCCGAAAAATCTTTTCGAACTTACTATAATTACACTATCTTTTTTATTATAATTTCGCTCCGGTCGATTTATTCCGCGCACTGTCCTAGATGCTGGTGGGGATACAACTTGACGCCTTATTACTGGATTTTGGAAGGTCCAAGACTAGCAGTAGTCCTGGTAGGCTCAATTGCACTCCTGTGCCCATTTCCATCGGGATACGGCCAATTGATTTGCTCCCGCTTACTCTCGTTGCAGTTGAATTTCATATTTTTACTAAATATTATAAGAGTCCTGGTCGTGAAGCTACGCCAGAGCCACACCAGCGACGTGGAGCAGGTCCGAAAGGCGGTCCGTGCGGCGGTCGTCCTCGTGCCATTACTAGGAATTACCAACATACTTAACATGACCCAGGCGCCCCTCGACAAGACGGTGCTCGAGTTCGCCATCTGGTCGTACGTGACGCACTTTCTCACCTCCTTCCAGGGTTTCTTCATCGCTCTACTGTACTGCTTCCTGAATGGCGAGGTAAGGGGAGGTGCAAAGTAGTCCCTAGCAGTCGATACTTTACTCCCTATCCATCCGTTTAGGTACGCACGGCGCTGATGAAGAGTATCAGCGTGTATCTGTCGCTTCGGGGCCACCACGATTGGGCAGTACGTCGGCAATCGCTCTTTTCCGCCGGCTATCCGACAGTTCCGGCCAACGAAGCACCGCACGCAGGAGAATCCAACCGGTAAGGCAAACGGGCACCCGACCGTGGGAGTCATCCGGTCCGGTTCAGTACATCCGGAAGCTACGTTTTACCCACGCCTGTTCTCTTCCATCTTTTCGTTCCTCTAGAAACACCAACCGTAACGAAACGATCAACAACAACCTCCTGGCCAGTGCCACCAATCACACCGCCAACGGGGGCTCGCCCAACGCACCCCATGGGCGTTCCGGAACCGGCTGGTTCAGCCGTTGCTTTGTAGTACAAAAAAATGCCAACCCGTCCACCCCGGAGCCGGCACCGCCCGAGTCAGTTGTATTTGATATTTCCGATTAGCGAGCGTCCCGTTCTATTTGATTTCATGTGTATGTGTGTGATTGTTTTTTTTATATATATAAGTTCTGGCCTTATTTGTCTCATGTAAGTGAAAAGGTATTTTCGTTTTTTTTCTGTTCCGGTTGGAAAACAAATAAGTTCTCCTACATTATTTAAGATCATTTCAACCATATTGTTCTCTTTTATAACATTTTTTCATCCCATCCATTGGGCCCAGATTGGAGCCACCGGTTGTTGAGCCGATGTTTAATGTCGCGTCTCGTGTCTGTTGTTCTTTGCACTTTCCTTCGCAGAACCAGCGTGTGATGGCGCCAACCGGAACACGCGCGCACTACACTAATCCAAGAGACTCTATACGAAAATCGTAAAGCTTTACCTGCATGACCGAGCGTCAGCAGAACCAGGAAACTGCTATCAGGGTAGCGCACCAATCGAAACATTAACTAGCGGAGGCGCCAGATGCTAATATAGGAGTATAAAACGATTTTACAAGGGAATAAAAAAGAAATGCACGCTCTGCAGCCGCACGCGCGTATCGCACGTTACAATTTGTTCCAGGAAGCCTACTTTAAAGCGGGTATCAGACGATTACGAATGTGTACGAATCAGTTACGATATACAGACCAGCCAGGGTGGGTGCGGACGTTTGATGGCCGTCGTTGGCCCATTTGATGCATTATATACATTACGATCTACTTACGAGATATATACATACATAGAAATATTTTATGGTACCAGACCATGGTTTGCAGGGGGTATGGAACACAGTGTCGATTGTTTATTGTCGATTTCGTATCTGTTATAGCTAGTAAAAGCGCGGAGTGGGCGACTGCAGTGCCAGAAGAGAAAAACAGGAGATGGGATAATTCAACTAAACAACAACGTAAAACTACAAAAAATTAAAAAAAACCTCCACGATCGCGAACTATCGATCGATTGATCGTGGCACACCTTAGATTGATTTATGTGTAAGAAGAACAAAAAACCTTTAATCGGATGAATAAATGCAATGTTGTCTGTTTTTGTACTTAAGCTCGTTTCGTAAGCACGGTTTTAGACTTTTACAGTGATATTAGATATTGCTTGCATGTTGCTAACCATCATTTACCATCCTACATGAAAACAATTTTTATTTAAAATCCTTTTAAGGCCCAAAGCCGTGTAACATATTTTGGCTCACGTATAGTTTCACCACTATGTGATGTAATTTACTTTATAAAAGTCTGTTTGGCTTGAACAATCGTACTGTGCTTGGGTGTGAAGGCGCTGGCGTTACTCTTGAAGAGACGGTCACAACTTTGACGGTCTGCCCAATGTGATTAAGAATTCTTCACCGGGATGCGGGTGATCACGCTCTTCACCTCCGTGTACGCCTGCAGTCCGTACTCGCCATTCTCACGGCCGTGGCCCGACATCTTGTATCCGCCGAACGGCGCCTGTGCCGACAGCACGTTGTACGTGTTAACCCAAACGGTGCCGGCGCGCAATCCCTGCACCAGATAGTTCACCTTGTCGATGTCCTTCGAGAAGACGGCGGCCGCCAGCCCGTAGTCGGTCCCGTTGGCCCGCTCGATCACTTCGTCGAGCGACTTGAAGCGGATCAGCTGCTGGACCGGGCCGAAAATTTCCTCCCGCGCAATCGTCATGTCGTCCTGCACGTCGGCGAACACGGTCGGCTGGATGAAGTACCCAGGCAGATCCGGGACCTTGCTTCCACCCGCCACCAGCCGGGCGCCCTGCTGCTTGCCGGTGTCGATCATGCCGAGAATTTTGTCGTACTGGGCCCGGTCCACCTGCGGTCCGTGCTCCGTGGTTAGATCGAACGGATTGCCCACCGTGCGCTTCTGCGCCCGCTCGGCACTGCGCTCCACGAACTCGTCGTAGATTTTGTCCTCGATGAAGGTGCGCGACCCGGCACAGCAGCACTGGCCCATGTTGAAGAACAGCCCAAAGTGGGACGTCTCTACGGCGTGCTTCATGTCCGCATCGGACAGGATGATGTTCGGGCTTTTGCCGCCCAGCTCCAGCGTCGTCCGCTTCAGGTTGCCCAGCCCCGAGCCCTGCTGGATCTTCTTGCCTACCTCCGTCGAGCCGGTGAACGCCACCTTGTCCACGTCCGGATGATCGACCAGGGCTGCACCGGCATCGCCGAAGCCGGGCACGACGTTGATCACGCCCGGCGGGAAGCCGGCCTCCTTTGTCAGCTGTGCCATGTAGAGTGCAGTCAGGCTAGTCTGCTCGGCCGGCTTCAGGATGATGGTGTTGCCGGTGGCGAGGGCCGGCCCAAACTTCCACGCCGCCATCAGGATAGGGAAGTTCCACGGGATGATTTGACCGCACACGCCAACCGGTTCGTGGCGCGTGTACGTGAAAAATTCCCCGTCCATCGGAATCACCTTACCGTGGTTCTTGTCGGCCCAGCCGGCGTAGTAGCGGAAATTGTTGATGGCCATCGGGACATCGACGTTGTACGACATAAAGTACGGCTTTCCGTTGTCCAACGTTTCCAAGCTCTAGGGTGACAGGGAAGCAGACACAATTGTATGGCTCAGGTTTTCATAATCTTTCGTTCACAAATGAAATTCTACAAACCGCCAAATAAACACGATCACGTTCCATCAAATCTGCCAGCCGGTAAAGCAGTTGACCCCGCTTGGAGGCATCCATGCGCCGCCACGGTGATCCGAGACTGCGCAAATAAAACGTTTGATAAGTCTTTTCCTCTTTTCACTTGACCTTCCTTTAGTCCCACTCACCGGAATGCATCTCTTGCAGCTACCACCGCTTGATCGATGTCCGCCTTCGTGCCCTGCTGAATCTCCGCGATCACCTTCTCGTTCGACGGGTTGATCGTGGGGAAGGTTTTACCGCTCGAGCTTTTATGCCACTCATTGTTGATGAAAATCTACCGATAAGAATGAAGCACGGTATGATAAGGCAAAAATAACAACGGTAGTTTTTTTGTTTTATTTTAATTCTGAACCACCTACCCCAGTGTAGAGGATTTCCGGAGAGGATTTCGGTGCCGGAATCGAATAGTTCCTCGCTCCCAGGCCTGCGGCCGAGAACGCACGGCAAATGCTGGCGGGTTTCACCAAACGGAACATGGCAACGGATGCGGAAATCTGTAAGCAACGAAGGCAAATGTACTACTAGCACTTACGAACGACACACTCAAGGGCGTTCCCTCCCGGAACACTGTAACCTTTGCTAATGAGCGATAAGAATCTCCGATATTGCTTTATTGTTTGCTTTCACGAGCATCCAGCATGCGTAATGATCGGCAAAGATCGTTTTTGTGTTAATGCTTACCCGTTAGAATGCTACTTACGTTCACCGAGGTAATTTCAACGCAGAACGAATGGCAATTAATCACAAAAACAGTAAAACAGCGCAATAAATGCAAAATGACGGAATCCTTGCCCGATCAGGTTGATAAACACACAGCGGCGGCACCCGGCACACATTCAAATACTTCTCAGAGTAGTGTTGCGAGCTCGGTGAAGCACCTACATTTGAATTGATCTGTTTCTGGAATATGGTGCACTCAGTTCCGGCCTTAAATAACACGCGGTGCGATAAGTCCGTAGGGCGACCACATTTGGCATAAACCAGGGTAAATTGGATATTAATTCAAAGCAATTGAGTACGATTTGTTATTGTTCCAAAAATGTTATTGAAACTCTGTTCCATCGAGACAAATGGGACAGTAGTTATTTGCTGCGTTTAAAATGGCCGTACATGTATACTGTATACGCAAAAAACAACACCAATTCTCAGCTCCGAGCATCACATTCGTGCGTGAAGCTAGCTCTGCTGTTTTCCTGTAGCTGTTTGCTGAATAGTCGAGTGAAGTAAGCCCTCCATTTTCCCCAGCAAACAAATCTCATCTGTCAAATTAAAAGAAAAAAAAGGTGACGATCAAAACGCCGCTCGCGACGGTACATTATTTATAGGAAAGCCGAGTGAAGGCGGTGTTTGCGAAAGTGTGAAGATATAATTCTAGTACAAAACCAAGTATTACACTGCAGGGGAAACCTCCAGCAACAGCTTCGCGATGAAAGTGGCACTCATGGTGGCGGAGAAGCCGTCGCTCGCCGCGTCGCTGGCGACCATCCTCAGCAACGGCAAGTGTTCGGTTCGAAAAGGTACGGTGATATATTGTGTAGACCGGCCCGGGAAGATTTACTGACCGAAACGTTGTCTTGATTTTCTCCCCTCCACCTCCACCACCATCGATCGAAGGTTCCAACAATGCGTGCTCAGTCCACGAATGGGTTGGCCATTTCAAGGGCGAAACGACGCGCTTCAAGATGACATCCGTGTGCGGGCACATCATGGGGCTGGAGTTCGTGGGAAAGTACAACTCGTGGGACAAGGTCGATCCGGCGGAGCTGTTCTCCTGCCCGACGGAAAAGAAGGAATCCACGCCGAACCTGCGGATGCCGTACTTCCTGTCCCAGGAGGCGCGCGGATGTGACTACCTCATCCTGTGGCTCGATTGCGACAAGGAGGGGGAAAACATTTGCTTCGAGGTCATGGCGGCCGTGTCCGGCTCGATCAACAACGTCAGCTCGAACCGGGTCACCTACCGGGCGAAGTTCTCCGCCATCACGGACAAGGACATCAAGTACGCGATGGACAACTTGATCCATCCGAACGAGAACGAGGCGAAGTCGGTCGATGCCCGGCAGGAGCTGGACCTGCGCATCGGTTGCGCGTTCACGCGCTTTCAGACGAGATTCTTCCAGGGCAAGTACGCCGATCTCGACTCGTCGCTGATCTCGTACGGACCGTGCCAAACGCCGACCCTCGGGTTTTGCGTGCAGCGTCACGATGAGATACAAACGTTCAAACCGGAGACGTTCTGGTACGTGCAGGTGTCGGTGGGCGAGAACCCGGAGGTGAAGCTCGAATGGCACCGGGTGCGGGTGTTCGAGAAGGAAATCGCCTGTATATATCTCAATAAGGTCAAAGAACACAAGGAAGCTGTGTAAGTGTATCAAGAGAGCAAACACAAAAACAGAACTTTTCCCAGAGCTTCAACATGGGCTACATCGTTTCAGTGTGGAAGCGGTCACCTCCAAGGAACAGGCGCGTACTCGTCCTCAAGCACTCAACACGGTGGAATTGATGCGAGCCGCAAGTGCAGGACTAGGCATAGGCCCTCACATGGCCATGCAGATAGCTGAGAAGTACGTGTTAAATAATCATTGCCATAGAGGATTAAACTTACCAAAACTATCTTTTTTTTTAGACTCTACACGCGTGGATACATCAGCTACCCTCGAACGGAAACGACCCAATATCCTGCTAATTTTGATCTGAAGTAATTTTTGGCTTTTCGTTGTCCCATTTCGAGAACAAGCATATAATTGGCAATGCCATTTTATTTTCTAGTGGCGTTGTAAAGCTACTACAACCTTCCAATGAGTTCGGTGAGGAAGCGAAAGCGATCGCTCGTGATATGAACACCCCACGGAAGGGTAACGATGTAGGCGACCATCCCCCCATCACCCCGATGAAGCTGGCACTGCGGCACGAGCTGGAGAGCGACAGTTGGCGTGTGTACGACTACATCTGTCGCCACTTTCTCGGTACGATCTCGCGCGACCTCAAGTACCGATCGCACACGACCAAGTTCCGCATCGCCGGGGAGCTGTTCACGGCCACCACGAGCGCGCTGATCGATCCGGGCTTCACCAAGGTCATGACGTGGCAGAGCTTCGGCAAGAACGAGCTAGGCCATCAGTACACGGTGGGCGATCGGGTGAAGATCAGCGACATCCGGTTGGTGGAAAGCCAGACCGGGCCGCCGGACTACCTGACCGAGTCGGAGCTGATCTCGCTGATGGAAAAGCACGGCATCGGCACGGACGCGTCGATTCCTGTGCACATAAACAACATCTGCCAGCGAAACTACGTCGCCATTGGGGGCGGGCGTACGCTCACCCCGACCAACCTTGGCATCGTGCTTGTGCACGGATATCAAAAGGTAGGTGCAAGATCAGATCGAAAGAGTTTTTACGTTGCTCAGTTTTTTTTTTATTATTCAATTTCAATTCATTTTTTTTTTCTTCAGATCGATCCCGAGCTGGTGCTGCCGACGATGCGCTCCGCCCTGGAACAGCAGCTGAATCTCATCGCGCACGGTTCCGCCGACTATCGGCTGGTGTTGAAGCACGCGGTCGAGATATTCCGCCTCAAGTTCCTCTACTTCGTGCAGAACATCGGCAATATGGACATGCTGTTCGAGGCCACCTTCTCGTCGCTCTGCTCGTCCGGCAAGTCGCTGTCGCGCTGCGGCAAGTGCCGCCGGTACATGAAGTACATTCAGTCGAAACCGGCCCGGCTACACTGCTCGACGTGCGACGAAACGTACACCCTGCCGGTGAAGGGCATCATCCGGGTGTACCGCGAGCTCAAGTGTCCGCTCGACGACTTCGAGCTGGTCGCGTGGACGAACGGAGCGAAGGGCAAATCGTTCCCGCTCTGCCCGTACTGCTACAACCATCCACCGTTCAGGGACATGCCGAAGAGCACCGGCTGCAACAGCTGCCCGCATCCGACCTGCGCCCACTCGCTCACGACGCTGGGCGTGTCGAGCTGCATCGAGTGCGACCGGGGCGTCCTGGTGCTCGACTGCACGATGGCACCGAAAACGTGGCGTCTGGTTTGCAACGGCCTGTGCGATGTCATTATCAGCTGCTTCGACGATGCGGTAAAGGTTACGGTGGAAGGTAAGCTTCGCAAAAGAAAAACCCTCCTATCGCTTTCGCACTGTCTCCAGCTCACAAGTGTGTGGTTCCTTCGTTCCCTTCCCCTTCCAGGCGACTCGTGCGAGGAATGTGGAGCCCAACAGGTGACCGCAATCTACAAGCAGGAGAAAACACCCTTCCAGGACGGTGTTACCGAAAAGAAAGGATGCATTTTCTGTTTCGCTGATTTTGTTCCTCTGGTAAGTGGCCTTCATCGTCGGTCAACTCACTTATCACTTATCACTTGACGCTCCCTTCTTATCCATTGTCTTGATGCAGGTCGAAAAGCACAAAGCGGTCGAAATGCGTCGCAACCAGGCCGGTGGTCGCGGTGGACGTGGTCGAGGGTTCCGCGGGCGGGGTGGCAAAGGGGGCCGTGGTCGAAACAAACCACCGAAGGACAAGATGGCCCAGCTGGCCGCGTACTTTGTGTAGTAAACGGACACGTTATAGATATTCGACTCCGTCGGCTACGAAACGAAGCATTTGAGCACGTGAAAGATTACTACATTTCCACTCATTCAATCATCGAACTCTACTCCTGGCGTAAGAAAGCGATCAATGAGTGATTTTTGAAATCACTAAACTTCAATAAATCCATTTTTTTTTTTCATTTGACTTTTAGTAGATTTCTGTTGCTTGTAGAATCCTTGAATTTTGAGGATTTTGGAAAAAGGTAACGTAGCATTCAAGATTGACAATTCAGTTTTTTTTTAATTAACACGATTTTAAGTGATAGATACATATCAGTTTCAGATTCAAATCAATCCACTTAGTCACTCTTTTGCTTTTTTAGGTTCTGTTGCTTTCTTCTCCATTTTAAAACAATTAATGAAGTAATTAAATACTCCATGATAGTACGCAATTAAAACTGTGAATAAATTTCATTAATCTTTTAGGGAAAAAAACTATCTTCTGCTCTGAGAATAGCTTACTGTACATCGATTAAACATAAATAAATTACAGCACTTCAAGCGGTCACGCGTCAATGGAGGTGAAGTTTCCATTCACCACTTCCCACAAACGTTGGATGATGAGCGTCGGGGGCATACGGATGGAGCATAGTCGATCCATTGGGGCACTGAAAAAGTACACCAACCGCGTGATATCGGCTATCTGCCGATGCAAGATTGCTTCCGTATCACGACGGCTCAAGTGCAGCCGATTGCCATCGTGCACCGGCGGTAATCCTTTGTTCGGCCCGTTCCGCACAACGTCCCCGGAAAGCAGCACCGGTCGGGAGGTATCGCAGTCGTACGGGACTGTTTGATTTTGTGGGTCACCTTTCCGTGGTGCACATAAAACAAAGCCCTTCGTGGGCAGCGTACGTTCCAGCACCTCCATCAGGACTCGTGTGTTCACAAAGATCGTTTCATCGACAAAGAGGAAATATTGTGCATACTGTTTCGTAGCGCGTCGATTGAGTCGAGCCAGCCATCCCTTGACACTGGGTTCTGTATGGGACGCGACACCGTGGGACGGATTAGTCGACACCAACACAAACCTATGCACCAAACGGTAGTCTTCCTGAGCCCAAGTACGACGGATGGTTTTTCGCAGCTCGTAGTTCGCCCTCGACGATCGTATAACGATCGACAACAGTGGACGCGATGGTGCCCCGAGCGGCAAATCCGTTGGGGTTCTAACTTCCTGTAATCGCAACGTGTGGAGTTCTTCAAGCAGCGCCAAACTGTCACCGTTTATCCGATCATCCAAACGGTGCATCAGCTCCACCGATCCGATCAGAATGAGGGACAGTGAGGTAATCACGAGTATCACGCAGAACAGGGTAAATTTTTCAAACCACCCCATCGGTGCAGCAGCTAACAACGATAGCCGTCATTGGCCCGTCCTCCAGTAAGCGTAATCCAGCGTCCAGACTGCGCGCGAGTTTCGTATCTCACTGTACGGGCGACAACTAATTCCAACGAGGAACATGCGCTAGGGTTGGATGTGATTCGAATGTTAAATCGAACCCGTCTCTCCAGCAATGCGCGATCCCTTAGCGTGTTGGTGAGCACGGGGCTGTAATACACACAACAAGCGTAAAAGGGATAGATGGAGAACGTACGGCTAGGGGATGGAAAGAGATAATCTAACGGCGTGACCGCATGCTTATCACAGTGAACAATGCCAATCTCCAGCAATTATCCAATCTAAGTACAACAAACCCCCGCTGATTAATGATCTGTCCATCGTTTATGGATCTTCCCTCTTATGGTTGATAGGAGGGAATTTCAAAGCTAGTCATATTTCCGTATTACTGTAAAACTTGAATGATTTTTTTCATCGCTCGAGTGGCCAGAAACCCTGCAAGAATTCAAGGTCAACCAATATTAGAAGCGTGTTACCAACTAGTAATTCAGTCATTATTTCCAATTAACAACAATATTCGAAGATTAGCAAATGCAAATGTACTAGATATTTACATACACTCATATCGTGGGTCTTTCCATTTCATCTTTCGACATCGGCTTTCTTTCATCTCAATTCAAAAATGAAAGTCAAAAAGGTCCATTAATGTTCCTTTCGAAAATATTAGAATCCCTCGTTCTACTAGTTTTTCTTTGTTTTAAAATGCCCCTGTGCCTGTCCCCTGTCTTCAGGAACGACGGACAAAGCCGTTATCAAAACTGCGAAACATGTGCAGAGATACACGCACTCTTATTGACTCAATGTTTCTCGCCAGATCTGGATTCGCCTCTTCAGATTCAAAATCGTTCGATACGGTGTGCTTCGTGGATAAGATTAAGTTTGTTTCAATCGAAACGACATCTTTTCCACCGCTATTGTATTTGTTATACTAAATTCTAGGTGACAACATGCCGTTGGTCATTTTCGTTAACCGATTTATCTGGATGTTCAAATAATTCAGGATTACGCTAACCGTCGTTCTATCGTATACACATCTTGGTTTGCTGACAACATTTTAAGCTGCGTGGAGTAGTGTTGGGCGATTTTTTAAGTACCAAGGATCTGGAACTAGCTCATTGCAGTGATAAGATGCATTGAAGATCCTGCAGCAAAAGTTAACTTCCTTTCTTTAGCTTCATTTCAAAATTGATAATGACATTGACTATTTGATTGATGTTATTTTATAAGCGAACTGCATGTTGGAACCAGCTACACGTCGGGCAACCCTCAGCATCGGACTCCAAACATACCCAACAACACCGAACTTTTGTGCACAACGGGAACGGTCTTTCCATGCGGCTCCCAAACGATATGTCTCACGTGGTGAACCGGTTTACAGGTAAAATTCCGTCTCACGAGAATGCCGCTTCGGTTGACCGGTTCGCGAAGCCGGTTATCGATATATCGTTTGAAAACGGTTTTAAATGGAATCGGTTCCTATCGGTTCAGCGGTGACAGGAAAAACGATGAATAAAGCTGTTGGTTGCTTCGGAGCCGCATTCGCCCTGTGCATTCGTTCAGTGATCGTCGTGGCGCGTAGACGTACGGATGTGACTTTCGCGAGGCGCCGTCCGCAGTTCGTGTGCACGCCTTAAAATAAATGCCGGCGCGTAATCGCACGTACTCCACGCTTCAGAGCATTAAAATACCTGGTGAAGGTGAGCAGTAAAATAACTAGCAGGTGACGAGTGTGATTTTTGTTTCTTCATATAGTGCGACCCGCGGAGTCGAGCTTTCTTTCTTCCCTGTGCTTTATTATTTTCCACCTGTCCGTGCCCGTGTGTTCCTCGCCAGGCGTTTGCGTTGCCCCTCCCGGTGCGCGATCCCGGCGGTGTCCGGCGGGGGTTTTGAATCTCGCGTGGGGTGCGTTACCTGCGCCGGGTGTGAGAGTGTGCGCTAGAAAGAGATGAAGGAGTGTCGCTGGATGCGTCCACCGACGATGCAAAAGGAAAGCCTGCTGTGATCGTCCACTTTTCCTCCCCGTGTGTTTTGCCCTTCTGCGCTACGAATACAACGGTTGCATCCAGTGCTCTGTGGCATATATTGTATGTGTGCATCTGTGTGTTTGTGAGTGTATGTGCACGTGCAAAAATAAACAACCTACCACGAAGAAAAGATATAGAGGTGCACTTTTGGGGTGTTGTTAGTCACCGTACACAATAGAGAGAAGAAAAAAAAGTTGGGGAGGCGCGAAGTCGAATGAGTAGTGATCGCGAAAAAGCTGGAGATCAATTCTTGCCTTCGACATCGACAACATACAACATTCGTTGAATCATTTCAACTATAGCAGGGGCGCATCCTGCTGAGGATACCAGAAAAGATGAGAAAAGAAATTGAAATGAAACAAATCATTTACCCCCAAAAAGGTAAGATCAATCCAGGTGCCTCCATATTCCACCACTTCCAGAATCCGTCGGTGTAAATTAAACTTCATCTTTCCACGGCTTCGCGCACTTCTCCTGGCTCGCCCCTTCAACCACCCCAAGGTGTGGTGTTGTTGTTGTTGTTGTGCTGTTTTGTTCTTTTCCCTCGCTACTTCGCTCTCCCTCCCTCTTTGGTTGCAACGCTGTCCATTCCGGTTTTTAAAACAACGCAACAGCATAATAACAATCACAGCGTAACCACCAACACCAACGTGAAATATCGCGAACCACAACAAAGCAAGAGGGATAAACAGCGATAAAAGAAAGAAAAATCTCCGCTGCCAGTGTGCGGGACGAGAAACGCTAGCATGCTAGCAGAATAAGAAGAAGTAGCACACTCCGGAGGTCCAAAAGCGGATGAAAAACAAAGCAACCGTGAGCGAGTGTTTAGGATCGCGCGCACACGAGACAGAGGTAGGAGTCTGTGCGCTTGGGTGGGTTATGTTGTACCACCCGAAAGGAGGTGGCAGGAGAAAGAGGTCAATGGGGGTTTGTAGGGACTGAGCAAACGGAAAGGGAGGTTGCGAGAAACAGAAATGAACGGAATGAACGCCTTCGCGGGTTGCAGAAGGATGCTAAATTGTGGGAGAGAAGGGCAGGCGGGATGCTGGCGGACCCCAGATGAAGAGAACGAGAAGCTCCAGGTGAAGAAGAAAGCGAAAAACATCAGAAAACCAGTTTCTGTTGGTACGTTTTTTTCCTTTTCCCTTTCCTTCCATCCTTGTCGCGCTTCCATCCGATCGTTTGTGATCATATGTGGCAGTAGCCAGACGCAACCCCGTGAAGTTGTGTGTGTGTACCTGTGAAGGTGGTAGATGGGAGGGGGGGGGGGGGGGTTGGGGGTGGCTGGTTCATGTGCAGGAACTTGATCGGGCCAGATCGCGCCCAGCAGCCTACAAACACGTTCGACGGACATGTTCTTTTCTCGTTAGTTAAATCGCTCCATTCTTCTTTTTTTTCCCCCCTTTCTAATGAGTTGATCGCCTCGATCAATCCTGATTCACCCTCCGGCGGGCCAATTTTTCTCGAGTTTAATTTCTCTCCACCAAATACGCTCCAAAAGACTACTAAACCCTAAAAAGGTGTTGTCAACAAAATATGTTCCATTACATTCGCTTTAAACATCTTTAATTCCTTACTTCCTTCAAAAGGAGTGGTTGCTTTTTGTCGATTCCATTTTGATTTCCTATGTGAGCAATTTATACTTAATTGATTGTGCAGAATATTTAAGCGTACATTTATCCTATAATCAAAGATACTGGGTAAGAATGAATGGTTATCCAGGAACCCCAAATGAACTACATCATAGCATTTGCTTTGCTCCCGCATCAAATTTATGCCAATATAAAGATGCCCATTCTCGATAAACCTCCTATTTTTAGGAAGGAGGAGCATATATGCTACTATAGTAGTCGGACAATAAAAGAAGGAAAGGATGGCGTGAATTATAGCAGCACACAGATCACTGGGGCGATCAATGTTGATGCGTTCATGCGACTTGGCATGAGGATTACCTTATGCGTTGCTGCCATCATATCCCACCGAAGAAGCATCGCCGCACACCAAGCTGTTTGTACGTGCCTTTGGTTGGTCCTTCTAAAAATAAGAATGAAATTCTCTTGGAACGTCCAACATGGGCAGAGAGGGGGGGTGAAACAGGAGCTGAGAAAGAGATGGGCCACTGCTGCAAACTGCAGGGAGTCGGGTGTGGCGATGAGGTTTGTTTTCTTTTTTCTTTCCATTTCGGTTTC
Organism: Anopheles atroparvus; assembly: GCA_914969975.1. Taxonomy (NCBI): domain Eukaryota; kingdom Metazoa; phylum Arthropoda; class Insecta; order Diptera; family Culicidae; genus Anopheles; species Anopheles atroparvus. The sequence continues at coordinate 17,847,371 of CAJZCY010000001.1, forward strand.
CCATTGCATCCAGACGGCCATTCCGGCTGCCGCGACACATTAGTGGTGATATCCGTCGCGCCATCCTACTATCGGTCGGCGGGAATGGTGGAACATACGGCGGCGTAGAACGGCGAACCCACAAAGACCAACGGACAACACAACCGGTTTTGGTTTTGCTCGTTCGCTGGCTGCCCGCGGTCGTCGTCACCGAAAGCCTCGCGTGTTGCGATCCATTGCTCCTACAACTGGCAACAATAAAAGGGATGTGTGTGTGTGTGCGAAAGAGATAAAAAGGGTTGGGTGGTGGGGGGGTGGCGGTCAGGTAGGAAATAGTGCAACTTCTGCACACAATCCAATCTCTTCGGCTTATCGACGTGATTTCAACACACAATCGGCCCGCGAGCACATGGTGGAGAGAACGTGCGTGATGAAATGTTGGCGCGGTCGGGACTCCTGCTTTCTCTGTCTCTCTCATACTCTTTCTATTTGTGGGGCCGGAACAACAATCGCGGCGTTGTTTGGGTGGCGTTTGTCCGCTCAACTGTTCGCCAGTTTGCACCACAATTAGGACGTGTCAGCGCGCGAGAAGAGTTTTCGCATCTCCCGATCCTCCCACCTTTTGCCCCTTCTTTCACTCACTCCCCACTCCCCTCTACTTGATCATCTTCTGTGTGTGTGTTTGTGTGTCTTTCGTGTGCCCGAAGCTATCCCTACACTGCCAATCGATCTTTGGAGCCGCCGAGGGCTGAACACCTTTCTCGTTTCCCGTGTTGTGAAAGTAAATGCACTTTTTGCAGGCCACTAAAACTTTGGAACTCCCATGTTCAACTCTGTTGAGTTCGATGTAGCCCCGCCAACATCGTTCTATGTTGCAATACATTCTCTATTGCTTGTTTGTGAAGTCAGTTTGGAGCAGTGTTAATCCCCTTGAACTTTGTAAGGGTGTAACCCGAGCAAAATTGACGGTTTTATTTGATTTTCCTTTTGAATATCTGCGAAACGAAATAACATTTCCAGCAAAACTGGGGACTTCTTTTACAGAATCTGAAACTACACATTTTATGTATTTTTCGGTTAAGCCAATTCCGAAAAAAAACTGTACCTATAAGCCTATTTTTTACGATAACTTTAAATCCGCTGTAACTGAGTTTTTTAAAGCATATTCTCCATGCGTAAACGGTGTTCGGAAAGTACATTTCTGGCCTCTGTTTCAATGATCATCACAAGTGCCACCAGCCTTACGATCGATTTCATGTGTGTACACCTGCTAGCAACATAAGCATTAATAGACAATGGTGAAAACGAACGTTGCTTTATAAAAATATATCTTGAATGGGATTGTAAGATTGATTGGGATTGATATACATATGATCAATAGCCCGTGGCATACACTTCTTTTTCTTCTTGGCGTAACGACCCTTTGGTCAAGCCTACCCATGTTTAGGGCTTAGGAGACTTTTTTCTCATTTAACGTACGTGCATAGTCAGTGCTTCGTGGCATACACTCTGGCCCAGATTTACACCTAAACATCTTTCCTGTAGCTCTCGAATGAATTTTATATTGAATAATGAATGGAAATGCTAAGGACACATCTCTAAACATCTCTAAACAAGATTTATTATTATTGCATTTCTATAATAAATAAAGCACCTATTCTATTCTAAAAAGAAATGTTATGGCATAAAGTATTGTTGTACAGTTGTATGGTGACTGCGCCGAGGTCAGTAAGAGCGTAGCTTGCCAAAAATAAGGATAGCTTTCCATTTAATTTTGTTAGATGTTATTCCATCGTTCGTACAAGAGATAAACAGTATGTCCACTTTGCACAGCGGTGATAACTTCTATCCAGGCTGTAGTTCCACATGCACAGTTTAAGTCTAGAATAGCTCTGTTTGAAAAGAGAAGTAAAGAGGAACGTTTTGCTGAAATATTTCCTTTCCCCTATGAACTCCTATACCTCGGAAGGCTTATTGCATACGATAGTTGTTCCAGCTAATATTTAAAAAAAAACTCCTGAAAGATCAATTGCACCGACACGATTTACTCACCACCAGGGTGACGCACATACGCGGTGCACAGGCCAACAGCACAACAACCTGCCAACCAAAGCCCAGGGGAACGCATCAATACTTCCAACGGTAAATACCCAACCCTTCAGAAGCCATCCTCGCCAAGTAGCGGACCGCCCAGTCGGAACCTGTCCTTCCGTGCAGGCCTCGATTCCGGTTTGGTTAGCCCTCGCTCCGTGTTTTCCTGCTGCAACGGTTTTCCCCGGGGGCAACGTATCATAAAATTGTCTTTATTCGTGCACGGCTTCAATTATGCGTGGTGCGTTCGTTTTCTTGCGCGAGGTTTTCGATTCGGTTTTTGCGGTGTCAAACATGCCATGTTTTTTTATATGAGGCAATGTTTAGATCAATCGGCAGATTAATTGAACCAGCGGAACAACATTTTTCTTTTGCTCAGATTCTATTTGTTTTTAGAAATTAGAAAATTATTCGTTCCGTATTGTTAGCGATCCTCTTCGCTAAATGTCGGGGGTGTAAAATAGTATCATCAAGTGAACTATCCACGGGATCCCTTTTTTCAGTTCAGACTGAAAGGAACACACAAGCTTCAGCTATTTGCTGCATGTACGGTTTACTCATAAGTGGAACAAGCACAAAACACCGGCCGCGCTGGCTTAATTGGTTGTTTGTAAAGTGTTCTACTTAGCCTTTTACTCCCTAACGATTGAGTTCTTTTTAACGCGCCCGGTAATGTGCCTTGCTGTAAAAACACTCGCCCTGGCGCACTCTGTGGCGTTATGCTTCACCTTTTACTTCTCATCCCTTTTCTCGAAAAGGCAGGTATTTTTTTATGGAGCCCTTCTTTGCCTACCGTGTTCTTTCGACTGCCCATAAAGCTCCAGCCCCGTACGTTTGGCTATGTACATGTGTGCCCGGGTCCAGTAATGGTTGTGTGCAAGCCTCCGATCTTCAGCGATCATCTTTCGCGTGATCTCGTCGGTGCAGGCGCGTTGAAGACATGGAACATTGAAAGCCCCACTTGTGGCGGTAAACAAGCTCGCCGAGGGCAATGTACAAAAAAACAAAAGAAGTTACAGCGAGAAGAATTGTAGCCAGGAGCGTGTGCAGCGAGTGAAGAAGATAAATGGGAAACCACAGAGGAAAGAGGTAATACCAACGAGAGAAGACATGTTCAAGGAACGAACGATAGCTTCGCGAATGAAGAGTGCATGCGGAGGAAACAAAATAAGCTAAACAAAATATCCCAAAGAATCTGACAGAGCACTATGGTGGAAGGAGAAAACTTGTTTAAGGAGTTTATCCAAATTGGCTTCCGCTAGGTAGTGGAGCAGTTATGTTCCCACAGTTGCTCCATAAGACAATGTGTTATGATAAAAATATGTAATATAGATTTTCAATTGGAAATCCATTCTTTGTTGTAGCCACAGAAAAACGACGGCGTCACATTCACAATTGACGGTAGTGACTAACTGATTAAAACGGTTCCTTCGCGAAACAAGCTTCAATCGATATGACATTGATGATCAATTGATAACTATTGATTCTTGGCAGAAGCGGAGGATGTCAATGCCTTTTTTATTTTTTTACAGCTTTTTTTTCCTGGCATCGATAAAACATTGATATTTTAATTGAAGCGCTCCCAAATGCTGATCCTGAGTGTGACGTGCAACAAATCATACCAATTACACCCGGCAAAACTTCCCCTGGAAGGCATGTCGTGAAAAAGTAAACCATAGGTTGGAGGAGCATTGGAGCAATAATACCACCAATTATGAAATCAATCGAACTGCTGGTCGGGGTGCGCAGAGTTTGCCCGGAGAGATTATGTTACAATTTATGCAAGATGCATCCTTTCCTTTTGCCGCGGCCCTTGCTTTTTCTTGCCAACCGGTTTGCTGGTGGGGGCTGTCCATCCCATCCCCGTTCAATGTTGATGTGTTCTATTATTATCGATAACCAGTTTAACGATTTGGAGTACGTTGGCTTCGCCGATAATGAAGCATATCCGGCCGATCCAGTTATTGCTGCTCCCGTGCACTTACCGGGACGTTTTTTAAGCTGCCTTGTTTTGTCTGGCCATCCGTGTCGATCCGACGGGACAGAAGGTTCGATTCCATATAGGATCCTGGCCGTTACTTCATGATGCATGAAATGATCACTGAAATAAAGGTATCAAAGTTTTTTAAAAAAGCTTACATTTTCGCTACTTTTGTAATTGGTGAACATAATTCCTTCAGAAACTACAACCACAAAAAGAAATGCATTATAGCTATTTTACCTTGAGGTTAATTACAAAGAAGTCTTCCGTGCTCGTCGTTTTCTCCCAGCAAAATGAGAAAAATAAGGGTGAATAACACAGCGGTAACAATGTTTCCAATGGCTCGATGAGTCATCAAATGGCCGCGATTGATTTTAACACCAGCAATCATGGACCCAGCTAGCCCTATTGTTTTGCTACAGCTAGACAGTTTTTTACCAATTGTTTGTTTTCTATCACTCTGCACAACGAACACGGGAGAGAGGTGTTATTGCATTATTCTGTAGTTGGTCAGTTATTTCTTTAATCGAAATTATTTCTTTTTTTTATTGCAAAATACACATTTAAAATGGATCGAATCTATTTGTTTGCCTTGCATGTACAATTCGTTTGGTTTTGTATTTTTTTGGTTTTGCCGATTGCACATCAGCCCTGCGTTTATTGACCCATGTTTAATTCTTCAAATGACTTCCAAACCAGAAGGCCTATAGTAACATAGGATGTGAGAACTAGACACGGTGTGGTAAACAGGTGCATTTGAAAAAAGCGGCATTAGGATAATGACAACTGCTCCATTCCAAATCTGTACCGGATAGCGTACACAAGAAAGTATGTAAGCGTTCGTGTAATTTCAATTAGCCAATCAATGGTTGTGTAGATAGTGTAAATTCAATTTGAGTACATTTTCAGTTAGTCACCATCAACCCCGTCGGAACATTTTGCAACATCCATAAAAGATCTCAGAAGGCTTTGGAGCTTATTTTATCACTCTGTGACGGGTATCCGTTGCTGGCCGTTCGCAATCTGCTGACAGGAGGTGAATTTAGTCAGCAGGCGTTTTCTGCACGTACGATGATGGAGCTGGAAGAATCTAGCGGGTTTCTACCGGCCGGAGAAATAGTATTGCAAAATTACTGCATCATGGGTGTGATCGGAGCGGGCACGTTCGGTGTAGTGTATAAGGCTTTGCACATCGGAACACATCAACGGGTGGCGGTGAAGGTAGCGAGCGCGAAGGCACCGGATACAATGCTACGAACGGAATTCGAGCTCTACAAAATATTGCAGTCCGAAGAGGTGATCACACCGAAAGTATACGAGATCGGCCAGGTACATGGCCGCCCGGCTATAGTGATGGAGCGGCTCGGGTTCTCACTCAAGGCGATGTTCGAGTATTGCCGATATCACTTCCGGCCCGAAACCGTCGCTCAGCTGGCGGTGCAGATGATCGAACGGCTGGCGTGGTTCCACAAAATCACCGGGTACGTGCACCGCGACGTCAAACCGGACAACTTCGTTCTCGGATTCGGGAAGAATCGTAACTTAGTGCACCTGATTGACTTCGGGCTGGCGGAGCCTTATTTTGACTGGAGCATCAAGCGACACATCCGAGGCTCCAGGACGTCCCATGGGCTCGCCGGAACGGCGCGGTTCGCCTCACGCAACGCTCACCTCGGCCATGCGCAGAGTCGTCGGGATGACATGGAGTCGCTCGGCTACTCTTTGGTGTACTTGATGCGCGGCTCGCTGCCCTGGCAGGGCATGAAGGCTGTCACGCGCAACCAACTGCTCGAAAAGACAACAGAGAAGAAGCTGTCCATTTCCGTCCAGGAGCTCTGCGATGGGTTGCCGAGCCAGTTTGCGGCATTGCTCGAACACTCCCAAGAACTGGGCTATACGATCGAACCGGACTACGACGTTCTGATTGCGAAGTTCAGGCAGCTGTGTCGGAAGCCGGACGGCTGGACTGCAACCGTCTTACTGTTCGACCGGGTGCCATATAGGCCGATTACCAAGCGTACTAAGGCTACGGAACCGGAACATGCCAAGTTGGCTAGAAAGTCGTTAGAAAGGAAGAAACGATAACTCAAACACGATTGTCTCATATGTAATTATTCGCAATGAACAAAATAAAGATTTAATAGTTAAAGTAAAGGCTGTTGGCTTATTGTTATTATTATTATTATTTTAAATGTCTGCTTCTGGGGCTTAACCCGGTTCCGATACAATAATGACTAAACCTCAATCTCCCGCGAAATATAACAAATACAACATTGAACGATCGAGTTGGGTCACTCTTAGCATAATGCGTGCGTCTTAACTCATTGAACAAAAGGGGACAATATTTGGACACATAACGAGGAATAAGAGAGTGCAGTTTTTTATAATAATCTATAGGAGCGTCAATCGCATCGTTTAAAAGACCGGCAACGAATAGGACCTGTGCGTTCCTGCTTCTTACTACCAAATAATGTATACACAGGAGCAGACAGCGGGAATTATAGCTTGGAAGGATATTCGGACTATTCTTTTCCATTCCATTTGCGTAGCGCGAAACGGGCCATTTTTCGTTGTAATAATTCTAACCTATTTTGTCACGTGATAGATTGTGGACACCATACGATAGAGTTAAAGGGAACAGCAAAGGGTGTTCATACACACAGAGTCGTCAAAGTCTTTGGTATTTTTGCGTACCATTTTGCCTTTTGTTGGTACGACACATCGTGCCCTCAAGGTGTGGACTAGGTTTGCTTCGAATCCAGAATAACACCTAAATCACGGATCGTCTCAACGCGATTCACAAGTATCCTTTTAATAATGTTATTGGTAACATATGGGTTGGTGAAAACACTGGTGAAAAGATTTAAAAGACATGCGAGAATGTAAGATATACGATGGCAATATTGTTTGCCGTGAGAAAATGTCTGAGCAATATCCCATTTCCGTTTCAATCAAGTGTGCCTAGTAATGGATTTGTTACTGTAGAATTGAATACTGCGATTTGCACCCAACTCTAATTCTCTGCTTATTTCATTTTCCTTGCAGGCACCTTCTCTGGACAACTTTAAAATAAACAAAACCCCGTAATTCTTCGTTCGACTTATATCCCGGCGTTGGTAGAACGGGGACTACCTTTGCGTGTGAACGTTCCAAATTACGCCGAAAGGTTGATTCCCTTCGAAACCCGTTTTACGGCCCTGAAGAAGCGCAGGCCATCAACCCGAAGAAACAACGGCCCGCGCAGGATCACTCCCGCCTTGCATCGCTGGGTTAACGCCAAAAAGAAAGTTCCGATGCCGAAAAGGCGCGTCGCGTCCTCGAAAAGTTCACCCGCCATGACGCGCCAGAAACCCGGCCCGGCGATGAAAGTAGACGACGACTAGTGCTGCGGATGCAATCTCGGATGGTGGTTTAACATTTTGCAGGTGACTCTACCGTCTGCCTCTCGGTCGTTCCCATCCATCTCTCTAGCCCCGGGGCATCCTGCCGTGGGTATCGGTTACCATCGCAACGCTCTATTCGCGAAAAAAGAAAGAAGAAAAATTGCACAACCGTCACACCACGCCATCGGGAACTGTGTCCGTGTGTGTTGGTGTAGCCGCAGCGCGACCCATTGCGTGAGCCAGTTTGCTCTTGAGACGTCGGTGCGGAAGCCAACAGATCTTGTGTGTTCCCATTTACATCCTGGTTCGATTCGCGGAATGGAGTGATTGATGGCTTAATTTTTGTCGGAAAGATTTGCGTTTGTTTACCAGGGAAATGTGTTCAGTGATGCCTTACTTTCGGTTTATCTTTTTCGCCATTCGTGTGAGATTGTCCTATTTAAGCCTACACTGTCGTTCGTCGTTTTAAACCTTTTAAATTGTAGCAGTTAGAAAAACAAGAAAGTGTTTAGTGACAATGTGCTAATGTTTAAGTGATTGCTCTTGTATCCTCCATTTTCTTATAGTAACATTAAAAGTGTCTTTTCCCCGTTTCATGTATGCAGTGTGCGCTAGCGTAACCGACAACCGCTTTGGTTACTAGTAGTAACCGCGACCGCTGCCGATGTGATCGGCTACAGGTGGAAAGTGGAATTTTTCGGTGCCGCCAGGTTGACAGTTTCCAGTGCGAGGAGTGCGCAGGCAAACAACGATCGGCGAGTGGGTCTTCCCTCTCCCCCTCCCCATTTCCGGCAGGCAGTGAGCCCGGGAACGCCGACACACGATGGGCTTCTCGTCCGCACTGCAGGGCCGGGCGGCGCACGATGCGCTGCTCAATCGGCAGGAGGCCGAGCTGAAGCTGCTCGAGACGATGAAACGATGCCTGGTGCAGAAGGCCAAGTGTGACCGCGAGTACGCCGTCTCGCTCGCGGCCGTCACCCAGCAGGGACTGAAAATCGATCGCTCCGACGATCTGCAAGGTGAGTGCGGGTACGACGTGGAACCGGGCGTCTCCATCCGGCCAAGTATCTGTTCATTCATGCTAAGGATTTTGCAAAAAAACGGATCAAACAACAGGTTAAGGCTGCTCAGGATCATACATTATCTGAAGGCTAGGAAACAATGTTTTCATCAGATGTTTTTTTCATCAGATTTGCTGATGAATTTCTAATTTAAATTACTTCTTTTCATTTGAAGAACTAAATTATAGTGAAGTTTTATGTTATTAACCTCAAGATATTTTACAACAAGAAATGTTTTTACCTCCTTTAAACCATTAACTATTTAGCTCCAATAAGTAATTTCGGCTTGGTATCGAAGATGGATGTATGATAATCATCTGTAAAGATCTGTATTAAAATCGTAAAGCATGAACAATTTATTCTCGACACATTCACCAGTTTAAATTTCTTGCAAAACATGCATCCAGAAACAAAATAACATTAAGCAGGCGTCAAGTCAGTAAGGTACTACAAGAAGGCAGAAGATGTTTAACCGTTGGCTATAATTAAACACAATTCAAAGCCCATTTTATTTCATTGAATAATTGTTAACAGCCGTTTTTTAAGGCCAAAGGTGCTTGTTTCCAGGGTGTGCTCATGGCGTTTCCCATCTATCCATCGATCGATCGATCATTGCCCACAAACCCTGCTGCGCCCGGAAATAGATGCTTAGCGTTGTTGGTCCGTGTGACTCAATTTAAGCGGCTCGCTCCAGCACCCCCGGCCTGCCCCATTCCCTGGCCCGGAGAGGCCGTAGGCCTGCGAACAGCTTTTACAAATGCCGGTCTCGCTTTCTTTCTGCCGAAGCTGTTTTTATTTTGATTTTTTTTTTTTCGTTCACTTCGCATTTTAAATTACTTTTCCGATTTCTATCTCACGGATTGCGCGCTTTGGAGTATTTTTTTTGTGTGTATATGGTGATCTTTTTTACAGCCACAATCACGCGCGATTGCGTGGCATTCATGTTAAACCATCTTCCACGATCGTTTCGAAGGTTTCCGATGCGTGTTATGTGTCTGCCTTTTCGGTTTCCTTTTCCGTCCCCCATCTCGGCCCAAGACGCAGCTCGGTGTGGGGTGGGACGAATTCCGTTCAAACTTTCGATTGTTTATACATTGACCAGTGCTAGATTTTTTTTTGTTTTCTGTCAACACACATTTTCTGGCCTTTAATAACGTAATTTCTCTCTCTTTCCCTAGAACGTGTTGCCAGGCATGCGAAATGTACGCGTCACTAAAGAAAAGGCAACGTTTTCTCACACGTTTTTGTTTTCTATTTTTCCCGGGCGGTTCGTTACTTTGTTTTTCATCGCACGGGTTTGGAGAATGCGCCCAATGAATTCCTGCACCGCGCACCTTCCACTTCCTGTGGGTGTAATTATTAGTGCCCTCCCGCGCCCGGTCTGGCGCGTTTCGTTTTCGTTTTCGTTTGTGCGAAGTAATTATAGAAATGTGCGGAAATCGAAATTACAGTTGGCGATTAGCCATTCTGCGTCGCACAACTTGGTATCTTCTGGTCGGCGTTTTGTTTTTCAGTTTACGCTCCTACATCCCTTAAGGTTTTGTAATTGACCAGAATTGAAGAAAAAGGCGAGAACCGTCTTGAGTCAGTCAGAAGAGTATCAACAACAAAAAGGAATATATCTTATTCTGGTCCCCGTTGATGTTTGAAATCAGTCAAAGGCATACGATACGTACGAGATTGCTGTTTTTTTTGCTCCCAACCAGCGGATTTTAATTGGCGTTTCCTTCTAGGTTTGCACTACACCAACCCCGCAGCCGGTATGTTATGTGCTGAGTAATTTGAATAAACTCATCGCTCCGAAGGTTGCTTCATTATTTCTAATGGAGAAAAAAAAAGAAAGACAAACTTGCCTAGTCAATAGAAGGACGGTGCGCAGTGAATATTAAATTCGCGCTAACCGCTAACCAAACGCTGTCAACACCAGCACCGAAAACACGACGGGGCAGCACCGTAGACAAGGTCAAAAGTCAGGGACAGAGTGATGGCGAATCAGGGAGCTTCAAATTCGCTGAAAATGTTGGAATGAGCTAGCTAAACGGCTTTTGTTGTCGCTTCGGTGATATGAGAGAATATACGGTAGCTTACGTAAAAGACATTAACATGCTCATCTGATAATGTTGGTAAAATATCACTTGAGACCGTCAGTCTGTCAGTTTTCAATGCAAAAAATGTTTTACAGCACAATCTAATCGTTCATATCTATTGCTATAGAGGATTGTTTGCCAGCGAGATGAGCAAAATGTCTGACATTTTGTTGGTAATAATTTAACCTCTTTTACATTCACTTCGAGCCGTACACGGAATCATCACGAGCGGACTAAAACCGCAAACACAGAACAAAAGCCAAACCCACTATCACGATTTGCATGAAACGCCGCTCGTGATAACTTGTTGCACGATTAACCGATCGATCGATCGATTGATCGTTTACCAAATAAAGCTCCATCCTCAGGATTGGTTTATTTAACTCGGGTTCGTCGAAAGATCGCCTAGAGCTTCTTACTGGAGTCTGGCAAAGCGCGGTTCATGGGTCTGTGGCACTCAGTTCTTCCATTTTTGACAAATATGGTAGAGCTTTTAAAGCGTGACATGAACACTTGACAAAGCAGTGTAACATTTCGGGAAAATTCAAATCAACTAACATTCAAACGTAAGTTAAACATTCGTGTTTCCCTTTACGGCCCACGAATTTGCTATGCCAAATTATATAATTAGCGAAGACTAGTTGTTGTTTGAACAATGAACTGCCGAATCCCAAACAAAAATAAAATCCATCATCCGGTCGTACGTTGTTTTTCGACCTCACCGCCATTGAGGTCGAGCGGTCAATTCAAATGCAAATCGATTTCTAATTGTATTTTGTTACGCCGTTCGTTCACCCCTACCCTTACAGGAAGCCACATTATGCGCGCCTGGCGCAGCTTCATGGAGGAGCTGGAGCACACGGCCAAGCAGATCCGGACCAACGCGGAGCAGCTGGAGACGGTCTGCCACGACAAGCTGGCCAGCCTGTACCAGGAGAAGCGGCGCGTCCGGAAGCAGTACCAGGAGGAGCACACCAAAATCGCCACCCAGTTCAGTCACGTAAGTTGCGCCGGGGAAATATTTTAATTGCACAATTATTTTCTTTTAGACATGCATGTTATGTTAATAAGCTGTTCCCTGGGATCCAAAATCGACGGTTTCATTTCGGGAAAAAGATAAAACCATCTCTATTCCACGGGATACTAATGTTTCTTTCGCAACGAGGCGTTTCCGTGCGCGAAACTCTCAGGGATAACTCCCTGCGAACAAAATCACCATCCAGTTTGCCACCGGAAAGTCAAGTAGATTCTGACCCAATTAAGTCCGGACCGGACCAGCACCGCTCGCTGGACTGGACGTGTGTGGCGTGGAATGCATGGGCCCAGGCACGAATGTCGAGCACCCAACACTGCGGAGGAATGCACTAAACATGGAACCGCCATGTCGCATGCTACGGCGTAGGGGACAAGTGAGCTCGCATGATATCACGCACTCAAAGGAAAGAGAGAGCACGGATGGAGTAAACTAATTGAAACCGAAAAACAGGTCAAATGCAGGTCAACCCCCAGCCGGGGAGGACGAGATGGAGCAAGGTTTGATGCAATTAAGTCTGTGATGGGACTCGCCGGCAAGGGACATAGTCTTACGTTGCATTGCAGAAGATAGTTCTAGGTTATTAAAGTTGGTTACATATTAGTCAGACTAGAATGAATTCAATGAGTACAGGGAACAGGTTCTGTTAATGTAGAATGCTGTAAAGTTCGATGCTAGAAAACTGTTAACAATTTTCATCGTTTATAGTGGATCGCCATCAATTTAAATTTTTGAGAAGTGGGAAAACCCGGTACAAAAGTGAATGCAAACAATTCTGTACCAATTCCATTGATCCAAAAGCGAAAGTACAAGGGTTTTCTTTTACACACCTAATCGGTCGACGCGCCAGTCTAATTGTCACTAAAACGGGACATTGTGTCATCGTACAAATATTTGCAAGTGTGTTCGGAGCACGCGACGACCATGGTTCCCAGGGGGCCAACGGTGGAGGTCTGCGTCTGCCCCGGTTGGTAGGAAATAAAATGTTGTTTAACCATCAAGGCACGGGGACGTCAGCCGTGTGTCGCGCACCGCCGGGATGGCGTTACGTCTACATCGATGTAGAACAAACGTGGCGATGACCAAACCGTGATCCTTTGCAAATGCTCGCCCGGATTCATCCGTCCGGTGGGTGACGAAACATTTTGCTCACTTCATCCCTCCACCGAAAGCGGGTAGAAAAAATGACATGGGAAATCTTTCGCTCGTTTTCCGTTGCTTCGTCGCCGTCTCAGGGCGTTCGCCATTTGTTTACTTTCATTACATTACTGCCATTTTCTTTCCACTTGGAAGCGTTTTGTTTTCGGTGTTTGGAACCCTGCCAACCCGTATAGGTCTGTTAATTTTCTTTCGACACACTGGCACCCGCGGTATACTACCCCGATGGTGAAGATGGAAAACAAAATCATAAACCGCCAGTGCTTCGGCAAACGCCATACGATTCGGGGTTAAGGTAGGAAAGAAAAATGTTGGTCATCTATCGAAAAATAGCCACCGTCATCGGCAGTGCGATTTATGAGAAAGCCATCCTTTATGTTAGGGCTTCCTCTAACGAGACCATAAATCGAAAGCGGAACTGCAACCGAAGGTGTACTGAATTCCGCCTCATGAAATGACTGACAACGACAACAAGGTGATACGTAGTCTGTAGAAACTCCTGAAAGCGACATCCTCGATATCGATAGGTGGTAAATTTGGGGCCGAAAGCAACTGCTTGACATAAAACTTTCTTCTCATTCGTAGACACCCGTGATTACTGCTGGGGCCAACTCTAGTGAAATTGCAAACTTTTTTCTTTTTCCATTTCCATACTTATGATTTACTATCCTTGAGTTTGAACATTCAGATTTCTGATAAGTTTACTTGTCATAAAATAGCTACAATGCAATAGCAATGCATGTATTGAACAACTATATTGAAACGCATATTAATCCGTGTGTAAACATCTTTAAAGATTAGTTACCCGCGCGTTCCAAGGAAACACGTTGATGCCTGTTTTGCAAACAGACTGTCCATCGTGCCTGTTCCAAACAGCTGACAATACTGCCAGCCTGCTTGGCGATAAAATATGAAACATTTTTGTTGGTACTTTCGGGAACGGTTCAAACCATAGTAAACTCGGGGGCAGGGCAACACAGATTATGACACACGGTACATCGTGGAGAATTTGTTGGTCAACCGCATGATTCAACGCCATACATTAATAGGCACCCTTTAGTATGTGTCCCTTGTTGCGTTCAATTATTCATCGTAGTCTCCTCTTTTTTCCTTCACTTCGTCGTCCCTTGGTGCGACTTCTGTTTGCGTGCAACGCACCAAATAGTTTTCCCGGCTGACATTTCAACACCAACGCTTTCGGCAGACGAATGAAATGTTAATAATTCATTTCCATCATTCACTCGCGCATCTGTGGCGTTAGCCTAAACAGAACAGACCTGAAGCGGACAGAAGGTTTCGACTCAACGGGGCACAAATAACACTTGACGTGTGACATGCCTTCGGTGAATTTTCCAACCGTCTCTTAGGGCCGATGATGGACAGTGATGAAACAGTTGCTAGTTGGGATAGATCGTCCTGTTGCGATCTGTTTTTTTCTTTTTACCCCCGTTTACGATTGGAATCAAAATAACTAGACGCGACCTCGGTTGCGTTTTTTAATAGTTGATGTTGAACAGCGTGCGATCATGGCTGCGATCGAAGAGGTGTGTTTTTCGATCTTAAACAAAATACCATCTTCTACTGCAAAGTTATACCATCATCGGAAAATGGGGAAGGGCCAAGGCACGTCAGCAAATCATCATATCAATTAGCTGACTACTCACACCAATCCAACTAGGCAGAGCGACAGAGATGCGCAAACCATTCGCTTGTGATGAACATGAACGTTATCGGTACATATTTATTGAACAAGAGCATTGCATGCTCTGTTCGAGAAAGTTAATTTTATATTTGAACATGTTTATTCAATAATGAAATCCGTGTTAACGTTAATCGTGTTGATATAGTTGTACGCTTGTGTCAGTGGTAAAGATCAATCGCTCGCATCTCATGTCCTTTTGCAACCCATGATAACTTCTTTGAAGTGTTTCAACAATTTCTTCCTTCCAATTAATACCCGCCCGACGTTGACAGAGGAAAAAACACAAAACCCAGCGCAATGCATCGCGCCACGCGGACCTGACCGTGTGCTGTAGAATTTATTAGCGCCAATTTTAGGTCAACACGAAGCTGCCAGAGAGAAGCGGTGATGTTGGCCACCGTCACCGCCTTGCTTCGCGAACCCGTACACCCACACACACACACACAATCGCACACACCGTTTCTCCTTGGCGACGGTCCTACCACCCACCAAAGCAGTCTTGGTGATGCGTACCGTCCCCCTTTACCCCCCGAACGTATGTTTAAGATTGTGTTTTTTTTTGTTTGCTGTCTTTCACTCCAACCGGTTTCGTCTGGCAAATCGAATCATTGCTTCCTCTTCCCCCGGGGATGGGGTCGGGGAGAGAGATCTTAAGACACCGTGCACGGCTGCGTGTTAGTGGCCGGTAGTTTTTGTCGGGCGCGCGATTAGCAATGTGGTTGGCGTAGGGCCAGCAAAATTCGAAACCACACCAGGCTTGTATGGTGGTGTCCGTTTGCGAATTGTGCCCGAGTGGGAGTAGTTCGAAGTCGAATGAGCAAAGTACACTAAGTCAGCAGCAACAGCAGCAGCAGCAGCAGCTGACAGAATAAATAAACACAACACCACGCTACATGGTGGAAAGTACGTACAAAGTAATGACAAGAAAACACGTGTTGTTTAATCGAAAAGAAATAGGCAAGAAATTATATATCCAACCGGTTTTTGGCTGATGCATAGTTTTTTTTTAAATGTTTCGTTTGCCTTTGGTATTCTTTTCTTTTTTGCAAAGGCTTCAAATGTTTTCTCATTAAATGAATTTCATTCGTTCTCACCCAGGAGAGGAATGTACTTAACAAGAAATGTGTTTCCTTTAAATATAATTGCTGCTCAATTTGTGCTCATTAGTGTGTTTGAAATTGCCAACTGTTTTATATCTTACCCGTGCGCAATACTTGTTTTTTGCTCTAAATACAAATCCACCATTTGGATGTCAAAGGTAAACTAGAGTTCCTGCTCCACCCCTTAAGCCGCTCTGTCCTCCTTCTATCCCCTCCTGATATCTGATAGCACCCTCGCACGCGAATGGTGCAATTGGGCCAAAAATATCCGACACCAGACGGAGGAGCTTGCAAAAGCTGGGCCGACGGTAGCTACGGGTTTCGGAGGAAAAATGTTGACCTTTCCGGGGGAAATCTAATCAACCGAATTATCCGGCGAATGTAGTAGTACCGAGAAAGCCACGGCAGCGGAAGGGCAAGAACCTGCCGGTGCGGGTTCAATCTTTACCAGTTTCTCGGGCTACGCAAAAAAAATGGCTGCACGTGTGCGGAGCAACTAGCCACAGCGGGAGTATATACTAATGGGCATCCAAACCATCGTGATGGAGCCCATTTTTACCAGCAAATGTCCTCGTGTCGGAACACAATTTGGAGCTTTTATGCTCGGTCGAAACAAAGTGGTACTAACGAATGTCTTTATGCACGTGCATTCGACCTGGGAGAAGGAAACAATTAGGCAGGGAGGAGCCATCGTAGCATATAAATTCGAATATTTAGGTTGTATAGAAATGGAATTAACATATGAATATGGATCAATATGGAACTAATACAACATGATTGCTGATTGAACTTAGTCTAATTCTTGTCGATTGTGATAATTAAGTCTATAATTGTGAACTGTGTGAATACAGTCTCTCTTTCAATATAGATGTTTTATATACTACTCGTATAAACATCAATGAATGAATCTTTTGAGAAACATTCAAATTTGTCTGCTCGTCGTCTGCCAAACCCAATAAATTGTACCAATCTCCACAATGAAGAAATACGGCACATTTCTCTGCGAGAGCACTGCAGGCATCCATTTTCATTTGCGTGCAGGCCAAACATTGTCGGCCTAATTCTCCACCCATCATCCCGACCAACACGCCAATAATGGACGGGACAACCTTTAGCTGACCACTTTAGTTGATGCTGCCACAAAACACCGACAGGAATGTACGACGCACGGAAAGGTCTGCCACCACAATTGTCATCAATTATCGCGGAATTGATATTAATTGGATTTTAGTGGACATCAAGTGGAAAAACCGCGCCTTGCTAGCTGGCGATGGCGATTGTTCGATTTGGCGTTTTTCTTTGGATACGTTGGAGTTTTGGAATGATTTCATTCGGTTCGCGAGCCGGCTTTGCCGACCGGAATATGCTGTGTTTTTCCTCCTTGACCTCGTTCCCACATGTGTTTGGGGCGTACAGTTTTCCCCTTTTTTTGGGATGGCTTTCATTCCGTCCAATGAGCGTAAAACGGATTGAATCGGCACAAGATTTTCCAACCAACATCGCATCTGGCGAAGCGTTTTAGCTCCCATTTAGAAATGTGTGGAAAAAGTACCCTTCTAAATAAAAAAAATCCAATCGGGACGTTCTCCTCCCGCGTTGCGCTTCTCTTCCTTTTATGCCGTGTAGGTTCCATATCGTTCAGAAAAAAACCAGATGCTCCCCGGAGCTGGAAGAGTTTTGACGGAATTAGAGAAACGGCATGGGAGAAAAGAAAAGGCAATCTTTCTCCAGGTCGTTATCGAAAAGGAGGATCAAGTCTCGGCTCGACTCGATTAACCACTCGGTGTAACGACTTGTTACAGCACGTGGCTCGCGTTCGAACAGAAACGTTTCTGTTTTTCGGTTTTCCAGTGCTGCGGTTGCAATATGGTATAGTACTTACTTTGGAAATACAAGACACACAAAACACGCACACAGTTCAATGTGTTACTGGTGGAAAAGATTCATTTTGAAATGCTTTTTCCTCGGCGCAAGAGATAACGGAGATTGCTTTCCTTTTTTTTGGTATTTGAATCTAAATGATTTACGATGGTTTGTCTCGAATTTGGAAAAGCGGATGGATAAAGATAGAGGACAAGTTAACGGTCTTTCCTTAAGTGAGGTTTAACTGCACTTGAATGTGAGATGCGTTTTAAATAGATCGCACGAAGCGTGCACTAGTAGAGCAATTTTTATCGTACCCTTTTTTCTCCCAATTCCTAAGTGTTAATGAAAATGTACCACTCAATGCGTTGTTGTCTGACTCTCGGGTCTTTGTATCCATTTGTTCTTTAATTACTTGTCCTAAAGTGGTCACCCATTTCAAAGCTTTAACATTTCCCCTATTAATTGTATTGAAAATGTATGACAATTTCATATTTCTCATTCGTTAGAAAAAGCATATCGTTAAGCATAAGACTTCAAATAATACATTCCATTCCACAATGATGTCAATGCTCTATCTATTTTCAATCAATCGTCTTCCTAGGGCTCTCTCTATGAAAACCGTTTTTGGAAAAGAGTAATTGCATTTTGCTAGGAATAATTCGTTTTCGTTTTTTTTTATTGTTCGAAAGTCAATCGATACAGCACAAGCTGCGTCAGCCGATGACGTCAAGACCACCAGATCATCAGGATACAAGCTGATCTATGACGTCTTTACAACACATTAACCCAAATGAAAAAGTATAACAGAAAACCGAATGACTTTAAAATATATTACGTTTTCCTGGAAAAACACGTTTTTAAACTCAATAAATGCCAAATAAATGCCATAATAACATCATTGGGGACGTACGCGAGTTTGTATCGGAAAAATATAGGAAGAAAAATGTTGCAACGTCAGTGAATAGCCTAACATTTCTCATAAACATACGCTATCTGACCGGGCGTGTGTAGGAACGATAAATTAAGAAATAAACGACGGTGTAAATGTAATGAAAACAATGTTAACGTTAGCGTTTACGCTTCTCTTCTTTTACTTTTGGTTTTTCCTCTATCCCTCTCTTGCTCGCTCCTAATTATTATGGGTGCATTTTTCCGGTCCGTTTGTTTCGTGGCATGGGTGGGAAATTTCTGTGGGGCAGTTTGTAAAACGGTGTAGATCCTCACACCATCTTGGTAAGCCTGCAGCCTGCTTGGTTACGTCGAACAAGAAGAACGACACCGAATCGTCAGATTGCCCTTTCTGTGTGTCAAACTGTTTTCTGAAACGTCTTCGCCATCACGCGGCTGACGCTTGCTTTGATAAACACGACAAGTGAGAAGATGTTTGACTTGATAAAACGATACACATGGCCCAGCCGAGAGCCATGAAGTGACAAATGGTGCGGTGGGTGGATTGGATTTTTTGAAGAGAGTGAAACATTGACGAAGAAGGTGAAGACGAGGTGGTGATTTAATAATGTTGAACCGTGGCTCGAAAAATTAAACGCAAGCTGCCGGTTTTCGCTTTGCGAGCGTTGGCTCTGCTGCTCGAGTTTTCCTTCGTTAACTCGTTTTTTTTTCTTTAGGGGTCTGCTGGCTGGCGTTATTCCCACCCAGCCAGCCGTCTGATCGTTCGTCCAGATATCTAAATTTTCCCTCGCAACCACTCCTCATCTCCGACAGCCCGACGCATGCGGTCGATCAATTTATTCAATTTTATTCAATTATTCGCCGACCAGTTCGCCAGTGGATGCGGAGGAGTTGTTATAAGGGAGTTCCCCCTTCGCTGCAAACGCTCGTTGGTAGAAACGTTACCTAAGAAAAGGGGGGTGGGTGTTTTGCTTTTGACAAATTTTCTGGCTCACCCACCCTGTCGTCAGCTTCGTCAGCCTCGGGCGAAAAGTGTGATGAACTTTTCCATCGTCTGTTCCTGAGCTCACCGTCGAGCGAAGAGTGTTTTCGAGCAAGTTTCGGCTTTTTTTTATGAAGACGTTTGCGGCTTGTGCATGTGATCTTTAAGAGGGTTTTCTTTTTCCATCGTTCCAGGCAGCTTCGGTTACGGACAGTTTTAATTGACCCACGATAATCGCTTTCGATCGACATTACAAAACTCCACGTCCCCCGGGAAGGTTATTTGTGAAGCAAACAGATTTTGGGTTTATTGCGCTTAATTTTTTTTAAATTGGTGGAAAGTTTCAGTTCTTGCTAGCAAACACCTCGACAGAAATAAGCCACTATCAACTCCATTTACAAACGGGAAGTTTTCAGATTGGAGCCGATGGGAACTGTCACACCTGAAACCAAGTTCATGAATTAATTTGTTGCCAAAGGGAAAAAATGAAGGAAGAAATGAACCAACAGCCAATCAGTTATAGTTCATGCCACGGTTTAATTACGCTTAATGAGCATAACGATCCTAATGTTGGAGGTGATTTTGGGATTTGAAAACTGATACACTTAATTCTGAGAATGTGCACTTGTGTATTGTTTCGAAAAATGTTACTTTTACACTATTATATATTACAATCGTAGAGTGGTTTTTTATTAGTTTTAAGAAGCCTTTCATTAGAATAATAGCTGTATTGCTGGATAATCATTCCTAGTTTTCAATCCATGAAGCAGATTGATTTTTTATTATTTAAAATAATTTGGCCTCAGACGAAAGAGGGTAAAAATTACAGCAATTCCTAAAATTGATGCCACTCAAATTAAACTCATCTTCAGATATGGGACTGCAACTAGAACTGGTTCGAACGGCAACTACAAGTGTACCAGCCTTCGCCGCGTAACGATAGCCAATTTCGCATTCCGCTCAACACCAGCTGGGAAGGAAAACGAACAGCTGACCCCAATTCCGATGGAATTGTAAATTAGGCGACATAGTCCGCTTTTTTACCCTCCTTATCGCTTTGTACCCTCTTCTGCTATGGTTTATCATAACTCTGGGACCCGGTTGGATCTTCAAAACCCTATTCCCTGAACCAACCTGATCGGCATGAGGTCTGTAGTATATTTTTCCGCTTTACCAAACCGGTCAGTCGCTGTCGGCTGAAGAAGTCCAGCAGAAAGGGGGCAGGGAGGCCATGAAACGGACACAGATAGATGGGTGCGTTGGCAATGGCTTTGATCTTCACCTTGCGCAAGGCACATCGCGTGTGAGGCAGGTCAGGCTGCGGGATGCAGGTCCGCAGATGCACCGTTTCGCCCACCAAGGTGGCCTCCGTAGAGTTTTTCCACGCAAACCAGTTTTCCCACCACAATCGACCGGGTGGGTGATGTACCGCTACCTTTCGCAGGCCGACGAACTACGTTTGCACGCGTACACGTTTTTAATCCCAAACGTATTCCCGAAACCGGAATTCATTCCCCCCTGCAACGAGTGTTAAGATCACCTGACCAAACTGCCGGTTCGCATGTCACACAGGGTAGCTCTTCCCGTATTTTCCACGGAATCCACGTACACTGGTTTCGATAGGGCATGCAGAGTATCGCATTTGTGTCCTCAATCGAAATGGAACGAGTTGCAGCTGACGTGAGCTTTGCAGAGACCCGCAATCATCTTTCAGTTGGGATATCATATTTAAGCCTTTTTGCCGTTAACAGACGCAGGCAGGGAAGACAGATGTATAGGGAAAGTGTGGTACACGATGGGGGGCCAGTAGATTTCAAATAGTTGAAGTTTTCCGCAGTTCGACAAACAATTCATAGCATAAAAGGTGCAGATTAGCTCGAAAAATGTACCTTAATCTAGTTTAGCATTTGACGTGTGAATCATAAAAATATCCTTTGTTATCAAAACCGATATTCCAAGAGTAAAAGAGGTCGCGAAAGATGGGACATTGTTCAGTACGTCAGTTAATCTTTACTGTACAGCATATAAGCATATACTCTTTTGCGAAGATATTTGCCCCTCTTCCACAGGCAATAACTGTTTTGGGCCAGGAAAATGTCTGTTGAAAATTTTAAAGAAAACCCATCTGGTGTGCTACCAAAGTTTATCATCACTGGGCTTGCACCCGAGAGGCTCGTTATGATCATTCATTTTCCTTTACAGGCTTCGACACTTTGTCGTGAAATTTGCATAACCATTCGTTCGTTTTCTGTTTTTTCGCAAAACTGAAACCCTGCAGGAAGGAAAACTTGACTTCGCACTACTTTCCCAAAGTTTTCCCTGGTTGGGAAAGCGAATGAGGGAAGGGGTTGTAAAGTTTACGATTCCAAAGCCCTGGTTCTGCCGTCTTTTGTATGGCATGGCCAAAGGTGTGCGTTTGCCCGTTTTTGCTGGATATTTTTATGCTGCCGGAAGGACCATAAAGTAAGCGTAATGCGTCAGTACAAAGGCGCCCTCTAAACGTTCGCAACGGATGTGCTAACTTATGTATGCTGTATGTATGCTTAAAGACGCCTTAATGTAGGCCCTCCCTTCCTTTTGTTGCATTGCTTCCACCGCGACAAAGTGTGAGAGTTAGCGATATAGAGAAATAGGCAGCAAAAACTGGTTTTTCATAAACACAGTCCTAAAAGGGGTCTTGTGCAAGAAAGCCATTCGACCGTGTGCTAGCATAAGGTTTTAACTAACTAACTGCAGCTTAAATTTGGTTAGGAAAAGAAATGGAGAAAGCAAACACCCTGGAATCGCAGCCATGTTATATGTTTCATGCGGTGATATTATTCAAACTTCATTTAAAGAATGGTCTCAAAGGTGTCTAACCGAAGTTGAATTTATTAGCAAATTTACTAGCAGTTTTGTCACTTTGAATTGTGGCCCTTATGCTGCCCTTATTAACGTACCGAACGGTGCACAGAACACGCTAATGCAGTTGTTATCCTGCGAATGACTCAGGAAACTTCCCTCAGGAAGCCCCCTACCATAAACGACTGTTCCACGGTAGTGGCCGTAACTTTCGCGTACTATTCGCGTAAAACTATCCCGTACCGATTTCGAATGGGTAATTCTCCGACTCGGTTTTGTAGACAGCCGCGAGCATCGTTGCGCAAGATTTATAGGGTTTTATTTATGTTTTTCCGTGCCGTGTACCATATCGCTAGCAGTGACACTTTGTGGGAAGTTTCGTCTAAAGAACCTTTGCAAAAAGTTGCTCAGCTTTGTTGTTCCTGTGTCTGTGAAAAAGAGTTGAATGTGTGCATTCTTCCTGATAAAGGACCCCTGTTACGAACTTATCGAGTTCATTCACTTATTTTTGGACGCTATTTTCCAAACGAATTGTTTGTTTTATTTAAAGTATAAATTGCTTGAAGTATGAGGCTTCGATCAAAAATCAATCTTTAAAGGCAGCAAGAACCACAACTGAAGAAATATTTAAAAAATTATGGCCACTGAAAACGAGACGAGAACACGGATCGTATGCGAATGTATCACTCCGGGAACATGATACACCGCACCTTACTTTCCATCATCGTTACACGAACCGAGACTCCCGATGGCTTCTCGATGTTAGATCGTTGATTGAATTCCGAACGCCAGTCTTGGCCGTGCAGTCTTGACCTACAATTCCGAAGCGCACATAAATACATATTTCAACCCATGACGCAGAACTTGCTTCGAATGCATCGACAGCATCGACGGTGGTTTCGCATTATAAAATGCACTTACAACCGGCTCCACTTACTCTTTCTCCTTCGTACCTCTAACGATACTCTGATGGTGAATATGTAGCTTGGGCAAATTTAATTCCGGTTCGCCTGTACATCGATTGCCGTTTAAAAATAATTGAGAGCCTTTTCAACGTTTGCTCGACCTAGGCTTCTTTCCTTGTCTTTTTTCCGTTATGTAGTTAGTTGGCAAGCAACAGACTCCGTTCGGTGATGTAAGTGCCTTCCTTCAGGTCAATTACATATAAATGCAGGAGGACTTCTCAAGAATGAGTCAGTTCTTCCAAACATCGCTCGCTGGTTTCTTGCTGCGTACCTCAGATGAGGCGTTTTTTTGTTTTGCAGCTAGCGACCTTTAACTTTCCCAGCTCCAAGATATTCCCCTCGCAGAATTGATGCATCATTTCCCTTCGATGGTACGATGACGCATAATCGAAGTGTCGGTACATCCGAAAACGACAGGAATGTGTTGAGACCTTTTCAACATGTGTCACGCGTAATTCCTTGCTTTTGCAAGAATTTTGATTGCTGGAATCTCATGATCATTAAGAAGTTGCAACTTCTCATTAAAAAAATATCACATCATGTAAACCTAGTTTTAATCATTAAAGTTAACACACTTGTCTGCATTATGTACTCAAAACCATTTTTTTCTCTTCAGCCATTGATTGCTCCTACTCTAACAAGCAAACTTTATCCAATGAGTCACTTCAATTCGCTGTACCAAAGAAACCCGACTGAACTGGCTGAAGACGATAAAGTTAAAACTGCATTCCTTCCACCGCACATTGTCTCGTTCCTAAAGGCTTCCGACAACTCGCCAAACCGGAACCGAAACCCTTCCGCAGTCTAAGCCGGCGCTCTGTTCGGTTGTCCAATCAGTTGACCGGTGTCGAGTTGGGCGAATTCTCATGCCCATGGTCGACTGAGTTTTGCCCATGAGAGTCACAGCCAGCGACAGTGAGCGAGCTAATCCTTAGGAAAAACGGACGCTCCAGAAGCCAGCTATCGGAAAATGTGTCAACAGCAATCACCCGCCCTAAAGCGTAATCCCCACCGCCGTACGGAGTGTAATGGAAACTCTTACATGATGAACGACAACACAGAGCCATCGCATCAAGACAAATCCATCGATTGGCTTCGTAAGGTTCAGGAAGGCAGAACAAATCTTGCAACACCAATGGAATGTGCTTCGCCGCAGAGATACACTGTTCTTTTTATGTCGTTCGAGTGGTAAAATGGTTTTCTTGCCATCGTCTTTTTTTGCTCGTTGCTTTACTTCCGGATAAGGACATTGCACAAAACGAACTGATTGCAGTCGATGTTTGGTGGCTTCGCTGTTGGGGGCGGATGGTCATCAAGCAAAATCCTTTCCCACTGTCAACTGGCTTGGGTTGAATCCTTTGTTCCTAGCCGAACATTCAAGTATGTGTGGGAAGGGGTGCAATTGGAAAATTTTAAGAGCAAAGAAAAAACACGGAAGTGTAGAAATTGTCGCCTCTCATTTTGAGAAGTTTCAACTCGCTGCACTTGGCTCCGGATTCCTCCCATTGTTTGCCGTGTTAAACATGCTTTCCTAAGTTTTCTCGAGCGTTCGTGTCCGTGGCTCCTGATCCGTCGACGGTGGTCGGCGCAAAACAATAGGGAACTTAAATTGTTAATCTCGTACGCGAAAGAATTTCGATTACTTTCGTTGTGCCCATGTTTGTCGCACGATCTTTGCGGGAACGTGAAGATAGATGCTCAAAAGGACCGTAAGGGAAAACTTTTCAGGAAGTCCGTTCCTTCACTTTGCTTAAAAACTTTCCAGGCATGAGGTGAATCCTGATCTCGAAATACCTTTGGGGTAGGTTAGTGACCGATGGCTTATATACAACGAATCAGAACGAAGTCGTTATGTTTGCAAATGGGCATAGTGTGTAGAAATTGAAATGTTCTCTTTCCAACTGGAAGTTCTGTCATAAAAACTGTTTGACAAATTCTATCAACAGAGTATGAAATTGTTCAATTTCAACATGAAGTAAACGGGTATTTGTTGTTTATTACAAAGTGTCAGCTATCCTCTCTTCCAATGTTCAAAACCTGTTTCCAACACTG
This sequence comes from Anopheles atroparvus, assembly GCA_914969975.1. Taxonomy (NCBI): domain Eukaryota; kingdom Metazoa; phylum Arthropoda; class Insecta; order Diptera; family Culicidae; genus Anopheles; species Anopheles atroparvus. Next base: position 17,872,561 of record CAJZCY010000001.1, read on the forward strand.
TTAAGAGTCATGCCAAATTCGCTTATCGTTCATCCGTGGAAAGCTGGCTCCGAGCTAGCTTTAGCGACCCACACCCGGACACGAAGACCCAGACACGGTTCCCTTTTTCCGTCCGATTATGCTTCTGGCACCTGTTTCGCTGGTTGGCTGCAGTTTGGAAAATGGCAAACGCCGAAAAGTAGCATACAACACCCCGGTTGACTTTTCCTCCCACGGCAGGACGAACGACAGTGTCGGATGAAAGGTGCAACTCCCTGGTCCCTCGGTAAGGGTTAGTGGCTTCGAGCAAACGACGAACGAGAATATCGCGCTTCCTTCCGGAATAATGATCTTTGTCCTGCGCATCCCAGCGTTTGCCCATTTGCCAGAAAATGCATCCATTTCTCGGATATGCGGGTGTAGCGGGAACAAAGAAAGCACTTGCTTCCAACAGCCCAGACGGGAGAGCAAAACGGAGACCGAAGTGCGCGCGTTGCGGTTTGTGCGAGGACAAGGAGTTCCTTCGAACCCGACCAGACGTCTGGAATGGAACGAACGAACGAACGAACGAACGAACGAACGAACCAGCGACCGGCAGGCGAAATTCCTCGTTATGTGCACAGTGCAGTTGCAATGACCGGTTCACAACCGAACCCGTTTAAATCGAAGCGCCCACCAACCAGCAACTAGCATCATTTGATCGAGTTTGACCCGGCGACGTTGTAATCGATTCTGGCTCGCAGGACTCCATCATTTTCTCCAGGAACGGCTCTGCCACGCCAGACGGTGCGTGTGCTCGATTGCGGGAGTTCTCGTCCGCCGGGACAATGCACTTCCCGTGTACGCTGGCTCGAGAAAGCACGAACGACGTACTCGTCTGGAAAGAGCGGCAGATGACCACCGCCCGGCGTCTGCTGGATTGGAATGTGGGTGCAGTTCTTAATGAAAAATTATGGTCTTTCGAAAGGTCATTGGAACGTGATGAACCAGCGCCGGAAAAAATAACGAGCAAAAAACCTAACGAAATTCCTTTTGTTTAACGATGCTATTTAGACCTTCCTTATACTTAAACCTTGAGGTGTGCTTCGTTTGATTCTAGTCCGAAGAAGCAATGAAGATTTAGCGCATTCAGCTAGCTTGGGACGTCCAGCATCACGTCGGCGTCAAACATCCCCAACCATGAAGGTGTCGAATAATTACCTCGTTTTTTTTTTTTGCACATGTCTACTGGGGGAAGCGTGAAGTAAAATAATGTAATTACAGATAGCCGTGTGCAACGAAACGGCGATCGATCTAATGCCCGGCGTCATTTGTACCCTTCATCATCATCCATCTTAGCTCTAGTGACGTAGTCGTGCAAATCCGATCGCGGAATAGAGGATTTGTCTTCCCCCTCACCGACGGGAGCCGATGGTCGTCGGTCAACGAAGGCCATTTATCACCGAAAGCCGTTGGCATGGTTCGCATTAGGTGCATGTTTCAAACCTTCCGGGGTAGTAGAAGACATGGATACGCCCCACCGCAAACGTATCCTTCATTATACGACTAAATTATCAATAACGTAATTCGTCTGTTTGCTGCATCCCCTGACATGATTGATTTGGCAAATGCAACTGCATGAGATTGCACCTTTTTGGTGGCGAATGGTTCGATGTATTCCAAGCCAGAATCGATTCTTATGCAGGCGCCGTTTACTTAATTGACGAAGTAAACTGCGGATGAAGTTTGGAATGGAGTTAAGAAAAGATTTTGATTCCTCAAACCTATTTTTTAGACACGAATAAAAGTTGATCATTAGTAAATCCTGAAGTTAATCTTTAGCTCGTCTTTGGAAAGGAGCCATTTTCGGCAAGCTCTCAGCTTTTCTTCACTCTTCACCAAACGTACGCCATATTTGTTGAGCTTATATCTATGAAACATGTTAATTGCCCTCTTTACATGCCCCAGTTAGTTCAATTAATCGCACACCGTATCTTCTTTTCTTGCTTGATGCGACCCATTTCGGTGCGATGTTGAAATTGAATTAAATGACTCTCCCAGACAACAAACACTTTCCTGCATGCGTACCGTGTCACCGGGTCATCCGCGGTGGGATGAAAAGGAAAGGAGAAAAAAAACACCATCCCACAGTAATCCACACTCACGGTGGGCCTGCAACATGGGAGAAGAATGTTATGCTCACCCGGTGGACAATGCGATGTTAATTAATAGTGTGAATGTTAAGTGTCGGGTGAAGAAGTACCCCATGTTAGTCAGTGTGACTTCCAACTCCTTGCCGACAAGGGCTGGCTTATGTCATACATATTAAGAATGGCTGTGCGTGTGTGTGTGTTACGGCACCGCAGTGCAGTGCAACGGGAGCAACACATGCACGCACCCCGGTGCAACGGCGCAATCGAACCGCCCGTAACTGGGCCATTTTACTCCGGGAGCGAATGGCAAAATAGAAAGTTTCCATCGGACCCCCGGGCGGGAGCGACGATGCAGCTCATTATTATTCATACGTGCCGCCCCGAGCCCGCCCGGGGAACGTTGGGAAACTGTTGCGTTTAACGCATTGATGCGCGAAAATCAAATACGGCCGCACACAACAGCGTGAGGAAAACAAGATCGGCCCCGAAAGATGCTGCTGCTGCTGCTGCATGTTGCTGGAGTAACGGTATACTTACCGCCGGGATTCACAGCATGGTATCTCGTGTGGCCTGCGAACTGTGCGCACAACGTAATCCAGTCGGCTCTGTCTCTGGTTCGCCCCCTTTCCCCATCGGAGGGTTTCACAGGGCACGGTCGAGCAGTAACCGTAAATGTATGCATCCAAATCCCGCGCAGCCTCTCGCAAAGAACGCAGAACCCAAACCCAGATACATGCATTTCCATCCAATTGCTCACCTGTAAAACGGCACGACGGCACCATTTGTTCCACGGACAAGTGGGCAAGGTTTTGTAGGCTGCATTTGTTTGCATACTATGTTTGAAGCTCCTTGTGTTTCTTCCTTTTCTGCCTTCGAGCAACATTGTCAACGTGAGTCAAAGCGAGTAAAAAAGCAATACTATTTACCACCAATGAATTGTGAACGATAACTGTAAACGAAGCATAATAGAGCCTTTAATCATCATCAATTGGGTGTGTGGTTTTTAAATGCAACTTTACAATTAAAGGTTTTTGTAGACGTCCTTGAGGACTCTTGGCAAATAGAAGCCAAGCCAAGTCAAAATAAAACGTACCATGTAGAATTTATTGGGCTGAAGGAAATAATAACTACATAGAACTTAATTGCTTTAAATGGTTTAGGTTTCTTAAATAAACATCTTTTTAACGTTACGTTTTTGCATCACTACTCGCTAAGGCTTTTCAACTTTCAAGTGCTAGTGTAGGCCCGGTTGCAGAAGATTTGTAAAATTCAAATTTAATAAAAACAACCTTTCGCTTTTCACGCATTGTTCTCCTTTTGGCACCTCATTTGTTTTCCGATGTGAAGGAAAAGTAAACGAAATCGTCCATCGAAAACATGCATAACGTCCTCAATAGAGAATGCCATCGCATTACAGCTCCAGCCGTGGGACGCACACGCCGAATGCAAAATGCAGTGCAAAAACAATGCATTTCTTTGCAGAGAATGAAGGAAAATGGTTTCGCGCTGTGCATGATGCACCTTTCATCCACCGCTGGAACGTTGGACGCACTCTCCGCCCGGCTAATGAGCAAAAGTAATTAAGCTCGGGTCTTTGGTGCATTTCGTAATTCAGAACGGCGTAATCAGTCGAGCCCGATGTTATCATTTATGTAAGCCTTTTCTACCGCCTGCATGCGCGGTAGTGGTGGTTCAGTTTATGTTTACCGGAGCACTGAAGCTTCCAAAATCCTGCCTAGATATTGGTGTGACGACTATAGTGCTTCGTTACATTACCAAGCATTCTCATTTTTGTGTTGCGAATCTTATTTCTCACATTGATTACAACATAACTAAATCTAAAAGAAGATTTATTACAGAAAATAAGCCTAAAGGAAGCTTTGAGCGCAATGATAAAACTCTTCATGTTATGTTTCCTTAAAACTGATCAAAATAGTTAATATACACAACAAATGAGACTTTTCCAGAATTAATTATATTTAATTAAAAAAATCCCATCAGTTGCAAAGGGAGAACACTATTTTAACAAATATAACTAACGCAATTGTACACAAAAACATTGCAATTGATTTCCATCACATTTTCATTTTAACTGGAACAGGAACAGATTGGAACAAAATAAAGTCCTTGCCCTTTAGTCTTTCCGATGCTATTTTGATGAATACAAGAGGTGCACACGATACGCCCGTCGTCCGTTTTGTATGTAGCGTTGGTAAATACGATGTTATTGGCATATTTGAAACGGATATAGTACCCGGTCGCTTATTTTTTCGCTCGAAGATCCAGTGTTTTTAATTTTCATTTCCATCAATTTTGGAACACTCGAGGGTAGAACTCGAAGAGATGTGAACTTTACAATGTTGGAAACACACAATCCCCGAAGCACCGCGCAAACAGAAACCAATACCGGACAGCAAAAAGAAAAATGAGACCGAACCGTGCTGCTATTAATCTGCACAGTTTTTATTTGTGTACTCCTCGGTGCTGTCGGTCATCGGAACTTTCCAACAAGTGCGTCAGAACACAGTTGTTTCCCTTTTTCCAACGTGCTTCCGGCTTCTTCGTGTGAGTAGCTGGAAATGATTCTTTGCCCATTTCATGCCACGTGAACGTTGTATTGTGTTGCCGGCGGGTGTGGTGGAATGAGCGGTGTGCGGTTTCTGGCCAGCGCCGTGTGACCCAGTTCGGGACATCAATCTCGCTCGTGCCGAGTAACGTGCTGAAAGTCTCGTCCATGCAGTCCTGCAAAATGCAAAATAGTAAAAAATGTCAGCCAGCCAGGGATCAAACACCGGTGCACTCAAAGTTCCACGAGCTCGCTGCTGCAGGATTGTGTCAGTTTTTCTTTTTCATTTTCACAGTCGTTAATCTTCGACGGAACATCGATCAGTCCAAAGCGGACCATCGAATTCGTGCCCGGATAAGCGTCTCCCGAAAGTAAGTGAACGCCATCCAGTTGGAATGTAGTTTTCCCCGGTGGTTTTATCATGGCACATTTCCCATCCTTTGGTGGAGCCGCCTGGTCAGGGACCAAACGCTCACACAAACACACATCGGACTCGTTGGGAACAGACTGAAATTGCATTTGCAACGTTGCACTCAAATGGATCCCAATCACGCACACCAAATTGATAGCTTCGGTAGAAAACCGGAGCGGGAATGCCGGGGAATCCCCTTTATCCAATCCTGTGATCCAATGTTTCGCGTGTTTTCTCCAGTAAGAGGAGGACTGTCGGCAGTTGGGGCAGGTTAAATCAAATCTTCTTTACGTGACAACAATGTCCCCGACCGTGGGGGGAACGGTGGTAGGTTAGTTTGCACTATGATTTATAGCACACCGGAGTGAGGTTGAGTTGAACGGCCTCCAGGGGGAAGGCAGCACAAACTGTTGTCAAGATTTGCATAAAATGATATGGATGATGGGTTAGAAATGTTAGCTAGGGCAGGGCAACGAAATGGCACGCAAATATTGGCTATGCGCGTTGTTTCCGAGTTTGTTGCTTGGGAAAATTGGAAGAACACTGCACTGTATGCTGGTGGTTCGCTTTCACATCGATGGGATGGGATAATTTAATAACTGCTTTAGTTTTCTTGGTGATAACTTGGTTCTTCATCGAAATTATGAGTTCGAAAAGTGTTGACATCTTGTGAATTCAACTTCAAAATATGTTTTACTGACATATTTTATGATTATTAAGATTGTTGCACTTTTCTTTTGCGCAAAGGCAAAGTCCGATAATTTATAGTAAATCGTGAAGATCTTCTAATGCCCAAAACCCGTTTGCTTCTTTAATTGCAGCTCACAGAAGACGTCGCACGGAAGAAAAGCGAATACCAGAAGCATTTAGACTACTACAAGCTCCTGCGGAGTCGATTTGAGGAGCATATCAAATGTAAGTCACTGTGTGCCTGCCGTCCCGAAGGCCCGTTTTTCGGGCTCAGCTGTCATGTCCAGGAACTGAACTGGGCCACTGTTTGTTTATTGTTAGAGTTGAGCTTTGCGTGGAAGTGTTTTTCCAGTCTCATCCGCACACCATGTTTCTCTTTCTCTACCTCGTTTAGCGGGTCGTTCCGGGCGGAAGCTGGACGATGTCATCGACAAGTACCAGAAGGCATGCCGGAAGCTGCACCAAGCGCACAACGAGTACGTCCTGCTCATCACCGAGGCGGTCGAGGTCGAGAAGGACTTCCGCACGATCCTGCTGCCCGGCCTGCTCGAGCACCAGCAGTCCCTCCAGGAGGGTTTCATACAGGCGTGGTAAGCATTCGGTTGCTGGGTCGCCCATTAAACGCAGCGCCGGCCGGACGGCCTGCCAGCGTACACGGCCAGGGCAGAATTAGTCAGCAAATTATGCGCCCTCTTTCACCCTCGGGACCAACCCCGCAGGAAATGGAGCTGGGAATAATTTGGATTGGATTGCCCGGAATTAATTTGATTAACATCCGGCTCCGTTGGGGATGAGGGATTTCCTGGACATGTTTACTTCCCGGTGCCGCTGCTGGAGTCTTTCCACCCCGGTGGTGCCCCCGAAATACCGTCAAATCATCGTTTCAATCTCAATTTGTGAAAGTCATTCCGCCGGCGCTACATCCGTAGGGTTTTATTTGTTCTCCTGCCGCATAAACACGCCATTGGGAACGAGACTGAGTGTGCAATATTTCATCGACCACAATAGGCTTAGTGTGGGCAGGATTTGTAGGATTTTAAAATAGGTGCCGACAGGCAGTCTGTCATTTGACGCAGATGGAATTGCCCTAACAGGATCGTTGAGTGTGTTTAGGGACACTCAAAGGGCACTTTACTATTATTAAATGATTATAATTTATTATTTGTCTAAAACTCCACACCAAGCGCCTGCGATTCAAGATAAATAATACAGTGTAGTTGATATAAATGAAACACAACCTTACTTTTATGTTTACTCTACAGGAGCAACCTGCTACAGGAGATTGCGAAGCTCAGCGACACGACGTCGGAGAAGTTCGTCGACATACAGCGACGCATCGAGTCGAGTATAGCGGGTATCAACTCGACCGAGGAGTACCGGGAGTTCACGGAGAAGCACAAGACCTCCCCGACCGCACCGGTCGTCTTCCAGTTCGACGAGGCGCTGATGGAGGACAGCCTCGGCAAGCTTCAGGCCAACACGCTCACCGTGGACAACCTGACCGTGGACTGGCTGCGAGGCCGACAAACGGAGCTGGAAGGCACGATCAAGGATCTGCAGGACCGCCAGAACAAGTTGCACTCAGAAACGAACGGCACGAACGGTGCGACGGCAGCCAGCCCGGGCACAAGTCCCGTCGGTACGCCCGGCACGAAGCCCTCCACACCGATTCTGAACGGCGGGTCCACCAATGGGTTGGTGATGCTAGGGAAAGATCAAACTGTTCAGAAGTATGTTGCTTTGGAATTGTATGTTTTGAGCATCGACGAAAAACAATTTACCTTGAAATGTTTCTTCGCTTTCTTGCCTCGGCGGTAGATCTTCCAAGGAATTAAACTCATTGCGGTGCCAAGAACGACAAACGCTTAGGCTTGTGGACATGATCCGCACAGCGCTGAACGAGGTGGGCTGCGAGGAGCTTCCGTCCGGGTGTGACGATCTCTCGGTGGAGCATCTGATTGATAACAAAAAGTCTGTCAGTCAGGATCTCTCGGTAAGTGCTAATGATAGCCTCCACGGAGGTTGGCCTTTCTTTACCTACCCGAGTACCGGACCCAAGAGCATACTCTAAGGAATTGTAGATTATCTTCGTTTGAGGAAGACAGGTTGCATCGTCCTTTTTTGTTATCTAGAAACAGTTTGACGGTGATGGGTTTCTTTGGTTTTTCTTTCCTTATTTCTGAGCCTAACATAACTCTCAATTTTAACGTTCGTGCGGTTTCATTGTTGCTAATAAGATTCGATTTCTCGCCCAACATTTGTTTCGCCTATGGTTGTGGGATTACGTACACGGGTTCGTTTGGGAGTTTAGGTGGATTCGCAGCACAATACCTCGACGGCGCTGGGACTCTTTTCCCTACGCACTGGTGGCAACAATGGTGGTGGAGGTGTTATGTCCATGCTAATCGACCAGCTACGCCGCAAATCGGGTCCACCGGTTGGATCTGGGAGTGGCGGTAGCAGCAGCAGAACGCCCCGTTCGGGACCTACGCCGGTGCAAACCCCGAAGCCAGGCCATCGTACAACGACGACGACAACGGTAAATAACGACAGTGAAAGTTGTGCTTTCGTTGCGTGTGATCGTGTGTTGCAAGCTTCCGCCGGCAGCGATGGCCAGCCCTCTACTAACAGCCACTGCCGCTGGCCAAACGTGCCCCCACCGAACGTGGAACAGGACGGGGACGGTGCTACATACGCGGAGCTCGCCGATGGAAACGATTCCGACCATCGACTGTCGAACGTTTACGTCGACATGGAGTCGTACCTGTTGCATGAGCTCGACCGCAACCATGGTCAATCGTTTGAGTATACTAACCTCAGCAGTGCGGTTGGGAACAACACGCGAAAGATGGCGCAAGGGGATGTCGTCACCACCGGTTACAGTAGCCCCGGTGAGTCCGATCCTAACCTAACTAACCCGGACCACCGCGGTGGCACCACGCAGTACCGTAGGTTGCGCGCGCAGGCCAGCAGTGAGGACAGTGAGATGCATCTGCTGAACCAGCCGCATCACCGCCGGACCCCGACGGGTGGGCAGGTTAACGACGATGAGGGCGACGACGATGGTGGCAGCTGCACGACGGCTGATGAGTTAAACGACTCGAAGAACAATCTGCTGCGTGAGGAAAGCTTCGACGAGGAACGTCGCCAAGGCTTGGTCAGTGAGCCAACGGAGAGATCCGCGACATGGGACGACCACGACGAAGGCAAGTATCTGACCATGAAGAAAGCCCCAACACCACCGGAAACGAGCCCGGAGGTTACCCGTCGATGGAAATCCTCCATCGAGCAGCACCTGGACAACATAGACGCACTCAATCAGAAACTGGACGAGCACCAGCGATTGGCAGCCCGGCTCTCGGAGGAGTACGAGTACATACGCGTGCAAACGCTCCGAAAGGACGTGCCAGCGCCGGTTCCTGCCCCGCCGAAGCAACCCGTGGCGTTCGAGAAGGTGAACAGTTTCCGCGAGAAGATCAAACGTAAGATCAAGGGATCACGAGCCGATAGTGACAAAACAACGGAACGTGCCGTTACACCGGATACGCCCGTGGAGAGTGGAAGCTTTTCTGGCCGGCTTAGGAACCGAATGGCCCAGCACGGCCAACGGCAGTTTCGGCTGATGAAGGACACGGACTCGGCAAGTCCGTCCACAGACCGTTCGGTGGCCGATCGACTCCCTAACAGCAATGGCGCGGGGAGAAAGAAGAAGAAGCGTAAGTCTGCAAAGGCGAATCGGGCCCTACAGCGGCAGCAGGGTCGCCATGGAGCAGAGCAACTACAGCAGCAGATGCCATTACACCCGCAGCAGGCCTTCTCCGAGGATGAATTGCTGGCGGAGGAGGAACAACCGGGTCCTTCGCCCGATCATGCACCGAAAGGGGGCGGCCTGGGAACGTCCTTCTCGCACACGGTCCGCGCCACCTGGCGAGAACTGTTGCACTCCACGAACAAGGTGAAAGACTCTTCGATCAATCTCGCCCACCGCCAGGATCGACCGGAGGAGAAATTGGATCTGATTACAGATCAGGAGCGACCAGGACTATTGTCGATACGGTTCACCTTCTCCGACGGCGGGGGAGAGCAGGGAGCGCGCCCCGGGTCGACCGATATGGATCCAAACGCCACCGGTGACTATTGTGTGCCCCTGCTACTGAAGTCCGCAGTTGTCACGGAGGAGATAGTTCCTTTGAATAGTGCAAAAGCGCACGAGGATCTCCCGGAACCGATCGCAGGAAACTCAAGCAAACCCAGCACCAGCCTGAAGGCCAACCTCCGCGACAGGTTCACCAAGCTTGTGCACAAGAAGTCCGCCCAGGGGCCACCGGTGGAAAAGGTCCCGAAAGCGAATGGCCGACAACCGCACCCGGAAATCTGCCGGACGTGCTCGAAGCGAATCGTGCGGCGAATGGGAGGAATCCATGCGAGCCGCACGGTGCTCGACTTCAGCAAAGAGTTTCCCGACATTGCCATATGCGAGGGCGACCATGACCACGCTGGGGGAGACCGCTGGCCGCAAGAAGAATGCGACTGGCCGCTGTCAGAGATGGTCAATCTCGAGTACGAAGATATCGATGTGCTAACGATTAAGCCCCACAAACTAACCGACCCTTCCGAGGGTGGCGATGGTGTGAGTATTTGTCCGTCTGCATGTTTCCGCATGTATTGTTTGCACGGCAGCACGTCTCCTTGCTATTGCATTTGAATGTTCTATGTTTTTTTTTTTTTTTTGGTTATCCACTATATGTAGGATAGAATGCACTGGGTATAGTTCGCTTTTGGGTACAGTATGTTTCTTTGCTATTTACTAACACTTACATGTCCTACATTTAGTTAGTAGGATTTCTAGTAAACTGACCTTGTTTTTTGTGTGTGCATAAAATGAATTTGTTGATCTTTCTATCTAAAGTTTGTCACTTACCATTTCCACAAATATGATCATTGCTGTTGCCATTTCTGAAAGGATTTTTTCAAAACAAATGTTTGTCCATCAAATTTCTCCCCCGTTTGCCCGACCAACCACCAAAAACATGATTAATGATCGACTTTGACCTGAATACTTATAGATCACGCAGCGCAGTAGCACTTTCCCAGTCGAATTGCACAATTTCATTCATCTCCCACGCGGATTCTCTGGTGACTTTCGCTCGGAAAGAGGATGGTTTGCATTTAATCGCTTCGAGGCGCCATTTTTCGTGTGCTCGCCTTCGCCGCTGGCACCGTCCACCTATCAAACCAGACGGCGGATCACTCGAAGTGATCGTCGGAGTGACCTTTTCGCGCGGACCAGAGAAGCCGATCGCGGACACGTTGACATTCACACAGCTGACGTTTATCGGTTGCGTTTACAAGCGCCCAAGCTGGCGCTGTTTCTGAAGGGCAGGTTCAACACGATGCTCCCGCGTTTTGAAACGACGAAGATGCTGCGCACGCTTCGAGAACGAGATAGGTGGATCGCGAAAGTTTGCGCGATGAGACAACAAAGGCAGCGATCGTGAGATGAATGGACACGCGGAGCGAAATGTTTGCGCACATATTTAAATTTTGCTCTCGCAAAATGGAAAGAGCGAAAGGAAAAATCATCCACATCGGTGGCGAGCAGAAATTCGCCGACCGGTAATGATTTAGATTTATTTTTAATAACTTCTCCGACAATCGTCGCCGATGGCGCGCCGGAACATATGGTGCCATACGAGCACTAATACACACTTCCACCTTTCCGTAAGAGGAGGGGGGGGGGGATGGCGCGATCTCAAGACGTAGGGTAGAAACGTGTTTTATGTGATCCCGGGACATCAGCGTTCAAAGATGCAAGAAAAATAAAGAGAGAGAGAGAGAGAGAGGGAGAGAGAATGAGAGAGAGAGTGAGAGATTCGTGCTGAAGCGATCAGTTTTTTCTTGGGCTTGGGCTTGCCTGGGTTGGTGGGGACGAAATGTTCTGACAAGTTTCCTCACCTACCCTTGCCCAAGAGTATAAGGGTGTAAGATGGAACTGTGCACAAACAGTTCGATCGATTCAGAGTTTTCGATTTAATAACAGATTAAGACAATATGGCAAACAAGAGCCCAATCATATGAAAATAAATTAAATGAATTTTCAAATGTTATGAGGTGAGCATAATTAAAATAACTCAAAATGTCCACATCGACTGTCAATGTTCTCAGTGCATCGACATCGACTGTATTCACATTTACTTTGTGTTGCAAATATTCACGATTATACGGGGGAACTCGAGTTTTTTTTTTTTTTTTTTTTTTTTACTGTCATGCCCAACAACCCCCTTTTCCAAGTCTCCCCTAAAGATAGCACCTTTTTCCCTTTCTTTCCAATCGGGGGGAGAGGGGACTGATGTTCTCCCTTGACCAACATGGGTCTCTGTCTTCTCGACGCTCTCGGTTTCTTTTTTTTTTTTGTTACCAACCGGTGCGGAAAAACTGCTCCTTCTCTTCTCCGATCGCCCGGTTGGGTTATGGCGGTCAGTGAAAAATTAGCTCCCGACGCCAACGGTGGTGCGCCGTGCGACCGTCTGAACTGACCTGGCCTCATCGGTTGTGCTGTACTCTATCATCTTCGGAGATGATATGAGGTGTGAAAATGTGCGATTCTACCTCGGGAGCAAAGTGAATATCTGCATATGTTTCACCCTGTGCGCGAGTTAGAGTGTGTTTAGCTCTTGGTTATTTCAAATCTGCTTATGCAATTTACGATAAGCGAAAAGCCTCATAAGTATTTCAGCTAAGGCTGAAGACGCAAGAGTGTGTTGGTGTTAAGATCCTAGTTGTCGCAAGTAGTTTCTCTATAACCGGCCCAGAAGAGGAACAGGGTATGAGTATCGCCGGGTTCAGCACAACCGCGTCCACATCGTCCTCGTACGAAACCGACAGCGTCTATGGCAATTTTCTTTTCCCACCGCGGCCACCGGTGCGCAAGAAACGCATCATGACATTCCTGATGGTAAAACAAAGGCTTCCTCATACTTTACAGATTCAGTTTCACATTACGGCATGACAATGTTTCTAAACATGGGCTGCATTATAAAATTGCCAAATTATGTCACTCGGTAGCAAGTTTTGTGTGAATGTGTATCTTTTAATTCTGTCTATTCTCGACCCTTCTCCGTCTGATCGTTATGTTTTCTTTTTCCTTATACCGCACTCCGATTTGCGATTATAATTTCCTGATTTTTCCGATGGCCCGCCCACGGCAAACCCCAATACCGATGCTCATCGCCATCGCCACCGTCGCCATCCTCGATGTCGTCAATGCGATCGTCAAAAAATGCGTCAATACCATCCCTTCCCTCGCCGCGTCGTATCTGCGTCGGTTTGGGAGGATACATTTTTTCACTTTTTCCACTACACAACCAACAACCAACAACAACTACAAAACTCCCACACTGCACGAATGTTGCCTGGGGCATCCGGCTCGTCGGTTCGGTCAATTCTGGTCAACGTCTTTTCCAACGAACGGTTTGGTTCGTTTTCGGGCGAAACTTAGAAGCTGGGAGAAGCTACTAGAGCAATGGTAAGCGTCGGCGCTTGCCGATGTCAGTATCATCCCTGCATGGCACACATTACCTTCTTTTTGCTATGAGGAAAGCTCACATAAAAGTGAACAACTCAGATTTCAACTATCAAAGTTGTTTTTCTACACAATGTTAATCTTATTTCTAAAATGTTATCAACTTTCTTTTCAAGGGGGTTGATGCCTTAAATTGAACATGGGGTTTTTATTTTTAGAAATATGCCTTCCATTTTTTAATTTACAAATCAGAAAATAAATGTTTCCACAAGATCCACACACATTTTACAAACTCTTACTTTTTAAAGTCCTTCATGGACTGGACGCGCACTCCCATGTTTTCCTCCAAATACATCACGATGAAATGCTCACAGTGGAGCGTCTTATTTCGCGACTTTTTTGCCACCTCCACAAGCACCGCCCTTATTCTGGTTGCTGGTTCGTTCCGATACATTAACTTTTGCTACCGAGACCGATTGCAATGTGTCCCCGTGGGGTTGTTACACCGGGCAATCCTCCGCCCGAAATTCCGTGGTAAATGGCGGTGTAAAATTGAATACGGGTTTCCATCTAGTTATTTTTTTTTTACCACCAGCCAGTTTGGCTTGAAGATGTTATTCTTGAGAAGGCTGGATAGACTTACAAAAAAATAGTTTCGCGTCACTAGAAAAATTACCCCTGAAATGGGATTGAAAAGCCGGCTTAAAGATAAAAGATCTAGGTGAAAAAATCGCTGAACGATAGCATTTTTGTCTTATAGTTGCACCAGAAAGAACCAAATCGACCGAACGCTCTTGGCCCTTGAAAGGTGCTGCTCCACATTTCGCAAGGTATCGGTATCCTTGGCATTCAACGTATCCTTAAACTTTCTGGATCGCCGGTGTTGGCCAACCCCCGTGACGGCATCAAAGATTCAAATTCAATTATGGGCTGACCTACATTCTGGAAACGGTAGCGGGCATACGGGGAAGTGGCGGATTGGACGGGGCGAAGCGGAATACGATTACTAAGTGAGATTACTGTGTTGAACTGCATTGGAAAATATCCTGGAAAGCTGTTCAGATTAAACAGAAACTCCTCGTGAATCGTTAACGCTCTTTCTTGATGCTGTTTAATGTTAAAATGCCCATCCATCATCATCATGCCCATAGGTTTCATAAACCGGTCAACAACACTCTGCGCCAATTTGGCAAGGCGTTCGGCCATGATGTACTGTTTAAATTTGCATAAAGCCTAGTATCTCCCGTGCAAGGTGTCTATTTCAGTATCACTTCCATTCGCTGGCACTTGTCCGGGAGCATAGTCTAATTGATGGCCTTTGAACATCCCCATAGAATGCACAACTTACTTTGCGTCGTCAGAAGGAAGGCACAGGCATCCAATAGGTGCTTTTGTCTTCAATTACCAATTGTATGTTTGATGCGTTTACTATTCGAAAAGCGTTTAAGTCCAATGGAAAATGCAATCAAACGTACTTTATATCGAATGGGTGTTTAATGGACCCAATAAAATATGCGGAATCGGAAAGGGTCGAGGCGTTTAAATAAAAATGTGTAAATATCTAAATAGCACCAAACAAGTTTCCATATAGAACAATTTTTATTTTCTTCTTCAAATCGTTTAAATAATAACATTATTCTTTATTCTTTATCACAACAATGCTGGTAGTAAACAGGACCAATAATTCTGTGCTCTCATTCCATAATTCCCTTTTAAACATAAGTGGTTAGTTTTCATCGGCATTGAAATGGCAACAGTAATTATTTATTATAAACCTATACAAAGAAATGGAATAAAGTCATCAACGCTTACCGGGTATGCTTCCCTTCCCGCAGATGACTCTCTCGACGAACCGTCCGCTGCACGAGGAAGAATGGTTCCACGGTGTACTGCCACGAGAGGAGGTGGTCCGATTGCTGCGCAACGAAGGCGACTTCCTGGTGCGCGAAACGACCCGTAACGACGAAAGCCAAACCGTGCTAAGTGTCTGCTGGAACGGACACAAACACTTTATCGTTCAGACGACGGCCGAGGTAAGCCAGATGACCCCCCCCCCCCCCCCCCCCCCTTTTGTGTTTGTTGTCGGAAAGCCAGCACAACGAGTTGGGAATCATATTGGTGATGGAATTATGTATGCCATTCGCAGGGCCACTATCGATTCGAGGGACCTGCGTTCCCAAGCATACAGGAGCTGATCGTGCACCAGTACCAGTCGGAGATGCCAGTGACGGGGCGCTCCGGGGCGATACTACGGAAGCCGGTCTTGCGCGAACGCTGGGAGCTGAGCAACGACGACGTGATCCTGCTGGACAAGATCGGGCGCGGCAACTTCGGTGACGTTTACAAGGCGAAGCTGAAGTCCTCCAAGAACACGCTTGTCGCGGTCAAGACGTGTCGGATGACGCTGCCTGAGGAGCAGAAGCGCAAGTTCCTGCAGGAAGGCCGCATCCTCAAGCAGTACGACCATCCGAACATCGTCAAGCTGATCGGCATCTGCGTGCAGAAGCAACCGATCATGATCGTGATGGAGCTCGTAGCGGGCGGTTCGCTGCTGATGTTCCTGCGTAAGAACGCCCAGACGCTCGGCCAGCGGCAGCTGATGAGCATGTGCCGGGATGCGGCGGCCGGCATGCGCTACCTGGAGTCGAAGAATTGCATCCACCGGGATTTGGCTGCACGCAATTGCCTGATCGGCAGCGAGAACATCGTGAAGATTTCCGATTTCGGAATGTCTCGCGAGGAGGAAGAGTACATCGGTAAGGATTATTGTGCATCACATGTTGTGCAAGGGAGAATTCAGACCTAATCTTCTTCCCCCAATTTACCATCTTCCAGTGTCAGGCGGCATGAAGCAGATCCCGATCAAATGGACAGCACCAGAGGCGCTGAATTTCGGCAAGTATACGTCCCTATGCGACGTGTGGTCGTACGGCATCCTGGTGTGGGAGATCTTCAGTCGCGGCGACACGCCCTACTCGGGCATGAGCAACTCAACGGCACGCGAACGCATCGACGAGGGCTACCGCATGCCGTCGCCGGAGGGTGCCCCACCCGAGATGTACCGGCTTATGCTCAAGTGCTGGTCGTACGAGGCGGAAAGCCGGCCACACTTCGACGAAATATGCAGCGTCGTCGATGCGCTGCTCCTCTGCACCAAGGACTGACCGCGGATCGGCGATGGGCGCGACTGGCCCCAACAGTCGAAGGCGACCACTGGTGGGTGGCCTGCGGCCCGCGAGTTGTGGGGCGAGGGGCTTGCCATCTTGCAGCTGCTATTCAACGCCAGGGGCGGTGTTTAATCGCGCTTTCGTGCGTATATATTTTCCTGTGCTTTTTATTATACGGCACGAGAGGATGAATAATAGTCGGGATCCTTTCCAGCAGACCCACAATACGCCTTATTTTACGCTTTTCGACATGCCTGATACTATTAGCCTACCGCCCTGGTTCAGTTCAATGACAAAACCAATATTTAAAAAAAACTACACATAAAACATAATGAAAAAAAATAAGTAAACCACAACGAGAAACAGCAGGACGTTTGCGCACGAGAACGATAACGATGGTTTTATAACACGGTGCTTTCGGAATTAGAACGAGTGGAGAAGAAAGGAAGGATAGGAAGACGATAGTAAAAGTTGAAAATAACACCCGAAATCCATTAGACACACACTCATTCATTCAAACAATGAACAGAAACAGATTAGCTAGCCGCATGTCATGTGTACAGGCTGTTTGAAGGTGTAAACTGCTGGAAGGTAGGCGTACAGCATAGGTAGATTAACGGTAAGGTCGGTAGACATTAAGGACATTTAACAGAATGACAGATATAGCAATGGGACAGATTGTTAAGGATAGTAGTGGTAAACTAGAACGTACGCGAATGAAAGAAGAATGTATGAACAAGGGACAGCATGTATGATTGATTGAGAGTGGGATCGTTTCCAACATCTACTTTAACGTGGTTGCGGATAGATGGTATGGATGAGCCAGTTGAATGGTCGGGGGATTAAAATAAAACTTTAAAAAATGCATCGAATCGAAGACGAGGAAGGCAAACAGATGATACGCGAGCGTCAGATGATACGCTGGGAAAAGAGGGATTGCATGTGCAACAACCAAGTGTGATAGATTATTGTTCAAGCTGGCGATACGAGGCAGCGGACGCGGTTAGCGGTAAACGGTCGAAACAGCACGTGACATAGGAACGATGGGGGTGAGATAGAGAGTAGGGAACTAATTACATGCTTAGCAGGGCACTTCGTCTTCGGAACAACTCGCCAGCTCTTCCAGTAGCGACAACAGCACAGGAGGGCAATGACACAAATAACGCCCAAGCGATATCAAAACAATATGCAAGTACACCCAACATGACTGTCGTGATTTATTAGCTTATCAATTTTTAGCGCTAAAGGGACAAGAAGGGGTCAGAAAAGTGTGTTAATATTCATTTAAAGTATACACATAAACCTCATCGTAGTTCCAGCGCAAGGCTCGTTCACATTATGGCTTGGGCAAGAAACGCTTTGCGCATCTACACGAGACAACAATATTATCATATGAATTCTAAGTGAAGACGGTATCGATAACTAATAAACTCGCCAAGGCATTTAGCAAGTCGCCAACCATCAACGAGCAACGGTAGACACACGAACACGAAAAATATAACAGTTACAAAGACTCTTAGCAGGAACATGATGGTTTCCAATTTCCTCCGACTGCTCGAGGTAACTACTGTAAAGAGCGTAGAGGACAGGTGCACAAATAAGACAGCGTGATTTACAATACTCAATCTTAAATATTCTCACTTATACAACACAAGTCATTTACGTCCAACTTTACACGGCTAGAGGTACTCTTCCATACGAACCATGCACAAGGGCGCTTCATTATTTCTCTTCTTCTCCCTACCCTTCAATCGGTGGCCACGTTTCTTCCGAATACACATTTACTCACGGACCGGAAACTTGGTCCGGCTAGGCTAAGAAGTACCGTGACATTTGCATAAAATAAATTATATAAGCTCAAAACATCTCATCGCTTGCGGTCAATACAAGAAAGAAAGCCAGCTAAGAAAGCTAAAGAGAACAGCTTTTTATGAAAAACATGAATTGAAGAAGGTAGACTTTATTTATGTCCGTCTTTTTTTTTCAATTATTCTGTACACGTAATCTTTCTCGTTGGATGCTAGTCGAACAATGCCTACAAGTAAAGCTTGATCAACTCATCACTAACAGCGGACGGAGCCAATATGCCCAGGTCAGTAAACAGGAGAGTAATATAATTTGGCGGTGTATAGTCTACCATCGGGTGTGCCTTCGCTTTGTCTCTCAACGTGTTCTTATTATACTGCAATAGGTAAAATTTGGTAAAGGTGAGGAAACGATGTCAATCGGATTTTCAATTTCGTCATTACCTTATAATCATCCGGCAGGTCTCGCTGGTTCAACGGATACAATCGGCAGAATTTAAAACTCTCAACCAGCGCATAGAACGGTTTCTTCATTTCCCTCGCACAGATAGCCATCGTGACGGTCCCAATGCGATTGATGATGCCACCACTTTCTACTACGCCTTCCGCGCCAACCAGCACCATATCGACCGTTTCCATTACGTAGCCAATCGCTGTATCCAGGATAAGCGTACAGTCGATGCCGGCCCTCTCCAGCTCCGCGGCCATCTGCTCGCTAAGTATCAAAAGAAGTTATTGGCTTTTTTGTTCAAGTAAAGTACAACATGTTCTCCGATCTTACCCATGGTGGTCCGGTGCACTGTATGTAATGAATACGTGAAAGCGTTTGTTATGCTGAGCTGCCAGGATCAGTGCCTCCCGGACGGTGCGCGAACGGGCGTGGGTCAAAATACGCTGTTTAAAAATAAAGGATATCATTGGTACACTCTGATAATGAATTTGAAGGAATGCGTCCCACTTACACATCCGTCGCTTATGAAGGTGATAGCTTGCTTGGCGATCACGTTTCGGCTCTCGAGAAGCTTGGCTAAGAACATTTTACCCCGATTCAACATGATATCGCGCACCTCGTCCATAGTTTTATCATCGAACTTGGCCAGCGTGATGAAGCGCGAGAAAAGTTCCGTCCCCGAGACGACCGAAGTCATCGGCTTGTCCGTGTCGCGCATTGCACGCACGGCAGACTGGATGGTCGTGTGGAACTCCTGAACCGTGTCGACTGAAATTGTAAATTATCATCGGATGTTATGTACCACGAGCGGTGATTTTCCTTACACTTTGTTTTCTCTAGCACCATCAGCAGGGTCGTCATCGCAGCAATACCGGGCGACATGTTATCATCCTTCTCGAGAATACTGACAAAGTGCTTAGCAACATCTGCAACCAGTATCAGGTAATAAAATTTTCTCTTCAACGTTTGATTTTTCTTCTAAAAAGATCTCACCGAATTGTTGGCTGACTTCCTTCATGATTTGCTCTCAGCAAATGAATTTCACCGTGGCAAATTTTTAAAAGTGCACGCAAGAATGATTGCTGATGGTGTTGTGTTGTTTGTTTACATCCTACTGAGAAAGTGACAGACAAAGACGTCGTACACAGAAGGGGCCGTAACTGATGTCGATGTAGAATCATGTTCCTTTTTGTTTAATTGTGGGACGCTTGAATGAAAATAGAACATTTAATTTTAGTTGTTGGCAATAGCGATTTGAAAATTGTTTCGAATGTTTCTGTTTTCTCAAACTTCAATCCAAAACGCACGCAGCCATTTGAAAGCGCAGCCATTTGAAAGCGCAGCCATTTTAAAACGTCATTTGTAAACGTCAATCCGAGGACTGCTGGGAGCGAAAGAGAAAGAAGAAGATGGCCGAAAAAGAGAGTTTGACGGTTCAGAGGAAAAAACAGTTCGAGTTTGCGTTCGATGTTGGTCGGACGGTTTTGTGCTCGGGTTTGCCGTGTCATCAATTTAATTGCGTTTTGGATCGTATCCTGATATCAATATCCGCTTTCCACAATCTGCAAAGGTACGTAACGATGCAGCTTAGCTGATGATTCCGTTGCTTGCGGTACACAGTTATGGAGAAGTTGGCCTCTTTGTCGCTGTCGGCCAGCTCCTTCCGTCCATTTTGTGGATAAGCCATATAGAGTTGGCACCATCATCACGGTGGCTCGAGTCGATTTCAACATGGCGGCTCGCTGACGATCGAACGTGCTGTAGACATTTTCTACTCCCCAAGGACGGTATGGACGACCTTGGGCTTGCGTTTTTGGCCGCAGCTATGGATTTCCATTGCGCGATTTGAAAAAGTCAAAGGTGTCGCAGCCTTGGCTGGCGATATTGTTTAGGGTTTTGCAATTTCCTCCAGTGAAGAAAAAAAACCATCATCCCATCCCATCAGGGTGCTTCGGTTGGCTACTGAGACTGACACCAAATAGGAGAGAACGAGAGGTCGGGTGATTGTGACATCCGGCTGCACTGTTTCCACCCGTAATTCTTTACGTCCGCTGGTCGAATATGCTGGTAGTTCTGTTTCGGCCAATACGATAAAACATCGTCTATGTTGGCTTATGTATTTCTGAACTGAACGCATGTACATTAATTTCCTGGCAGGGTCACTTATCGTTAGAAGTTTGACTATTGTTCTGTAAATTTAGAGAAATTGTAATCTCTTCTATACATGCTCATTGCAAAATTTCTTTTTAAAATTTATCGGGCTCAAATATAAAAGATTATTCATCGGAAAACAATAAATAAGTTTAAAAAAAGTCGTTTATCATTAACCGCTCGTAAAGTTGCAAATTCCCACTACATAGTGCAGTCGTACGACGGGAAATTTAAATACGCGCATGATGCACGTTTTTCTTTGTTAAACGAACTTTTCAGTCCGGACGCCTTCCATTTATTTGATTGTAATTAAACGTATCCTCGTTTGTTCTTTTCTTTTCTATCCCCAGGTAAATTCTTAACAACAAGTAGCACCAACACCAATGCGCCCCTCTACCTGCCTAGATAGACTTTGTTCTTGGCCTGCCACGATGAAGTAGTAGTGGAGACCGATTGCATTCGGTTCTATCTGTGCGTTTTCTTCAACGTCTCGCGAAAAGAGTTAAAACTGTACGCGAGGTGCATTTCCGTGGTTTCACGCGTGCGACACAAACAACCACCCGCAATTTACACACCCACGCGTACGAAAGTATGCAGTCGAATATGTTTTTCAGCTGACTGTTGACAAGCGCCGTGGCTCTGTTCCTCCCCCTCGTGGTGTAAAGCCTTTTCCCCGAAGCTGATACGACGCGTGCGTTCCTTCGATTGTGCAAGTGCGTCCGTGGGTCGCCAAAAAGGGTGTGTGTGTGTGTTTGTGAAAATCGTTTTGTTACCCAAGTGTGTATGTGTGTTCGGAAAAACGGAAATAAGGCGAGTGTGTTTGTTTTGTGTTGTGTGTCGTTCTGTGAAAAGTCGGAAGGAAAACGCGTGAAAGATTGAAAATTGTAACAACGAAAAAAAAAACCAAATCGCGAATCTATCTTCAATCGAAACTAGTGCACTCCCAGTTCACCGCATTGCTTAGAAATACAGGGATTTAACTATCATTACATCCATGCTTTAAACGAAGACCCCCCCCCCCCCTCCCCTCCTTATAATAGATTGTATTCGGGTGTTTTGTTTCACCTTGATGCGTACATCCGCTTTAAGCAACGTTTCTCTGCGGGTAAGCATGGAACAAGTAACAAAAAAGAAAAGAAAAAACAACACCATCTGTGCGGTTTTCCAAGATGTCACGCACCGCTAGAGTGCCCGTTTTTGTAGGTCTTTCTATAGGCACATCTCTTTCTCGCACACACCACCCTCACGGGGACCGTTTTGACGTCGGTCTCCTCGGCAGGAGGGGTTTTTTTTTTCTTTGCCCCACGCGACGAACACGTCGGAAAACCAACAGACCAACAGCAGGAGGAATGTGTGCAGGAAAAAGTGCCCACAACTGTAGCCAGCGTAGTGTTGGCGTTTGCTCTGCTGTGTGCGCTAGGTCTTGGGACATGCGCGCCACTTGACACCGTTTTTGTGTGTTCTTCCCTCTGCTGGCTGGTTCCCTTCACTATTATCTGATTGAAAGCCTCCTATCCTGCGCGGAGGGGCGAAGAGAGGCAGACGAGCGAGTGGACCACCAATACCCGTGCGCGGCAAGAAAATGAAAAAAAAGGTCCAAAAGGAGATAAATTGGCCACACCATCGGTTCATGGGCGGGTGGGGCTGCAACCCTGCGTAATCTATTTTCTTCTAATCACCTCCCTACACACACACACCACGGACGCTTTTCCGCTGACAGTGTGCGGCGGCAATTGGTGTAGCAGTCACGGGATCCCGCCGATGGCACTAGAAAATTGTTATGACGAGTATATGCCATCCAATCCAATCGGTGACGTCTGTCTCACTCAGAACGGGCCAATCGAGTATGGTTACACCGCTAAGGTTATGTGCGATGAACCACGGAAACAGTCATCGCTACCGAGCCCCACCAGCCAGGGGATGCTAATCCGCGCGTCGTCTTATCTCTTGGCGGCGAGGGCAGCCTCTACTCGGGGTGAGGGTTCTCCTGCTGCGTCGTTGCTGGGCCTGCGAAAAGGAGCGCCTTATCCGCCTTCTAACCGCATCTTTTCACCGACCAAAGCCAAACTGTTGGATTTGATACTGGTCTGCCGAGACAAACAATGGCGCACAAACAAACTGTTGATCAGTGGGTGTCCCTGTAGTGTTTGTACTGCATTTAGCTGATAAAAGTGGAACGGAATTGTAATATTGAAAACAAGCATTCTTGCCCGAAAAAGATCCCATTTCTATTGCAAAGCTGTTTTTAAATCATGCCGGTTCGAAATTCCCCTTTTTCTAATTGCATCTGCCAAGAAATATACAGCTAGATGAGTACTTTTTGGACTCGCTGTAAAATGATTGATTAAAAAAGAATATCTAGAATAATGTTCATTTCTTGTTACTAACGAAATAAGCTAGCCTTCATATGAACAAAACAAAATGGAGGGGTAATTTTCCTCCTTGATTTTAACGTTTGCCAACGAAATTAGTGCCATTTCTCAGTCCGTGCGTCATGCTTATGATAAAAGAGCATTTGAAAATGTTTGCCCCGTCAACTCAAGCAGATATCACGTCAAATACACGCCAGCTCTCGTAGAATGTAGTTCTTTGTCAGCAGGCTGATTGCGTTACTGCTTCCTACTTCATTGTTTCCATTGTACAGCAAAAACGATCTTGACGATTTTTCCTCCCCCTCCTCCTCTAATACTTTTTTTTTTTCTAGTACACCATCGGGTGTGACATTTATTGGCGTAAACTATCCAGGACTGTCCTTATCTGGCACCGTTTGCTCTGCGAACGTGTGCAAATGGTACCGAAAAAAACAACAAACAAACGTCGCCGCTAGTTGAGCTTCACGTGGCACGACGGACGCACACGCTTCGCAGGCACACACGTGTATTGGTGCGCAATGGGGCTGCGAATGAAAGAAGCATTTTGTGAAAATACACAATGCCTGGCTCCGTTTAGCGTGACTGCTGCTCGAGGCAGGTGAAGTACTTCTAGTTTCGCCGGACTGGCTGGCAAGCGGGAAAAGCCTCGGGCCAGGTCCTTCCGAAAGGTCGAGCCTTGCTGGGAAGTTTCTTCTCATCACGTGCCATTGCTTCGTGAGCGAGATGCTCAGTTGCTTAATGCCCTTCTGTAGAAAGCCGTCCTTTCCCGGCAGGCTGTGGATGAAGTGTTCATTTATAATATTTCCTCCATGGATGGATGGCACGTGGATGTACGACTCGTTGTTTTAACCTCCATCTGGTCAGGTTTTCTTGTTTATCTTCTCCCGTGTTCATAAATGTTAATGCACACACACACCATCCAGGCCACAGAAGGAGAGCCCCAACGACGATGGAATGAAAGGATACAGGAAGGCGGAAAAAATGTGTTCCCGACATCGACCGGAAAGCAAATTACACCCGCTGTGACCCTCACGCGATTGATGAGGGCCAGTCTCAAGGGATCCTGTGGAGCGATATTATTGTCTAGCCTCCCTCTGGCCCTGCTCGTTCAATTGCAATTCTCGTCAACTGCAGACTCTGCTCTCAAAGTCATACTTTTTTTTTCCTTCTCCCCGGTAACAAGATTCACAGGGATGGCCGATGAACCGTAAAGGCACACTCACATACACTGGTGTGGTTATAATTCCATCAACCTTTTCCCCCCAACTCTACTACAAGGAGAGGTAAGGCGAGATCCGTTTGCCGAGGAAAAGCGCGGCTGAGTGGAACGGAAATTAATATCGAAGCGAAACGCGGGCCAAAGTACAAACCATCCGACCGAGGCATTCTTTCTTTTCCGCCAGAACGCGCACTCCAGCGAAAGAAGGAAGATGGGATGTGGGGACTAAGATATAGAACAAAAAAAAAAAGGATTTTTCCACACCAACTCAAAATTTCAAGGTCAGATAGTGTGGACGGTTGTTGTATGCCAAGGAAAGGAAATATGAGAATGTGCATGTAAAGATATAGACGTGGGGCTTGTGGAAAATCGTATTCTACGCTAAAATGGAACTAATGTGGTTCGATGTGGTTGAATGAGGAAAAATAATTGTTGGAAAATGCAACAAATAACAATATGTGGTTGCTTTAAATTTAAATGAAAAAAAATCTACTTTAAAACGAAATCCTTTGCTACAATGTGACACAGAAGAATTATTTGAAGCTTGTATTTAGTTGATACTATCTTGAAATAAATAAGATGTATAATCTTCTACACTACTGCACGATTAAAATTGTAGAACAAAGGAAGAACAAAATTGGCTGAATATTCACCTTTTTTGTTGCTTATTCATGATCATCTCCGTACATCCATCATCCACCGCATGAGACTGAACGATTTTTTTTTGGGCTGGATTCGTGATCACCTCTCTCAATAAGGAATAGAAGAACCGAGGAGGAGGACCGTTACTTTTTTATCCTCTCGAAAAATCTTGGATTTTCACCTGCGCACACGCTTCACGAGTTGGACTGACCACGGGGATCCGAACGAGCCCAAGGAATAAGGGCAAAAAGCGACAAAGTTACACCGCCTGACTGACGGGAATGGAGCTGCACGGTGAACCTAAGGTGACTAAGCGGGTGAGAAGAAGCAATGATGAGCATTTCTAGGCAAACTTTCGTGATCTGCTCATAAGCCGGTGGTTTGTGTTTCACCAAGTTCGAAGAGTTTTGTGTTTAACTTTCTCATTAAAAACTATCGAGCTGGTAATCACGTATAACCAGTTTCAAAGTCAAAACAATACTTACTTAAGGATAATGATTTACTCCATTAGCGTAAATTAAGTCATATTCAAAAAGTCTCGCCGTTGTCGTTCGTCTGTCTTGTATTGTGTTTGAAGTAATGGAATGGGGTTTCCCACATTTCTTGTCGTACGTTCCCAGCGGGAATCAAATGAATTGTGCGCGGAAGACTTTGACTCGATTGGGGAACAAAAGGCCGGAGTCGCGTTAATCGTAGATGTAAAGCTGCCTTGCACGAACACAAGAGAAGTCCAACCAAGAGGAAGATCAAACATTTTCGGTGGTAATAAGCGGCCACGGACGACGAAGGCAGGTCGGGGTCGTTGCAAGGAAGAGAATTGCAAGTTGATTTATACTGGAATACAGTCGATTCTGATGCTTGCCGGAAGATTCAATTTTGTTTAATGCATTCGTGAGTTTCATATTGTGCCCCGCGTCATTCCATCGTCCGCCGTTCGATGTTGTAGTTTACCATAAATGAAGGACAAAGAATGGGGTGGAATAAAAAGGAAGTCAATGAGGAAGATTTTTTTATGCAACCAAAGTTCGCTTTAGAATCCGATATTCAGGCTTGTTGTGAAATGAAGGTATAAAAACCCAACTTTGTGGCCAAAGCTTCCACAGACAGAATGCTCGTCTCATCTACTGGTGTTCCAGATGTTGAACACAGGTGAAAAAGAAATTCAATTTTTTTTTTCATAAATACGAAAATAAATTTAAACTATTTGGAAAAATTTATAAAACATCTCTACTCTCCACCGGTTGTAGAATAAAGTTCCCCAAACTTTTACTACCTTAATTTGCAAAATGTAGCTGTCCCGACCCGCAATGCCAAAGAAAACTACTTCAGACCTTCCCTTCCTTACAAATTAGTGCAAAATGCGAACATGTGTCTGCCTCGGGAGAATAATAATATCCGTCCGACGAGAGGCCTTAACACAGGATCAAACCCAAACCCCATTACGGCGCGGCTCCGGTGGACGGTGAAGCAGGAGATAGAGCGAGAGGGGCGAAGAGAAGGAGCTACATCATCAAAGGCCACCAGTCCGTTGGAATCGAGCGAGACACGTCCATCCGCTGGTCGCAAGCGCTTAGATCGTATTCTTCACGCACCGTGCATGGCGAACAGGAATTCAACGAACTCTGAAGGTCTTTTCCATTTATCATCAAAGCCTGAACCAACACCAACAAAAACAGGAAAAGGAAAAGCAAAAGAAACACCATCTTTCCAATCAAACGCGTGTACCGTACCGCTTTGTTCCGTTTGGAGCCGCCTCAAACCGAAATGATTGATCCTTGGTTTTCGGTTCTCTTTCCTGCCTCCTCCCCGTTCTCGACTTCTCGAGCCGCTTCCGCCACCACATGGAAATCATTGCATGTTCTCAAAATAATTCCACATGCCAACTTTCAAACACGCTTCATCGTCAAATTGCCACTCCATATGACGATTGGGCTTGATGGAAATGGCGTATTTATTCTTCGTAAGGCCAGGAGATTTAGCAAACAGTCTTTACCATGCAACAAAGGTCATTCCTTCGAATCCCGTCTTCCTCCATTCGAGGCTTCCGAGTTTTTCCATGGTAATGGGTTAAATAATTCAGCAAAACTGCTTAATGCTTTAGGACGTCAGTAAAGATCCGATCAAATGTGAGAAGTTAACGCCACTTCAGAATCTCCGATTTCCGCCGAAGTGTTTTCGAAGGTTGCAATTGAATAAATCGAATACTGGAAAGTTTGTGAAGCAAGGACAATTTCAATGCTTTGAAACAATAAACTGTGTAATTAAGGTTCAACGAAGCAAACGGACGGACGGGTGTTTCCTGGCAGAGTATCACCATACAAGGGATAATCAATTGTCAGTTCTGACATCGTCATGATGTCTAGAATTCCTTCCCCCGTTCCAGGTGGTTGGATCGGCAAGGGCGGAAAAAAAGGGGTTTGGTTTGGCATCAAAATTACGCTCTAGTCGTCTTTGGCGTGTTTGAGGTTGAGCGGCTCTACCTTGTTGAACTTTATGTCTCAAAAAAATACGAATCTGTTCATACCCGCAGCGTGTTACTACTTACGTATACGTATATCAATACGATCAATCGATCGTTCCGGCATCATATGGCGCGCATGTGCATAAACGGCAGCCGGGCATGTCTATCTGTTGCTTCGTATTCGAACTTATTCGTGCCCAACTTCCTGCTGGCGCTATAGATTTCCTTCTCGCCGTCCGTGCCGCAAAGTCCTTGGCGTGTTTCGTTTGCACCGAAGGAGAAGAATCGACGGGGTAGGAAACAGTGCAGCTGAAGGGGAAAGACAAACGTGTGTCGCGTTTATGCTAATAATTGTTTCGAATGATCTGTTCCGTGCTCTCACACTTTTTTTTGCTACTTAACATTTCTTGAATAACGTTGCTAGTTGCTTACCTTCGACCGTGATCACGTTACAGCTTTAGTTATAGTTAGTTTAGCTGTCAACATTCGATAATCTGTTGATTTAAAGTATATTATGTTGAACATAATTTTTTAGAGTAAGGTGCTCCGTTGTTTGTAAGTGATTCCAGCAGTTGCAAACGCTTGAATAGCATTTTTTTTGTTCCCTTTAAAAAGCATTTCGTTCACTTATTATATTCTGGAACATCTAAAATTTAGCTCTAAATGAGAGTCCTCTAAAGCAGGTCTCCAGGAACACCACCCTTATTGACCAAGGTCAGGTCAATTTATGTGTGTATGTGTGTGAGTGTCTATTGAGGCTCTTGACTTTACAAGCTTTACATTACGGTAGGGAAGATGTGTGGTTCGGTTTGAAGCTTAGCATGAAAGCGTTTATTTGTCTAGTAAATTCTTATCTATAATCGGGTTTTGCAGGGTAGAATTTTAAATTGATCAAGGCTAGTGTGGTGTCTTATATTTTTATCTAACAATGTATTAACTGTTGCTCCTCTCCTTTTCTTGTTTGTTGCAGATAATTCTACAGTTCAATATTCCCGATTGACATTTCTATACGGTAAGTCCTACATTAAATTAGCGCTATTTAAAAAAAAACTGTTTCTTTAGTATTCGTTTTAGAGCAAAAGCAAAAAGCTACAATTATCAGAAAACGTGAAATTCTGTTTGAAAAATCAGAGTTTTAGGACAAACGCCAATCCATCAGCAGCTCCCCTGCTCTGTTGGAAAGACTTCGGTTGCTTGGATGTTGTGTTTGTTGATTAATTAGATTTCATGCCGCAGGCAAAAGGAGAGTTGTTTTGCAGAGCACGGCCTTCTGCGTTGTTGATGGTGCCCTGCGGTCGGGAGTGGTAGTTGTGCCTCCTCAAAGCCCTTAAGGCTCTCTCTCTCTCTCTCTCTCACCAGTCGCAGTCGTCGTTGAAGATTGTCCGGCGGTGACTCCGGTGGAGGTGTTGGATGTTGTGTTTGTGGTCGTCGTCGCGGTTACGGCCTAACGGCACATTCGACGCTCTGGTGTGTGCTGGTGCTGTCGCCGAGCAGCGAGCAAGGTCGATGCGAAGGAATGTCCTCCCTTCGTCGTCATCCCCACTATTTAAACTGTTGGCACGGTCCATCGCGGTCTTATCTATGCCTCTCGCCCGTCTTCGACCGACGTGTACTACGTTTATCGCTACACGTCCCCATGATGGTGATGACTTGCTGTGCTTGCTTGTGAATTTGTGTGTGTGTGTTGTGTGTCGTTGGGAGCTTTTTTAGCGTGTTTATACTAACGATGCCCGAGCGAGATAGAGAGGAGAAAAACAAGGAAGGCACTATAAAAGGATGCGACGGGAGAAGACGGAAAGGTTGTTGTTTTTTCCCCTTCGAACCGCGAACGGTTCTGTCCCGTCTCGTCTTAAACTTCGTCCCTATCCCCAGCCCCGCCTTGCTTTGTTTCGGAGCACACGCGCGCACGAACACACGAGCAGCAGGCGCGGGGAGGGGGGGGGGGTGTGGTTTGTGATGGGAAAGAAAAACAAAATCCGCACTGCAAATCGAGTCTCAAGACAACGCCGACTTGCTGTGCTTCTACTTGTGGGCCGCTGCCTTCTGTTTCCCTTTATGGTCCTACTCAACCCCCAACCGTTCGACCATCGTCCACACAAAGTTTTTTGCATCGTCTAACGTCAAGCACTGCGAGCCAACGGCAGCTAACTCGCGGAGCACGCGTCGTCGTCGTCGTCGGAGATCTGTTGGAGTGTGGTAGGGCGGAGGGAAGGAGGTGGGCGGAAATAACACACGTCGTCATGCAGGTACGGCTGCGATGACGATGGCTGTGCGCGAGTGTGGAAAGCGAAGACGATTGTCTCTTGGTGGGGCAAAAGAAAAGACCGGTCGCGCGAAGAAGGGATGAGGGAATATTTGTGTTTTTATTTATCCCTCCCCTCCTCCCCATCCATTCAACCCGTTCGATAGTTGTCTCTCTCTCTCTGGGGGTGCTTCTTTTTTTCTTTTTTTTCATGCACCTTTTTCCTATTGCCCACGGCGCGGAGGGATCGCCTTTAAGGTCATCGTGTCGTCGTCGCCGCCGTCTTTGCAGGCGTAAGCGCTTCCTTGGTGGTGGTGTGTGAATTAATACGGAAACCTGAACGAATGGGTATGTGCGTGGACACAGACTAGAAGAAAGAGTGGGGAGGGTAGGTGGTGGTTGGTGGTGAAGGAATTCCACGCCGAGCACCTGTCCGCATTATGGTTCTTATAGTGCGGGAGCATGAAGGGGAGGGGCGAGCAGTGTAGACGTGTAGGTCAGCTGGTTTGGTATCCACAGTCTCAGCATCATCATCATCATCGTCATTTTCACTACCGCTCTACTAGACTGTGTATAGTAGTGTGATTTGTATTGCATCGATGATTGCGACGTTTTGCTCGTGGAGGATCTGAGCTTCACAATTTGCGCAACAGACAAACGTCAGCGAAACGAACCGCTTATCATCATGAGCAAACTTTTTTCTTGGTTGCCTTTTCATCGTCAGTCACATTGCTCGGATGTTCGAGGCATAGTTCCTTCAAGTGCCAAAGTTCCTCATGTTCCAACTTAAGTATTGATACTTGCAAATATCAACTTATTTCGTATGGTCAGTTTAAGTATGGACCAGTTTTAAAATAAATCACAAATTCGAAATTCTTCTTACTAGCTTCCACACGATTAAAAGATACATTTGTTTTAAATAATCTATGGCCCCTGCGCAGTCTAAAGTTTGGTCCTCAATACTGGATGCAATGAAGTCTGTCGACTGTGGTTCCTCCCGGAAATCACGAAGATCGTGCGATTGTCTTCTTTGCATCAGTTCACTCTTGCATCGATTTCGCTGCCTTGCCGTCACTCGAAGTTAGAATGTTTTTTGTGCGTGAGCCAACGACGTCCAGGGGCTGCCCTGCTGCTGCTACTACCACACTTCAATGACTCCATCGCCAGTCAACCGACGCTGATCGTATTACACCGACCGACGTTGTTGAAGGCGGAAAAGGAAATGCTGCTTTGTTTGTCTCGTCTCCTCGCCAGGGGGCGAGCGATCAAAGGGAGGGAGCGTGGGGAGATATTTAACAAATGATGGTGGCAAACGTAATTGTAACCGACTGCGGGTTGTGTTAATATTGGAAGTTATTTTGTAAAATATGAATCACGAAGACTCATCAGCTCTTGCAATTTTAGGCGAAACTATGTTCTGTTTGCATATGATTTTAGATGTTGATATCAATTAAAATAATAATATTAAAATATTTATCCAATGTTGACATAAAAAGATGATATTTTTTCCAAGATTGTGTTGCTGAACATGTGTTTTACTTCAATGCATTTGCTTTAGGAGGCTTTTCGCTCCCTGACCTAGGACAAAAGAAAATAAGTTGCGCCGTTATCGTTTTCCCGGGGCCTGCAATGTCTGAACGATCGCACTGCTGGGACGAAAGAAAGTCTGCCAGAGAATAAAGGTGTGAGAACCGTTCGAAACTTGCCGTGGTTAGAGTGTTGGAAGGAAAGTTGACCCCCAGGAAAACTCGGACCTCTCCCTCCCTGCAGCAGGTTCAGAATGACGCCGCAGACTACAGGGAATTTCGATTTATCATATCCTTTCTTTGCTCTGCCGAGTCGTGGTGGCGGCGGGAGGTTCTCTATCGTCTTCCTTGTGTCGGGATGGAAGTTAACCAACATAAAAAAGGAGAAGAAAACCCTCTGCTAGTTACAAGCTGCACATTCAGAAGACACGACGAGCGATTTTCCAACGCTTCTTTGTATGCGACGGAAAAAGCACTGGCGGTTTTCTTTGTTGGAGCCTCTGCTCATTTCTTTGTGGACGGATCGTCAACAGTGTTTGGCTTTTCCTGGTTACTGTCCAACTAGTTGGTAGTGCTGTTCATGACAATGCTTCCTTCCTGGTTTGCAAGACGGCGGCACACGGAACACTGAGGGGTTTAAAATAAAGCCAAAAAGCCACACCACCGGAGGCACAAGAGCAGGAACGGCATTCTCGAGTGGGAATTAACTGGGCGATTCGTCCCACGCGCGCACTACTTGTCCTTCACCGTTGAGGTTACGTTGTGCCAGCGCTTGTGCACTATTCAAGGAACAAAAAGCGTCGGTTCGTTTGCTGCTGCCAGATAAAAAAGACACGGACAACGGAATGATTCATAAAGGATTTGATGAACGGGTTTAAGGAAGTCATTGGGCTTCAAAAAAGGTTCAATTACAAATTGTTCAAGTTGATTAACTGTTACTTCTTCATGATGCTGATGCTGGATCAGAAAATTACATCATCTTTCGTGCTCTGTTTCTTATCTCTTGTTAAGAAGTTTTTTGGGTTATCTTTTCCTGAATTGTAGTTAGTTGTTGAACTTCTACCACTTCCTCGAACACACCACCTCGTGGTTCGGGGGATGTTATTATCATGGTTTCTCTGATAGCAAAAGATAACGTGCTCAAGCGATAAGCATTCGTTATCGAAAAGCCTAGAAAAAGCGATAACATGATTTTCTTCCATGTCCATACGGACACAAATGAATCATCGTTTTCTCCCCAGCAGTGTGCCCAAAAGGAAGATAAGCAAAACCGCATCCTTTCTTGATACTCCGTTCGTTGATGGTCTTATTTCCGGGGATAGTTGTGTTACGAAAAACTCCCTCTTATGTGATGTCTAAACTAAAGTACCTAAAATTAATATTGAAATCATAAACAAATTACAAGGGATTTGGTTTCCCAGAAGTGCTAACTAGTCGAGCCAATACGCAGTGTTCCAAGTCCGTATCCGTTGTTATTACGTGCTTTGGAATACTATTGCGCTGCGTTTGAATATTTCGCCTTTCTGCGCCGCCATCGCCTCGGCGTGTGTGTGTGTGTGCGTGCGCGGCGCTAATTCTTTGTAGCGCGAGTGGCGAGTCGGAAATTCGAAGAGGTACTGTACGTCACCGCACGGCAGACGGACAACCCCGCAGTCCACGGGCACACAAACGCACAAATATACGCCGCGAGAGACTGCAGCTCCTCATCCGTCAGCCGAGCCAGCTCAGCGCAAAGGCAAAATTAATAATAACATATGCCGCTGCGTCCCCTTCCTCTACCCCCTTGGGGCGGTCGTCTAAGAAGACCCTGCGGTGTGACACACAACAAAGAAAGGGTCTAGGCGGAGGGGTAGCGCAGACGGACGGAAGGGCGCGCACACAAAGCAATACGCGGAAAAGGTACACACGCGTGCAAAGCGCGAGCTCGTCCGTCGGAGGAACGAAGGGAGACACACGTGGTGGTGTCGTGAATGAAACGGCAGGTACGGTGAGAGCGATTCGCGCAGTTCGCGAGAGCAAGGTTGCCGTGAAATTGGTTCCCTCTCTTTCTTGCTCCCTCTTATGCCTTACTGTTCATCGTAGTCACCCTGTGTTTCGTGTGGCGAAATCGTACCGCACCGTTGTGTGAGCGAGGGAGCGAGTGAGAGCGTACGATTCGCGCGTGTAAGGTGAGAGCGCGACTCGCAAACGGTGAGAAACGTGCGCTCGCTCTCTTGCTCACTTTTAGACCGCTCGCCGTCCGCAGAGGTGGATTGCTGCGTTCGCCCGACGAGAATCGTCAGTTCGAGTCAAGTTGTGAAATCGTTCGGATCTTGCGGGAAACAGTCGCGCCCGCGGTCGCCCGTGTTGTTGCGTTGGTTGCAGTTTTTTTTTTTAATGCTGGTGTTGCTGGTGTGATATCTTGTGCACTGCGTATGTGTGGTGTGTCTGTCGCTGCCCGTGTGCTGTA
The DNA here is from genome assembly GCA_914969975.1 of Anopheles atroparvus. Classification (NCBI taxonomy): domain Eukaryota; kingdom Metazoa; phylum Arthropoda; class Insecta; order Diptera; family Culicidae; genus Anopheles; species Anopheles atroparvus. The sequence continues at coordinate 17,906,347 of CAJZCY010000001.1, forward strand.
CTCCATCTTGGATTCACAGAAAGTGTGCGCCAGAAAGCGCATCGTCGCAAGGCGAGTGGCGTCACCTAATTGATGGTAATAATTCCTGCCAATTCACGTAGTGTGTGCTTTAAGCTAAATAGAAAAGAAAAAAAATACATATAGTGCGCTTTGTATGTTCATCAAGCAGTCCAGTCCATCAAGCCGACGCAATTCGGAGGCCGTTTTTGATTGTTACTGGTTTTGCTCATTCCCGTTCATTGTCGCCAGCATAGGCATCGTCATCGTCATCGTCATCTTCATCATCGCCATCGCTTGTGGTGCTTCTTCTCTCCTCATTCGCGGCTTGAATTACTGCACAGTCTGAATTTGTCCAATTCCCTAGCCTACGGGTGGGGGAGAGATATTCACTTCACGCCTGATGGATTACATGTTTGTGTGTTTGTGTTGTGTGTGTGTTGTTTGTGTGTTGTGTGTGTGTAGCAAGATTTGATAGAAGGTTGCGCGCAGGTTACTTCCGGGAAGGGCCAGGCCAAAGACGGTAAAAGTTTTTTTCTATTTCGATTTTTCGCTTCGCTCTGGGTGGATTATTTTCTTCTGCTGGCTTCTCCATTGCCTGTCTGGTCTGTTAGAATTTCATCGTTTTTGTGTAATCTTCATCGGAATCGAAAAGGAATGAAGTCAAGGCACCGGACGAAAAAGGAGGCTAGCGCGCAGTAGTGGTGGTGTTTGATGGTGGTAGTTGGGCGTTCGATGTGGTGCGTCTGTTGTTCTCTCCATGATCTGATGGCTGGGGGGGCAGGTATGGTGTGGTTCGCCCCTACTTCGGTGGGTTTCTCTGGTGTGTTGCGCCAGCAGCAGCTTGCGTACCAAAAGGGGATTACAAATATAATATGCCCTTATGGCAAGGTCCAAATCCACACACGCACCATATAGATGTCAGAGTGGAACGAGCGCATATTGCGTATTTAGGTTCGTACCGATCTCAAAAAACGATCTGCGTGTGTGTTCCGTCTCGCGTGCAAGAAAGCAAATCGAAGTGTGCATTGGTCGCAATGATGGTGGGCGAGAGCCGTTTAAAATCGTATCGTAAAGGCGCATTTGTGTAAATTATCCTACTCTCTGCTTCAGCTCTAGAGTTTTGCGAAGCGGTAGTCCGCCCCACACAAGGGGACAGATTAAACTCGTTACAGTGTTGTAACACCGTCGTTACACTGTCGTGGCTGAAAATAAAGTGAAACTCATCGTCGCGTTGTGTGTGGCGTGTAGCACTCGGATGTGGTGCGTCTGTGTGCGCCCGTGCGCGTGCGCGCGCTATTTTGTGTGTATGCGTTGGTTACGTGTGTCCGAAATCAGCTGGGGGCGAACGTACGAAACGTTAACGGGTTGATAAATGGGGAATTTCAACATCAACATTATACATTACTGCGCGCTCTTATGGGTAACTTTGTGTGCTTGTGTGTGCTTGTGTGTGTGTTCATGTCGCATAGTTCTTACGAAATTTTGCTTTTACGCCATACGTCGTAGATGAAAGAAAGACCGTATCCAAAGGCGTGGATGCGAATTACGATGTCGAATGTAGTTAGCATCGTTTAACCTCTTTAGTATACGGTTAAATCCGGATAATGCTGTCCAAAAGTGGTTCAGTGGTAGTGCTTCTCGTATCGAATGATTCTTTCAGCAGTGTGTGCCAGGCGCAGGCTAGAAAACCACACCGTTCTGCTGTACTAAAGTGTTTGGCAAACAGAAATTCCCGCGAAGTATTAGTAGGCCGTGAGGCAAGCTGTAGAAACAAACTTAGAGTCTACTGCTGCTTTTAAAGTTCGTGAAATGAAAAAAATAATACACATCACGCCCCTTATCCCCCTTCTTACTCATGTTAGCGTGACACGACGCGACTGTTCGCGATAAAAATATTCGAGCCCCGCGAGCGACTGTAGCCATGTGCGTATGTGGTGCTAAATGCCTTTTTGTTTCGTTAAGGTGCTGCAGCAAGAAAGAAAAAAGGCATGCGAAGATGAGCTTCCCATTCACTATCCACCACCCTTCACCCAACGGCTAGCGAACGCGTCATCTTCTTGTGGCGCACTTGCAGGATTGGAGCAGTGTGGGATGGGATCGGTTATAAGAAACAGGGTGGGTTCCTCACGAGTGTTGGTGTTTTTGTACGGCACGAAACCGACGTCATCAGCTGGTGATCGTCGCCTACCACCACCACCACCAGCTGCTGCTTGTGTGTGCTCTACTTGTTATCGCTTATCAAACCTGTTTGCGATGCGATGCGTGATGTAAACTGGACTTAAATATGGAGTCCGCTGTAAATGTTTGGCGCCGTTGTTCATATTATCTCCCGTATCGGGGTGTGTGTATGTTTGGATCGATCGTGTGTAGGGCTAGCCGCAGTTACTTCGTCCTCCATTCCTAATATCGTGGCACTTCTCATCATCTGACGTGGTTTTTTGCTTCGTGACAACCTATTTGTGACTCTTGTATATTTTTTTTTTATTGCACTGGGCTACTTCTTTATACGTGGCTACTCGTCTCTCTCTGTAACGAAATCCCCATGTTCGCCTCCTCTCCCCACCTCCAACAACCTACTACTAATCCTTGGGTCCTCAATCCGCTAGCGAAAAATACAAGGTCTGTTGTTTGTTTTGTTATGGTTCTTTTTCTTTTTCAGTATGGTTTTTTTTTCTTTGAATCACAATCGCGAGTAGAACACGCGCCTTTTCTTGGCCTTGTGATGTACCTTTTTCATTCGTCGTCACCACCACGTTATCGCCCGACGGCTTACGATAGAAAGACAAAGCGGACTAAGGAGCGAGCGAGAAAAAGATGCATGTGGTCTGGTGTCGTGTTTGTTCGACTACCTCCGGCGGGGGTTTCTTTTGCGAATCATCACCACAAGCACGACGCTCAGGTGAAATGGGAACGGGTAGCTCGTCGATTAACCCTGCCAGATTAGGGGGGAATCGATAGTTGTGTGTTGTCGTACAGGCCAGTTCAATTTAAGAAACCCCCTCATGTCGAGTTTAGCCCGGAAAAACGGAACTTTCAGACGCGCTCTGGTCAGAGAAAATCAAAGAAGAAATATTACTTGATATGACGAGCAAACGATGACCGACATTTCTCAGCAGTGTACTAAAATAGTCCAAGCATAGCAAGAGCCCCCTGCCATATGTGCGCAAAGCCACCTCACGACAACTTCACACTTCCAATGCTCTGCACGCGCGCAATCCATTACGACGTGCCTCTATTTGCTCCGTTCGCGTTTTTCGGTCGAAGTGCGCGAAACCGAAACATACGTACGTGCACTTGGTGTGTTGGTTACCTTTCGGTTTTTATCAAGTTTTATCGGAGAGCTATAGGCTATGTTTAGCTGTCTCTCACACACTGCGATGGCCGGCCGCAGCACCACACGACAGAGACGAGCAGAAAACGCGAACGGTTCTGTTGTTTTTCGACGGTGGAAACAACGACGACGATCGCTTCGAAGTTGTGCAATCAGCATCGCTGGTTCGCTTGGAAAATCCGCAAAAATCACAGTGGTGGTTGTGTGTGACTGTGTGTGTGTGTGTGTGTGTATGCTATGAACGGCATGAATTTTGTTTTTAAATTCTTCGTGCTTGTCGCGTTTGTTTTGTTGTTTATTCATTTGGTTGCTCGGTCGACTCGACGCTACTCGCACTTGCTTGCTGCAAAAGGGATTTGGTGTTTGCGGAGGAAAGTTTAGCGACACGAACGTTATTAAATTCACTCCAATTTCGCCTCGTTCGCTTTGGTCGGGTTTTTCTCGAACAAGAATGTCGATGAAAATAAACTGTTGATGAAATCACCCACCCGCTTGGTGGCTGATGCAATAATGCGAAGGTTATGCGCACCGCCAATACCGAACACACGCAACATAGTTTTCAAAAATGGCTTTAATCAAAATTTATACACCTCTGTCATCGAACCTTTCCGATGTTTTTTTCTCAACATTCCTTCGTCCTTTTTGCGTTTCCATTGTGTATTTATTCCTTAATCCGCTTCGTCATCGGCCTTTGCGGGAGAGCTTCCAATGGGATTGGTAGAGAGGCCTTCGAAGCAGTCGATCAACTCACACACCGCGATGATGGCAACGGCAGAGGGATGTTTTCATACGAATTTCCAGCACAACTGCTGGTCTTCACCGCCTCCAGGGACCTCCAACCTCCACCGCGACATGCATGCTATGCTTCCGCCTGGGAAACCCTGCCCATCCATTCTTTTCCTCCATTTCGACGGCTGGTCGTTCCTGCGCCAAGTTGGTCGAGCGCAACTCCCGCGGCGAGATGTGGAAAACAGATGGAAACCGAACCGCGTTGGCATCGAGAGCAGCCCTTAACCCACCCGAACGACGACCAAGACGACGACGACGACCTGGAAATCCCTTGAGACGGTGAACAAAAAAACAAAACACATACTCGCAGATGCGACCCAACGATCGGCAGAAGAAGAAGGGTTCATCTCGGTGGAAACGGGGGAAGAAAAAAGTAAATGAAAGCATGTACGCCTTTCTTCCTCTGCCCTCCTCCCCCTTGTTCATTCTTTCTTCTTCCTTCGCTTTCTCGCAACGCACACACGTCCAGCCATCCACTACAGGACAGTCTACGTTTTACGTCCGTGCCCGGTCCGGGGTCCTTGGCCATTTTCAATGTTACTCAAGCACGGGAACAGTTGTGACTCCTCTCGACATGATGCACAGTGCGTAGAGGATCATCCCTGGTTGGATTTGGAGAGAGCTGCGTGCTGCCGGAGTGTGTGGCTTTTTGTCATGCGAGGAGGATTAATGAAACAGTTTATGACCCACTGATAAAGTGCGCATCCCTTGGGAGGCTACGGTGGGCAAGGTAAGGGGACGGAGGGAAGAGAACAAGAAACAAGAATGACCAGCTGCTTCTATATAACACTGCGATGGTAGGAGGAAAGCGCACGGGGAAGGCATTCCTTTTTTTTTATTTCGTAAAACATAGACCAGGCCTTTGAAGATGTATAAAGGCTGCGGTTGTCCCTGGTTGGGGTGCGGGAGTGAAAGAGTTCGGTAGCATATTGTTATGCTGCTGCAATAGTTGCTCTATCGAGGGAGAGGAGGAAGAGAGACATTCCGTCACAATAAAGCATGAGGTAGCGCGTTTTATAATTCGCTCTCTCATTTCATCTCATCTGCGCTCATGTGCTTTTCTCTCTCACTACTGCGAAAAAGAACTTAATGTTCTTCACGTGTCCAATTCAAGGGGAAAATCATCCCATAAGGCCATCTGTTCTGAAACGTTGAACTAGACTGTCTGGTAAAGGTGATGGATTCGCGGAGGGATGTTGCAGAGTTAGATTAATTTTTAATATTAATTCAAATGATGCATTTTATTTATAGTTACAAAAAATCTCATATTCATTCTGAAAGGTTAACTTTGCTACAGTGGAACTGGAAGGAATGTGTTTCTAGATTTTTCAGAGCAGTTGCAATGTGACATGTTGTTTTCTTTTCCAATACGTCAAAGCGAGCGATGAGACTGAAGCGTTGATGAGATGAGATGCGATGAGAAAAGATGTCTTACGACCTTCTCTCATCTCATATCTAGACGAGATGCTATCCTGCTCACTCTTCCCACACAATACGACACATCTCCGTCGTCGTGTAGCGATTGTTTGTTTTCCTATGCTTCCCTTTCGCCAGCAATCCCACCCGCACCTCAGCCCACCTCCCCCCGACAGTGTCCACTGCTCCGCATTACTACGGCAGCCGCAGTAACAGGGCTGCAGTTCTCCTTCGGGTGTTTGTTCGATTGGTTCCGATTCTCGAGTTTTCCGTCGGTCGCGCACGATCACCGTGGTCTTCCCCTTTTTTCATTCACCCAGCCCACCTCTGTTGATGGCCGTGGAGCTGCGTGCTGGCAGGGGCGGCGGGGTAGCCAACCCTTTTGCTCTCTGTTCACCAACCTGAACCGCCACTGGCCCCGGGTCCCGTATGAAGAATAAATAAAAGCTCACCATTTCCTCCTCCGATCGCGCAACCTCGACCTCTCCCCGTCTGACGAGGCCAACGCCGAGCCGCACACACACACACACACACGCAAACATACATGCAGAGGGTACAACGGAACGCGTCCCTCATACGTCTGTAGTTGAATGACCTCAAGCGATCGAGTTGCTCGGTGTAGAGTGCCCGGGACGGCACGGGAATCTATGCTAAGCTTCCTTTTTCTCTCTCTATCTCTCTCACTCCCTTTCGCTCTTTCTCTTTCTTTCTCTACCTTCCTGTTCCTTCGCATTTACCGTCCTCCATTAAGTTTTCCCTCTTCTTGTCTCCATCCCCATTTCCTTAGTGCCTCCTCCAAATCGCTTTTAAAGTTAGCTGGCCGGATGGCTGTTCTGTATCCCTTTTTGCCTTAAAACCCATCCATCTTCTATGTCTTCGGTTTGTTGCTCGTCATCATTCACTACGCTTATCCTACAAGACGGTCTCCAACGGTCACATTTTAATGTGACTGTCTCCTACGGAAACCACCAAGGAAAGCAGTGTAGCAAACTGGAGCATATTCTGCTTCGTTTAATTTATACAACACCTTCACCCCCCTCGTTCCCGGAGCGGAAAACTGTGGGTCACAGAGAGTGCAGACAAACGGCACCAGGACGAAGTCACAGTGGGTCAGACAACCATGAAACAACCAAATGAAATAAAGGTAGCATTAAGAACGTAAACGATGAATTAATTATGAGAGGTACGTAAGGGAAATGGTGCGTTTTTCCGTTGGTTCGTCGTTAGGTTTTGAAATTAAATGTCAAAATCTAAATGTTGCGGCCACTCGGATCCCACACCGTGCCCTCGTACGAACGGTGAAGCATTCAACCGCCTGTCACTTCATGCTGCTGCTGGTGTGGGTTCACAGTGCGCGTTGCTTTAGAAATCCGACACGCATTTTCCTACCCCCCTGCTAGGATGAGGGTGAACGCAGAGGGCCGCTCTTGCCGTCTCACCCCCGTGCCACGGTGCCAGAACCCCCCGACGCGGTTCTGTTTCTATCGAAACGCGTTGGCCTGCAAAGAAGCCAACGCGACGGAGAGCGAGCGCGGGCAGGGGGCAATGGTTGATAAGTAGTGCTGCTCTATATTGCCCAGGGGGTGGACGAGACGCGAAGAAGGAAGGTGATGTCTGCGCCGTAATTGTATTCCTTCCTTTTTCCTTCCGCCAGAAGCGCGCACTCAGCTTTCCGTCCCGGCAAATTCTGCTTTCGGCGAACGGCGGAGAATGCGCACTGGCCAGTTTTTGATGGGTTTACCTTTTCTTAGTGGTCGGCCCGGTTTACAACTCACCCTCCAGACGATCCGTCAGTTTCTGTTACACTTTTTCGGTTCATTCCGGACTTTTTTTTTTTCTGCCAGTAACCGAAACGCGATCGTCGAATTTTTGTTAAATTAGGTTTTTCAATTTGACTGGTGGACAAAGTCGCCAGTTAAGAAAGAGAAAAAGGAACACCCTAAAGCTTCGTGAAGAGGCACCTCCTCCAGCAATCGCATTCGTAAGAAACGAAAGTGAACAAACCAACAGCAGCAGCAGCCACTTGGAATTCGTTTGTTTATTAGATTAGATGATCAATTTCGTGGCAGATTTTTCTTTTCGCCATCATCTCTTTTAAGCTAAATTCGATTTGTGCTGTCAATTGTCGCTTTTTAATGAAGGTATGTTCACAGGACAAAAGAGAAAAGCATGGCGCATAATCTGTAGGTCCTCCCGGAGTTGTGCAGTGGTTGCATCGGTCGTTGAAGAGAAAAATTGACACCAAAGAGAAGAAAGGTGGCAACATAAAAAAAAAACCCTCATAAAACAAGGCGATTCGAATGTATAATTATCCCTGAAAAGAAAAACGAATGGTCAAACCTATTACTGAATGGGGATTCTGTGAGCGGGCGGACGTTTACTTGGGGATGGTAAAAATCATCTTAAGACTTTCGTTATTGCAAGAAGTTTGGGTGCTGCTTGCTTGCTTGCTTTGCCGGCCGTGGTAAAAGCAATCAAAGTGCAATAATCTGTCTGCAAAAAGTGGAAGTAAAAGGCGCAGCGCCGAGGGCTGGAACAAAGAGCAGTAATTAAGAGGCGAACGTAAAATTGGCTGTACGTGCCAGATTTGTATGAGTTTCTTAACTGAACCCACCGTTAGCTTTTTCTTCCTGTTCGGAGCACACCAAATACTGTGCTGCAGTTAGTACAGTTCCAAATATTGCTCCGCGATATTTGCGTCATTGAAATTATTGCACCAACGTTTCCACACAAACACACGTGTCTGCCACACTCCTCCTACACTGGCCCGACATATGGAAGGTTAATAATATTGATATGGGGAAATGAAAAGGAGAAGTATCGCGTAGTGCGCATATACGTTAAACAGAACTAGGTCGAAAGCTCTTAACGCGGTCATCCTTATTATCTTTCTCCGCTGCGGTCGTCGTTTTGGGTGGGCCTTCTTCGTACCGTTTGCGGTTGAGGGGTGGGCGTGGGTTCGAATGGTTGATACATGTGTGCAAACACATTACGGAATGCCTACCCGTAGTTATAAGCAACGCGATGAGTACGCAATAATTGTTGAATTTTTCTTCCGATACCTCGGTTTTAGGCTTCACGGCAGCCACAATTTTTGCAGCCTTTTTTCACATATTTCTTATGCTTCGTACATTCAAAATAATCCGTAGTTTATTGCTGCATACATGAAGGCATGAAACCACAACTGTTTCATGAATGGATCAATCCTTTTCTTATACACAACTCTTCTTTGCGTTTGAAACCAAAGATCGTTTACTAAAACTGTTTTTTCTTTTTCTCTTTCCAGGTACGTTAATGGTTGAAGTATGGTCTAATTTCTGAGGATTATTTTACACTGAGCTCGCTTTTAGAGGTAACTGAAGGAGGGGGGCTTTAATAAGATCTTCTAAACAGCAACTTCTTAGAATCTGTAGTATGTACAAGACGGCGATGTAGGCGATGTGTTTGGACGGTGCCAGGTGATGGAAGATTTGTAGACGCGACCTTACGACTAGGACATACGACTTTATCCTTAATGGCCACTTTAATGCTAAAATCATTCCGCTGCGTGCGTGTCACTTCTACACATCGCTAAAATAAAATATATTCCTTGAAGGTTTCTGTTTCCAATTTGAAACAACTAATTCTCACATCGAAAAGGGAAGATGAATGTAACAACAAGGAGAGAAGCGAAGAGGATTGCCAGCGCTGCTATTCTCCATGTGGTGGTGCGATCATGACTGCCGGTGGTGTGCGACGTTCATTTAAATCGATGCATTTGCGCCCCTCGAATCATCCCCAACCACCCCTTCCTCTTCACAAGCACGTTTTGAATGGAAGACGAGCCAACAGCCCAGCAGCGAATGAAACCCTTCCATATTCGATGTTCAAGGTCATTGGCCTTGGCGTGCCGCGAAGGAACGCGTAGGGGCCTTCCTCTTCGTCACTTCGCCTTCCCTCGAGCCTTGAGGCCCCGTGAAGGGTGGAGGGTGGTGCATTATTGTTGCAGAACCTCAGCAAGCTCTGTACCCCAGGATGGTCTCAGACAAAGAACAGGAGGTGCAGTAGGAGGTGTGTTCTGGCTGGTGATGGTGTGCGGGGTGTTGCACGACGTCGTTGGTCAGCGGAATTAGAATGAATTGCACTGAACAATTCTACCGCACTTTGAAGATCCCTTCCCTTTCGCCGCCTCCTCGAAGGAATGCAGCGGCAAAACATGGACGAAACTGGTCGAAAGTTCAAGGTGTCGTGCTCTTCCAGGTGGTGGTGTTATTTTATGTTTCACCGCGTAGGCAATCGTTTTTATTGTGCTGTGGGGTAAAAGTCGCACCATGGATTGAACATTTATTATGTATCCGTGGTTTTTGGCTCGGAGGCGTTTTTTTTTAAGTCGATGGGGATATGTTTTTCTGGAGCGTTTCTTCCAGAGCTTAAAACAATTAAGTAAATAGTTTGTCACTATTTATCCATTCTGTGAAAAGAACTTCCAGGAAAAATAATATCCTCTTCATTGGCAATATCAGACAGTGGTTGCTGCTTACTGTGAAGGCCCTAATTGAGGATACACTTTATGGAAGTCACTTGCAATGTCAGGTGTTGTTGTTCGTACGGTGCCTTTATTTCCCTTTCTCTGGCGCCTGCCTCCAATCTACTTAGGAAAAAAACGGATCCCAACAAACGGGGCAACAGTTTTGCTTTTCCTTATTGTCCCTTGTTTTGTGTAACCTATCACTTCCCCTCCCGCAGATAACGGAAGCGAAGTGGAGTCAACTCGCATCACCCATTTTCACCCCCGATCGTGCTTTGTTTGAATGGAGCTTACCTCAATTCCGTGGGAAAAGTGTGAACAAAAGCGAAAATAACCAACCCATATTTCGAAACATTACCCGGTTGGAGAGAGGGAGAGGGCGGCGCAGTCCATCGCCAACAACGTCTGCATCACCATCAGACCACGTGCAGGGGGAGGAATTTTGCTGACCGTCTCGCCGTTCGTTACGAGTAAACAAAACAGTAATTAATAAAGTCAGACTCAGAGAGACCCGGGCTAATACTGCCAAGGATAAGAAAGGGGGGGAAAGAGTGTGATGGGAATTCCCCATCGCGAGGAGAAGAAAGAGACTAAGGCTGCAAAAGTAGGTTATCGGTCGGGTCTGTAGCGCTAAGAGCTGTCCGCCGCGGTGGAAAAAAAAATTACGAAAGAAGGTCGCGTCGTCATAGGCCCAGCACCGGAAAAGAAAAGTTGCATCAAAGGTTATAACACGTGTTCAGTTAATAATTCCTGTACCTGTGTAAATTACTCAAAGATCAAATGTTCCGTCTTATTAAAACACTGTTTCACTTGTTGTTTATCTTCATATCTATTTTTTGTAACGTAACATCATCACTTCAGTTAAACATTCGATTTCCGTTACATTTTTTGACATGAAAATAAACAAATTTTCAACTCAACGTCTTGCACACCGCAATAACATATCCGCGGGGGAGAGTTCGCGAAAAGTACAACACGATTGGGCACATTTGTCCTTTTGCCGCAATCATTGTCTTCCTCGGAGAGTTATGTTATGTTTTATGGAGACCCTGGCTGAGTTGTTCAGCCACATCAGTCCGCCAAGGATGAAAGGGGAGGGAGGAAGTTGCGTTAAGAAAACGCCGTGGATGGGTTCAGGGCCAAAATTAGCTTTCCTCACAATCGAAACCAGCGCGCAATCTATTTTCTCTCCCTCTCTACCTTTGCGCTGTCTTTCTAAGACCTTCTCTTTTCGCAGATTTTGACGTAAGCATTCATTATTTGTTTGTCGTGTTCGATGGTGCAAGCGTCTTCTCAACGGCCGAGAGAAGCCTTGGCAAGGACAAAACGATGGAGCGCAAACGCAAAAGTGTGCGTTTATTTTATTTAGCTGCTGTTGCTGCTGTTGACGATGATGGGCCCTGCAGATTGGATGTTCCGGTCCTTCTTCAAAGTTTCCAGAACAAAATCACTTGCGGGGGTTGGAACAAAACGCAAGCAACTACGCATATTAATACTTTTTCATACTATGTTTTAAGTTCGGTTGGAAAGAGCAAGCAGTAGAGGAAAAAAATGGAAGAAAACCAAAGAACGTGAGCTTTCTTTCACCAAAATTGCGCGAAGAAGTGAAACAAGCCCAAGGTTTTAATGTTCTTGTTTATCCTGCTTTCTATTCGGCGTGTACTACTTTATTGGTTCAATGCATTTTAGCATTGAAATACAACTTTATATTGGGAGCAGATTTTACCACCATTTTGATTTATCACGCAAAAAAAGGAACATCTGTACACTGGTGGGATGATGGCTCACGAAGGAGAAAAGGCATCCAGCTGAAAGAGTGCCGAAAGCATTTAATTTCTCGTTTCCTTCAGATGCCACATACCTTGCCGTATACTCTGCACAGGCCCCGGAAGATTGCATTTCCTTCTCCCTTTCGGTTGCCACCGTATCTGTTCTTCTCCTTTAGTTATATATATCATTTTTTCGACTTCCAATTCCAATCTTTTTTCGGAGAGGAACATAGGCACGATATCTCGAACGTTTCCGTTCACCAGCACGCAATCCCAGTTCATCCCGGTGTACCAATTTTCTCCTTGTTCCGTTTAATTTTCCTGCGTTCCTCTTTGATTTCCTCCTATGTTCCACTAGTGTGAAGCATATGTGTTTTTGGTTGTTGATGTTGCTCTTCCGTATCCTTCCCTTTCTTAAGCTGGTGTGCCATTTGTATTTTGTTCTCAAATTTTCAATCTTTTCGTCTGGTGCTTTCCTAACGTTGAAGAGGGAAATAATGTTTAATCTCCTTTCTATTCTTTGCCTCATTCCTGTTTATCTACAATGGGAATCTGTTTGTATCTTCTCCGCTGTGTCTCTGCAAGAAGGATGTGATCAAGAAGTACGTGCCTCGCTTCTATGGGCGTTTTTGGATCCTCCATTGCACGGTATTTCTTTAATCTCTGCAAAATGCGTGTTTCATCTGCTGCAGACAACAGATGAAAAAAAAAAGTCAAAACTTGCTTCGCATTCGATAAAATGCGTGTGTGTGTGTGTGTTCTGGCTCACAAGAGGAAGAATGCACTTGAGTGTACGGCATACACACACAACTCCTCCTTCATCGTTATTGCAGACGTGTTATTACGGATTATAAATCACCTACGCCATAATAGAGGATAACGTAGACCCCACGGAAAACCTTCATGACGCAGTGGGTTTTTGTTTTATGCCATGGCCCTTCGATCTAGAAGAAGATCCCTCGAAGACGATGGAAGTTTGAGTGGGCTTCTTTATGATTATTTTTTGTATTTTCCGCGTGTTTTCCATGTTCTCCAAACTATGCTGTACTTTTTAATATGGCCAACAGAAATTTGGATATAAATAGCTTACAATACATTGGTTTTCATTTTAATAAAAATGACTGCATACAATTTCTTAGAAATCAAATCACCCACTGGATTGATCTTTCGTTCAAAATGCGATGAAGAATCAACTCATGCTAGTAATGTTTATTGTATGTGGATGTGATTCCTCCAGCTTCGAACACGCAAATGTGTTCAATATTTACACCGTGACGTGATTGTTGCAACATTAAAAAAAAGCACGGCTTCCCGGAAACGAACGCCAACTCCTATGCTGCGGTGCGCCCAACTCCGTGAGATTTTTGGGTGACTCACACACGGAAATGGCACGTCCAGTCATCAGCAGTAGCGGCAGGCAAACAAACATGGCTATGGGTGGGTTGAGAATTTGTTTTAGCTTTTCCTATCGAGTCTCTACCTACATGCTGCGCGGGTTTCCCTTTTCCACTTTCCACTTTTTTTTCCAACGATAAGGAAAACATGCGGGGGTACCTCTGTGACTCACAGCTGTTGCGTTTGTGCAGAAAGCCCTTACCATAGCCATCCGTTACGACCGAGGCTTTATGTCCGGGTTGTGTAATTATAATATGGGTGGCCCTTTTTTGTATATTTTTTCCGTTACAATTTTCCGACCATTTAAAAAAATAGAGTCCATACGCAGCTTACTTATCAATCCTTAACTTTTGTTTGTGTGTGTGTGTGTGTGTGTGTGTGTGTGTGTGTGTGTGTGTGTGTGTGTGTGTGTGTGTGTGTGTGTGTGTGTGTGTGTGTGGGAACAGGCAGTACAGAAAGGGTTCATCTTTTTTTTTTCTTTTCTCGCTCGGCGTATTGAGGAAGTGTTTACGGTTGCTTCTTTTCTATTTCGTGCACATTCTCACCTGGGGCGTGTGTTGTGGCGCATTAGAGCGTGAAAAAAGGAAATGAACGAAACGGTAATAAACATTAGCATGATTACGTACGAACGTGAACGGAGAAAATCCATCTCTCTCGCTCTCCGTCTCTCTCACATCATGTGAGCACGCATGCATGAGCCTGAGGAGTCGGACTGGGCGCACATTTTCTTCTTCCTCCCTTTTTCTTTTCTTCGAAGATGTGAGCTTGTTGTTTTGCACGCGCGGGTGTGCTGGGTTGACTCGTGCGTGCGTGAAAATGCATATATGCGGGGGAAGAGGTGCCCGAGCGACCCGCTGCTATGGCGCAAATGTTACGTAAGATGATGCGCGCTCCTCTTGCACATGTGGTCTCTTCTTTCGGTCACAAGTCTGCTCTGTGCGCCTGCGTGCGTTGAGCTTTTGGGGTTGGTTAATGCATAGTTTTTTTTTTCTTCATCTATGTCTATGTGTAGGATTGAGCTGAACTGACATGAACTGAATCTATGCGCAGAGATTCAGTTTCTCTAAAGAAGACCGTCCCGAGATGGGTGTGTTCTGTTATATTCTGCAATGAACAGTTAATATTTCGACGTATCGCCGGTTGCTTTCATGAAAATCCAACGTCAGCATGCACGGCTCCAAAGTAGAGGGAAATGGGGAGCTTTGAAATGAAATCATGCTTGCGAAACATAGATATAATCCTCTATCGAAAACCCCGATCCAGGGGGGGGGGGGGGGGGGGGGGCAGCGTGCCAGACAATATATTTCCTTACAACAATTATCTCTACTCCCCCCTCCCCTTGATTCCTTTCGTGTTGACGTGAAGAGGGATCCCCTCACTAACGTTAGGAAGGAGGAAATTCGATTCGGCTTTCCATTGGTTTCTTTCCATTCCATTGGCGCTTTGAACATGCCGCAATTACGATCCTTCGGGTGGTGAGGGGGAAGAGTGCATTAGAAAGAAAACGGCGCTAGACAACGGCACAGGTCTAGCTAATGCTTCAAAACTTCATTTCTCTACACACTTGTGTAGCAATTTCCCCCTTGTCTTCATGGTGAACATTTATTTTAAAAAGCTATACTTTTCATAGATTTTCCATAAGTTGTCCTTTTGAGAAGTAATGTCATTGTAGAAGTTCACGATACATTCATCGTATCCTACGCCGACTTGAGCGTTTGTTTGTATGGGTCGTACAACATGGCGCGCCCCCTGCTTGTCTCACGTGATGCTCGCGTGGATGCCGCGGAATATGATATGGGACATGTTCACTGGGAGAACACATCTCTCCCTGCACACAATTATGTAGAAATAAAATGCATCCATTTACTAAATACTAAATACTGATTGAAGACACATGATTCATAACTTCTGAAAATTTCCACACACAAACCACTTGGGAAAACTTTGCTTTTTGGGTGAAGGTGAAAAAGAAAAGGTAAGGTGCACGACGATTTAAATCGTTTGTCAAGGACCGGACCGTGCGGGAGAAAAGTGTGGCTCACCGAAGGTGAGTGAAGTGGTGAAACGGAAAGTAGGTTATGTGCATTTTTGTTGCTGCTGTTGCTCTTTTTTCAATTTCAATCGTCCGTTTTCCTGACCTCATTCGTTGCTTTTATGCTCAAATGCTCTCGCTCTCGGTGTCGGCGATGCTGTGGCGCTCCACCTATCGTCGTCGTTGTCGTCGTCGTCGCGCAGCTTTACAAACAACCTGTGCACTCTCGCACACATCACACACACACACATCCCAGGCTCCATCACCAACACATGCGTTCAAAAGCTTAGCGTACGCTCGTTTGCTGTAGGTTAAGGAGTTGGGGCCGGGCGGGAGTAGACCTTTACTGTTGATATTTCACGAATTTGTCCACTCCAAAGCCGACATTGGGAAGTTGTTATTGCTGTTCAATAAATTGTTAAATGAGTAAGGAAAATGCTCCTTCTGAAACAGAAACCACATTAATTTGGCTACAGAAATTAACAATATCCATCTCTAATTTCCATCTTCCAACAGATCCAAAATCAACCAAGTACACGTGACACGACCAAACTCGCGGCTTAACCCAGTCGCCACCATCTATCCTCGGATTCTGTGCGGCAAAGAGGTAAGAGAAGAAGGCGACAGCATCGGGAGAGTACTAAAAAATAAACCGCATTTATTAATGTGTTCAAATATGTTTGCTCTCCCATTATTTGCAGGAACTTTCAGCAGAAAGAAGGTCCACCAGCGCCTACAAACGATAAAGGCGGGAGAAAAAAAAAGGTTGCCAACCAACACACATTGTGCGTGCATTGCACCAAGAAGAGGAGGTAGTAGCTGAATCACATTCGTCTGTAGCAACGAGCGAAAAGTGAGAGAGAGAGAGAGAGAGAGAGAAAGCGGGTGTCGACCCACATTATTTCGTCGGCTGGACAAGAAGAACGTGCAAGCGAGCTGCATTCGATTTGTTTTAAGAATAATCTGTATAACATCCTTGAGTGCTACCGTACCACGATGGTTCACGGATAGAAAATAGGGCCGGATCGAGAAAGGGTGAGTGAGCGAGGGAGTGTGGTAGTTTTACGGAGTGTTCGCAGTCGAAGTCATCGAAGAAAAGTGGTTGGCTCTGGTTAAAATCACCTTTCCCATCCAAGTAACCATTTCACACCAAGTGAAAGGAAAAAGAAACACAGAGACCATAAAAGGTGGAAAAGACCACGAATATAACACTACGCGGACTACAAGTGTGTTGTTTGTACCCAGTGCTGCGCGGTTGGGTATAGTTTTGAAACTAGTTCACTTTTAAAGGCCGCGCGTTCGGACAGAAGTCAAAATTGCGCTCCTTATTATTAACGGTCGCCGGAGAAGTTGCTAGCGAGGCGAAGTCTCACAACAGGAATCGTGTGTCCTCTGCTAGAGAGCAGAGGAGGAGAACGCGCTCGTCTGTGCGTGTGTGTGAGGAGTAGCAGAGGCGGACGAAGGGGACCGGAAGGCGGTGAGACAAAGGAGTATGGAGCCAGAATCAAATGCGATGCCACAGTGTAGATCTGGATGCGGGTTCTACGGAAACCCTTCACAAGATGGCTTATGTTCAGTATGCTACAAAGTAAGTACGGCCAGCAGATCACCAATCCGGGATCTCCTCATCGATGACTATCGTTTTGCTTATAACTCAACTGCGTTTCGCTCTTTCAGGACTTCCTCAGAAAGAAGCAACAGCCACCGGTCAGCAGTACGCCTTCCAGCAACAATGGACCTCAACCACCTGCATCTGGCCAGTCGGTGACAGCGTCTGCAGTTAGTCTCCGTTCC
This sequence comes from Anopheles atroparvus, assembly GCA_914969975.1. Lineage (NCBI taxonomy): Eukaryota > Metazoa > Arthropoda > Insecta > Diptera > Culicidae > Anopheles > Anopheles atroparvus. The sequence goes on from CAJZCY010000001.1 coordinate 17,923,380, forward strand.
GTCGTAGTGACGCAGCAGAGCTTAGCCAACAGCATCAGCAACGCCAGCAGCAGCAGCACAACAACCACATCAGCCTCCTCTGCGTCAGCAACGTCGTCCTCGCCGGCGCCGTCAACCTGCTCCGCCGCCGCCAACAATCCGGCAGTCGCCGTCACCAACACAGCACAACCGACGGTGCACAGTTCACTTTTCTGCTCGGATAAAGATGTAAGTAGCACCGCTTGAAGCGGGTGGAACTGTTATCTTTGCGATCGTCATTAAATGCGTGCGTCACTTGTTTTTCCAAGTTAAAGAAGAATAGCGCGAGAGAAAAGTACGACAAAGAAACTAATGAAAGAGGAGACAGTGTAGTAGCGAATAACTATGAATCCGATCTTATCACTGAAGAAGATCATCAAATCGCCCTAAAGATTGGGCAGGCTGAGGAAATTGTTTTCGAGTTGGCCAGCGATGGCGGCGAAGACGATCCATCGAGCGATAGCGAATCGGACGAGAACGAACAGGAGGACGTTGAGAGTGACGATGTGGATGACACCGTCGAGTGTGGTGTAAGTTCTGGCCCAGCTGCAAGCGCCGACGCCCATCTTTTAATGCATAAATCCCTTGAAGCCAGCGAGATGCCGAAGGGTGTTGAGATAATGAATGCCGGAGGGTCGGCGGCGAACACACGGAAAAGAGTAAATTGTTTTAACATCACATCGTGTTTTTATCGTAGTTTATGTTGCATACATAATAATCATAAAGATAGCTCTTCTTCAACCAAATAATAGTGCACAACAGCGCACAGATGGGATTACATATGTTTCCTAAAATCCTTTGCCTTCACGGCTAGGTCCTGTTTGATGTTAACGCCAGAAATCTATTGCCGCTAAACCTACCTTGTTCTTGTGCTGCTCGGTACAGTGAAAGATGGTACATTTAACGAGCTTTTTAGGCAGTGTCCTTCAAATAACTCTTTCGCGTCCACTAGTTTAAACCATAGTTTCTAATAAAATATATCTTTCTTTTACTGTCTTATTTTTTCACAGAAGCTAAATACCGATGACTGTGGTAGCCTTGGTGGACATAGTAATAACAGCTCCATAGCCGATAACGATGAAAAAGATGGTGATAAGGATGATTCCAAGAAGAAGAAAAACCGTTGTGCAACTTGCCGTAAGAAAGTAGGATTAACCGGTAAGTATGGAAAAGGGTATTGATGTAAAAGAGGGTTGGGTTTGTCTTCCGTTCTTATTTTTTCCTGCTACTGTGGACGTGGACTGTGGACCACAACATTATTCCTCACTAATCTGTCTTCTTCTTTTTTTTAAATATGTTTCCTTCTTCCACGCCGTGCTCTAGGCTTCGAGTGCCGATGTGGAGGACTGTTCTGCGCGATACATCGATACAGCGACAAGCACGAATGCTCGTTCGATTACCGGGAACTCGGTGCCGCTGAAATTAGACGTAATAATCCCGTCGTGGTTGGCGAAAAGATTCAGAAAATTTGAACACCACCCTTCGTGCCATCGTATCGTAATAGTTCACATGCAGTGCAGGAGCAGCAGCCACCAACATCGTCGCAGTCGTCACCAACACCACCGCCAATGCCACCAACGTCACCGCCACCAACGCCACCCAGCAAGCAAAATGATCTAGTTGTCGTTGCTGTGTCCGGGTAAACGGCCAGCGCGCACTTTTGGTCCTGGTACGTCGTTTCCTCTACCCTCTCGGCGTCCATCGATCGTGTATGTTTTGGGAGGGGGGCGAGACAAGTGGACGACGTACCTTCGAAATTATTCCGTAGCGAGAACACTGTCACTCTTTCTTCCAGGCAGCACCGCTTTCGTCCTCCGTTCGTTTCTCTGCGAAACAGCAGTTCACGCGCACCATAAGTGTGGGAAAATCTTGCGCTTGCCATTTCCTCCTCCACTTTCTCGTGCTTTTTTTTCAACCTCCCATATGCTGTGCATTGTTGTTGTCCGTGCAAAATATTATTTCATATTTGACTCACTCACACGGTGCATCAGAGTTGCAGCTAACTAGAGAGAGCGAGAGAGTTTTAGAGAAAAAGAGAAAGAGCCAGTGGATGAAAAGGGATGAGCAAGTAATACACAGAGAGATGAAGAGAGGCTTAGGAAACACTAAATCCAATGGAACAAGGATGACCGGAAATGGCAATGATGAGAAGAACGGCATGAATGGGACATCAATGTCCTTTCGAACATTCGCCATTCATTAGGCCCCAACAGTCCAGCCGAATGGACCGAAAGAGCAAAAATAGCTGTGCAACAAAATCATGCAATCCATGGATGGATAGTTATGGAATGAAATAATCCAACAGACAAAACACTCATACGCACGCGGTGTATTTTTTTTTTTAATTAGAAAATTGAGTAGAATTCATTTAATCCATAAATACACAGCACACATATGCACATACACACAGTTTAAAATGTCGATTGAATTAACTTATAAATGTACAAAACACAAACTATTGCAAAGCTTTGTATTTCACTGTACACGTGTACGTTGAATCAACACTCAAAAGCTGGATCGATCGATGGAAAAACAATTTGTCGATGGACGTCGGATGGAAGAAAATTTAGGGCCACAGATCATTGGGAAAACGAAACAATCAGGCGTGTCCTATTTTCTCCGCAAGCGGGAGACTTTTGGTCGACACGAGAAAAGCTAAAATTAACTAATGCTTGCCCAAACCCAAAGGGTCAGTCGCGTCAGTTCGTCTCGTCGCACATCAACGTACGTCTGCTTATTCGATTGGTCGAGTTTACCCAGCGAGAACCGCAACCGTGTGCATATAAGTGAAGACTATTCGAGAATGGTCCAAATTTAAATGAAAAAAAACAGGCACGCTAGAAACATATTAATGAATTGTTTCGAACACGACATTTTGTTAACTAACTTTCCTCAATCCGTGCGTAGTTTCGTAGCTTTTTACGCATTGCTTTTGGCATGGTTGTATTATCAAATGAATTGACAAGCCAACACAGGATAAGGAAATTTTCATGTTCACCCTTTTCCTGTTATTGCTTTTTGGTGTAAAAGAAACGTACATGCGTGTGTGTGTTTGTGTGATTCCACGGTCTAGTGTAGAAAATGGAAGAATGGAAAAGTAAATAGAATAAATGATGTTTAAAGTTTTGCTTTTTTTTAAACTACAAAACTTGGTCGAACGTGATCATGATTGTGGCTACGCGTATTATTTACCAAATCGTTCGCTTGAAAAATTCGTTCCTTAGCATACATTTACACCTTAAATGAACACAGACTACAGAGCTTTTTCATTTGATATTTCCGGTATCTGGTGTGATGTGTGTATGTGTGTTGAGCGTGCGTCTAATATACTACGGATTAGTTAGTCCCCTTCACTTCAAAAATACACGGCACTGGAAATTTTTTATTGTTTTGCTGGTGTTCAACACACCTTCTTCGACTTCCGCTTATGTATAGATTGGTTTTATTGTCTCAGCCCTTAACTACATTAGTGTGATAATCATCTACGCTTACGGTTAACGACAGTTGGTGGGATGAAGGTTCTTTTTTCTTGTTTGATAGTTTTGTTACTGTTCTGTTTTAAATTTTCCATTGCTCGTCTTAAATGTTTTTCTTATGTCACTACCCTTTTTATGATGGTGTCGTGGAATTCGTTGTTATGTTAAATTATACGACAGTCGATCTTATCGACACTTCTAGCACAACTTATTAGATCATTTCGTTCTACGTGTGTTGATCACAGTAGAAGTTTTTTCTTTTACTACACAAATGGAACACCTTCTTTCATGTTTCTATTTTTCTTTTCTACTGCTAAAGGTGTCCCATTTTAACAGAATTTTGCCACCATTGCAGAGGTGCTTCTTTGATTAGCACGATTTGCGTTTCTCCTGGTGTGCGTAATTAAGAAAACAAACTTCGTGTTGCGTGTGAGTGTAGTGTGTGTTGTGCATTGTTTTCTCGCTTGTACCAATAGTTGTAGGAACAAGTAGCGGGTCGTGGAAGAGACGAAATATAGGTAATGAGACAGATGGACCGTGGGTCCCAATAAAGATATGCACGGGGCCGAAAACAGCGCATCTAATTCGTATATAAATATACATATATAAATATAATATACATATTTGCATATATTTTACTAACAAAACGTGAAAAAGTGAACAAAAAAAACACTAAAAAAAATTAATGCTTACAAAATCGATACCGCCAGCGCGGCACAGCCTTGTGGCTGAAAAAAGATGGACTTTAAAAAACAAAACAAAAACAGAAAGACCCGAGAGAAGAATAAACTCAAAAATGAATGCTTACAAAATCGATACCGCCAGCGCGGCCCAGCCATGTGGCTGATAAAAAAGACGAACTTTAAAAAAAACAAAAAAAAAACAAGATGAACCCAGAGAAGAATAAACGAAGGAACTACTAAATCCTATTGTAAAAAAAAAGATCATTGCTCACTCGTTGGCGAGTGGGAAATGAAGGAAGTAAGAAAGAGAAAGTCAGAAGGAGAAACGAATGATTTGAATGAATGAGAACTATGAGATAACAGTTTAAAAAATATAGATTAGTATGTGGATGAATTAGAAACCTTTAATCGATTGTAATATAGACTACTAGACTTCTATTTGTAAAAGAAATGGCAAACCTAGACATCCAATCATATAAGAAGAACAACAAAGAAGAGATAAACACGCAACACACAGACTAGAAACATGGCAAGCAGCATAAGTCACAGTTTAACCTTTTTAATAATGTTCGACAATAGAATGCAATAGTCGCATGCATGCCTGTTGTACGAATGAAGCGAATGTAAACCATTGCGTTCATTGTCAAAACCCGGAAGCACACACAACACAAGCTAAAATTCGCTAAAAAAAATTATAATATTGAGACTAGTGTAGACCGAAAGCCTGGCCAAACGTTGTTTAGCAAAAGGCTTCGAGGCGGAAACGACCCTTCCAAGAATGAAGCTGAACAGCGAGTAAAAGAATAACTTGCAAACCTATTAGCGTCAAGGGATAAACGGTTATACACACGTATATTATATATAAACATAATTATATACACATACACTTATATTACATATGAGAACCGTATGTTTTTACGTTCCATAACGAATATTATTTTCCATTGCGTTGTTCTGTTTTTGTTTCCTTGTGCTCCGAGCCACGTCAAACAACCGATAGAAACAAGAGCGTATTTTATTGCATAGTTTGTTTGATGCAACACAGCCGTTGCAGTTAGAGGTGAAACCCCCGGCCCACGGAAACAGTAAACAATCATTGAAAAAAAAACACAAGAACAGAAGTTTGAAAGAGAGCCAATGCAAGCGGGGTAAACACAGCAAATAGGTGGTTGTTTAGTTTGCTTGTTAGCTACACTCTTTAACGCCTAGTACGATCGATACATTACATACGAGTTTCGCAACTATATATTCTTATATATGTAGCAAATATACGAGAAGAAAACTACTAGAAAACAAAAGCTGCAGGCCGCAACCAACCAGAGGGAACAAGAGGTAACACAACCGAGAACGATACAGACACGGAGCACGTTGTATCCTTCCGACGGGAGATTTTTTTTTCTTTCTTTTTGAAGAGGTCTCACGCGCACGCAATAATTTTCCTTATCATAATAGCGCGGCTTTCTATAGCAATGGCATTATCGAATGCATCCCAAATGCTCCGGCAGCAGTCCGGGAATGCTGATAATGTTGGTTTTTTTTTTCCTTGGCCCCATGCCCCATGCGCGATTCCTTTACAAAAACAAATACATATTTCTCCTAGAAGAAGAGTATTACGTCGTTGGGCTAAGTGAGCAGGTATAGCGGAAGTAGTTCGCCACCAGCTGCTGGCGGTTTCTGGTCCCGAAAACACATTGCTGGTGTACGTTTGTTTTAAGCGTGTGTTTTTGTGTATGTTGTATTGTGTTGTTAGTGGAGTAAAACCAGAGAGCAAAAGAATCGTAAGCAAAGTTTCTTCAGTGCGTAACAAAAAAAAACATGAAAGTTGCGCAAATGAGCGCTGCATTAATTATGCCCCAACTGTGTGTCTTCTCGCCCCGGTATTTTTTTACGGTTTAATTCGAGTAGGCAATGCAGTGCAATGAGCAAGGAAACAAGGGATCTTAGTGTTAAGGAATTAGACGAATTGATATATGTTGTGTTATTATAGTAGGACCGCTAAGAAAATTTTACCTGATCTATACTTGTTTTCTTGTTTTTCGTTTCATTTCTTCACACCTTCCGCTTCGTCGTCACTTTCGATTTCCATTGGGGTTTCACGCACGGAGGGACGGTTTCGTACATTAGGTGCTCGTTTCTTCTGTTTCTTTCAGCATGTTTGATATATTTACTGCCCCCCTTTTAACATTTGGTAACCACCCACGTTTCCGAAAGGCGCTATACTTTACGTTAGTGTAGATGTTTTCGTTTTCATTATTATTCATATCTTGTTTGGTAAAATGTAATCTTCATCGTCGATGACATTTTTCTTCGATCGGAATTGCAGCTCTGAGATTCGTTTGTTCTCAATTCCATACCTTCGTTGTGTCCTACTTTCCCTCTTTTCGTGCTGTAGGCCATAGTTGAGGTCGAATAAAACATTTTTTTTTAAATGAAGAAGATCACATCAAAGAAGACATCAACTATTAATTTCTTCTTTTCAACTGGTTGCATGTGTATTTTGCGTTTTATTATTATCCACACTTTTCTGCTTTATGATGTACCGCAATATGTACTCTTCTAACACGCTTCTTCGATCTTTACTTCTGTATGGTTGACCATTTATAGTATGAAATTGCTACACATTTCTAGACCTTGTATAATTTTTAGAACCTTAGCATTAACACAATGAGAAAATATGCCGCTTGAAGCGAACTTCCCGCCTTAGCGGTTGTGGTGTTTTAATTTCGTTTTTACAATTGCGTGTAATTCCATAGGCTTCAATCCTCAATCCTGCCGTTAGGGAGCTTCTTTCAACCTTTCTGCTTGACTCTACTGTTTGTGCACAATTGCAATTATTTGTAAATTTATCCTCACTGCTGGTTTTCGTGATTAGTGTTTATAAAATAGTATTCGAATGTGGAACTACGGCAACCCATATGCCAAGATCATCCTGCATAATAGATCCTCCCACAACAGGGATGCAAAGGGTTGACCTTCATAGAACTGAAATAAGAAGGCTCGATCGTTCTTCTTGCCATCGTCATGTGCTTTTGTAAAATGAAGAATGATTTGAGACAGTTTCAATAAACCACTTCTTATTGTACGCTTTACGTAGTTCAACACGATGATGAAACCGATTTGCTGCTAGCTTAACGCGAATGTAATTGCTACGTGGGCCTCACTTTTTGCCTACACGTTTTTAATCCCGATTAACACGGCATCTACACAAACACAGACAGAGCACGTCTAAAAAGGCCCGAAATAATTCGGAACGGGAACCCTCTACTAAACGCGTGCGTAATAAGCTCTGGATGGGGAAATGTGAATGTATAAAAACTCAATTAAAGAAAAGAAACAAACAATGCAACCACTGATCAAAGAAAACAAGAGAAATGGCTATCCGGAAAAAGAAACATAAAATCTAATAGAGTAATAGCAAAATGAAGCTATTGAAGCTATGATAAACCAGTAGTTCGAAAATGAGATAAATTGTGAAGAGCAAGAGCAAGAGCAAGAGCAGCAATAGAGATCAGCAATTAACGGGGCAATGGAAATCATGTGGTTAATCATACTTGTACGCCAAGCTAAGAAAGCAGCAAGCCGGAACATAAAGTATGATCGATCCATGGACGAACCGGAAAAAGGAGATAAGAAGTTCTCCGTGGTTTTTTTTTTTTTCGGGACGCCTAGTACGCCAGAAACGGACTGTGTGACCGGTTAAGAGAGAATGAACTGCGATGTCTATTCGTATGTGCGAAAAACCGTAGGAAAATACTCCGGGATTTATGATGAATGGAAACGCGAAAAAAGAATTATTCAAGTGTATTATGCTACTACATCTTATGAGAAAAAATCGTGTGAAAGAGGAAAAGGCAAGGGAGAAGGCGAGATCGCAGAGTGTGCAGTGCGAGAAGTTTGTTGTGTGTGAGTTGTTGGTGGTGTGTTAAAGCAACAATTACACACCGTGACGACGATTGTGCACCGTATGGCTACACAATTTCCTTATGTTTTTTTTTTCTTTTCAATTTCATCGGAAGGGTAAACAATAAATTGTGAAAAATAATAAAATCAATAACTGTGAGTTTGTTCTATAATGTTTCTATAATCGTTTTGTCAATGCATCTACAGAGCAAAACGGCCTGTTATTTGCTGTAAATAACTTTCAAATCAAGGCTCTTCTCGCTCTTTTCTATTGCATGCTTTTGTGGGAATCCTTAGAAATTTTAAGGGCGTTCTAGCAGCAGATGGCGCAAGTTTAACGAAAAATAAAGTTTGCAACTGGTAACTTTCCATATAACGCTATTATTGGGTCCTTGAGAAACAAAATTAAAAATTTCGAATTCGAAACCATTCCGCACCGGACCTGCTATACATAAAGAACTCTAGCTCCTATAAAGTGAATCGGTTTATTTCCTTTCATTTGTACCACTTATCCGGTTTGCACGTGAACCCACAAACTGGTCTCAATTGAGAATTTTTAAAAATACCGCTTCCTCTTTTCCGGTTCACCTGGCACCAAAACGGTTTCGGGGGGGGGACCAATCCGTATTAGCTGGAAACGATATGACTCACGTGCAACACGTTTGCACGTAAAATTGAGAGATTGTCTAAAAAATCCTGCTACGATTAACCAGTTAAAAAAATCCTGGACATATCGTTTTGAATCGGTTCAGCGATGACAGATATAAACGATAAATAAAATGGTTCCGATCCTTCAAGCAAATGTCAATTGACACTAGTCGTATTGTTGCTGTGGCCGCCATTCCTGGCAAGGTGACGCAGAAAACGAAGCACTTTCTTTTACCAATTTTAGCCGTCTTGTAGGGCGGTGAAGTAAAAAACACAGTTATGTACGAAAACGAAGATGGTAAGTTATCGTTGGCGATAATAGGTGACACGCTGGGTACCCGTTTGCGGTGGATACGTAATACGCGTTTTCTTCTCCCACTCTCCCGGCGTTGTTGTTGTTGGTCTGTCGCATCGTCCACGAACCGTAGAACATTTCGAGGAAGAAGATCCGGAGGAGATCTCTCACGAGCTATGGCAGGAAGCGTGTTGGATCGTCATCAATGCCTACTTCGACGAGAAAGGTCTGGTGCGGCAGCAGCTCGACAGCTTTGACGAGTTCATCCAGATGTCGGTGCAGCGCATCGTCGAGGATTCGCCAGCAATCGAGCTGACGGCCGAGGCGCAGCACGCCTCCGGGGAAATCGAAAACCCCACACGCTACCTGCTCAAGTTCGATCAGATCTATCTTTCCAAACCGACGCATTGGGAAAAGGATGGGTCTCCATCACCGATGATGCCGAACGAGGCGCGCCTCCGCAATCTGACGTACTCGGCGCCGCTCTACGTGGACATCACCAAGACGAAGCTGGTAGAGGGACAGGACCCGGTCGAGACGCAGCACCAGAAGACGTTCATCGGCAAAATTCCGATCATGTTGCGGTCCACTTACTGCCTGCTCTCCCAGCTGACCGATCGCGATTTGACCGAGCTGAACGAGTGCCCGCTCGACCCGGGCGGCTACTTCATCATCAACGGCTCGGAGAAGGTGCTTATCGCGCAGGAAAAGATGGCCACCAACACGGTGTACGTGTTCAGCATGAAGGACGGCAAGTACGCGTACAAAACGGAGATCCGTTCGTGCCTCGAGCACAGCTCCCGCCCGACGTCCACCTTGTGGGTGAACATGATGGCGCGCGGTGGGCAGAGTATAAAGAAGTCTGCCATCGGGCAGCGGGTGATTGCGATCCTGCCGTACGTCAAGCAGGAGATCCCCATCATGATCGTGTTCCGGGCGCTCGGGTTCGTCGCCGATCGGGACATCCTCGAGCACATCATCTACGACTTCGACGATCCGGAGATGATGGAGATGGTGAAGCCGTCACTGGACGAAGCTTTCGTCGTGCAGGAGCAGAACGTGGCGCTCAACTTCATCGGTGCGCGCGGTGCCCGGCCGGGCGTCACCAAGGACAAGCGTATCAAGTACGCAAAGGAAATCTTGCAGAAGGAAATGCTACCGCACGTCGGTGTGTCCGACTTTTGCGAGACGAAAAAGGCCTACTTCCTCGGGTACATGGTGCACCGGTTGCTGCTGGCCGCCCTGGGTCGCCGGGAGCTGGACGACCGTGATCACTACGGCAACAAGCGCCTGGATCTGGCCGGTCCGCTGCTTGCGTTCCTCTTCCGGGGCCTGTTCAAGAACCTCATGAAGGAGGTGCGCATGTACGCGCAGAAGTTCATCGATCGCGAAAAGGACTTCAACCTCGAGCTGGCGATCAAAACGAAGATCATCACCGACGGGCTGCGGTACTCGCTGGCCACCGGCAACTGGGGCGACCAGAAGAAGGCCCATCAGGCGCGCGCGGGCGTATCGCAGGTGTTGAATCGGCTCACGTTCGCCTCCACCCTGAGCCATCTGCGGCGCGTCAATTCGCCGATCGGGCGCGATGGCAAACTGGCCAAACCGCGCCAGCTGCACAACACCCTGTGGGGTATGATCTGCCCGGCAGAAACGCCCGAGGGTGCCGCCGTCGGGCTGGTGAAGAATCTCGCCCTTATGGCGTACATTTCCGTCGGTTCGCAACCGTCACCCATTCTGGAGTTCTTGGAGGAGTGGTCGATGGAGAACCTGGAAGAAATTGCCCCGTCGGCGATCGCCGATGCGACGAAAATCTTCGTCAACGGGTGCTGGGTGGGAATCCATCGGGATCCCGAGCAGCTCATGGCCACCCTGCGCAAGCTGCGTCGCCAGATGGACATCATCGTGTCGGAAGTGTCAATGATTCGGGATATTCGCGATCGTGAGATTCGCATCTACACAGACGCCGGGCGCATCTGTCGTCCGCTACTGATCGTCGAGAATGGCAGCTTGCTGCTACGGAAGCACCACATCGACATGCTGAAGGATCGCGACTACAACAACTACGGCTGGCAGGTGCTGGTCGCGTCCGGCGTGGTCGAGTACATCGACACGCTCGAGGAGGAGACGGTCATGATCGCGATGACGCCGTACGATCTGAAGCAGGACAAGGAATACGCCTACTGTACGACCTACACGCACTGCGAGATTCACCCGGCGATGATATTGGGCGTGTGCGCGTCCATCATTCCCTTCCCCGATCACAACCAGAGCCCGCGTAACACCTACCAGAGCGCCATGGGTAAACAGGCGATGGGTGTATACATAACGAACTTCCACGTGCGCATGGACACGCTGGCGCACGTGCTGTACTACCCGATGAAGCCGCTCGTCACGACGCGCTCGATGGAGTACCTGCGGTTCCGGGAGCTGCCGGCCGGCATTAACTCGATCGTCGCCATTCTCTGCTATACCGGGTACAACCAGGAGGACAGTGTCATCCTGAACGCGTCCGCCGTCGAGCGGGGCTTCTTCCGCTCGGTGTTCTACCGCTCGTACAAGGACTCGGAGAGCAAGCGCATCGGCGACCAGGAGGAGCAGTTTGAAAAGCCGAACCGGCAGACGTGCCAGGGCATGCGGAACGCGCTGTACGACAAGCTGGACGAGGACGGCATCATCGCACCCGGGTTGCGCGTGTCCGGCGACGACGTGGTGATTGGCAAAACAATCACGCTCCCCGAGACGGAGGATGATCTGGACGGGACGACAAAGCGGTACACGAAGCGAGACGGGTCCACGTTCCTGCGCAACTCCGAAACCGGTATTGTCGACCAGGTGATGCTGACGCTCAACAGCGAGGGCTACAAGTTCTGCAAGATTCGCGTGCGGTCGGTGCGCATCCCGCAGATCGGCGACAAGTTTGCATCCCGCCACGGTCAGAAGGGTACCTGCGGCATCCAGTACCGCCAGGAGGACATGCCGTTCACCTGCGAGGGCATCACGCCAGATATCATCATCAACCCGCACGCCATCCCGTCGCGTATGACGATCGGGCATTTGATCGAGTGCATCCAGGGCAAGCTCGGCTCGAACAAGGGCGAAATCGGTGACGCAACGCCGTTCAACGACGCGGTGAACGTGCAGAAGATTTCCACCTTCCTGCAGGAGTACGGCTACCATCTTCGCGGCAACGAGGTGATGTACAACGGCCACACCGGGCGCAAGATCAACGCGCAGGTGTTCCTCGGCCCGACCTACTACCAGCGTCTCAAGCACATGGTGGACGACAAGATTCACTCGAGGGCGCGCGGGCCGGTGCAGATTCTTGTCCGCCAGCCGATGGAGGGTCGTGCTCGAGATGGTGGGTTGCGTTTCGGCGAGATGGAGCGCGATTGCCAGATTTCGCACGGGGCGGCACAATTTCTGCGCGAGCGTCTGTTCGAGGTATCCGACCCGTACCGCATCCATGTGTGCAACTTCTGCGGGTTGATCGCGATCGCTAATCTGCGCAACAATACGTTCGAATGCAAGGGCTGCAAAAATAAGACACAGGTACGGATGAAAGCAAAACCAAGTCAACCGCAATTGTTTATTGACATTATCTCAATTCTCTTACAGATATCTCAGGTGAAGCTTCCGTACGCCGCGAAGCTACTGTTCCAGGAACTGATGGCTATGAACATTGCGCCTCGTCTGATGGTGCTGTAATGGATACGGCGCATTGAGACTCGGTGATTACTTACACCTGCTGGTATTTTTAATATTCATAATAAATAAATGATAGGTCTTTCTGAATTGCGATGTTTCTTTTTTGTTTTTCATCGACGGACACATTCACTTGCTATACTCACCAACAACTCCACTTGTCAACTCGCCTGCATTTTGAATGGATATGCCAGGATTACACAAATATAAAGCAAATAATTTGGTGGTTTACTGATAAAAAAATAATGAGAAGCTATTTAAGAGTAAAGTGCAACAAATTGTTTAGTTTTTCTCTTCAAATATAAAACATTCCCTTAAAGCTGTTAATTTGAAATGTTATTTATATAATGACGACCTGCACCGAGGTTAACTACCCTCCCAATCACAGTGACAGCTGGTTTTTTGACAGCTTGGATGTGTGAAATGAAATGAGAAAAAAAAACAGAAAAGTCCAAATCAGCCGACCGACACACAGAGGAAAGCATTCTTTCGGAAACCTCGTTGCGGACGAAAAATAAGACGTTTTTCAAATAAAACTCATCTTTTCGCTACACTCGGAACACGGGCCTGCGCTTGGGGTAGTGAACGCGCAAGATGAATTGCCCCGCCGGAAGTGTCTGCTCCCGGGGGTTCGTTTTGTTGCTCGCCCTGCTTGCGACCTGCAGTGGGTTATTTGAGGACCAGATAGGGAAGTTCGATTGGTAAGTGTTCTCGCGGTTCTTTCACGACGCTTCTTGTCAGAAACTTGTGTTTTTCTACGTGTGCTTTGGTTTCCAGGCGACAGCAATATATCGGTAAGATAGTCTATGGTGCCTTTGATACCACCTCCGTCGACCGGATAATTGTGGCGACCGAAAGCAACGTGCTGGCGGCGATCGGAGCCAAAACGGGGGATCTCCTTTGGCGCCAGGTGCTTGAAAATGGGCCCCGCGGAACATTCAAGCTGCTGCACGTTACCAACCCCTCCTCGACTGGGGCTCGGGTAGGCCGAGGTTCAGCTACCTATGGGTACGACGTGGTTTCCGTTACCGGAAGCAACCCAGCCCTCGTGCGCGGCTGGAACTCGAACACGGGCACTAACGAGTGGGAATGGTCGCTATTGCCTTCTCTGCCGGAGGAAGCCGCAGCGGCCGCCGTTTGGTTCGAACACGACGGATTGCTTTACCATGTGGTCCCGGTGTGGGGTTCGCATCTCGAGGTGACTCCATACCAGATTGCCTCCGGCCAGCAGGCTCGCTCGACGACGAGTCGCATCGCTGCTGGGTGGATCGCGAAGGATCGCTGCTCGCTCGCCGGAACGTTCTTCGTTTGTGCCGTCAAAGAGCAGCTGCTCGCGCTCGATCTCGCCGGGGATGCCTCCAGCACGGTTCTGTCGAAACCGCTCGGATCCGAAGCCCTCGGGTGCCCGAAACCGGTACGGGGTGGAGAGCCGGCCGTGATTCAAAACGGACGCTACTTTTCACTCCGCTCGGACCAAAAACTGTCCTTCGGTCCGCACGATTCGGCTTTGATCGACCGTACGGTGCAGGAAGGCGAACCCATTCTGCTCCAGAGCACGGTGGACCGGGTGCACAACCGACTCACGCTGAACGCGCACCGATTACGTGATTTTGTCCGCTTCGATACGATCGAGTTCAGCACCGAATACAGCGAGTCGCTTGGCGATCCAGAGCTGGTTGCGATCCGTTGCAAACAGCAATCCTCCTCAGGCAGAACGCAGGGTACGGGACTCGCCTGCCGGGTGCTGCTGTCCGCGGCGGACGGGGCCATCGTACTGGTACAACAGGGTAAACTCAAATGGGTCCGCGAGGAGGCACTTGCTGAGGTGGAAACGGCTGATTTTCTCGACCTGACACTCTCCGATGCCGAGGGGGCCATCGAGGAGGAACTGAACAACAAAAATGGTAAGTGTGTTCCACAATGCGGGCTCTTCTGCTGTCCTCACCCTAATCAACTAATGACTTATTCTTCTTCACAAACAACAAATCGTGCTGCGGGTGATGGTAAAAAAAGAGGAGAATGGTTTAGAATGTGAGTCCTGTTTGACAAACAGTCCCTGTTTTGTAATGGGACACTTTTGTGATCATCTGAAGAATGTGTTGATTTTTCCTTTTGCGAAACCTTTTATTTACTTTGGTTTTAGTTTTGTAGTGGCTTGGACATGATTTTGCATTTTATCGTTTTTAACGTCTACTGAGTAACGTACCAGAGGGCTTATGGGTCGGTCGTTGATGGATTTATTTTTCATTTAAATGCATACATATCCGTCTTCTGCATAATATAACTATAATTTAGATGCTTAATATCCTTAATGCTTAACCCACGCAGAAATGCTTCCGCTTTTTTATTTTCTAGTAGACTTTCGGCAATTTAATCTTTTCGATTGAAGATCTACTGTTTAATCTTTCGTTTTTCTTTTGTCTATCAATGTCTTTCCCGGTAATGATTCTGGACATTCCGGGATTTCAGCCACCCTGGCAGTCATCGCGAAAAACCTTTCTTCCCCATGAGCCCTTGTTGATTGTTTTCCTTTACATGTCGAAGCTCCAATTTTACCGCTCATACTTAATCTTAAACTTTAAATTCAGATTCATGCGAAAAATGATTCCCCTCCATGCGGCCCACGAACACAGGAATGGCAGTCTGAAAAGATTTAATGCACCGCAGCCTGCTTAATTATTTGGCCGTTCGTTCCGCGTGGTTGCTTGGTAACGTTACGACAAACCGTAGTACAATGTCTACTTAATTGAAAGCTTATTATCATGATGGGGTCTTGGTGGATACTGGATACTTTTTTCTATATTGTTATTTTACATTTTATCAAGAAATTTATGACGGTGAATTTATTATAGTACTAGTATTAATGTTACAAGGCAATTGTGCACTACTATTTGAAGACGCTTATTTTGTTTGAAGTTTTTAAAATTATTTTTTCCATTTGCAGTTTTTTTAGCTTCTAGTTCCTATGGCACCATGTGTTTAGCTTTATTTCCTTTTAATTTTGTTTGTTTCCCTACCATCAACGTTTTCCTTCGTTCGGGTGCTTTTCAGGGGACGTTTTCGGAGCCTTCCAGCGGCGTATCACGGCCCAGGTGGCGCACATGAAGAACCTGTTACTGCACATCCTGGGCGTCGGCCCGATCCCATCGAAGGCGCAACGTGCCGGCCTCGTGCGGGACGATTTCGGTCTGCACAAGATGCTCATCGTGGTCACCGCCAGCGGCAAGGTGTTCGGCATCGACAACGTCTCCGGTAAGCACCACTGGGTGCGCTACCTACCCTCCTTCACCGGCTTCGGCAGTGGGCAACCGATGCGTTTGCTGGTGCAGCGTACCTCCCGCTTCTATCCCCTGCCGGCGCAGTGCGTCATCTTGGGCCGTGAGAGGACCGAACCACGGCGCGGTCTGCTGTACATCTTCAACCCCATCACCGGCCAGCCCGTGCCGGGCGGTGGTCTCGTAGAGCTGCCCTACCGCGTCCAGCAGGTGGCCCTGCTCCACCACACCGGTCCAGATTTCCTAAAGGGGCTGCTGCTGCTCGACTACAACGACCAGGCGCACGTCCTGCCCGAGTCGTTGGCGGCGTACGCCGACAACTTCTACCTCTTCACCACCAACCCGCAGACGGCGCAGATGCGGGGCTTGCTCGTGAGGCACCGAACGGCGGCGAAGGCCGACGGGAACCAGCTGGAAACCATTCCCACCTGGCAGATCGATCTGAGCGGCGCGGGCAAATCGCAGACGATCATCACCTGCGTGGGCAAGAGCCCGATCGAGCACGTGCACTCGCAGGGACGCGTTATGGCTGACCGATCCGTGCTGTACAAGTACATCAACCCGAACCTGGTGGCCGTCGCTACCTACGGTCCGGACAATATCCACAAAAGTAAGCCGCAACTGCTGCAACACACGACCCAGAGTGTTTGGGGTTTGATAATGCTTTGTGTTTTGTTCGCAGGCATTTTGAATGTGCACCTCGTCGACGTCGTGTCCGGATCGATCGTGTTTTCGATGTCGCACAAGCGCATCCGGCCGCCCCTGCACATGGTCCACTCGGAGAACTGGCTGGTCTATTCGTACTACAATGATAAAGCGCGCCGCACGGAGATGAGTAAGTTGGGCCTTGCGTGGAACAAGGCCTGAGGCAGAAGCAATTTGAACGATCTTCATCGCACACTCTTTTCAGCATCAATCGAGCTGTACGAGGGCAAAACGCAAACCAATGGAACCGTGTGGAGTTCGCTGGACGCACCCCCGTTGCCGATGGTCGAGCGGCAGTCCTACATCCTCCCGATGGCCGTCGCGTCGCTGAAGGAAACCATCACCGAGAAGGGTATCACCAGCAAGCACATCCTCATCGGGCTGACGACGGGCGCGGTGGCCGAAATGACCTGGGCCCTGCTTGATCCCCGCCGCCCAGTGACGTCACCGGAGAAGGCGCGCGAAGAGGGCATCCTGCCGTACATGCCGGAGCTGCCGCTACCGCACGAGATCCTAGTCAACTACAACCAGACGGTGGCGAACATCCGTGGCATCCACACGGCCCCGTCCGGTCTCGAGAGCACCTGTCTGGTGCTGGTGCACGGGCTCGACCTGTTCGTGACGCGCGTCTCCCCTTCGAAGACGTTCGATCTGCTGAAGGAGGACTTTGACTACTTCCTCATCACGGTCGTGCTGATCGCCCTGACAACCACGTCCGTCGTGGTGAGGCAGCTCGCTTCAAAGAAGATCATCAAGCAGGCGTGGAAGTAGGGCGCAAATGCCGTCAGTACCAAAAAGACAATGCATTTGCAAATGTATTTTCCTGTTCCGTTGCCACGCGCCTCCTTTATAGTTTCGTTTTACTGGGTGTGTACCATTAGCGTACATTATGTGTTTCATGATAACGTTTCGCGTGGACCTCTTCACCAGTAAACAAACGGCAGCAATAATAACGAGTTCAAACAGTTTGTGTTCGGACTCGAAACATCGTTTAATTGTGTGCCCCAAATGGCACGCATTTACTCGAGACAACGGTGGGGTCTTGTGTTAGTTTTGTTTTATTCTAGGTTCCATTTCGGTAGCGTTATGTTCTAGACCAAATAAAGTAAAGGTGAGATAAATCATCCATCACACACCGGAACGAAATTAAACCATCCAATTTGAGTACCCTGTAGACTGTATCAGCATCCTCATTTTGTGATAAAATCAAAGGAGGTTGCGATTCTGTATGATTCCTTAGCCTGCTTGGATCATACCGTACCTCATTTTGAGTAGGAAACGTGATTTCAAACCCTTCCCATGCTTCTCGCCGGCCCCAAAATATGCCGTGTATCAACATTCACGCCGATCGGTGCAGTATCTCCGGCGTCAATTCGGGACGTACAGAAAGACATACAGGATCCAAATCATTTAAATATATGCAGATAGATAGATAGATATACAGAAAGATTTATTTTAAAACAAATTAACATAAGGAATCAACGAAACATACATTACACAGTCCGTCACTCTGATTTGTTAGCCGCCATGGAGACGTGGATATCTTTTAGGCCCCTGCAGCGTAAGAGGAAAGTCACTGGGTGAAGGATTCGTAGCTGCAATTTCAAAGAAAAACGCTTTTGTTAGCATACTTCCCTCATCATGTGAACATAAACTTCAACTATGTCACTTACGTGGCTGCATCGTCCGACGGCGTTTAGAATTAGGTTCAGCGTTTCCACCTTTCTGCTGCTGCTGTTGCAATCCACTTGGTCCCGCTTCCTGTGAGTCATGGTACACGACCCTACCTTTCCGCTGGGGAGCAACCACCCTCCTGCGCACGGTGATGTCGTTCACGGACGAAGAAGTGGACGACACGCTCGGTTCCCGTATCGGTGCCAGCGCCATTTGCGCAGGTACCTCATCATCAATGCTTTCCGACAGAATCGGGATGCCACTCATGGATGAAAGTGATTGCGAGCTTATGTTCAGTTGGACAGGTTGTGAGTTAATGTTGCTTTCCGCCGACTCCTTGGTGCCTGCCATCACTTCATTCGAGTCGTCTCTAATGGATGAAAGTGATTGCGAGCTTATGTTCAGTTGGACAGGTTGTGAGTTAATGTTGCTTTCCGCCGACTCCTTGGTGCCTGCCATCACTTCATTCGAGTCGTCTCTAATGGATGAAAGTGATTGCGAGCTTATGTTCGGTTGGACGGGTTGTGAGTTAATGTTGCTTTCCGCCGACTCCTGGGTGCCTGCCATAATCACTTCATTCGAGTTGTCTCTAATCGATGAAAGTGATTGCGAGCTTATGTTCGGTTGGACGGGTTGTGAGTTAATGTTGCTTTCCGCCGACTCCTGGGTGCCTGCCATAATCACTTCATTCGAGTTGTCTCTAATCGATGAAAGTGATTGCGAGCTTATGTTCGGTTGGACGGGTTGTGAGTTAATGTTGCTTTCCGCCAACTCCTGGGTGCCTGCCATCATCACTTCATTCGAGTTGTTCCTAATGGATGAAAGTGATTGCGAGCTTATGTTCGGTTGGACGGGTTGTGAGTTAATGTTGCTTTCCGCCAACTCCTGGGTGCCTGCCATCATCAATTCATTCGAGTTGTTCCTAATGGATGAAAGTGATTGCGAGCTTATGTTCGGTTCGACGGGTTGTGAGTTAATGTTGCTTTCTGCCAACTCCTGGGTGCCTGCCATCACTCTCGAAAATTCGCTATGTACCAAATCGTTCCTCTCCAGGGCGATCACGATGGAGCTGACGTCGCTCAACGAATCGTCGGACGGAGGCCGACGTTCCACACGTCGCGTTACACCCAACGGAGAACGATTGGCCAGCACGTCATAATTGTCATGAAGATGGGCGGTGCTCGCATATTCGTAGAATTGCAATATTTCCCGATGCTTAGCTCGAAGCGCCCGGAATACTGCAACCACGTCCGAATGTCTTTCAAAGCGCATTCGGTGCACCGGATCGAAAAGTTGAGCAAGTTTGTGCATCTTGACAATCTTTGGAAATGGGTTTCGCATCAGCTCTTTGTACGATGGGCTTATCTTGGCATTTTCGGTTATAATGATTCTATCGACTCCACTATACATGGAATAGTAGGGGTTAGTATACCTATAGCCCCGAAAGAGTGAAACGATTTCGGGGCTATTGAACAGACACTCCATGTCGTAGAATGGTCTGCCTGCTGTTTTATCGTGTGCCGATTCTCTTGGCAAACACTCCACACAGAATATGTTCATTTTTGGCTACGGAAGATAAACAAAAAGCATAATATTCATAACTAGCTTCATATCTCACTGGCTGGACCGCGCAATACTTACATGTACAATTCCCTTTAAACTATCCATTGCATTAAAGGATGTCACGTAAAACAGGAAAGGCGAATAGTTCAAGCACAAACTGCATGCCGGGAAGTTTTGATAATCAGGTCCGTGGTAAACAAAATCGGTTCTTTTGTCAATTTTATTACTGCGCCGCAGTGCACCCATTTTGGCTTCTAGACAATTGTTAACGATCTAGATTGCCAATCGTCAGTTGCTGTTTATCCTGCCGCCAAATGCCTACTTGACGTCTATACTTCCAAGGTTACTACAGGTTGGTTATGTTGAAAACGCGAGGCGCGAATTGATTTCAATTTTTGGACCAGATCTGTTTCGAAACAATGTATTCTTAGCATGAATGGACCAATATGTTTGGACTATTATTTCACTATCTGGTGCACAAATAGTCGTGGGAGAGATTTGAATTTAAATTATCCATATCAAGGTGAGCATGCCTATCGTGGCTGTTTGACGTTCCATTCCCCAGCATTGTACCTACATATGTTGTGCGCTGTTCAAGACCGCTTGTTGTCCCGCTTGCGCCAAATTTGTAGTGATTGGAATTTGTGTATTTTTGTGGACCTGAGTTCTGCGATAACGGGATCGGACCCGCGCCGCTGAGTTTGCGGGGTTCGGTTGAAATAAAGAAGAGCAATCATGCTGTGAATTCACCTTTTGCTACTGTTGGTTACCTTGAAAGATTTTTTTCCTCACCACAAGTGTAACACAGGTGCAAATCGTGGATATTTAAGAAGTGGATTTTTTTTTTATTTCGTTCTGAAAGGTGTGTTCCCATTGATGCGTGTAGTTGCCCAGGGTTGTTAACAAATCGTACAACCAGCGATAGCGTACCCGTTCACATTAGTTTCTCAATTTTCGATGTCTCAGTTTAAATTCAACTCCTGCATTAAATAAAAGAAGGCTGTGAAAAAAGAATTTCGAAACCAACGAACCGGTATTACCAACATAAGTTTTCAAACAAGTCTTGTTAACAAACATCTTATTGACAACAAACAACGTTTCTTTCATTGCCGTACTCGCACATCCAGGTTTGACAGTGTCTGCCATGTTGGTTGCACGGAAAATAGGATCGATCCTATTTTCGTTTCTGCACAGCAAGAGCCGTGGTACCCTCGTTCACACCAGCGGGCAACCTGAATTGCGTAGGTTTGGTTGCCTCAATGGGATCGCGGCTGAAGAAACCGTTGATTAGAATTGCGGAATCGAACATATGTCTTCCTGGGAACGGATTGGTCCGGGGTAGGTACCACCCGTAACGCTCACCACTACTTAATTGTCACTTATTGTTCATGCCAGAACATTATTCGTTGGGGGAATCAGTTTGGAGTTTTCGGTGTGCTTACGGAGTACGTTGTAGATAAGTCTCCTCGTCCTGGCAGTGGTTGTTCCGTAAATCCCGTTTCCTGTCTCAGTTTTCCCAGCCCTCGGGCCGACACCGTTATTGGGGAGGGGTGGCTGAAAAGGAGCAGTGTGTGCGACCCTGATTTTCCTGCAATAATTGCTCCGCTCAGTTGTGTTTTATAGCGAGTTTTCAATTGCGCCAGAGATGATATGAATGATAGCAGGTAGTAGTGGTGCGTGTGAAAAGAAGAAATAAATAGAAAAGTGATGGTGGATAGGTGAGAGGGTGGGGGTGATCGGAATCGTTAGTGGCCATTCGCATTGCTCGGTGATATTGTACGTTGAAATAGGCTAGACATCCCAGTGTTGTGTGGTGTGCTGCTGCCGAGAATAACGGGTTCCGTAGTGGAGGAGCAAAGTGTGCGGAGCGTATCATCGTCGGGCACATTCCAAGGCTGGTCTGCCTTCGGAAGATCGCACCCCCGTAAGGATCTAGCGGGTAGTAAGTAGCCAAACCGAGATGTCACAGCATAGGCTAATGCGGGTGAAATGGAGGATGACCTACGATATGGTCAAAACAAACAAAACAAAAAAACATCCTAACGTTGAACGGACACCGTTCAAACGCTTGCCGAGTGTTCTTCCCGACGTAGTGTGGATGTTATGTAAAGGCCTCAGCAAACCCCTTTTCTTTCACCAGTTCTTCAATTGGACCGAATGTGTATTTTTGTTGCGAGTTCTCCGTTACAAAACTGCTTCGAAAATGTACAAACACACACGCGGAACAGCACAGTGCCGTCTTAAACAAAACTAGGCGCCATCGAGGCATACAGCGCGAGCCTGGGGTGGTTATGATATGCATCAGGATACGTCGATCTCTGCTTCTTAAGACGCCACCACACGGCTGACACGGGTGTTTTTCTCATCGTTCGGGTCATTTACCGATCGGGTAATTACTTTACAATTTTAAGGAAATCGTGCGGCACCACCCAACCAAGAAAATCGGAGTTTGATTTGTATGCATCTCGCTCTGACGCTTGCCCCGGGGTACATGCGCTGTCTCACCGACTGCGCCGATCCGGAGTCGACCGCGGTCGGCCGTCCCGTCTCGAGCCATCGGCATCGGCAAAAGACGATGCGAGCCATTCCCCAAAAATTACGAAGCCATCTCCAAAAATTGCGAATGATCCACCTTCGGCTTCCCGACACGCATCGTGTCGTGCTTGCTTCCCCGACACGACCCGCGCTACGCCCAATACTCGCGCGCACACACTCACAAAGCGGTGCGCAAATTCTCACACGCATGCCATGCATAAAACAGCCGACCCACGACCGTCACCGCCGGCGTGCGGGCGAGAACTGACACGCTAGGGTAGGGGATCTTTTTTCTATCCCCGCACGACTGGACATCGGAGAGAACGCAGCACGCTCTGTGCAGCGGACTTACGATTTCTTCAACACGCAGCGCCTACCGATGCAGCCCGGCAGGCCGACTCTTAAACCGTTAAAGAACACACATATCTATAAGAGCTCTATGGCCGAGCGAGTTGACCGACACACTCATGACACAAAGAAACAGAGAGAGGGGAGAGGAAGGTGGGAGAGTAGTGAAGGAATGGAAGAGAAGAGCCAGAACCGAGCCGGGGTCGGCTCTCCCATTTTTTTCGGATCGGGTCGCGCGAGCCGAGCTCAATCCCCATTCGTTTGAAAAGGAAGAATAATTTTGTGAAATGAATGTCGACATTCACTCGGCAACAATTCTAGCGAAAACCGGCGTGGTCGCTTCATTGGGCATCTCGCACGTAGCCTACCTGGGACTTGCTCTTCGCCAGTTTTGCGTCGCCAGGGGATGAATCAGCACGATTAGTTCATTCTTGTAGTTGTGTTGCGGTACAGGCGATTATCGTTCTCGGACAACGAGCCGCGCGGACAAGTATCGCAACGCAACGGGGGGGCTCTTTTCTTTGGGACAAGCGGCACGTGCGAAGGCGTCGGATCACGTGTGCATGAGGGGAAAAAAGCCCGTAAGTATAAAGGGCAAACGAGAAGATAGTTCCTAGGAGATTTCCTAGCAACCAGGTTGGCCGTGGTTTTCGCATTCGGCTTCCTTCGAACAATTATACAGTTACATCGAACGATCAACGATACCCGCCGATAATTGGCCCACGAATTCTTCATCATCAGTGTATCAGTAAATAAACAATCGAACCCCTTTTGGGGATGGCAAAAAAAAGGCCAAAAAGGCCAAGAAAACGCAAAAAAAAAAACCGCAAGATCCTAATCAACCAACGCAGCTGCTGATAACAACCAGACGGCCCCTGGTTGTGGGCGCGCATATTTGTAATGCCCTACAAAAAATAAAAAGGTCTCGTGTTTTCCGATGCAAACTGGCGGAACGCCTGATCGCGCACCCAAGGAATGTTTGAAATGTGTGTTTCAGTAGAATCCACATTCAAATGGGATACTGAGTTTAAGTGTAATGGAATGTGCTAAAAAATCCCCCTTGTACCCTTCGCTGATACGATGGTAACGGATGATCGGAGCTCTGCAATCGGTTCGAACCCGGCAGACTTCTCCACTGCGCACCAATCAACGATCGTCCCACGTCCCTCAAGAAATGGTGCTGTTTCTTGCTGGCGTTCTTATTTCTTCGGCCCGCGGTAATGGATAATTTATCAAACTCGGGAGCAAAGTGTCAAAGTGGTGGCATTCGTCTAGGCGGCCTTATCTTATCGGCAGCAACCGGCAGACGTAAGCAACCGATTAGTAGGGAGGGGAAATGGTGATGAGAACACACACTCAGGAAAAAAATACAGCTTGCCATGGAGAAGGAAGCTGTGGGGGAGAGGGGGGGGGGGGGTGTGCTTAGATGTTAAACTTTCTCTTTCTAGACTACTAGACTTCTGCCTCAATGTTCATAGAAACGGTTGCGTTGCGTGCGTGCTTGCGCGCAGTCATCGATGAATCCCACCTACACACTCTGGTGCGCCAGCTTATGAAGCCACACACCACTACGATGGGCGGCGCTGGAAACTGCGGCCCCCAGCGACCCGAGACAACCGACCACACAACTGCCGTGGCCTTTTTACACATTGTACGCGACGCGAAACAAACGCGAACGTGCGGACGGAGCAGTCGTGAGGCCCTGCCATGGCGTTTTGCGCAACGCATGCATGTGTGTACAGGGCGCGCTTCGGCAGTGTGTGTTGTAAACATTAACCCCGCTACCGCGCACGTTCTCTCGATCCATTCGCGCTGTTGGACGATCAGCATGATTCGGCAAAACCGGGTAGCAAGGACACCTCCACCCCAACCCCGCACTTCCGAGGCCTCTAACGATCAGCGGTGCCGTCTCGGCCGCAACCATAACTGTGTGTACCCCCATGGTAACCGCAGAATCGTAACCACTCGCTCGCTCGCTCGCTCGTTCGCTCCCCCCCTTTTTCCGTCCCCTCTCGCTCTGCCTCAGCCGGAAAGATAGTAGGCGCAACTGACGATCCGGATCCGCGTGCGTTGTCCACCAACCAGCATCCACCGGTCGCCTAGTTTCTTCTGGCGTGAAATGATCCTACGCTCGGCAGGACGAGCCTTCGACATTCTGGCCAGCATTACACCGTTTCCGAACCCAAACAAACGACGACTGTCTGTGGCTCGTAAACACCGAGCAACTGTGTGCCTACCCAATAGACAACATGTCCGATGTGCAAGTAAACATCGAGTTTATCATGCTGGATCGATTACTAAACTCTTCTGTCAAATGCACTGTTTGCCCTCTGGTCCAGACATTGAGACAAACGTCCTTAGCAGCTGGTACTTAATAGGATTGAGCTGGATTTAAGAGCCGTACTGGAATGAATCAATCGCTGAAGTAAAAGAATATCGTACATTAGATGCCTGCAGACGATACGAAGCTTTGGTGGCGAATCTCAAACAACCATCGAAGTATCTGGGTGTTTAACTTTTCACACCAATCCAGCAACTTGGTCGCGTTAGTCAACCTAGACGAAAGACGCATCCGCATTCAGACTTCGAACGCCCTGCATTGGGGGGGGAATGGCCCTGTGGCCGGTGGCTGAGTGGTTTACATTTTACGCTCACTTGTTTACATACGTAATCTTCGCCGACCTACCGATTGCCTCACATGCGCCCCTTTTAGTTCGAAACCACGTGTTGGGATTAGTTTTGGGAGGGTATTTTGTTTGCATTTAGCCGGTTTTCCACGTCATCGCAAGTGCAAGACACCGTGGGTTGGCGCGAGGGCGATAAGAAAACCCCGTCTCGGTCAGAAAATATTGTCGAAATCTTGGCGAAAGGCGCATCGCTCGAGGCAAGTGCACTAGGTGCTTAATGGTACCTAATGTACGAGCTACTTTCAAAATGTCTTTAGAATGTCACATGAAACGCGATCGCAACAATGTAGCTTTGTCTACTTATGGTTTTTCGTGTGCAGAGTTACTCATGAAACCGGACGGTCGAGGTCTGTGGTGTCAAACCTCACAAACTTTATAGGGCCTCGATTCCAAAAGGCGGCAAAGTACATGCAGAAATGAGCTGGAGCGCACATCGCATCATTGAAGATTAGATACTGTATATACAAAGTATAAACATAGTTGTACAGTTGTGCAAGTATATAGAAATTTTTATGTTTGTGTATTTCAATCCAATTAAACCCGTTGTACGAGGACTAGTAGGAATATAATTTGCAAATGATGTTAACCCATTTATGTTAACTAAAGACAACATGCGGGGACGTCGTGACAAAATTCTTTCAAATTCAACTTAAAATTCCTGAATCGAAGGCCGCATTTATCGAAAAGACACTAACTTTTTCCTTGGAAGGCCGGATAAAATTCTAGCTCATCTAGCATTCTAGAACAACAGTCCACACATTTCCTTCTAGTTCATTTCAAACATTCGACATTTCTGCCCTCCATTCGACGCCGGCCACGATCTTCACGAATGACGTGTGCCCTCGTTCCCTTCTCTTGAGTAATACCAGCTCAAGCTCAGCCGTGCCGTTGTTGAATGCTCGTAAGGATGCGCTCGTCTGTGCCTATTTTTAGCATCCGAGATTATCGGAAAATTATTACGCCACACCGACACGACGCCAGCCATCCGGTCCACTTCAAGTGTGCGCACTCGTCCTTCCATCCCCCCATTCCCGATCGTCCACCGGTGCAAACTGAGCCGGGCCTATGTGGCTGTGTTTTACTTCGGTACGGTGGGCAACGGACAAGGCCGGGCTGAGGCCGGCATGATGGCCACAATGTAAATCATGCTCTTGTCCTATTACGTCCGTTTGGTAGCGTGTATTTTCACATCCCCGGAAGAAGGAAGAGAAATCCCGTTCGAGGGCAGATTATGCATAAAACTTTAGCCATCGGGAGACAGTGGCCTTTTCGGTACAAAGCGGGTGACAATTGCATGAGGATTCTCAATACATTTTGGCAAATGTTGTTTATTATCCTACCAATAAATCTGTTTCCTAAATTGATCTGTTTGTTGATTTAAGCTCGCTTGCAATGTTTAGGTAAAAGAAATTTTGGGTCCTGTTGTAATCGATCTTTTTTTTTTGCTCCGCTCTTTTTCTTTCTTTTTCTTTTTTTCTTTAATTGATCCTTAAAATATTGTCATAGAAAAATCTCTATGTAGACAGAGACAGTCCCAATTTTTTTCCATCCTAGGTTGTTCTTCTGCTGATCACTATTAAAATGGAGTTATAAAAGAAGAAAACGAAAGTAACAAAGAGAAATGGAGTTTTTTGTTTCTGCCAACTGTAGCACATAATTTTACCACAAGCCCCTATTTGTTCTATTTGATGTGACTTTGAGAGATATGGACGACCCTTTCCTGGTTGTGCGGCAAGTATCGTATATTGCTCACTCATCGCATCGTTTCTGGATACGCGATCAAGGAAAGTGTGTGTGTCGGGCCGGGGATATTAATCACTCCTCGAAAAAAAAAACAACGACAAAGTAAACCAATGGGAACAACTGACGCAGCATGATTTGCAGTAAAAGAATTTCTCAGAAGAAACGAAAGCAAACGCACCACAAAGATGCACCCCATTTCCTCGCACACCTTTTCGAGTTGTGCGACAGAAGACATTTTGGGATGGTACGCTTTACACGATTGATATCGCTTGTAATCGTTAAAAGGTATACAAAACTGTCAGCAAAGCGTGGTTATTTTATGTCTGAAATAAATAATTATACGATACGTTTAATATTCCACATTCGATAATCCGCGGGAGCGTGGGTTTTGCATTTCTCCGTTCCTCTAAAACTGGGCATCACCGTAGACTTCGATGGTAGCACCTATTTTTCACTATTACGTTTGGCATCCGCAGTGTACTATGGTGCCAAAAAATGATTGAATTTTGGCTTCCCCTGTACCGGACTAAATGAATTGTGGACCGATTAACAGAGTGTGGACTTGACGCAACTGGCCCGTTGCCAAAATTCAATAGTGATGACACTAGAAGCTGGTCTTTCCTGGCAGAAGTCGCACAGCCGGAACCAAATGTATTTAATAATTCGTGGTGCATCGGGAAGGTTCATAGAAAAGAAAGACCACGCTTATTAGGCTTGTGTCCATCATAGAATTCAAGTCAAATTTGTAATGTTTAAGATACATTATTGTTGGAAAATATTGAAATATTTACCACTCCAACTGTCAACTACCGCAACCACTAAATTTGATCCAGCTCGAACAGAGAAGCAAGAGAAATCATTTTGTAAGAATCGGCCGAACGAATCAGAGTTAGTTTTACGTATGGGAAACTCACGCCTGTCGCGTTGCGAACCCTTGTAAGAGGCGGAGCAAACGTGCTGAATAAATAGATTTTTTTTTCTATCCCAATGTTGACGCACCTAAAGATTTAAATATTTTCGCCTTTGATTCTCTTTTCACGGTTTATCTAAAACACAACTAGATGCAGATAAATAGAGCATCGAAATGCAAACAAGTCTAGACCTAAAAGAGCAAATTAGCAATTTAGGAACATACAGGGGGGGACAGGTTTTTTTAAAGATAGATTTCTAACCCACACTCGCTTACGTTTGATTTTCCCTCGAATCAGTTGATAGGTAAGATAAGACGACGATCATTATCATCCTGCGCGGTGTACTTAACTGCACCCGGGAAAAAGAAAGCCACAAAACTTTCTGCATCTCATCCAACCGTTCCGTGAGGCGTAGATTATCTATCAAATCGCGCCTTCTCGACGCTCCTCGTGGTTGCAAATTTGATAGGCCAGGCGACCGACCAACCGGACACTGCTGGTCACGCTCGCCCCGCACCCTATCGGTGCGCAGATAAAAGTGACGAAAATCTGGAGTCTAACGATGATGGCGGCATTTTTTTTACTTTCGATGTGCCGTATCCGCTCGCTTGTGTTGTTCTGCGTTATCGTCCCCGCACGAGCATATCGTGCCCGATAAGAAACGGACCTGCTGCCGGCTGCCGCTACATCATTTCGGGGAACTGAAACCACGGCTACACCGCCAGAAGACGACCCACAGCTCTGGCTGTGCACTTATTTTACCGCGCAGTACAGTGTCCCCAGGTACGCCGTATCCATGGGACTGTGTTTGGATACTGTAGACTGGTTCGCGGACTCACCGAATCGAATGTGCTGTGAACGTGGTGCAAACAATCCTTCGGGACTGGGGAACCGTTGGCCGGAACCTGACCGCCAACGATGCGTGTGGTCGGTGAGTGTGGGGAACTGAAGATGTCTGATCGGGCGGTGGAATATGCTAGAATGCACCGGAGACGTAGGTTTCCAAAAAGGACAACGAAGGTCTTCTTACAGTGAACGGCAGTATGTTGTTTGGTTTGCGAGTCTGTGAACAACTGTCCATCTTCCTTCTTTCTTCAGTTGGAAATGTCAATTGTGTCTATTCCGACGGTAATGAGAGTTTATCAAACCAGATGAAAACACACGATCAGTGAGTCTTATCATGGACTGCAATCTACAATCATAAGAACACCGGAAAACCTCTGGTGAACGACTGTGGTTCGTTTGTGCACGTGTCCTATAGTTCTTCTCTTCCATTAATAGTTATCAGAACGAATGAAAAATGGGACATACTGTTTAGATCATCATGGACTGATACGTTTAAACAGGATGATGTTCTCCCTCCCATCCATTCTCACAAATCCTGGAATGTCTGTGGAGTCCATCTTGTCCTAACGTACTGAGATGACTGAGGACTTCGTGGCAGCCGAAGAAGCCTATGTGTGGATTCGGTCGCATGCCGTGACCAAACTCATTGAATTGTGACGATTATAATACGCTGCATGACGAGAAGATCACCGTATGTAATAAACCTCGCGATCGAACGACTTCTTACGTACTGGTCAAAAAATCCTCCTCGCACGTCTTGCATCTTGCTCGTCCCGAACACGGACAAACTCCATGTCTCAATATTCGACCATCTTGGCAGGTATCGGTAGTGCAGAATTTTGTGCCGACTATAGTCGACTTTAGTGCCGACTTTTCAAAGAACACGAGCGTTGATAAGTTAACACTCTTCTTCAGTGGGGGTACAGTCACAGCCCTAGATTACCTTGAAACGGACGCACGGTACACATTATCCTGTCCTTGTGAGATCGCCATCCAAGATAGGCCTGTGACTTATCAGCCAGTAACTACTCGTCGCCCGTTATTTTGTCACCATATTTGCAGCGTCATTGCCCTGCGAGTGCGCGAACAATGCAATGTTTGCTCAAAGTTGTACGCGCCGGAAATGCGCCGTTGACCAAGATGTGTTGATTAAATTTTCCAGGAAACTTGCTGCTTGTTGAGTCATAGTTTTTCCACTGGTTCCTGGGTACCATCGTTGGTTAAGAAACGTGACTTAAAAGAAGACATGAGAAGGATCTGTTTAACAAACCTCTTGTACCTTTCTCTGGCAGCAGACTTTTTGTGAAAAGGTGATCCTTTGGATTCTAGTGTCCTGGCAAGGGTTTGCTATCGGAGGGGATGTTTTCGCGGTAACGAGCGAGGGTGTGTGTGTGTGGAACAGTAAGCAATCGTGGGGAGAGTCATTAAATGTATCGGGGGCAAGGTTGCGTTCCCCGGAGATAAGCGATAAGGACGACGCGATACAAGAAGGAAGAAGTAGCAAAAACCATAACTTGAAGAAACGAAAGGTGTTCAGCTAGATCAGAAGCGTGATAGTGTAATAATAGTGGTGTTGGTTGGTGGGGAAGACGGCGGTGAACACTCTTCGCACGAGGATCATCGATCGCGTTAAGTGTACCGGGAAGGTGGACCAGTCGTAGCAGACGGATGGAAAGGGGAGTCCTTGCCGGGACGAGTTCAACGGATGATTACAAGTTCGCGATTATCAGCGATTTCGCAGACCGACACACGGAGCGCTTCACCAAGGCCACGCGGTTGAACCCCTCTGTGTGTGTGACTGTGGTTCGATGGTGTGAAGAAAACGTTGTTTTTAAATTGTTGTTCCTCACTTCGGCCTGGAATGGCCCAGAAGTGATTCATTTGATGATTGAGATTTACGGCGCGGTTGGTTGTTTTTTTATTTTGCTCGCTTTCCACTGCCTTTTGAAATGAAGTTTCAACGTGGCTCCACCAAACGATTTTTTTTCTTCTAACGTCTTCCCTATCACCAGCTTACGATGGGTCCCACATTGAACTACCATCTGTATTGCTGCCTCGAACGTCGTGAATGGCGTTGGTACGGCGTGATCCTTGACAATATATTTGATTTTATACATTCTGAATGCCTTAACCTTCAGAAGCTTGCCCTAGGTCGAAGCCAGATCAGCCCAAACTGTTCTTGTCACGCATCGAAGCTCTTATCCGTCTGTGAGACACCGAGTTATGCTTCCGGTGGTGGTCTGTTGTGAGACATTAAATAGTTCACTGATTTTTGCGTTGGACGCAACATTGCTGGCAAACGCATTAAATAAAAATGATTCGGAAGGCGAGAGGGATTAAGAAGAGGTAGCTGCAAAACAAGAAGAGGGAGAAGACGAACAACACAAACAAAGGTAAACAAATGGATGCGTACGTACGTGCGTGGACGTCACGTCGCGGCGCGCACGATGACGGGGTCGTTTTGCGAAGCACCCATCCGCTGTTTGTCTTCTTTTTTCTCCTTCTTTACATTGGCCCCGCGGGGTGGTGCGCGCCGCCTCATGCTCACATCCGAGTGTCTCGGTAACCGCGTCGGGCGAGCTCCAGCTCCAGCTGATAATGGAGAATTTAGGTCGGTTGTCTCTTTCCATCTTTCGACGACCTAGCAGACGATCCGTTTAATCCCGTTTCCGCTAATGTGATGCTAAAATGAAATGCTCATAAAGCCATTGATACTGGCGAGCGAAGAAAAAAAAAAGAACGGGAACTAAATTAACGACAAGTGAATGCCGCTAACGGTGGCGTACATTTTGTCATTAAGTTTCGTTTTACGGAATAGTGCAGTTTTTTTTTTGTCACAATATTGCATTCGCCTATTTAAGACGCTAAAAATGATACAAGAACGGTCTTTTATAAGCTGCTAGCTGGCCCGACGAACTTCGGCCCGTCCAATATTTATGATCGCATGCAATAAAGTTTTTCCTGAAAGCTTCTAATTTGAATGAAAAATAGTTTGAATTTATTATATTGAAACTCATTAATGGTGATTATATTACAGCTTTCAATGCAATGCAATGTAAATAGTATAACACTTTTTCCACAGCCGGTTTTCCAATGCCACATATAACTGGCCATGTGAGAAACATGGCTGCGTAATGAATATGTGAGGTTTTTAACGGTTCTTGATTCTTTTTCTAAATAAGGCACAAATTCGAACAAAGAGTGTTATACAAAAGCAATGCTAATGGTATGTTCCGATTCTGCCCTTTCATTCGCAGCTTGCAGATTGGACACCGCATCGGACGTCCGGAATGGAAGCGACGGCCGCTGGCTATGCCGATTGTTTCGGCAGCGGCGGGCCGAACCTGGCGGGCGGTGGCGTTGGAAGCGTGCCACCGGCGGTAGTCCACATGAGCAGCACCTCCTGCGATGGTGGGGCGAGTGCCTGCGGTAACGGCGCATCCCAGTGCAACGGTGGGGGCTCCGGCCCGAAGGAGGACCTGGGCGACATGACCTTCTTCATGCCGAACTACGCGCGCGAGGTGCTGAAGATGATGTTCATGATGCGCTCGCACCACATGCTGACGGACGTGACGCTCGAGGTCGAGCAGGAGACGTTCCACGCGCACAAGGTGGTGCTGTCGGCCGCCAGCCCATACTTCAAGGCCATGTTCACCGGCGGCCTGAAGGAGTGTGAGATGGCGCGCGTGAAACTGCAGGGCGTCTGCCCGACGGCGATGGCGCGCATCCTCTTCTTCATGTACACCGGGCAGATCCGGGTGACGGAGCTGACCGTGTGCCAGCTGCTGCCGGCGGCCACCATGTTTCAGGTGCCGAATGTGATAGACGCGTGCTGTGACTTCCTCGAGCGCCAGCTCGACCCAACCAACGCCATCGGGATCGCGAACTTTGCCGAGCAGCACGGCTGCGAGTCGCTGCGCCAGAAGGCGAACCAGTTTATCGAACGTAACTTTACGCAAGTGAGTGGCGCTGAACGCTGCCCTACTCCGCCAAACAAACCTTCTAACCTGTCCTCACTTTCACTCTCTGTTGCAGATCTGCCGCGAGGAGGAATTCCTGCAACTATCTGTGATGCAACTGATATGTCTGATCCGCAAGGATGAACTGAACGTGCAGGGCGAGCGGGACGTGTACGATGCGGTGCTGAAGTGGGTCAAGTACGACGAGGACAACCGGTACCCGAAGATGGAGAGCATCCTTTCGGCCGTGCGCTGCCAGCTGCTCACGCCCAACTTCCTCAAGGAGCAGATGAAGAACTGCGAGGTGCTCCGGCGGGCGCCCGGTTGCCGGGAGTACCTGGCGAAGATCTTCCAGGACCTTACGCTGCACAAGCGGCCGGCGGTGCGCGAACGCAAGCCGAACACGACGCGCATGATTTTTGTCGCCGGCGGCTACTACAAACATTCCCTCGACATGCTGGAAGGCTACAACGTGGACGACAAGGTGTGGCTGACACTGCCAAAGCTAACCGTGCCGCGGTCCGGGCTGGGGGCGGCCTTTCTCAAGGGTACGTTCTACGCCGTCGGCGGGCGGAACAACTCACCCGGCTCGTCGTACGACTCCGACTGGGTCGACCGGTACAACCCGGTGACGGAAACGTGGCGCCCCTGCTCCCCCATGTCGGTGCCCCGGAATCGGGTCGGGGTGGCCGTCATGGACGAGCTGCTGTACGCGGTCGGGGGCTCATCCGGTTCGGATTACCACAACACGGTCGAGTAGTAAGTATCGGATTCTCTCGTACATCCGCATTAGCAGGAAACACAGGGCACATTCTTACTTTGCTCACTATCTCGCTAAAATAACAAAAATTCTGCGGTATTTTGATACTGCATTCAATTCAGTTCATTCTACACGGATACTGAAGAGATTTCAGAGCGCATCGGTGGCTGCTTTAATATCTATCCTACTGCCTGAAGAAAAAAACAAAGTGAAGTCGAAAACAACAGTTACTTGGATTATCCCTTAATTAACTAAGTAAAGCTAATGTCATGGTTTGCGGCCATTATAATTTGTGCAAGTGTTTACTACGATTAAACATTGTGGCAACCTTTTCGACATATAAATTATTGTATTTAGAAATAGCAATAATCTTTCATTGTATAATATACTGTGGAATATTATTTTCTTTACGTGGCATAGTACAGGAAAAGAACCAGTTGATGTTCTACTTGATCCTCGAGTTTTCTTTTATATTAAATTCGTTAATTTTGCCCCATCTCCATGTTCCATTCCAGTTACGATCCCGAAACGGACCGCTGGACGCTAGTGCAACCGATGCAATCGAAGCGGCTCGGGGTCGGCGTGGCCGTCGTCAACCGGCTCCTGTACGCGATCGGTGGCTTCGATGGCAAGACGCGTCTCGCCTCGGTCGAGTGTTACCACCCGGAGAACAACGCCTGGACGCTGGTGCCACCGATGCATTACGGCAGGAGCGGTGCCGGCGTGGCCGCCCTGCACCAGTACATCTACGTGGTGGGTGGATTCGACGGTACGCGCCAGCTCGCCTCGGTCGAGCGGTACGACACGGAGCAGCAGTGCTGGGACATGGTGGCCCCGGTGCGCATCGCCCGCAGCGCTCTCTCACTGACCGTCCTCGATGGGCGGCTGTACGCAATCGGGGGTTACGACGGGCAGGACTTCCTCACCATCGTCGAGGTGTACGACCCGACGCGGGACTTGTGGGACGAGGGGACGCCGCTCACGTCCGGTCGGAGTGGGCACGCCTCGGCCGTTATCTACACGCCCTCGTGCATCTCCAGCTACATGGAGGGTCTGAACCTTGGCGAGGAAAAGCGAAACAACTCCAGCGGAACGAACCCACCACCCGGTGGTCCCACATCCTCGTCCTCGTCAGCGTCGTCGAGGTCTTTAGGAAACGGTGCGGCCGGTGGTGGTGGCCCGCAAGCGTCACATCACGGGAATGGCACTGGAACCGGTGGGAACACAACCGATGCCTCGTGCGCACAAGAGGACGGTGGAGAGGAGGGAGAACGTGAAACCGGGTCGTCGATGCACGCCAACGAAGATGCAGAGGAAGATGAGGAACAGTTTGCCATGGACACCGATTCTAGTCAAGAGGAATGTGATAAGGACACCACCGGCGACGATGGAGGGGAACGAGTGCCTGCGGAAGGCACTCCATCACCCCCTCCTCCTCCTCCTCCTTCGCTCCCCGAGCGATGCCGCCTGGACTCGTCTCTCTCCCCATTGCTGCCAGCACATTTCGCAGTTCTACCGCCGTCGCAGATCGATCCGACCGTACTGCCGCCGAACCACTGCCGACCTACCCGGCGAACCCTGCTCGTGAATCCCTGTCGAAGAGCGAAACGGTGCGGAGCTTCCTTCCGCAGTGAGGCACGGCGCAGTACTTCCGAGGGTAACAAGTACACGCTCACCCTAGCGCCGCAACGGTCAGGGCCCAACGAAGCCGGTGGAACGAGTAGTAGCGGGTCGACGGCTGTGGAGAACGTCGGTGGAGCAGGGGGTTGCAAAAGTAAACGGAAAGCGTCGGTCTGTGGCACCAGCGGGGACGATCATTGTCCCCTCGTGCGGCTCAAGAAGCGTATCACGTGCTTCGTTTCGGCCATCGTTTCCCCGCACCACCACCCCGCTCAGCCGATCATGCCGTCCACGACGTCGCCAGCGGCCAGCACGTCGGAGGGTATTCTTCCGACGACACCGGCCATCGTCCTCTCCAGCTCCGAGGAGCTCCGAGCGGTCGTCGATCGACGTGCGTCGCTTCCCCTGTCGTGTCCCTCTGCCGATGGCAGCAGCGAGGGATCCGGCCGAGCGTCGGCCGTGTTCGATCGGCAGCGATCAGCTCCGAGCGCAAAATTATGACACGATCACCGGTGCTCGTCGCCGCCGCCGGCGCAACGCCACATTCGGCCACTCTCGTAGGAACAAAAAAAAACAAACAAACAGAAAAGAAAATCTGTAAAAGTGCATTGAACCAAAAGGACGAAGGAAATTAAGCTGTCGATCTAGAATGAATCTGATGAGAGAGAGTAAAAAGGAAGGAAGGGACGGGACCCTGCCAGATACGAACGAACGAACGAACGAAGCCGCCGGTGATGCCGATAGGATGATTTTTTCCTACGACCCAACCTCCGCCAAGGATTCCTCTTCTTCCTCTCCCCTTTACTTCCACCCCTTCCTCGATAGAACGCACATGCGATGACATTCCTTCCCAAGAAGCGGCCGATCGGTCGTCGAAAGTTTTTCTTATTTAATTTTTTGTTTCGTTCTGCCAAAACAAGTAAAGCATCACACACAAATTGAGAAGCATTGGTAGTCTCGCTACCAACGAGCTGAGCTGATTCCAATAGAGGCCCGAAGAGGAGACCCAGGCACCTTCCCCTACGGAAACGATATTGAGTGCGCTTCCCAGTACGGCGCCGGAAAACAAAAGATACCAAGAGAGAATGAACGTGATGAAGCCCCAGGGGTTTCCACTAGTGGATTCTACTTAGTGCAAGTCAAAGAGTAAAATAACAGTTGCATAGGGAAACGCGAAAAAACCACACACACAAAGGGACACGAAAATCACAAAACAATCAAAATACTAGACGATCACCTCTGGTGAGGAGGGGGGGGGGGAGTGTTGTGGTTAGGAGAGTGTTGCGAAGGGGATTAATTTTGAAAATTAAGGCGCCTATAGAGAGAGAGAAGGACCCTGTTAAAACTCTCAATTGCAATCCATTTCCGGGAGCGTTTGAGTGCCGGTTTGTCTTATACCATGTATAAGACCGGTACGCTTTGAACTTTTTACTTTGACCGCGTTTTCCGCGTAAACCCAAATAGAAGGAAAACTCACGGCACGAAACGTCGATTCTACGTCCGCCTTCCGTCTTCTTTGCCCCATTCCGGTCATTACGTACACGCCTGCCCTTCTCGCCAGCAAATCAACCCTACCTGTCTGTTCGGTAGGGTTTTTAGGAAGAATTTCCGTTAGGTGTTTATTATAACTACTATTATTATTATTATTTTTAATAATAAAACTCAAATGTAACATTTATTTGTGTGTTTCCTTGTATGAGCATCAATCTCTCTGCCGCCCTCCACGACATCCGGTGATAGCATCAACGGCGGATGACCGGAGCTTCGATTCGTCGAAGCGGACAACAAGGCGTTCCAGCACGAGGAAGGGAGATCCAGAGTTACAGTTTCCTTTGCTTCCTTGGACGCGGTGGATTCCAGGAGACGGGGGTTGTGTCCGTAATGGAAATTATGTTCAATCCAGCCATCTCCAGTCCCTTGATGGCCGACTATCGGGAGGAAACAATTCGTGAGCAAGGGGAAAAGGAGAGAGCATTTATGGTTGATTTTTTGTTTCTTCATCCAGTGCACAAGACAACTATTTAACTCTACTGAATTACCATCCGACCCGGACCGAGACCGCGCACGGTCACGCGCACCGTCTTGTAGCCCCGTTCTATCGCCCGCGTGCTGATGCTGATGGCTGTGGCCTGCGCGGCAATGTTCGTGCCCTTGCGGGTGTTTTTGAAGCCTTCGATACCGCACGATCGGATGAACTGTGGCACACCCTTGGCGTCGGTAATCGATATGATCGTGTTGTTCGGCGAAACGCGAATATGGCAGATCGGTACCTCATTGAACGGGACCCCGTAGAAGAGGGTCGTGGGTGTGTTGGCGTCGGGAAATATACTACCCTTTCTGGAAGCCGGATAGAAAACAAGAACAAT
Organism: Anopheles atroparvus; assembly: GCA_914969975.1. Lineage (NCBI taxonomy): Eukaryota > Metazoa > Arthropoda > Insecta > Diptera > Culicidae > Anopheles > Anopheles atroparvus. Next base: position 17,961,097 of record CAJZCY010000001.1, read on the forward strand.
CTATTCAGTATTCCACCCACCGCAAACGCATTTCCTCAGCTCCGCGAGTAAGTGAGTAACTACCTGTCGATCATCGAATCGATATCGATAGAACGTTCACCGATGGTGCCTTCGTCTTTGGTGGGCAAAGAAGCAAGCATTGCCTTGCGGTCCTCAACCTTGCACAGTGTCGCGGACCTATGCACATTACGCACGCTAGTAGGTGCGGTACGGGACACTAATTTCGTGAGCACGGAAAGTGGCCTTAAAAGAGCCATCGCACGCCAGCTGGGGGAAGGTTTAATTTACACAACAAATGCCCAATTTTCTTCAAGCCCGGCTCTGGGAAATGGTACTGTTTACGCAATGCTACGAGAACTGTCAAAGCTCAGCCAGCAGTACAAAACGTCAAAACATAAAGGCGCACACTTGGATGAGATTCGAATGCTGACGCAGCTTTCAAACCGAAGGTGGGTTGCTGCGGAAGAACAAAAATTTATATGAATATTCCCAAAATGCGGGTATAAAAAAAATAAAAACAAATACATTTTGAAAGCCTTTACCTAAAGTGGAACCGTCATGGACGCTTTTCGGACAGAATACATATGAATCTAAATTCCAACGATTATTACCATCGATTCACGATAATAAGAGATTTTATAACTAAAACTAATAAGTTTCATAGTAGCAGTAATAAGGACCGTACGGAAATTGTTAGACTAGCTAGTTTAATAATAAATATGATACCTCTCTGTCTTATCGTCCTCCCTATACCGCCATTCCATTTTAAATCTAGTTCAATTTCCTTCCACATGCATCCCATGATTCTTTATCAAATAGAGAGAGAAAGAGAGAAAGAGGGAGAGCGAGACGAAGTGGAAAATGCGAATAAACAACGGAAAATGAAGTGGAAAACAAAATGCGACAGATTTAACCAACGAACAACTCGGAATTTTATCCGGTTAGTTTTACACACATGGTTTAAAAACTATACACGGCCACGTGGGGCAGATTGGTCGGATCGATGTGAATCGTCACGATAGCTCGGAGGAAAAGTGGACAACTAGCTCAACACTAAAAAGTGTCCATAACGAACGCTTCTTTTGGTTGCAGATGAGGATGATAGTCAGGATGAGGACGAGAATGAAATTATAAAAATAAGATGCGTAGTCAAAATAAACGCTACATCTCAATGCACAATTAATGACCGCATTAAATGTGGGAAAAATCGGAATTTTTATGTGTTCTTCAGTATTCCTTCGCGTTTCACATTATTTGATACTGTTTTGTTTCCATCAATTTACTTTACGATTTTTATAACCCTTCTTCCGAAGCCTACACTCTCACTCTCTTTCGTCTTCTCGATCGCGGTTTTGCGTGGCCAGCAGATAGATGCCTCCACCGTGTAGGTCTCGTGCCTCGCTTTTGTGATCCAAAGAGCGTTCAACCTTTCTGGAGTTTTTGCGTTGTCCTGTCCTGCGACCGTCGATTTAATTAATTCACGCACTACACTGCATGTACTCTTCGCCCCTTCTGCGCACCTACTTAGCATTGTTGGTGTAATGAATTTAAACATCATCACAATGTTGTGTCCGTGAGTGTGCCTCGTGTGGCATCAAGATCAAGGGCAGCCGCCTGCCTGCCGGGGCCCGGGGTGTGGTAAACGGTGCAACAAAAACGCAAAGTAACCACTGTTGAAACAATCGACCCCAGCTCGCATTTCTTTTCCACACACCATGCACAGCAACTGCTGCAAGTTTGAATTGTTTCTTTTTCTGCCCGTTATCGTGGCCTGCAGCCGCCAACGTGATGTGTAGGTGGTTCCCGCGGGAAACTGCATAATGTATGCTAACCAATGTTGATGTAGTAATGATAATAATAATGATAATAATAATAATAATAATAGTAATAATAATAATAATCAAGAAGATACTCTCACGATCGAAAATCGTAGATAATCGGTAGTAGCGATGATAAAAAACGATGAACGGTATAAAAAATGTTTAAGAAATTAAGTAGTACCCTTAAAACGACTCAATTCATTGTTATAGGTACACTAATCTGCTGCCCGGTTTTCTCTGCCACCAACGCTCCCCTCCCAGGTGAACATTTCATTTTGCTCCGAGCAATCCGAGTTCCGTATGGTCGCTTAGAGCAACCTCTAACACTCATTCCTATTCCGGAGCGCATGGGACACGCTTACGGTTTCCCTTCAGCCCTACTGCGCTGGCAGACGCCCTCGGATTCGTTTCTCTTTCTCTACTCCCCCGTCAATGACACCAGTGGTTCCTCTTTCGACGGTGGTTCCGATTGTTCCTCGCCGACAAACTTCTTTTTAATTTTGCTCGGGCTTGGACATTCCCTGCCGTCTGTTCCGAGGCCTAACTGCTGTGCCAGTTTCTGACGCATGGCTTCATCGGTCTCACCGTGTGCACCACCGTCAGTCGTCGTCGTCGTCGTCGTTGCCGTCGATGCGTTACCGTCGCCGCCGCTGCACTCGTTGTTATCGTCGTCTACAATCCGTTGCTGCGATCCGGCCGTAGCCGAGGCAGACTCGGACTTGGTCAGCATCAGCTTGGAGGTAGAAGACTGCTGCGGCTGCTTCGAACCAGCGGGTTTGCTTTTGTCTTCCGACCGACGTTCGCTCTTATTATCCCTACCCTGGTTGTCGTCGTTGTCATCGTCGTCATCGTCCAAGCACTCAAATATAAGCTCAATATGGCTCTCGATATCCTTCACCAGATTGCGCAGGTACTGCTCCTGCTGCTTCTGATGTTGCTGCTGGTTCTGCTGCTCATTGCCACCGGTCGCTACGGACGGCACCGTGGGACCTATGGGTTCGCCTGCCGCAAGCGATTCTTTTGAGCCTCCCGGCGCTTGCTGGCTACTACTGCCGCTACTACTACTACTAGCCCCTGCGATTTCGTTCTTCACCGCGTCGTTCTTCTTATGCGGCTCAATTGCACCTGCGGTAGATTCCGGTGTGCCCTTGCCTTCGTCGACTTCATCGGGGTGCTTTTCGGTTGCTTCGGGCACACATCCCACCACCGTCGTAGTAGACGTGGTCGTACTCGTCGTTACCATCGTCGACGTCATCGTCGTGGTCGTCGTCGCCATCGTCGCGATCGTAGACATCGACGCGTCAGAGACTGCTCCATCCCGGCGATTCGAGGATGTCGCTACGGTTCCGGCAGTGGACGGAGGCTTCATAACGTCGGCGGCAGAGAATGCTCCGGCTTGCTGTTTACTCTGCACTGTAATTTCTATCGACGGAATCGTTTCTTTGCCTCGAGAAGACTTCGCTCCACCAGACGACGTTCCATGGGATGCTGTGGCGGCGCTGCCGGCGGAGGGAACACCTCCTTCCACCATCGTGCCGCCCGATGGGGCTGCTGGAGAACGAACGACCGGATGAATCGTTATGTGTGGCACAGTCACTTTACGTTTTTTCGGTGGTGTTTCTTCTGCAAAAAGCAAAACAAAAGGAATACATTTCACAGAGGGCCTACGAGTTGGGTGTTTTCATCGAGCTTACCGTCACTATAAATTTCATCTTTAAACTTAGTCAGCACGGCGTGCAGCGAGTTCTGGAGGGCTCCTTTTACACTGCTTGGGATACCCGTGCGCTGGCCGATAATGCGGATCGCCTGCAGGTCCCCGCAAATGTCCTCCAGGTTGCCCTTGTCCGGCAACAGCTGACAAATGGACTCGAGAAGACGTGGCACTATCAGGCGAGATTTTATCTGAAAGAAAAAGCAGGAGAATTGCTTTAAAAATCCAACCGAATATAGCATAACAAATCACCCACACACACAAAAAACCCATGTTACAATATGAAATTTCGGTAAAAGAATAAAAATAAACAGGTTTGTTCGCGAAACTCTTCCATGGCAATCCACTGCAAGCAGCAAAGTATGCTAGGTTCTGGAAGGAGTTGGATTTTCTCCAAGCGATTCCAACGCTAACCAATTAAAACGTAATGTGGGCATTGCTCCGATCAGAAGGCGAAGTCATAAGCAATTTGCATAAAGCGCTGTAAAAACAGACACACATACCTTTGGATAGTAAATTTCGATAAAATTGGCTATGATTGGGTCGTTCAGTGATAGTCTTTCATCTCTCAGTATGTTGTCGATGTAATCGATGAGCAGGGGATTCTTAATCAACATCTCGGAGTACCTAAAGGGAAGTACGAGAGCGCATAAGTACATGAGCATTTAACGAGTCCCAACGAGCGTCCCGAAACTGCTTTACCTGTGCGTCGTCTTGTTGTTGTAGATTCCGACCCAAAACTTGGGAAAAATATTAAAGTGTAACACGACCGCTTCGATGCCAGCGAGCAGCGACAGTTGAACCATCGGTTCGGTAAAGTGGTTCGCGGTCACCGCCACCCGGAACATGATGTCGAGAAACTCGTGGTACGGACGATAGAACAGCTCGAGCGCCAGGTCAAAGTCTTTATCGAGACCCTGGATGGGGATGGAGAAACAAAAAACAAAACCAAACCCGAATTCAGTCACGTCACATCAAAACCCACCTTGTCATCACTCACTAACCTTCTCACAGATCTGTGACTGTGGAATGTTCATCTGAACCATCGGTCTCGGTGGACGGGGCGTATTTTTCGACACCGGTGGCCAGGCCGCCTTCACGCCACGCCGCGGAAAGTACGATCCGAGCGGACCGATGGAGGCAGCGGCAGTAGCTGTTACTCCCGTTGCGGCCGTCGCCGGTATCGCTGCGCCCGACGCCGATCCCGATGGCGCTCCTGTCGTTCCGCCGGCCGCCATGGTAGTCGACTGGTGGGTAGTGGTAAGATGGTGCACGCTCGGTGCATGGCAGTTGGTCAACAACGGCACTAGCACGGTCGAGATGATGTCCGGGGTGGCACACTTCACCAGCTCTTTAAGTACCTCCAGTGCTAGATTGCGCATCTCGGGAGGATTGAACGTGTTCAGCAGGGTGGCCAGTCGTCGCACGGCGTCCGGCAGTCCCTTCATCAGGGGCGGAGGTGGTCGCTTTTTCTGCTCGCGGCAGCTCACCCGCAGTGTGCTGATGAGCAGGATCACCTCCGTCAACAGTTCCTGCAGGTCGCCAAACACGTGGCAAGCGGTCGCCTCGTGGTACATCGAATGGAGCGTGTGCAGGGCGTCGAAGCAAAGCGTGATACCGCCGTTCAGCACCACGAACAGCCGGTCTTCGTCGTTCTCGACCAGAATGCGCAGCGCGGCTATCAGCGTTCCCCACGAGACGCGCGCGTCCAGCCCGTTCAAGTAGGCCGTGAGGGTCGTCCGGCGGAAGATGGTCACGTCGCGCTGCTCGACCTCGTTCGCGTCCGGATGTCGCTGGGCGAAAAGTGTCATCAGGCGGAACAGTTCGTCCACCGCAAGCGGATACTGGGTCGGATGGGGTGTTATGTTCTTGAATGCCCACTGCAGGTTCTGGTGGGCCGCAAGCTGCCGGGTCAGTAGTCGACTCTGCTGGCAGCACATTCGAAGCAACCCGTAGTACACCGGCAGCATTGCGCGATTATATGTCACTATTTCGGTATCGTCATGATCAGCTCTGGCGGAAAGAATATGAAGATCGAATTTAATAAGTAACCACAAACTGCACAACCCCAATATAACATTCGCTCCAAGCTACTTACAGTATATAATTGAAAGCAATATTGCGCGTTATGTCTGGGCAGTTTGTCACGAGGATTGCATTTTCCGGGCAGTCCAGGGTAGCCTGGTACCAGAACGCAAGCAGCGCCTGCTTGTTGTGATGGGCCGGTACAGCCGGCTCCGACAGCCGCGGATGAAACAGCTCCCACAGGGACCGCAGATGTGGTCCAACCTGCAAAGGAGAGAAAGGAGGACAATGATTTTCTTTCCCATCGTCGCTTTCCCCTCGTTGATACTCACCATAATCTTCTCCGCTTTCGACACCAAACAGTACGTCAGCAGGTTGAAGTACGCGGTCAGCTTGGTCGTGCCGTGCACATTGAACTCGGTGTAATTGCGTGCTGACCGGAGTAACAGCAGCAGAAGGTTGAGAATGGTGTGCAGGATCAGCTGTGCCTCGCAGGAGATTTCCCGGTGCTGAAACACATGCATCGACATCTTGTGGTGCGATGTCGCCCGGTAGTTGTTGCGGAAGCTTTGCGAAGGCACTAGGGACACCAGCAAGTAGGCGGCCGCATTGCGCACCCGGGCGTTACTGTGCGCGAGCAGAAACGTTTCCACCCAGCTTTCGGCTGACTGAAGGATCCAGTTGTGGGCGATCTTGTTGCGGGGCGCCTGCACCGCCAGCCAGTCCAGCGCCGACTGGGGGCAGTACTCGGCCGCATCCCAGACGCGCTGGAGCACCAGCTGCGAGAAGCACGGCAGCCCTGACGGACCGCCGGACGATTCGGTGAGCAGCGTCAGCAGCTTGAAAAAGGGACCGCACAGTTCCGTGTGCTTCGTGACGGCAGTGAACAGCATCGTGATGATCTGGCTGGCCAGTCGTTCGTCGCAACGACACAGCGCGTGGATTAGATGGCGCGTCTGGTGCGGGTTTATGTTGTCCTTGATCTGCTGGTACAGAAAAGGGAAGCCCTTGCCACCGGCGATCGCGTTGTAATCGCGAGCGGACAAATGTAACCGCAGGTCGGGCCCTCGGGATCGTTCTACCAACGAGGCCACCAGAGCGATCATCTTATCCAGTGACGCCGGTCGCGACTTATCGACCGTAAGCGTCTCATCCGACGAGTTTTCATCATTGTCCGAACTGGCATCGATCTGGAGGTGGGAAAGCACACATTAAATATATTTGCCATCCTTCGACACCTAGGAAACTATATCGTTCCATGTACTTACACATTCCTGGCCCTTGTGACCGAGATAGAAATCGGCAACGCTCCGGATGACGTTGATGCGCAGCAGGAATAGCGCTTCCTCTTCGCCCATCCGCGAAAACTCGTACAGCAGCCCGAAAAACTCTGACAAATGTCTCGAGTGTGCTTTGGCGCCGTGCTCCATCAGCATGATGAGCGACTTGATGAAGCGCGTCACGCACGATACGTTCCCGATAATCTCATTGCCATCAACGTCCGTTTCCGCCTTCAGATAGAGAGCGCAGTGACTTTGTCTAGATGAACAAAAGAGGGCACGGAGGAATGCATGTAAGCGATTGTTGTCTACCACTGGTCCCCTTCGCAGATTTACCTCAAGCGCTGAATCACATGAATAACAAGCCGCTGGAACATTTGGCGGACCATCTGGTTCGGGCATTGTATCAGCACCTGGACGGGCCACCACGGTTCGGCTGACATGTGGCTGAGGAACCACTCGCACGCTTCCTGGCTGGCGTTGAACTGTTTAGTCAGCAGCTCCACCCAGAGCACCATCGTCGGCTAAAAACAACGATGGTTGATCGAGCAAGATGAATTCAATCTCATCCACCAAGGGAAACGGATCAACGCACCAGCGTTAAATAACCTACCTTCTCCTTGGCGTGAATAAACGTCTCTATAAAGAACGACACGGACAGCTGTGCCGCGATACACGTGATGTCTGGCAGCGCCAGGAGACTCTGCGGTATGTGTCCACAGATTTGCCACATAAAGCTAGTAAAAGAGAGTACGAGGGGATTGTTGTTAGATGCAGTTCTGGGGAATTGTTCATTATGGTGGAATTGGAGTTCATTGTGCTTACTTGAAGTATGTATGCTCGAAAATGTTGCGATCCTGCAGAAAGTGTCTATTGTCCTGCCAGATCCACTCTTCCAGCTCCTTCGACAGTGGCCGAAGGCGCAACCTTTTATTCGATGTACTGATGCGATTCACCATCACCAGTGCACTTCCGGCGCTCGTAGTGCCGCCACCGCTGGAGCTCGAGCTCGAACAACCAGGTGAGGAGGACGACGACGGCAGCACAACGTGGGGCGAGTTGTGTAAAGACGGGCCCGGAACTCCTGCAGCCGTTCCCACCACGGCAGCCATCGGGAGACCGATGTTCCCTCCGACCGTAGCCGTCAGTGCGGACAGGGATGATATCGAGGAGTAGGATGAAGGTGACGGCTCCGACGGGACAACACCGTGCAGCATGGCGGCAGCACTGGCCACCGCGCCAGCGGCGGATGCCGAGGAGGATGCTGTCGGCTGAAAACCTAGCACTCCGGAGGAACCTATCGGACCGGCAACACCGAGTGAGCCGACTCCTAAGCACGACGTCGACGTCGAAGACGTTAAGGAGGCCGTTGCCGTTCCCACCATGGGCACCACGATCGGATGCATGGAAGAGGAGGCTGTTGCGATTGATGTCGTTTTTCCTACTGACGCCACCGGGGATATTACTGAAGTTATCCCGGACGACGTAGCGGAGGCCGTGGACGACGTTGAAGCAGGCGACAGTGACGCTGTGCTCGCCGAGGATGCTAGAGGTAGCGCCGGACTGACGGCTCTTGTCGACGTCGTTATCGATCCACCCTGGCTCTGTGATGATGCAGTCGATGGTAGCGGTGGTGGTAGTGGCGATGGTGGTGCTGGTCTAGCGATACCTTCTTTCTTAATATCTATATCACATTTACTTAGATTATTACTTTGTTTAGCTACTTCACTAGGTTGTTGTTGCTGTTGGATGAATTGTTCAGTCTCTTGATCACGTCCATTATTTGCTTTTTTCAGCTTCATCTCCGTCGACTCTGGCGTCACGGCTTGCTTCGATGGTTTGACAGCATCTGCCGGACCACCCTGCCCCGCGTTCTTAGTAGGCGGTGAAGAAGTAGAACTTGTCGCAGAATTATGCATCGACAATACTGCCGATGGTGATGCTGACGATGGCGGCGCACTGCAATCGGATTTTGTTCCAGTGGGGCTAACCAGTGGGTTTTGAGCAGAGGTTAGGATCGACCCTTCCGAAGAAGAGGACGCCGGCAGCTTCGTTGATGGTGTTTTATCTGAATCTAACCTCACCGCTGAGCTGCGCGCACCATCCGGACGAACATTCGTTTCCACGGCCTGAGTTTCACTCTTTTTGGCCAGTTTCTTCATCGGCGATGAACCTGAAGCCGGTGCGCTTGATTTGGCCGCTACTGCGGTGCTAAATGTCGAAGGTGAAGCCGGTCGCTTCTCAGTAAGTAGGTTGCCAGGGGTATTGCAGTTACTGCTGCTGTTTCTGCCTGCCGCTGCTGCTCCCATCTGTTTCTCACCCGAAGCGGAGGCCGCCTGTTGGTCGACCTGATCCCGCTGCACGTTCTTGCCCTTATTGGAGCGCCACTCGTAAAACAGCATGTAAGCAGAGTTGGTTTTTTCGAAACTGAAATCCAAATACTTCTCCGTTACCGAATCGTATGTTTTACTCTGAGGGAAAGAAAATCAGAAAAAAAACATTTTATAATTAAATCATTAACTTTACTTTTTTTCAAGCACTCCAGTACACTAACAGTTTCTTCTTATTCCAGGGATTTCTAAGGGTTTACTAATAAACACCAAGCGGATGGTTTTGAATTTGGATGCTACCGCCATTCAACAGGGCAGTTATCCTTCTTCGACATGAGTACATGAACTCAAATTTAAAATAAAATGAAACTGTTCGTATACACGAGTCCCAAACGAATGTCACTAAACGGCTTCCATCTGTGCCTTACCGTCATCTCCCCGCCGAAGCATTCTGCAGCAATTTGCGATGGATCGAACAGCTTCACTTCCGCGTCGTTGAATAGGAACCACCGCTCCTGGTGGTTCGGATCACCGTCCTCGTTGCGCTCCTTGATGAAGCTGTAGTAGTGCCCACCGTCGGCATTGCCCGTGTGCACCGTCACACCCACCAGATCGTACTCGTAGTTCTCGTTGAAATCCTCCGACTCCTCCTCGTCCATCGTTTGCTGTTGCTTTTGCAGTTCACCACTGCTGCTGTCGCTTGCGTTGCCATTGGTGACGGTTTCCATCGTTTTGCTGGCAGGGCCGGTTTTATCATCGCCAGACACGGGCTTCATCTCGACATCTTCACTGTCGGCTTTGTCCGTCACTACCGGAGCCACCGAAGGGCCCTCTTTGCTGCGCCCCTTGGTGCCACTGCTACGTCCGCCTGCTGCATCGCTACTGGTACTGACGGTGCCAGTGCTGGTGCTGCCGGTGCTGCTGTTACTGCTGCTGCTGCTATTGCTGCTACAGTCGTCATTTCCTCCCCCGCTTGTCATCGCCGCCGATGACGGGGCTGGCACGGCGCTGCTGCCACTCAGCGTACCCCCGCCGCCCGCCTCAGAGGTAGACGACTCGCTGACGTTGCGCGAGTGCGACCGGCGCATCTGCGATTTGCGCTTCTCCTCCTGGTAGTGGTGCGGCATCAGTGTTTTCTCTACGTACCCGGACATATCGAGGCGCATCGGGAACGAGAAGTGGGTGTTCACCTTCTCCTTCAGCATCGTGACCATGTTGAACGTGTAGCGCATCGTGTTGAAGCACAGGATCTGCGGGAGCTTCTTGAAGCAGGCTCGCTTCTCCGCCCGCACCTTCTTGCCGCACTGCGAGCACGTGTACATATTGTCGCCCTCGAGAGTATCCTTGACCGTGACCTCGTCGAGCGACTCGTGCAGGTTGCGCATATCGGCCACCTGACACCGTACGGTGTAAAACTCCTCCAACGTTCTACTCACATGTCCGCAATCCTACAACGGGGAGGGAGAAAAATGGAAACAAGAGTCAGACAACGATACCACGGAGGGCAGAGGAAGGGGATGCATAAAAATCGGAGCCGTGTTTTTCGTGTGCACCCGCAGCAGCGTCGAAAAAAACTCACTAAGGACACAACATTATTGCTGATGACACCGCAGAAGATCCGCTTCACCAGGGCCTTGAGCTCCGGCGTCATCTCCTCCAGTTTCGACACTAGATCGATGAAGAACTCGGCCATATCCTTCTGCTCGCCCGTATTTAGCGGCTGGTGGTCCATCTGGTACACGCGGCAGAACGACCGCGGACAGTAAGCCTTCCGCTCCGACTCCATCAGGTAGGCGAACATGCGCTGCAGCTCGTACAGGGTGGCCTTGTGCTTCTGCGGTGCGTCCGTCGAGATGGACAGGATGGCATCGCGCGTCTGCGGTGTCATGAACAGGTGCTGGATGCACGACGCCATGTAGCAGGTCGCGCCGAGATTGGTCAACCCGACGTAACCGCACTCGGAACGTCCTTCGTCTTGCGGCCAGTAGTCCCACGGGTAGGGCGAGTGCGGTCCGGCACGGTGCTGCTGCATCAGCCGTCCGTGCAGCAGGAGATAGTTCTCCGGGGCATTGCGGCACATCTCCACCAGTAGATCGTACGCGGCCGCCCGGGCACCGTGACTCTTGCACTTGGGCTTCTCGCGGTCCTCCGGGGATGGCAGCTCGAACAGGCAGCAGAACACGCTCACCATAAACTCCTGCCCGGTCGAGCTGTACTTGAACGGGGGGTCAAACTTCAGCAGGTTGGCCATCAGATTCAACAGCCCGAACAGTCCATCGTCCGGCGCTCCGTGGCGACTCTCGAGGTAGTCGCGCTCGAGAATGCTGCGCGCCACTTGCTGACACATCGCATCCAGCCCGATGGTGTCCCGAGGCGGTGCTGGCAGTAGCTCATCGACGACCGCCGATCCGTTCCCTCCTCCACCACCACCACCACCACGCAGCAGGTCGGGCGAGAGTGCATCGACCAGGCGGCAGAGCAACCAGAAGTAGTCCCTACACGCCGGCCCGTACGGTTCCTTGCCTTCTTCGCCGGCCGCTAGCAGAGCCCCGTAGATACCACCGGCGCCTGCACCACCAGCACCACCGATTCCCCCACCACCCAGGGCCTGCGGTTTCATGTTTTCCGCCAGCGGCAGCAGAGCAACCAGTTTGGACAGCAGCGGCGCCATCAGCTCGTAGTACGTCTGTGCGTTCCCCAGGCAAAGCCGGTAGAGTGCGGCGCACGCTTCCCTCCGTACCGCTGGCTCCGGATCGTCCAGGATGAGCCGCTGCAGCCAGTGCCCGTTCGCCTCGACGGTCCACAGCATGCGGCGCACGTCGCGGCAAGAGTGTGCGTAGCAGACGAGTACATTCATCGCGTAGTGGATCACCTGCGGTCGCCCGAAGAGGCCCGTTTTGAACAGGTTCGGATTCAGCGGTAGTGACTCCTCATTCAGGACCGACGCTATGCGCTCCAACGTGGGCCGCGGTTCTAGGAGAGCCAACGTTTCCCGGTTCAACGGGGGAATCATGATCCCGTTTCCCTCCGCCTCCGCCTTGAGCTCGTCCATGCCCAGCAGGCAGAGGATGCGCAGCAGCGACGCCAGACAATCGTGACGCCACTCGTTCAGCACATTTTCGTCCGACCCGTCGGCGGACTTCTGCAGTACGCCCGACAGGAAGATACGGTAGAGGTGCGCCAGGCCACCGCACCGGATAAACTCGTCGCTCCATTCGACCATCTTCGACGAACCCGCTTCGCTTGGCGGAGCAGGAGGATCACTGCTGGCTGCTATGGCAAGCTGGTCTCGATTGGGTTCCGGTTTCTTGCCATCCTCCACAACCGATGGCGTCACTTCGGCGCAAACCGCCGGTGTCGCATTGGAAGAATCACTTGGAGGCATTTGCACACCCCGCTCGTTCCCATCCTTGCCCCGAACGGTACCCTCCGCCGTGGGTTTATTCTCCTTGTTTGCCGACGAACTCAGCCGATGCTCGTCGTCGGTCGGAGGAAGCGGTGTCGGTTTTAACACTCCTGGGCCGCACGGTGTGGTGAATTCGATCCGTTTGCCTTTCGGTGAAACGGATCTGCTGTTGCTCTGTCCGGTTGCACTGCTTCCCGGGGACGAAGATTCGGGCAGCATCGCGGAAGAAGAACCCACCCCGGAAGCACTCTGCCTGTTGCTGGTGGAGCACGTTTGATTTTGCATCTTTAACGATTTGGAGGTGGATATTTTAAGCTTTAATTGATTCTTAACTGACAGAATCTTGGAGCTCGTTCCGGGACCCGACGACGCCCGACCACCGCCATCGATGAACGGGCCGGGACCGGGCTTTACGATCATTGCTCCTCCGCCTCCACCGCCACAACAGTTACCGACAAACTTTGACTTGCAGAGGCTTTCCACGATGTGCAAGGCGTACATGAACTTTTGGAGATTGCGCGGGTCGAGTATTTCCTCGAGCGTGTAGCATCCACCAAGGAGGGAGTGGTCCACGGTGGTCGTTGTTTCGTCCATCGCTTCAACCGCACCGTCGTGGGCACCGTTTCCGCTCTTGCCCTCCTCGTGCGCTTCCTCGTCTAGCTGCTTATCCTTCACCTGCTTGAAAGTGAGATTTTTCAGCGTGTTCAGAAACGAGGGGCAGGTCGGCAGCATCGCCAGGATGTCCCAGACGCGCCGGGACAGCAGTTGCGCCTTCGTGTTCGGCTGGCAACGCTCCCCGGTGGTGCTGATCTTCATGTCGCCCAGTGTCTGCATGAGCCGGAACAGCTGCTCGAAGTAGGGTGGTTTCAGGAGCAGCAGCGTCGGCAGCCAGTCCTTCGGCGGTGGCGGCTGCAGCGATGGGTTCTCGGCCTGCTCCCGGCGGCGCATGCTGCGGCCCCCGAGCGATACGTACACCATCTGATTGTCCTTGAAACCCACGTCCGCCAGGCTGCGCTCGTCGTACTCGGACGTTATCTCCTGCCCCTGCGTGATGATCCGCAGCGGTCCATCGTTGAGCAGCAGACCCAGCACGGGTGCAGGCGTTTCTCCGGGCGCGGTCGCTTCGCTACCACCATTCCCACCCAACGCTGCCGCTCCCTTGGGTTGCTGCTGTATTGCTGCACCTCCCTGCTGGTACGTTTCCCACCACTTGGCAATTTCGGCCTTCAAATCGGCCACCAGATCGCTGGCGTGCAGGCTTAGGAACGATTTGTCCGGCACACCGGCCGGTTGCAGCACGATCCGAATCGGAGGACCAGGACCTTCGGTGCGCAGAGCGCTGTGGGCTCCGATGTCCGTGCCCTCCAGCGCCCAGCGCCGCAGATGGTACGCGTACCGCCGGCGGAACGTATCGAGGTGAGTGTTGAGCAGCATAAGCGCCCGCTGGACACACATCAGCGCGTACTCGGTGGCCGGCCCGTCCCCGTGCTGCTGGTTCAGCTCCTCGACTGCCTGCGACAGATGGTTCATGCACTGCGCTACGAACTGATGCTCGTACCGCAGCTGCTGCTCCATGTAGTACGTGTTGATGTACTGAATCGCCGACAGCGACACGTCCGTGTTGGTCGCCCGGAGCGCAATCTTCCACAGCTGCTCGATGGCGGCCGTGTCCATCTGATGGTTCACCCCGTCCACCGGATGGTAGAACATTTCACCCCGGCCGAGCGTGAACAGCTGCTGGAACAGACCGAGCGCCACCGTCGAGATTCCCTCCGGTTTCAGCTCCGGCAGGCGCTTCAGGTACAGGTGCTGGATGGCGTTCACACCGAGGGCGTGGGTGTCGCCGCCCTTAACCTGCGCCTGCAGCCACGAGAACAGGCAGTCGCTACACTCCGCATCGTGCGCCAGGCAGTCCCACAGCGTGCCCACCTGGCTCAGCGTCAGGCGGAAGCTACGCGGCGATCCGACATCGCTGAACACCGACGTCAGGAACTGCAGCCGGACCTGGATCTGCGTGACGTGCGAGTAAAGCGGCGGAGCGTTGCCGCTGCGCACCCGGGACGTGTAATATTTGAGATTGTTGAAAAAGTGAAACATCATCTCGTGCTGCCGCTCTGACCACAGTACCACCTGGTGCGTGGTGACGTCGCGGAACTGCTGGAACGAGGCGAACAGCTTCGGCAGCAGCTTCAGGCTCGTCACGATGCTCCGGTTCTCGGCGAGGTTCTGCAGGCAGCCTTCGATGAACCGGGTGCGAATGTTTTTATCCGTATGGTAGCACAGCAGCGTACCTAGCACCTTTTCCGCCTCGAGCGCAATCAATTCTCCCAGTTGACCCTAGAGACGGGAAGAAATCGGAATGTTCAGAAGGTGAAAGCTCGCTGGCAGCGGTTCTCCGTTCTCTTACAATTTTATCATCCTGCAGCAGATCCCACAGCAGCGTATTGCCCGGTTGGCAAACGTCAGAGAACCGGAAGGCAGCTCCAACCATCATCGACGGCGATCCCACGGGCCCAGCGGATGCTGCGGCAGCGGCGGTGGCCTGCAGAATGTCTTTCGTTTTCGTCGACGGTCCCTTCCCCATTTTGCCACCATTGTTGGGCGCTCCAATGCGATGCAGACCGGCCGCAGCATGATGGTGATGATGGTGCTGGTGGGGTGATGAATGCTTCATCATGCCCATACCCGGCGCGGCACCCGCGCGCATCGGTGACGGCCCCGGTACGGTCCCAATCGAACGGGGTCGCGGTATCGGGAACGATTGGTGCAAAGAGACGCCACGGGCCGCCAGCTCGGCCAGTTCTTCCTCGCACGGGGACGGTTCGTCGTCGAAATCGGCCAAATTCTTCTCCGACTTGTTGCTCAGCGGAGACGAACAGCTGTTGTCGTTGTCGGCCGCCGCCGCTGCGTTCAGAAATTTGATCAAATGACCCTCGCCCATCGCACCCATGAAGCTGGACACGTCGTCGTGCATGGAGCCGGACGCTCCACCGAGACTGTTGGCAACACCCCGTCCTCCCAGTGGGTCGCGCTCGCCCATCGCCGCACCGAGCACTCCCAGCGAGCCGGGCAAGACCACACCATGATGATGCTGATGTTGAAGCTGCTGCTGCTGCTGTTGCTGTTGCTGCTGCTGATGAAGGTGGCGCAGGACGGACGTCTGCAGATTGTTGCCGCTGCAGTCACTGTCGGGCATCATCGCGGCCAGCAGGTCACTGTCCTCGACATCGGACACGCTCTCCTGCAGCTCCTGCAGCTCCTTGCGCGTCAACCCACTGATCTTGCGTCGCTTTTTGCGAAGCTTCTTGCGCATCAGGAACGATTCGTCCACGTCGATGCAGTCATCGCTGCTGGTGCCGTCCTCGTTGAAGGCAGCCATGGAATGCGCTATCAATGGGATCCGTCTGGGCAAGAAGGCGTGAAAAGAGACGCATCAATCGATTTGTTCCCAGACCTACAGACAGCCTAAAGGTTGGACTTACATTTTATCCTTCATTCGCTGGTGAACATTGTAGATATCCGGTTCTACTTTGACACTGTCTGCAAACACCGAAACAAATGAAAGGCATTTATCTGCGGTTCATGGGTTTCTTTCTCCCTACTACTACTTACCGTCGGTAGTTTCATCACAACAATTTTTATGACGAGCCTGCTTGCATGGCGGTGCACCCGTATCGGATTCACCACCACGTTCCGGACCGACCATCTGGCCCAGAGCTCCACCTCCGACCGACGGTGGCTTATGGCCCCCGCCGGCCACCACCGGCGCAATTGCGGACGGCCCTTCGCCGTCCGAGCTGTCGTCCTCCGGGTGCTCGTCCTCGCTATTGCTACCGTCAACGCTGACGCTGTTCTCCGAGCTGGACGGCAGCTCGTTGTAGTCGTTTCCACGCCCGGTCGCAATTTCGTTGATGGTGGCCCCGGCCGCTTTGCTCATATCGAACAGCGTTTGCCGCGAGCAGTCCCGCATCCAGATCAGCTTGGTCAGGGCCGAGGCGATGTAGATGCTCTGCTCGGTATGCTCCCGCGGGTCAAGCCGGCAGAGCAGCGTGTAGAGGTGGGTGGCCGGCTTGGGCGCCAGGTTCTTCACCAGCGAGGGCAAAATATCGTAGATGGTCTTGGAGCAGTGCTTCAGCTGAGCCGCCTGCCACATGAGCGTGATGTGGTCCTCGGTGATCTGATTCTCCACGGCCAGAAAGTTCAGCACGATGTGCGACTGCTTGATCACCTCCACGTGCAGGTTCGGCCCGAACAGGTGCGAGATGATCTGGTTCTCCGTCAGCCAGCTAGCCAGCTTCAGTCCGACCGCCTCCACCTCGGACACCGTCTCCGACGTGCAGATGTCGTTGAACATGTTGATGTGCGCGTTGATCTGCGCCATCCCGGCCAGCCGCATCGTGAGCGTGGACGACGTAAAGTACTTGAACGCCAGCGCGAGCCCCTCCGTGTCGAAGGTGATCTGCGAGTCGAGCGGATCCTTGATGGCGGTCCACATGAAGTCGGCCATCGATTTGGTGGCCGGCGACCGCAGGTCCTGGTCGGACAGCCTGCACATGTACTGCAGCACCTTCACGCGCAGTGGAATGAACAGCTGTACGATCGAGCGGTAGTTGATCCACAGTTTGATGTTCGAGCTGGTGGCCGTGATGGCGTGTGCCGTCGACACGGGCAGTCCGGGCTGGTCGAAACACTGCATCATCGCCTCGAACCCGGCGTAGTTGCAGAACAGCGACACGTTGCGCAGCAGGAACGCCGGGATTTCGTTGTCGTGCAGATCGCAGAACTGGCTCAGCGATTGCACCTCGTGCGGTGACACCTCGTCCATGCGCGCGTGTACCCCATGCTTGTAAGCCACGTACAGCGGGAAGTTCAGCAGGAATACCTTCGACACGAGGATCAGCAGCTTTTCTACGTCAAGCAGCGTCCAAACGTCTCCCCCTCCATCTGGAGGCGGTTGATTGATGGCGGCCGTAGGTGTTTGCTTCTCAACCTCCGTCCCCTCTACCCCTTTCTTCGATGGACCGTCATATTTCTCCTCGTCTCGACTACCGGCACCAGCGTCCTTTGTTCGATCCTCTCGCACGTCCACCGTTTTCTTATCATTAGATTCCTTGCGCACCTGCTCTTTACTTTCCGCCGCCTTCACGGAGGCTCCTTCCTCGGGGCTCTTACCATCGGCCGCTGGCGCCGACGTGGACGGCTCCGTGGTAGGCTGCCCGGAACCCCCGCCCGAACCGGAAGAAGCCTGCAGCTGACTCTGTGCCAGTAGCTTGCGGATGTTCTTCAGCTGGTAAACGGTGAAATAAACGATACCCTGTACAACCAGGTTGAAGCGATCGAAATTTTTCACATCTCGATAGCAGCACATGCACTGTCTGTTCGGCCACGTCTGGATGTAGTTCAGCACGATTTCAATCTCCCGCTTTTGCAGGAACACCGGTTGGTCGGAGTCATTGCCGCCGTTGAATCGCGACTCATCTGCAAATAACGGAAAACAATGAAAAACATGCAAAAAAAATGGTCAACGCACTGCCGCGAAAAAAAAAATGTGCATTCAGATTGGGAACATCATCTTCACCAACACCAACCGAGGCGCTTGGTGGTGTATGCCCGCAGGAGCAGGGCGGGTGGAATGCACCAAGCAGTCAAGCTGTCAAGAGTGTGTGCGGCCACAGCGTGTGATACTTACACGAAACGAGAAGATTCAGAAAACCGGAGCAAACATCGCACATTTTTCCTTCCACTTGCGTTCTCCGAACGGAGGCTTGTTTCTAGTGTGTTCCGAGCTTTCCCGTCCGCAGCCACCATTCGGGCGAACTTCTTTTTGCGCTTCGCCTTTTTCGCGATGCACGCGCAAATTGCAAGCAAATATGAAATGTTTTCTTCGCCAACTACACACTAGAAGTAAATCTCTCACCACTTTCTTTCTTTCCGATATTTGCTGTCATTCGCTGTCAAACTCTTGTTACTGCCATCGTTGTAGCAGTCGTAGTAGCCGTCTTCGTCGTTGCCCCTGCCGTCGTCGCCCAACTATAAAGAACCGTCGACGACGGTGAGCTGATTTTTGTGCAGCGGATTCTGCACGGCCGCGGTCGGCGAATTTCGCAAGCTTTACAAGCCAGATGCCAGCAACCGCCAACCCTCAAGCTGTACCAGAGCGAGGCGGAACCGATGTTTCATTCACAAATGCACCGGAAAAAACATCACTCACTCTACCGACGTACGCTCTGCTCCTTCGATTCGCAACGACAGTAGGACATTTTCTTTCTCTCCTTCTTTTTGCCTGCACCCCTTCGCCTTCCGCACGCTTCCCTTGGGCTCTACACTCCGTTTTAGCAGTCGTTGCGTTGTGCTGCTGTGTTAAGAAATTGTTTTGTTCTTGTTCTTCGTGTTATTTGAGCTCACCCGTTTGGCACTCTCTGTCGCACATCGTATCGCTGTCTTTTTTGCGCTGAGGTGATTTGAATGGCGCGTTCTTCGACAACAGATTTCTTGCTGGATCCGGTCCGTTTCTACAAGGGCGCTGATGAATCCCATCGAAATGCTGAGCTACAGGTTCAATGGAACGCAATTGAAACATAATCGATGATGCACGTTGCAGAAATATCAGCATCTTTACAGAAGGTGGAAACGTTTCTCTGAATTTTATAAATCAAAGGAACCAAAGAATTTCATAATCGCTCCAGTACCATTTGCTGCTCGAGTTCGAACCTTCAATTGTAGAAAGAACCCAGTTCCGCACCGTGTGAACAAGAATTCAAAAATTTTCATCTCCACTCTTGAAATCCAGTTTGTGTGTGTGCGTATTACTCCGTCAACAAAACGTCAAATTTGCTATAATCAAAGTCCCGCCACACGATGTAAATTTGTTCGGACAATTAAATATTTTACAAAGCTACCAATTTCACATTTTGAGCTTTACCGGTTAAGAGGGGTTGACATATTGGCACAAAAGAATACCATCCTTTGGACAGAATCCTCCTTCGTGCTTGTGCAAAAGTGGAAATACGATGAAAGTATCGTTCAGCTATCGAAAACTTAACCATCCTCGATTTGTGTCCGTTGGGCCTGTTTGGCCGTGTGTAATGGTGCTAGTAGATGGCTTCTTGCACGATATGTCATTTGGCGGTAAGCAATATGTATTTCACCGAGTCTCTGAGATTCGGAGCTGTCATTGCGATATTGCATGGCTTTTACCAACCGGGTTGTCAAAGAAAAATCTTGCAATGTGGTGAAAGTTTTTCCTGTTTACATTACCGGTACTCGATAGCAACGCTATGAAATGCACGTTTGATAGTTCTTTAATAACAGAGAATTAAAGATTGACATCGTGTGGCGGAACGCTAAGATAGATATCGTGTGGCGGAACCTAAATCTTGTTTTGACATTTGCCAACAAACTGCCGAATTGGAAGAATGAAAGAATAAAATATTCTCTAGTTAAACACTCCTTTTCACACGGAGTGAAATTGTGAAAATTGTTATCTTTGAATATTTAGCAAAGCAAACAGTCAATATTGGAACAGTTTGGTGTCGTGTTTGAAACGTGTAAATTGCATCCGTTCGGAAATAGGAAGGTAAGTAAAACGTCTAAACGATGAGAAATTCCACACCGGTGTTTGATAGCATGATACAGGCGAAATTTTGCAAACAATAGGGGAGTTTTATTCTATGTTTTATCGCAAACTCGCTAGCATTGATTCTGTGTGTGTTTGAATGTTTAATTTAAGCTACACGCACGGGTGTTTAGTTGGAAGCGCAGTATCATTTGGACAATAAAGGAGCTAGAGTTCCGCCCGTATGGTGTATGCTGATAAGAGGTTATTAATTCATCGGTCGCTTTTGATTTCAGCACGACGGGAATTCCGTGCTGCAGTTCGCCCAGTTGGTTGTTGATGACGTGCCAGCATGATCCGAATACGGAGAAAATTTGTGTTCATACTGTGCGGCGTCGCTTTCTTCGTGTTTCTGATACTCTACATGGTCCTTAACTATTCTGTTCCGGAACGCACAGTAAGTGGGGCAAAAACCCCAGTTTAGACATTGCACATCCATTTGCTAATCTGTCTTGTTTGACGCCAGAATCAGGACCTCAGCTATCTGGAGAAAAAAATCAAGCAGCTAGAAAATGGCCTGAACAAACACCATCAGGAGTTCGGTAATATACGGAAGCAGATTGACACCATCCGTGGCGCGGTGGACGGTGGAGATGAAGCATATGCCGAGCAAAGCAAAGTCCTGGACCAGGCACCGATGCTGGGCGACCGGGAGATGATGAAGGAATCGGTCATTGAGGCGAACGGTGGTGGCGCAGGAACGTGTGCCCTACGCACGGACATCTTACCGCAACCGGACGTACAGATGCTTCGCCTGTACGACCAAGTATCGTTCGAGAACATCGATGGCGGCGCATGGAAACAGGGATGGCCAATAAAGTACAATCTAAGCGATTGGAACAGCCGCAACAAACTGAAGGTGTTCGTGGTGCCGCACAGTCACAACGATCCTGGCTGGATACAGACGTTCGATGAGTATTACGAGCGCTCGACGAAAGCCATTTTCACCAATATGCTGAGACACCTCAACGAGAACGCTGGCATGCGGTTTATCTGGGCAGAAATTGTTTACTTCTCGCACTGGTACGATAGACTGGCCACCGAACAGAAGGACATTGTGAAACGGTTGGTGAAAAATCACCAGCTTGAGTTTGTCACCGGCGGCTGGGTGATGCCGGACGAGGCCAATTCCCACTGGTATTCGATACTGTTGCAGCTGACAGAAGGGCAAACGTGGCTGAAAACTAATCTTAACGTCACACCGGTGTCGAGCTGGTCCATTGATCCGTTCGGCGTGTCTGCCACGATGCCGTACATACTGAAGCAGTCCGGCTTCGAGAACTTGCTCGTTCAGCGCACGCATTACATCGTCAAGAAGAACCTGGCGTTGAAAAAGCAGCTGGAATTCCGTTGGCGTCAGCTGTGGGACACGCGCGGCGATACGGATCTCTTCACGCACATGATGCCGTTCTACTCGTACGATGTGCCGCACACATGCGGTCCCGATCCGAAGGTGTGCTGTCAGTTCGACTTCAAGCGACTGCCGGGCACGGGCGTTACTTGCCCTTGGAACGTGCCACCGCGCCCGATCACCGATCAGAACGTGGTCGAACGAGCGCAAACCATCGTTGACCAGTGGCGCAAGAAGTCGGTACTGTATCGCACCCGGAATGTGCTGATCCCGCTCGGCGATGATTTTCGGTACACGACCAGCATCGAGTGGGAAGCGCAGCGGGTCAATTTCGAGCGCCTGTTCGACTACATCAATAACGAACCGTCGCTGAACGTAGAGGCAAAATTTGCAACTCTACAGGAGTATTTCGACGCCGTTCGAACAACAAGCAGCAGATCGGGCGGAATGGAGCAGTTCCCCTCGCTATCGGGCGATTTCTTCACGTACGCCGACGTCAACCAGGACTACTGGAGCGGTTACTTCACCTCGAGGCCGTATCACAAGCGTCAGGATCGAATATTGCTCCATTACATTCGCTCGGCGGAAATGCTGCACGCCTGGAGCCTCTGGGAACCGGCCGCCGAGTGGACCGCTCTGTCGGACCGTTTGGAGTACGCACGGCGACAGCTGTCGCTGTTCCAGCACCACGATGGCATTACTGGCACCGCAAAAGATCACGTCATGCAGGACTACGCACGGCGTATGTCGCGTGCGTTGGAGAATTGCAAGTTCGTTATGCAGCAGGCGGTGTATCGGTTGCTAACGAAACCATCCATCTATCAACCGGACCCAGCGTTCCACTATCTATCGATCGATGATTCACGGACGGTGAATGGGTCGGACAGCGTGCGGCCGGTGATTATTCTCGGTGAGGAGCTGCCAACCAAACAGATCGTGCTGCACAATTCGCTTCCTTACACGCGCTCCGAGATAGTGGAGTTTTACGTCGGTAGTCCGTTTGTATCCGTGCGCGATGGAAACGGTGGAACGGTGCCGAGCCAGATTGCACCCGTATGGTCGTGGCATACGCGCCCGGACGGCGTGAGCCAGCCGCAGCCATCGAATACGAAATTTCGGCTGCTTTTCCGTGCCAGCGTACCGCCACTCGGTTTAAGCGTATACACGATCAATTCCCAGAACAACATCGACGATTCACAGTAAGTATCCGGGCACGGATAGTGTTTCCTGTTTAGAACTCACTCTGTTACTCACATTCCATTTTTGTTTGTTTTTGCTCATTTCAGTGGCGTCACCTATGCTAAGGTGAGCATTCTAGCGAAATCCCCGTTCACAGTTAACCTGGCCAGCGGATATCCGGAAGAAATCGATCACGCTATGCCCCGTGAAGTTTCGCTCCGCGTCGGTGAAGGTGGCTCCCCGAGCGCCGCCTTTAACTCCAAGGGAATGCTCAAATCGATAACGATCGAGAACAATCAAGCGACCGTTCCGGTGCACCTCGAGTTCTACCGTTACGGTATGCAGGTTAGTCTGGGGAAGAGCGGTGCCTATCTGTTCCACCCGGCCGGTAACGCCACCCTGCTGGAGTACGAGCATCCGATTGTGCTGATCGTGAAGGGCCCGCTGGAGGCAAGCATTACCGCCGGATTGCCGTTTGCCGTGCACCAAACCATTCTGCGCGACGAAGCCCTCGAGATACGCAATCTCGTTGACATTGGACAGCGTGACAACACGGAAATAGTGATGCGTTTGCAGACGAACATCAACAGCGGCAGCACGTTCTACACCGATCTGAACGGCATGCAGATCATCAAGCGAAAGCGCTTCCAGAAACTACCGCTGCAGGCGAATTACTACCCAGTTCCGTCGACCATGTTCATCGAGGACGATAACTATCGGCTGACCCTGCTCAGTGGTCAACCCCTTGGTGGATCATCGTTGAGCTCGGGCGAGTTGGAGATCATGCAGGACCGTCGATTAACGCGCGACGACGATCGTGGGCTCGGGCAGGGCGTGCAGGACAATTTGCCCGTGTTGCATCTCTTCCGGTTGGCGCTGGAGACGCGCGAGTCCTGCACCAAGCCGGATCCCGACTATCCGTCCGGGTTCCTTACGCTGCCGACGTACATGCTGCAGCAGAGCCTGGCACATCCGCTCGATAAGCTGATCTACAACGAGAACGACTGGACGGGCCTGCAGACGGATGGGTTCGGCACGCGTCACGAACCGTTGGAGCGGGGAATGGAGGTGGTGGCCATGCGGGACCTGCCCCACGTACGGTTCGGACGCGGAGGCGCACCTGGGCATCCCATAGGATTGGTGGTTCATCGCACCAACTTTGAAGACTGCGGATCGGAAGCAAACACCGAAGGATTGGTAAGTGTATTCCTCCACTCGTAATGGTAGAAAATTATTTTATTAACATGTTCTCGCCTTTGGCTACGCTTTCAGCTGAACATTAAAAAACTTCTCAATTTAGACGACGGGCACGATGTCTATGCTGCCCCGTTGACGCTTCTGAAGCCCCAGGACATGGTACAATCCGATGATCTTACCCTCTGCCCGATGGATGCCAAAGCGTACATAGTGAAGCGATAAAGATACGGGGGGGAAAGCAATTGTATCATGAATTTAACTACACGCAAACAATTAGCAAGGTCTTATTATTTGAGCGATGCACGGATAAACTATTCGATGAATTGTCGCATTTTGCGCAACAGAAAATCCGCAGCACACCCCAACAAATGCGAACTGCAAAATGTTTGTAGCACTTGGTCTAGAGGGGGGAGGGGGGGGGGGGGGCGCTGTGGTTGGCCTCTGGGAAAACGGGGGAGAACGAACACTCTTCCCTCAGCGATCGCTCCATCATAAAAAGTAGTCTGCCTAAAGGGCGTGTTTAAACGAATGTACAACGGGGGTTTTCTTTTTAAAAGATTATCCAACTTTTCCTTATTTAAATAGCTGGCTCTCCCAGTTCTAGTTTACCAATTCCCATAATAAGTTAGGCAGTCGAAATGAGATGAATTTACAAAAACCCTTATTCCAGCGAGCTTTTGGAACTCGCATTAGTTCTGCTGTTTGTTACCGCGTGAGTTTTTGCGTGTGATATATCGATAGATGATTGATCGAATGAACCTATCAGAAGATAGCGAGAATAACTGCTATCGCTTGATTAAAGTATTTGTTTTTTGTGTGTTGAAAGTGAATAAATAGGCTCCGGAAGACTTACAGTTGAGCGCGAAAAGGTACAGCAGCTCAAACTTAACGATAAGTTAGGAAGAATGAATGGTTGGATATTAAGTACTTTGTATGCATCAAATGTGCACTGTAGATAAATAATAAAAAAAAAAAACTTAAATCCTCTCATCCTACAAGACACGGGACAACTTCCTTGACTATTATTCGAAAAGGACGCTGCTGTGCTATTGAACGCCAGTTTGTTAAACATTTGCAGACACATTTCAAGCGCGAGCTTTTCCCATCACGCTTTCTTTCATATAATTGCGTCCCTCATGCGCGCATTTGATTGATGGACAGGTGAACGTTATGAACTATTTTCTTGGCATGCTCACTGCTAAATATTTAATGTTTCTTAAATGAATCTCCCTTCTTCGTCAGTTCGGGCGGTATATAAAGGACGGTGCTTCACTCTGGCTGCTTTACAGTACCGGCAATTCTGAGCAGCGTGGGCAGGCCATGATGAAAAATTCTCGCCTACTTATTCTATTAGCTAGTCTGAAAGCCTACCTCGGTAAGTAACTCTCATGCCTGATCAAGGATATTTTTTCCATTCAAAAATCAAGTGCTAGCAGGCTCAACGCCGGGCGGAGGAAATTTAATAGCCCTCTACGAACGATCCAATCAATCGGGCATGATACGAGGCATCTCGGAGATGGTCAATCTGCTTTCGCCGAAATCGCTGGTGATTCTGGTGCAGAACGAAACGAAGATTGATCGGCTCGACAAGCTGACCGTTGTCATCCATCGGCACAGCATCCCGACCTGCGTTTACTACGATCTGGAGGGCTATTTCGATTTGATTGAGGAAAATCTTAAGAAATCCCTCGAGATCACCTCGCTCATATTTTGCCATCCAGAAGACATGCTGCAGGAGATCATCGACAGGCGGCTGGCCCATCGGCTCAGTTTATTTATTTTTTACTGGGGTGCAACGCAGCTGCCGAAGCGACTAAATAGTGTGCTGCTTAAGGAACCGTTCCGTGTGGCCGTCATAACGAATCCAAGGAAGAACATCTACCGTATCTTCTACAATCAAGCGAAGCCAAATAACCGCGGAGAAATGTTGAGCTCCAACTGGTTCGATGGGAATGACATGACGTTCAAGCGAATGCCGTTACTGCCGTCACCGACGGAAGTTTATAAAAATTTCGAAGGACGAATTTTTAGCATTCCGGTGATTCATGTATGTAATGAAAGATATTTTTTTAATTTTCTAGGTGCAATCGCTTAGAGATTTTTTTATTACATTCTAAATGTAACTATGAACTTAATATGATTTTTTTTTTTACTTTTTGATTTGGCGTAGAAACCACCATGGCACTTTGTGTTGTACGGAAACACGAGTGAAAATGTTGGCGATGCGACGAACAGTTCCAATGGTGATGTAGGCTTTGAAATAGATATCGAACGAAACGTTACCGTGGAAACCGACGACGCTTACGTCACCGTGAAAGGGGGACGTGATCACAACCTGATGCAGCTCATCGCGGAACGGATGAATTTTAGTTTCCAGTACATGGAACCACCGGAAAAAATTCAAGGCATCGCCCTCAGTGCTGAGGATAACGCTAGTTTCTCTGGCGCGCTGGGCATGCTGCAGCGGCGAGAGGTTGATCTTTACCTGGGCGATGTGGCCGTGACCTGGGAACGTATGAAAGCGGTGGAATTTTCCTTTTTCACGCTTGCCGATTCGGCTGCCTTCGTTACACACGCACCGCGCAAGCTGAACGAAGCGTTGGCACTCGTGCATCCGTTTCAGTTGACCGTGTGGCCACCCGTGATCATTACGATCCTCATCTCTGGTCCGATACTGTTCCTCATTATTTCCACCCCATTTCGTTGGAGGCGAATGCACGAGCAAAACAATCGGAACGATTTCTGGAGGCACAAAAAAGGTGGAAAATGCAAGCCAGCTTTTTACAACATACGATACATCGAGGAGATGAATTATGCACGTTTCACGACGAGGAGAAAACGATTAACAACTGAAGCACAGGATTATCCTAGCTTAGAGCGATGTATTTGGTACACCATAAATGTTTACCTTAGGCAGTGTGAGTAAAAGTGATTGAAGCCATGGGTTTATTCAACCATAAAAATGATACATTTTATGTTTTTAGCGGCAAACATACCGTTCGATGGGCACCTTGCACGGTTCTTTTCAATATTACTGTGGCTGTGTGCCACCTACGTCCTTGGCGATGTCTATTCCGCCCAGCTAACGTCCCAACTGGCCCGCCCGGCACGTGAAAGTCCAATCAACACGCTGGGTCACTTGGAGCACCGCATGGCCGAGGATGGCTATCAGCTACTTGTGGAGCGTCAAAGCGCATTTCATGCGGCTTTAGTCAATTCCACCGGGATCTTGCAGCGTCTCTACCGCTTAACACGGCAACGCTCGGTCAACGATTCGTTCCTGGTAGGTTCGGTCGAGGAGGGCATCCGGGTCCTCCAGGGCGATCCAAAGTTCGCCGTCTTCGGAGGTCGTGAAACGCTGTACTTCAACACGAAACGATACGGTGCCAAGCGATATCAGCTCAGCGAGAAGCTGTACACGCGCTACTCCGCCGTTGCGGTGCAGATTGGATGCCCGTTCTTGGACAGCTTGAACGATGTGTGAGAAAAGCATGTTCGTCTCATCGAATTTCTATGCAAATTACAATGAAAATATCCCAATTTCAGCATCATGCGCTTATTTGAGGCAGGGATCATAGAAAAAATAACCATTGCGGAGTATGAGCGTATGTTCGGGCGTCATAATGGAGGCGTTTCGCATGCCGAGGAAACAGTCCGTTCTGCTAAATCAAGCAACTCCGAGTGCGACGCGGAAGGCTCCGGGGGCAAACGAAAATCCGATTCAAACGAGAAGCTGCAACCGATGAATCTTCGTATGCTGCAGGGCGCTTTCTTGGTCTTAGCCTGTGGTCACTCGTTGGGTGGTAAGCAAATACACCAAAGGGTTTTACAATATTGCAACTCGTGTCATTATTTTATAAATATTGCAGGAGTTTGCCTTTTTGTCGAACGGCACATGACCCTACTACATCGGGTCGGGACTACCATCAACCGGTTATTGGAGCAGGTACAACGGATACTTACCCATCTATGTGGTATTTTCAGGGACCGTAAAATAGAACAACAACAATAAGTGCTTTGTGTAAACGTACAGGTAATTTTATTTATTTATTATAACCTAATTGCTCGAAGATACAGAGTTTAAGTTAGTTTATATCGTTGATATGTTATATAGCAATTCGTGCATAACAGCGCACCATAAATTAATGATTTAATTTATTTCTTGTTCATTTCAGTTACAATCTTCCATTTTCTTGTCATTTCTGCCGCTTCTTTCCAAACCTGCTCCATGCAAACGGTGCGATCCTTATTTTGCTCATTCAAAAGGGCTTTTCCCGTTTTAAATGTGGCGGAGCATGGAGAGTTAACATGAATCGTCATTTCACGGTTGAACTCTTCTACACTCGGTTGGCAATACCTTTTGACCTCCTGTTCAAATGAGCAGTATTCTTTTCGCGTCGCGTATTCTAGTTCATCGAGATTCTTAAGGAGTTGGGGAAAATGCAACTTGTTCGCAATTACGCCATTCGATGCTCCGGCCTTAGCCACCTTCTGTTGGTATCGGCGTTCCTGCTGTTTCTGCGGTTGCAGCTGCTGACTAAATTGGGACCGACTGGCGCAACTGTTGCTCTCATTGCCCATTTCGACGACGGTCTCACACAACTGGCGACGTCGGATAGCAAGATCGTTGGTGTTGTATACTTCTACGGTTTTTCGATGCGTGATGTGGGTTACACCTTTTTTCTTCGTGTGCTTCATTTCTACTTGATTTTTTCAAGTACACCAGTGCAGCTAGTTGGTTCACGTTTATATTGATTGCGGCGTTCGGGCTCAAGACCGGTGTCTGCGGTGTTCAACTAACAACTGACTGCCGAGAGCGAACAAAAAAGGCTACTAATTTGGCGCGGCTTCGGAGGGGGAAAGGGATAGCCTGTGTTCTCTGCGTTGCTAAGCAACCACGTAGGGTACGAACAATCTGTTGGAAATCTAGGCAAGCTAGGCGTTGATTTGGTAGTGGTAGCATTGTCATATGAGTCGGAATTTCAAGTTCTTTTCCACTTTACTTTTCTGAGGCAAAGTCGGATTGAATAAATATTCAGGGCCAAATGTTTTGTCGGATTATGCTCGGGCAAAGTGAGGGGTTTTGCATTAAAGGCGACTTTTAATTGAGGGCTTTCTGTTTAAATTTGAACGAGTATTTCATCCGACCTTTTAAATCTCCTTTTGTATATGGATCCTGCAGGCGGTCAAACACGCCATTCGTGAAAAAAAAAACCGATTCCAAGTGCGGCCAGATCCGATTTTGGTCCAAGTTTACCGATTTCGGTAGCTGCGCAAGCGGTGTTTTTTGGACCAAAATCGGTAGACATGGTTTGATGCAACCCTGACATTAATTCAACCCTGATTTTCCCAATAAATGTCATACATTTGTTTATAAATAACCGCGAAATGATCAAATATGTGCAAGCCATCGAATAGGAAGAGGTGAAACATTGCAAACAAATTAACGATGGACCCTGGTAAATTGAAAGATATTGTACTCAACGCGCAGCGACCGTGCGTGATAAAAAACATCGACATTCCGTGGAACTGTTTTCAGCTAACTTTTCACGATTGGTGCCAACTGTTCGATAGCTCCAGCGAAGGTCTTATTTCGTTTGCTGGAAGCACGGTAAAAAGCGGCCTTAGCCCGCAGTGGGAAAGACAGCGAACCGAAGCACGGTTGAGAATGAGTGATATTTGCAATGCCAGTTCAGCTGTTCCCGAACGGTGGAATTCGTTCAGCTATCGCAACATACACGAGCTGCCTGAACAATGTCGTCGAGGTGTAAATTTTACACCATTCGGGTTTCCGGAAGTCCAGGATGATATTACTTTTTGGGTCGGTTCAGCGCACGCACATACCCCTTGCCATTATGATACGTATGGTTGTAATATCGTGGTACAGGTTTACGGAAGAAAATCTTGGATTCTCCTACCGCCCGAAGCAAAGCTGACACCGGTGCGTGTCCCGTTCGAAGAGTCTAGTGTGTATTGCATGGAGAATTTTTATAGCCCCACTTCATACGGGCAGCTAATCGCTGTAGAGAATCAAATATATCACACTGTTTTAGAACCAGGCATGGTCCTGATCGTTCCACCGAAATGGTGGCACTTTGTAGAGAACCTTGAGCCGTCTCTTAATTTCAACACTTGGTTGAGTTTGGTACGTTTTGACTTATGGGGTTAAGCATATTCTCTGTTCACGGGTTTTCTCTTTTTTATAGGAAAAAGATGTAGACTCGCTTATATCCGAATGCATTACAAAAATTTTAATACAAGACATCTGCAGTGGACTGTCAGAAGACCTGCACAAATATGTGTTGAATCCGAATGAGGTATTGCGTTTGGTAGTAAAAAAATCTCATATTACTTCTACTAGAATAAATGTGTACATTTTATTTTACAGGATACCATTTGCTCAGAAAGCAGCATCGATGAATCGTATGGAATACTTCAGCACCTCCTCAACATGAAACGCACCAATAAGCAGCAGTGTTTGGGAATGAAAAGGTATCCGTTTGGGTATCTTACCAACGACGAATTTAGTAAATTAACCGAATCAAGAGAGTCAGTTGTTGAAGCGGTTCCACTTCTGCCCGCTTGTGATTTTTTCCATATGATGAAGAATAACAGTTTACGCTATGACCAAGCACTAGACTCCCAATGTAACGCGAGTGACAAAGAATGTTTGGAAAGAATACGAAAGGTAATCAATGTATGTTGTGCTCCTGAGGTAGTTGCGCTGATTGAAAACTGCATGATGAATGAAAGAAGTTAATTCATTTCTAAGAAAGTACTGTACGGTTAAAAAAAAGTTTTTCTCAAACACGTTGTGGTATTAAACTTATAAAGAAATGTGAAGAAATGTGATTTTTTAGACAACACCTAAATTTATCAGTAATAGTAGGCATTAAAAGAAACGGTACAATTAAATCTATACGATGAATACCGACGAGTCGGCGTAAATGAATGTTGTGTGTTGATACACCCTGTTTTGTTATGACGTTTAGCAACTCCGATAAAGAAGAATGTCAGTAGCGTAGAAAAAAGGAGTAGAAAACATATCTTTTTTGTTTTGCCATCCATTAGAAAAACATTAGCGCAATTGGATTCCAACGTTAAAACGTAATGCGCAGGAATTACCAGCGGGTGTGCAATCTGCTGCATGTTCAATCAAAACGCGTCATTTATAAACTTTAAAAGAGAATTTTAAGTTTCGCGGAAGGACTTGAATACCTTGAGGCCTTCGTAGTGCATGTAGTGGGTGTGAGCAGCGTGTAAATTCCCGTTGCAACGATTGGCAAACAATAAGTCCATGGTCATTCGTTGACACTTTGTCACCTGATGGGAAAGGTGTGTGGTTACCAATCATCCTATTACCAACAACTTGCTTAGCTTTTGATTTCCGCGACGGTAGCGACCGTGTGCCGAACGTGCGCTAGACCCCAGAGTGCCTCGAGAGCTAAGAAAGATAACGCAAGTGAAATCTGATCTTCCGTCAACTGCTGCGCCGATACGGAAGAAACGACAAAAGCCAACAGGTTCGCACTTTTAAGCACACCTTCGTTCTCGCCTTCAAGCTATAAAATATGAACTACGACGTGCTGTTAAATCGCACGGGGTTCAGCAAGCTGTCCATCACACCGCAGCACTTTCGCAGTGTTTCCGAAGGCGACTCCCGCCAGCGTGAACCCGCTGCCGGCGGTGGAAGTGCCGACGGCAGGAAGGTTTCGGGACGAAAGATATCCCTGCCACCGCAAGCCCATCGCCATGAATCGCTGTCCGCTTCATCGAGCCCGATGCGGGGTGGACCGATGAGCAGTTTTGCCGCCGGTGGCGGGGCCCCGAGTGAAGAGTTTAAAGGCAAGGTGGAATCGAGACTGTTGACCATGTGGAACAATATGAAGTTCGGTTGGAGCTACAAGATGAAGCCTAACTTTTCCAAGGAACAGCCCCTGTGGCTGCTCGGCCGCTGCTATCATCAAAAGATGACCCCCGTGCCGTCGATGGAGAGCTCCGTGGAGCTCGGCACGGCCGGCCCAGACGGGCAACTGGTGGTGCTCCAGAACGTTCCCACCGTCTATCTGACCGAAGGGACCAACTCACCACCGGAAGAAACGGGAACGGACGCCATCGAGGATAGTAGCCCGGAAGCGATCATCGAGGAGGAGGGCATCGATGCGTTCCGGCGGGACTTCATCTCTCGCATCTGGATGACGTACCGGCGCGAGTTCCAGACGATGGACGACTCGAACTACACCTCCGATTGCGGATGGGGCTGCATGATTCGCAGCGGGCAGATGCTGCTGGCGCAGGGACTGGTGGCGCACTTTCTAGGCCGCAGCTGGCGCTGGGACGTATCGATGTTTCTTGCCTACGAGGAGAGCATACACCGGAAGGTGATCCGTTGGTTCGGAGATACCTCCTCCAAGACGAGCCCGTTCTCGATCCACACATTGGTGGCACTGGGCAAGGAATCGGGCAAGAAACCGGGCGACTGGTACGGACCGGGTGCGGTGGCGCACCTGCTGCGGCAAGCGGTGCGGCTTGCGGCTCAGGAAATAACCGACCTTGATGGTGTTAATGTCTACGTAGCGCAGGATTGTGCCGGTGGGTATGATAAAAATTCACCGTTTCATTATTCGATTGCGTTGTGATTCACGCCAGAGCACATTCGACATGTTTATAAGAATTTCCATAGAACAAGCGTCAATCCCCCACCATAAGCGTATCCCGAACTTGTTTGCACATTGTTGGGCGATAAATTACGAGCACCCATGTTATCTACTCTCTTCTTTTGCAGTGTACATACAAGATATAATTGACGAATGCACGGTACCGGCGACACCGGCCGGAGCACCGTGGCAAATGAAAGTAAACACAAAGATACCAAACGCTACGGCTGGAACACATCATCCCCGACAGGGTCGGGCTTCCCCAGTGGACGCGGACGAAGGGGAATCCCAGTCCACTCATTGGAAATCCTTGATTCTCCTCGTGCCGCTGCGCCTAGGCACAGACAAGCTGAATCCCATTTACAACGAATGTCTCAAGGCGATGCTGAGCCTAGACTACTGCATCGGTATCATTGGTGGTCGTCCGAAGCATTCGCTGTACTTCGTTGGCTACCAAGGTATGCTACTGGACATTTTATGGAGGAAAAAAATATTTGTTTCAGTTTATTTTTGTTTTTCAGAGGATAAACTCATACACCTTGATCCACACTACTGCCAGGATATGGTCGATGTAAATCAGGAAAACTTCTCGGTCGCCTCGTTCCACTGCAAATCGCCACGGAAAATGAAACTCAGCAAAATGGATCCCAGCTGTTGCATTGGGTTCTACTGCGAGACGAAAAAGGATTTCTATAAATTTATCGAAAGCGTGAAGCCGGTAACCATTGTGCCGTTGCGTGCGGTTGGTTGCATCGATTGAAGACATTTCTTTCTGCTCCGTTTCAGTTTCTAACACCCGCGCACCACCATTCGGGTCAAGATATGGGAGCATCGCCCGGTGCATCCAGCTTGTCATCGGGGGCGGTCAACTACCCGATGTTTGTGTTCTGTCGGGGGAAAAGTAGCGAACAGCGGGCCGATTTGCCCGAGCATCAGCAACAGTACGCGCATCCGACGGCTTACCGTTCACCACCGCCGCAAAACTCCGTTCCGGGCAATGATGTCGACGACGACGACGATGAGGAAGATGAGGCAATCGAATTCGTCATCATATAACAACGCGGAGCCATTTTACGAACATGGTGGTATCGCAGGTAGTAAGTTCCCATCCGTATCGCTGCCATTTTCCACTCATTTTGCTGCCAAGGGGACGACTAACGAATGCACGGTTCTGAGCTATAAGTTATTAGCGATTACGGATTACAGCTATGTTGCCGTTTAGAGCAATTATGTGAATACCCGCCTTTTGATAATTACGTATATACTGCAAGACACGTAGCTGAATTCAAATTTACAGCCATTAAAGGCAATAAGTCCAATGTAACCTGGGTTAATTCGACCGATGAACAACAGATATGTGTACTTAGAAATAGATTAACCTACCACAACCACACTGGCTAAGAGAAAAATGCGCAAAACATGCATGTACAAGACATTACCATCAGTGTGCAGATAAAAGATGAATTGATTGGCTATTACGAAGGCTGTACACTTTGGCGAGCAGCGGTGCAATCCTGACAATGTTTACCACGACAAAATTTGTGTACAGATATGTGATTAATTTATACATTTATTTTTAATTTATTCTTTCTTATTTTCGTTGCTTATGCGTATGCAATCCATTCGAGATTTGCTTATAGATGGTCAGCTTCAGAGCCCGTACTTATCGAAAAGATGCATGGAACAAAGTTAAACCAATAATGTGTAGACTTAGTTTTTTTCATATAGAAAGCAAATATAATCTGCTCAAAGACCGGCAACTTGGTGTGTTCAGAAACTATCTCTATCAAGAATAAGTTAAAATTCTGCAATATTTGTTATTTGAGTTGCCTTCTATGTGGTAAAATTTGCTGCAATTGACACAATCGTTTTCGTCAATCTCTAACGTACTTTTCTACTGTCTTCCACGCGATTCTTGTTTAACTGTGGCGACATCTATTGGGAAATCAAACAAATTTGGGCAAGCAATAGGGTCCGGAGCGGATCCGAGGTGCAGGATTTGCGGGTGTTAGCCGTTGTTTGCATCTGTAAACTTGAACTGCAGCTTCAACATTCATATAAAAGAGACAATAAGGAAAAAATGCAACATTGAAATCGGTCATTGCAACGTGTTTATGTGCTTCATTTCGATTTCATATCAATGAACCTATGGTACAGCAATTCTTTGAACTGGACTGGCGTTCCAAACGCTTGACTTGTTTATGACAGGTGCTGCATGGATCACTCAACTCTACGCAGGAGATGCATTGCTCAGTTTGTTTTGGTTCTGCGACGCGGTAGCTTAATAATTTTCACTTTAACCGGCCGGTATTCTGAACGTTTCATTTGTATTACGAGTTACAAGTTGCAAGAGTTTGCGAAACCATAAAAAAATGGCTCCACAGGATGAGATGCAAACACAGGACAAACCACTACCAAAGGGCGCAATAACACTGTCGCAGATCAACGCGGATGAAATTACTTTCGTAAGTACAGACTGCAACACTAGAAGCTAGAGCGGGTGTGTAATGCAAATGGTGTTTCATCCTTGCAGCTGGCGAATCGTTTCTGGGCTCCAGATACGGCCAACGCCCACGAACCGTACAATCCTCAAGTAATAGAGGACGTTTACCGGAAGGAAATCTGCGATACGCGCCACTCGCTCCGTCGGATCATGATGCTGGAGTTCAGTCAGTACCTGGAAAACTACCTGTGGCCGAACTTTGACGGCGAAAGGGCCAGCCGGGCCCACCTGATGTCGATCGTGGCGATGGTGAATGAAAAGTTCCGTGAAAAAGTGGAAGTGTGGAAAGTGTTTGAGGGAAACTCGGATCGGTTCGCGGTGTTTTTCCAGCGCGTGCTGGAGGCGTGTGTGGAAGAGCGGCCCATTTCGCCGGGAATAATGCGCGAGCAGACGGCACTGCTCGTGTTTCTGAACCACTGCTTCAACAGCATGGAGGTGGAGCTTTGCCGGAATCAAGCGAAGCGGCTTGTCTCGCTGGCCATGTGGTCCTGCCTGCAGCCGGGTCGACGGGAGCAAGAGCTGAACCAAATTCCCGAATGGCGCAAGTTCTGGAAAAAGCTTCAAAAGCGGGAGAAACCCGAGCAGAAAGCCAAGCTCAACTGGGAGCGCCATTTCTTGCAGAATCTTATGATCAAATTCATACGCATTCTAGAAAGCATTCCCGCGGATGGGCCGGTGTGTGAGGAATCCGTACGATACTGCGAACGGTTTGTGGAGTTCTTAATCGACCTGGAGGCGCTCCTGCCCACGAGGCGATTTTTCAACACCGTCATGGATGATTGCCACGTTGTGGTGCGATGTTCGATATCCTCGTTGGTACGTCGAGAGGAGGGACATCTGTTCTCGCAGGTGAGTAATTTTTGATGAAATATGGAACCGTTTAACTGCAAAATGAATAGAGAAATGTATGCTCTCTTTATTGATAACAAACAATTCTGTTATGCCCCATGGCCTTTTTATATACCACTTTTCCTCGGCGTTCACTGAGCAATCGAAATAATAGGGCATTTGGAAGATTTGGACTATTGGTTGAAAAACTAAAGCGGTTTTCAACTTAAACGAACAGTTTCTTGAATTTAAATGTACAGTTTGTTTCTTATTTTGCTTTCTTCAGTAAAAGCTGTTAAAATGAGCATCTTCACGGTTGTTCAATTCCATTTCGTTGGATTGCAAACATTGCCACGTTTTAACCTACTATATATCTTGCATTTTAAACAAGATATTGGGGCTTAAAAAAATAGAAAAGAAAGACGCAATTCATAAATGCATTCGTTGTTTCGTTCTTGTAAATTTTATTTTCGTCCGAGGAATTGTCGTTCCCTTCTTATGTGCTTTATGTCGCTTATATAATTAATTGATTCCTCGAAACTTGTAAGCCACTTTGGGTTGCTATCATCAAGTACTTGGGTTCCAGTTTATGAACATGACGTATTATTTTACGAATCTATACACAGTATTTGTTCCACTTCTATCTACACTTTAACACGGAAAAGATTGATTGTAAAATTAATGTTGGAAAACTTCCCATGTTCCTCGTCTCGAATTGATCGTAGTGGCGATGATGGAACCTACGAAAAACCTAGTTTGTTCTGTTCGATTTAATGACTAATAGCACTAGCTTTCCGTACGTGCCTATGACTACGCTTGCTGCCCAAACAGACCACGAAAGCTATATTGAAATTCCCGCTGGAAGCATACTGTCTTTAAGAGTTAATTGGTTGTTCTGCAGACCACCATTCAATAGTTTCTGTAAATACTATTTTCGTTACACTTTAAATGTCAAGTACCGCTAGTTAAATTACAACATTAAAAGTAAGAAATAATTTCTTGACGTTCCGAAGTCAGTACATAAGACACCGTAAATGGACGTATATTGTTTTTCGCGTTAACTGAGATTCACGGTTTTTTTTTTCTGTCGGTGAGGAGCTCGGGGCCAACCGGAAGGTGTTTGCGTGAGCGAAAGATTCTTCTTTTTTGCCCTCCTACACTGAAATCGAATGTTTTTTACTCCACACGTTTTACGGAATGAGGTTCTTCGGTTTCTTCGATCGGTCGGGGGGGATCACGTGGAAACATTTGCGGGCGGAATTCCCAATTTTCAACCCCCGTCGGAACAATTGGACCCACTAGTAATCGCCACCGTTCATGTAGGTCATCTCATCGCCCCACTCTGCGGTTTGGGGCGTCTGGTCACGGAAGCACGATTTCACCAGAAAGGTAACATGCTTCTGGCGCAGCACGCAGATGTACAGCAGGCAGGGCGCCTGCAGCGCATTGGCCACGATGTGCATGTAGAGCAGACCGTCGAAGTGCAGCCAGGATAGGATGAGGAACAGCCAGGCGATGCTCATTGTGGCAAAGATCAGCGTAAACATGACGAAGCTGCAGCGCAGCTTATGATGGATGCGGCCGTAGGTGTGCATCCGATTGATGAACCGCAGGGTCGTGATGAAGAAGAACATGTTCACTATGATGATGAACGCAATGGGTGTGAAGAAGACGGCGATGCCGAGCCAGCTGATGTTGTCCTGGTTCTCGAACACGCTGTCGCCCCCGCCGCCGGAGGAAAGATGTTGCTGCTGCTGCGAGTGACCCGGCAGGTTGAGGAAGAAGTGCGCGAACAGGGCAATGCCCGCCATCGTGCCGGTGCAACCCCAGGCGTAGCACGAGTACCAACAGTACTTGCGCCCGTCGCTGACGCGAAGGAATACATTGCGCGTGCGGAACATCTTCCAGATGTAGTAGCCCATCGCGTTCAGCCAGAAGAACGCCCCGAGCAAGCTGACGTAGAAGAACAGGTCGGCAATGAGGAAGCTGACGTGGTTGCTGAACTCGGTGAAGATGCGCACCAGGTCGGCCGCTTGGCTGACGATCAAGCACATCGTTATCGTGGTCACCATGTTGCCGACCAGATCGCGCAACGTCGGCAGGACGAAGTAGATGATGGCCACGACGAGCAGAATCACGATCGCCAACCCGTGGCAGATGGGGTTGATGATCTTTCGCAGCATCACGTCGCTATCGGTCCAGTGGATGTCCTCCTGCGGGGAACACACCTTCGCGACGAGTCCCTCCATCCGTTCGCCACCTTCCCGGCCGCTTTCGATCGATCGGTCCACACAGTACAGCCCTTGCACGTAGTCGTACTGTCGGTGGGGCTCGTGCGGGTCCTCCGATTCCGGATAGTCCTCGCCTATGCTGCTCCGAGCCGGCTCTTTGTGATTCAGGCTGCGATGGCGCAGCTGCCCGTCCGGAAAGAGTATCAATTTGTCGTAGCTCTAGAAGGCACCACGGGACAAACAAGAAGAAAGCAAGGTCACAATGAAAAAACAAAAATTCGATTACTTTTTACGGGCGGGTCGAGACTGAGTGCACCACCTACGTCGTGATATTGGTAGATATTGAACTTCTGCCTCGTGCCGCAGTCCGGCAGGCCGATAACGAACCGGTGGGCAACTGACACGTTCCGTTCACCGTTGCGACCGGTAAATTCCGGTGTCCAGCCGGCTATTAATAAAAAAAGAATAAGAAAAGTATTGAGTTAGTTGACAATAAAGAACGGAAAAGAGTATCGTTGGGAAAAATGCGCCGATTACGTAGACCGGTGAGACCAACCATTCTCTCGTACCGTTTTGAAGACCATCTCACGTACGATAAGGATTTGGAAAAAAAGGAAATCTCATATTCAACCGACACAATTGAATGTTGTACGATTTTCTGCATATCAGACGGGCATCAACCTTCAACGTGCGGTTCGATTTAAAGACACTTTTCCACGGACTGAATTGTCCAACCCATATCACGTACTAGGATGTGTGTGTGTGTGGGAAAACGAATGCTCGAACAATATTTTGTTAGTCCTTTAGCATAAACTTTCCTTTTTTGTATGGGAAAACTTTTGTCCCGCTTTTACGACACGACACCGGGGCTCGTGCGTTATGTTTGTCTCGATTTGTATTTTGTTTTTCCGCACGAACCGCTCGAACCAAAAGGCGCACAACACCACGTGCTGGGCGTGCCGTTCGATGGCAAATACTAGAACTCAAAGCAATAAAATTCAGCCAGCCGAGAGTTTAATGAGCTTTTGATTCCGCTACGATCGACTGAGGCCATCGGTTTTCGGTTAAAAAGAATCTTTTTGAATACATTTTTGATAGAAAACTGCCTAGCAGAATGAGGCAAGCTTGCATTTCATTTTGGTGGTTTTTCTCTTCTTTCGTGTGCGAAGGATTGGAGGAAACACACTTTTTTGGTGCTACACTCATGTATTTGAGGAGTAGATTTTCCGCAACTAACAGGGAGGTGCTTTATTTGGGCTGACTGATTGAATTGTTAGCAAAGCAAAGCCGCGGCCGTCCGTCACACGCCCACGGCCGAAATAATGGATCTATAAATCTCGTTCGATGAATTAATAGATACATACTGGCATTTTTCCTTGTTATACCTTGCCCCCCCATTTGATAGGCTTTTTCTGATACTATTCTAAGTCGAATTATACTTCACCTTTGAACGTACAACAAAACGCCCAACGAAGATAGAAGAAGCAAGGAGGAAAAAGGATAAATGACGTTCGATTCATATCTAACGAAAATTATCCCGTGCCACCGAACTTCCTCCTCCCTATCGGCAACGGTATCGAGATTTGTTGATAATGATAGATCGAGTGTTATCGTACGGTCGAGAGCATATATCAAACAGCACCAACAGCCGGAAGTGTTTATCCTTGGCGTTCTCCACAATTTGGTGACCCGAATTTTCTTAGGCTCCCTTTTTATTTACTTTAAGTAACGAAATCACGGGTCCACAGCAAGAAAATATTTGAGTTCGAGGAAAAGAATGATGATGCTGCTTTGCTTTGATGATATTTCTGCCAACATCGTTCAGCAACGGAGAGTTTGCCGATAGAATTTGATTTATCTTTGCTGATTGCTGATTTTTTGATACATCAAAAGAAGACGAAATTCGTGCGTCAAATGCTCGATCTAATAAAAAGACACGCAATCCATTTCGAGGAAAGAGCGAAAGTTGGCCAAAAATGAGTCCTGTTGAACGGTTTTGTCAACACAACATTAATGATAGATAGATGTGCAACTTTGTTGCTTGAACGGACAAGAAGTGCGAAAGAAACGCAAGAGTTCAAGAGGGGCTAATTGGTTTGCGTTTTGCGAATGTAAGGAATGATGCAAAAATTAATTCGCTAATTATTTTAACTATCTTCACCGGATAAACAAGGATCTGAATTTATCCAAGCACTTCGTTACGTGAGTAAACGAAGTGTCTACCCAAGAAATCGTCTAACGAATCTGTCATAAAGTGCGCTTTTGATTGCCTGTGTGCAAACGGGATTTACCATAGGTGCTATATATCCCCACAGTCAGTCAAGGACGGAACGATTTGTACTACTCCGTCCTTAGGAAATTAAGTGGCCCCGGCGTTACCTGCTTGCGAAGCGTAAAGTGAGGGTCCCGATGGACGCGGATGAACCTTCCGGATGAAAATTGGTTGAAACTTGCAAAGACAACTGCGCAGGGAATGCAATTAGCATGGAAGCGCAGGGAGCGGGAATTTATCGGGCCGGCTTCGGGCTTTAGCGACGTCTTGGTGGGCAAAACTCGGCACCATAAAACTTTTCATTAAAACGATACCCGTAAGATTAAAGCAACACATTGGCCCGTAAAAACTAATTAGTTTGCCATCGTGGACGCGACCGCGTGTGTATTCCTGCTGCTCGGTGGGAGAATTCGTTCAGCCCTTTTGCCGGTTCTTATCTGTACAGCTCTCGGGTGCCTTTGGGTCCTTGGGCTAACCGAAAGGATAACAAGGCCGAGCCTTATTCGTTTCGCTCGCGTGGGAGCGCAATAATACTTACTGGTAACGTTGACCGTTTCGGCGACGGTACACTTTTCATCGTAGTACACCTCGAACTTCTCGCAGCACTTGTTTACCGGGACTTTCGAAGCGGTCGTCGAGTGGGTCGATCCGACCAATGTGCTTAGGATGGCAACGAGTGTTACCGCCGCTGCAGCTGTCGTTGACGGTGCCATTCTACTCCTCGGGCACTTTCGGGTCCGTCCGTTCGGGTGTGCGAGCCGGCAAACTCTGTTGCCTAAATTCGAGTGTCGATAGGATTACGCGATGCAGAAAAGGTGTCGTTTGGGTTGGGGGATCGGTCTTTTTCCGCCGCCTAGGAGATAGCTGCTCCCACCGGCGAGCGCGCTTCCGTTTCCACTTTTCCGAGTTGTTCCACACGGATTCTTGTTATCCTTTTGGGTGTTTCTTGAGTATCTTCGTAGTTAACTGTTGAGTATCAGTATCACATCTTGGTCGAAATGGTTGTCCGATTCGAAGAATTTTTCCCACTAGCAATGGAAGAAATGGGCAGAAGAACCTACAAGTGACGAAAAGAGAGTGTTATCTAATGGAATTGATTATGTCGCAATAAATGGAGAAAAAATAGATAGGAAAAAGAGACCCGTCTCGAAAGCCCACTAATTGGCCATCCGTTATTTCCAGCGGGGATATAGCGACCATATCATAACGCCATTTTGCGTCGGCTTTGAAGGAACTTCAGAATATGGTTGGGGACAGGAAAAAAAAAACACAGAACAAAAGATCGGGTTTGCTTGGAAGAATTCGCGCTTCGCCAAACACCATCATCCGAGGCATGTAGCAGCATAGCGCACAACGCGCTATAATAAATCCACACCCGTACATTCGTCAACGTGCTGCATGCGAGACACGGGACCATTCCTATCATCGCCAGCAGTGC
This sequence comes from Anopheles atroparvus, assembly GCA_914969975.1. Taxonomy (NCBI): domain Eukaryota; kingdom Metazoa; phylum Arthropoda; class Insecta; order Diptera; family Culicidae; genus Anopheles; species Anopheles atroparvus. Next base: position 18,002,940 of record CAJZCY010000001.1, read on the forward strand.
GTTGCTGCTCACTTGTGTTGTTTCTTTCATTCACGAGTCGCATGAGACGACGCTCGGGAAGGGAGTGGATCGCAGGATCGCAGAAGGGCTACAGCGAAACCTCATCGTTTCACGCGTTTCGCTCACGGATCGGAGAAGAAAAACAGACAACTCATTAAAGTCCACAGCGCATAAATACCAAAGGAACATACTCCACCACCAACCCCATACCCGGGGCCCCCCTTCCTCCCTCCCTGGGAAGGCCGGATGCATGAAGGACCGGTGAATTCTAGGGATCCAATACTGGGCGGGCTATTGCCGAGTCCCGGCCCGGACGGCGCACGACACTTTCGCCTTTTTGCCGGTTTTTCACGGCGCTATAGAAATTTCTCATTTATTTATGCACGAGACAAAAACCTCGACATAAAGGGCGAAGGGGGGGGCAAAATGAGACCAAACAAAATAAGAATAAATAGGGAGCTGCCACACATTTCCACCCAGTTACTGCTTTGTGGTATCTACCGTAGAAAGTGACTGTCTGCGTGCTTGGCCACGACTGGTGGGCTACCGTCGGCTGTGGTTGCGATTCTGCCTCCCGGTCCTGTCCCTTCCGTGCGACTGCACACTCACATCAACCTCATTCCTTTTTCCCTTTCGTAGGAGGCACAAATTGAGATCATTATGGCATAAGTGATTCACATTATCTTCGCCATCCGGCCATAGAGGTTCTCGCAGTGGGTAGAGAATGGTAAAGCTGCCTTGCGGGTATGGGAAAACGCCAGCGTGCGAGATTCTTTTCGGATTCTGCCAATTTAACGCTCCTTCCGTAAGATTCGCCGCGAGTTTGTGGCTATACATTTTTAATCGGATCGAGCAGCGTGAACACCTCATAATCGTTTAGTGGGTTGTTGGGACGAAGTGGATGTAAGTCTTTTTTTTTTGTCCACAGGTAAATTAAAATAATGTAAATTTACCAACAACTTGAAAGATCGAAAAGCACCCTAGAGACTGCCTCCTGTTTGCCGGTTAAGTGTTGTGTCGTTCGGAATTGCTTTCCAAAGGCACTTAACAAGTGCCACGCAAAGCTACCCGGAGGGAAATAAAGCATGATAATCAGAACGAATGCCGGCGCGCCAAACTGTACGCGACCGCGACCGTACTTCTCCGGCTAGAGCGCGGCGTATTCGGAATTTCAATTTCCAATTTGCATACGTGCGTATATTTGCGCCCAGCAATCCGCTTTCCTTTCCTGCCGCGATGCTGGATGCTCATCCGCCTAGTTTGCCGCCGTCGTCCGCCAAGAATGAAATCCGACGCCACGGGCAAAAGGGATGGGATGCGTTGGGGAGGGGGAACGAGATGAGTGGATTAATTTTGGCAAACAAAATCAAACACGGCGGCGCCCGTGCCATCGCATATTATGGCGCATCTGCCAGTTTTGAGCATACTGTCATCATGTCGGACGCAGAAACAACAGAACGACAATTCGGCAACTAATTTGATGTGTCCCTTGGTTGAAATCGGAATTGACGATTCCTTCCCGCGTTGGCCGTAATGTAGCAGCGGCTTTTGTACGTTTGAACGTTAAAATTTACCGGTTCGCTGGAGAGATGGTAAGAAAGGCGATAATAAGCCATTTATTTTCAGGTTCTGCGCCTCGCCAGGAAGCTCCCCTGAATATATTTCTCATTCATTTTCTCGTGGAGTATTCATTATAGCTCTCACATTTCAACCAGCTCTTCTGACAAAATGCCGAAATGCTTGTTCGCTCGTAAATTATAACCATCATTAGTGGAGAGACGTTCCGAAATACGATAATGCTACCTTTTCTTTACTCTGCGCTTGGACGTTTCGCTATCGTCCTAACTGTACATTGGCGCGAATTGGACACTCTGAGCGAGAGAAAAAAAACCTGTCCTCAGCCTCAGAGAGATCGATGCATTTGAAGAAATACTGTCGTCAGTTCCTGAATAATTCAAGTAATGGTGCCGGTTACCTTGTTCCCCTTATCTTCCAAATATGGAATCAGTGCATCGTTGCCTGTCAATCGCCGGCACGGATGCCAGATAGGGCAAACACCCACCCTTCTACCTCACCGGCGTCGTTGGAGCCATCGTCACCGCCACGTGGATTCTTTCACCATTGATTACTTTTCGGTGCTCTTTCGCGTTATTTTTCTTTTTGTGAATCTGCATTCCTTTTATCTTGCCAATGCCGAGATGCCGGTTCCGAGAGCTCTTCCTCGGGCAAAAGACAAGATGCGTACGTGACGATAAGCGAACCCTTCATCACACACCTTCCTTCTCCTCCCGTTTCTCTCGACGGGTAAATATCACCAGGAGACGGCAAACGGAAGCCGGGTTACTGTGTTGCGCTGGCGGTGTCCATCTCGAGATCACGGCCACACGCTTTGGGATGAGAATCATTTATATTGTTCGCACGAACGGACGCAGGGCTCTCGCGGCGGACAGGGGATCGGTCTGGGTCTCGGTTGGGAAGTTAATCGAACGTACCGAACCCGGGAGAACGGGTTCCGAGACACGCAGGATTGCCGCACGGCGGTCCCGATAAGGAACGACAAGTGCCACCACACGACACCGGAGGACGAACCGACAAAGGGGAGAGCTGGTGCAAAGTAATAATAACGGGGTTTCGTTTCGTTTGCCAAGCGATCCCTCGAAGACTTTCCCGAAAACCTTGCGAACTCATCGCCTGCGTCGTCGGGATACGTGGCCTAAATAGCTTCACTCGCTTCTTTTTCGCACAATCGCTCGGAGGGTTCGGTAGCGGTAGTTTTATCGCTAAACTCAGGAGCTCGTTTTATCATGTCGTTAGTCTATTAATTAGAGAAATGTGCAAACATTCGTCGGTGGAGCTTGCCTTCTACATTGCTTATTATGGCAATAGTGGCGCCACTGGTCACTATTTTGCAGGACTGATTTAAGTGGTGATGAGTCCGATGCAGGATCACTGGAACCTTTCGTCCATTCCACAAGCTTGTTTACAAACATCGAATATTAAAGTACGATTTCCAGAATTTCTTACGTCGATACCTTTGTTAAGCTTTGTAGTAGTGGCTGAATCAAACGGAATTCCGCTGGGCTTTAGCTGCGATCTCGAAAAACATAATTTCGCATTTTCGAGGTAAGCGAACCACCACACACATTCCAACAGACAACACCGTATCTTTTTATTACAAATGAATGGAGCGATATTATTAATATTCATCATGCACAATGTTTTATGCTATTTGGCGCATACATTGGAAACGGAGGCAAGATACGTTACGAAGGTCGTGTCGTGGTTGTAGCGCCGACGCACGGGGACTGGAAAACGGGCCCCTTGGTTGTCCTTCGCCGGGTGAGGAATCCGCCACCGGCAAACGCGTGCGTGTGTCGGGCTAAATGCTGCGTAACGGCAAGCATGCCTGCCTGCCTGTTAAGATGCGGTTTATGGTTTGTCAGGATAACAACATGCGGTTCTGATCGCTGCCCGAACAGGCAAAAAAAAAACTGCTACATTTACACATCGCGAACGGTGGTGTATTTTCTCCCGAGAGAATCCAACCTTGTTGGGCGATGATGATCGGACCTGATGAAGATTAATTGTTGACGTTTGCTTCTGTCGAGACGAAAGCTTAGCTGTGATTAGGTTTGGCACACGCACAAATCTTTTGGGGATAAATGTGGACCCTGTCTGTGGGTCCTCGATGCTGTAACCACCAGTAAGCCGTTCGGAGTTCGAAGACATCGGGACGTGATCTTGCTCGTCAGTCTGGACACGATTGTGCGCCTTCCTATGCAAGGGACCCAACACGGTAAGGGTGAGATTGTACAAAAGTATAAAGAACAGTCCGCAAAAACGAAAAAAGGTCCTTCCGGAAGCGAGAGAAGACCTTAAGAAAATTCAACGACCGAGAACAAACAGGATGGCCCATTCGCCAAAATTGCCTCGGGCAGCCTCGAGAAAGGAAATATTTGCATGCAATGACAAAAATGCCCGCCTGGCAAAAAAAAAAAAAAACTTGCAAATTCCACCACGTCTTCATTGGCCAGTGGGCAAAGATTTTTGTTCGTTCATACCGGCGTTTCCGCGATTGGAAATGAGTACGAAGCTGCGCCTTTCGTCCCAAGCGCACCATGACTCACGCGAGTAAAGAGGAAATGGGCTATTGATTTTTCATTTTGTTCTGAAATTTCCCACACTTCTGTTTTTATGTTCTTCGCCGACCGAAAAAAAAAAGAACCTTTGGCCGATATTTAGGGCCACCGTCACCGTTCGAATAGAAACGTTTCGAGGACCGTTATTGGATCCACATCTCCCCTTCGCCTTCTCCAACCAAGTCCTTGTGTTCCTTCTTAAATGGCTCGATCGTACGAAGCGTGGATCGATTCGCAAAATTCATTTCAAGGACCTAAACTAAACGCGAAAAGCAAAAAAATAGTCACATGTGCTCGTTTGAAGGAACCATTCATTTCCTTGCCATTGCCGCCGCCTCGCGACACACTTCTCCAGTTCGTTGACACCGGTGGAGTTTTCGAGCGATTCCGCGAGGCGAAATTGATATCCTGCTGCCTGTCGCCAGTGGAAAGCGGAAAAATTGGATCTCGATATCGGGACACATGGCCCGCGGTAGAAAATTGTATACCTTTTTACAGCCCCTAGGTGGTTCGAGGGCGGCACCGGTGTGACATCCCTATTATTCGGTTTAGCGGCGAGGTTTTCGCGGGCCGGCACCACAAGTGGAAAATACTTTTTCTGTCCGGGAGAGCAAAAATTCTTTACAATCTTTTTTTTTTCGCCACACGTCAGTTCATTAACGAACAAGCGCTCGGTGAGTCTATTACTTTTCTCTTCCGACCCAGACGCGCGATGCCTTCCCGAGTTGGCTTTGATCGACGCTTTTGGCCCTTTTACGACCTCCTCATCGTAAGGACTTCTCGCGGGCGTCTTGTGTTTTTTTTTGCGAGGTAAATGTTTGAAGCTATATTCAAGAGGTTGTGCGCGCTCGCTGGCGACCCGATTAAGGAAAAGGCGAAGATAAGAGACCAACGGCCGTGTGTTTGCAGAGTTAAAGCCACCAGAGCCGCAGTCCAATTCCACGCGGAAAGCCGGCGACACGTTCCCTTCTCTCCACGGTAATAGCTGCGGCCCGACGTCGGCACAATTTATTATGCTTTACGGCGAAGCTCGAAATCGTGCCCGCGCCGGGTTATGTTTCGCGTGTGGAAGCAGATTTTTTTTGTCCCTTTTTGTGCCTCTCCATTACATTCGCACCTACTTCTCCATTTCGATTTATTGTATTTTGCAAGCTTTTACTATCCACTCTACCTGTTCAAAGTGGGCACACAGCACAACACGGTGGTGGTGGTTTGCGTTCGTTCGTAGGTGTGTTTGTGGGCGTTATTTGCATCAGGGGACGACGCAAGGGGATAGAGTTTGTTTGCCTTTCCCCTTTGCGGAGTGTCCTACCGGCGCCCAAAGGTGTGAAAGCAGTGAATAGAAGGAAACGGGGATGTAATGGTCGCGGGAAAGCAGCGCGGGATGACACATATCGCGAGGCGGCATTATTGCTCCTGCACCTGAGCCTCCCGGGTGTTATGTCACGAACTTGAAAAATTCAACCCGCTTATATTAAACCCTCGCATTCGCTCGTCCCCGGCAACGGGACGCTCTGGACCCAACGGAATACAGTGACGTTCATGGAAATGTGGGTTCGTTTGATCTGCAGAAACTATATACGTGGTGGGTTTTGATTCATATTTTATGACCATTTTATAAGGTGCGTTATTTGTTAGGTTTTTTTGTGCATATCAGCATGGAGCTGTACGGTCCATTCATAATTCGTGCTTTACATTCGGTCCAACTGCTATATGAGCGACAGGGAGAGAAGGTAACGAAAGTAAAATTTTCACATCAAGATTATCGAAAAAATACCTTGCTTTTACCTGTGCCGGCATATGCCAATACTTGTGTAGCAATACGGTGCAGAATGTTGAAATAGGACACAGCTTTAAACTATAATTTTTCAAACAACACAACGGAAGCGATGAGACGCCACCGTTTCTTTATTGACAATTCAACGTAAAACATTACGAAGACAGAAAGGGGAAAAACCCACCTGTAGTACCGGAACCCATGAACATTATTTGAAGAAAAATCAGTCATGCAATTTCAGACCTTTATTTAAAAAACTGGATTAATGGGTGACAAAGGGAAAATTTGCAACAAAAAAAAAACAAACCGTGTCCTGTTTTTGCCTGCTTGGTTGTTAACGTCTGAAAGGTCCTAAAAAAACATACCGGAGCTAGGTAAGAAGCTGGTGGTGTCAGTGGGCAATAACCCAAAAAAAAAGAAGTGTAGGCAAATAAGAGAAAATTCGTTCAAGATCTGTCGGTGTCTAGCACCGGACCAGAGAGAAACATATGTGCTTCTGTTTGTTTCTTGGCGCATCATCGCTTTTCCCCAAATATTCTGCCTTTTGCCAACCCTTAATGTCCTTTTTGGTGCTTTTTTTTCGAGGGGAAATTGCACTTTGGTTTTTCTGTGCAAATAACGTTCTGTCGAACACAGCTACCGTTCTCGCACTTTTGTTGAGCTTCGTTTACCACAAAAGGATCGCTATGCGTTCTTTATGTTAGGGGAGGTTTGATCATATGATAGTGTGCGGCATATCGGTCCCGGGTGGGTGCATAGCACAGAATTTACTGATGAAAATTAAAGCAACGGGGTACATACTGACGGGGCCAAACCTGGGGGATCTTCGCTGGTGGCGCAATGTATGCACTATTCTTGTCGTGAGGCAACCTTCTCGGCCACAGGAATGGTGGAAAATATGCTAAATTAATAGCCCACAATTTTCATCGTTTCGTTTAGCACAATGTGGTGTGTGGTGCATTGGAGCCCAATCTTGGGGGGATCTTGTCCCAGGTGCCAGGTTTGATAGTCGTTGCTGCACAAATTACGTTCATTTGGTTCGGCTTGGTCGGTGCGACCGAGGGAACAAAGTTTATCGAATTGCGGTGGATTTAAAATGCAAATGCGAGAGACAGCGTAAAAGATAATCTTTCGCCCAACCGAGGGTGACGTGAGGTATAAGAAAATTTTGCATAAAAAAAACTTCTCTAATTTGTTTTTGTATGTGTGACCTCCCGTAACCTAGCAAAAGTTGTCCCATTATCTGGCCAAAACCTTCGATTCCATTCCAATTTGTCAGTTGGTCCAGCATTCCAGCGTTTCGAACCGGTTTGGGTGAATGCGACTTTAACGATATTTTATGTTTCTTTAATTCCTTCTCCAAAATTCCCTCGATGAAGTCGTGTTCGTAATGTAGGTAACGAATAAAAAGAAGAGAGGATTTTTTAAGTGTTTAAAATATTCAAAAAGATCACAAACCATTCGAAAAATGAATGTGCCAATGGGATGTAGAGTTCTTTACAGCCCAAAGTTCGCCACGCTGTCATTTTGTGTTATTGCTATAGGTTACAATCTAGCAATCGCGAATTGATGACTTCGTCGATTAGCACCTGCGTTATGATGTCCATCTTGTTACTCTACCACCCTTGCTGCAGCATACGCTGGGAACAAATTCGACCTTTCAATCTAGTACTCGGCGTCCCAGATGGCAGAAGTATCGGAAACTCGTGTCCTATAAATAATATTAAACCAGATCAATGTCGCTAGCGCCATAGCTAGGAAGAAGTTCTTCGAAGAAGCCATTTCAGGGTACGAGCAAAGCAGAAGGCAGACGAACGTGTTTACCCTGGGCTCGGATCGTTTCGGTCTCAAAAAAAGCGTAGGAATATCATCGGTAAGAGTGTTAGTCGTTCGTGGGCCAGATGGGTGCGTGGTGATGTCTGCATGTCGTAAGCATAAACATGATGCACATGCTTTCGCCAACTGCGCGTTCAATTTTGTGTTTGTCTTCTATTTTGTTATTCCAACTGAACGTTAGGCGAAATCTTCTTTCCCCGATGTGTGGCATGTGTATGCGTGTGGTGTCATGGTTGTTTGCGCCGGTAAAACCGGAAGTAGGAAGCCGGGGCTGTGTTGTGTCTTTCGCAGTACCGTCCGCCGTTCGGTGTCGTCACCGTGACGCCACGAGACACATCATCCACAGCCAAAGTGAAGCCCGGAAGAGTGTGCTGGCGGTGTGTCGGTGTGTTACCGGTTTACATGTTTCTCACTTATTGCCCAGCGTTCTTCTCGGTCGGAATGTTGTTGGAAGGACTCGCGAGGCTCGCTTCCACGTTGGCACGCGGAACACCCATTTCATTCCGGCGCCGGTTTGCACAGGTGCATTCGTCCGCTAGACCGGGATTTATTTGCTAGTCACGGTACATTTATGCTAGCACCGCCTCCTACTACGATGGAGCATCATGATTGTGTTTATGGTAATAGGGTCGTACAATTATTTTGCGAGTGTCAGCGGGTCTGGAAAGGTCCCGTTGTCCCTGGTACTTGAATGTCGTTATGGGATAGCGTCTGTTGTTGATTGCACTGGCGCATTTTCGTTCCGCTCAACAAGTGAATCGTATCGATTATACATTATTTGTCGTGAGCCTCGAAATCGTTGCTGTAATGGGTTGCCGTTTGGTGCAAATCAAACCGTCACCGTACAGTCGAGGTGACGCACATCGATCGCGCTTCTTAAAGTTGACGGTGACGATGATCACCATCATTACGTCACTAAAAAAGTGATCGCTTCGCTAGTCTATGACTAAGTACTGACAAACGCCTTCTTTTCGGAGAATTTGATCGCTGCGGTCAGATGGATCCATCCTATATCCGAGCATCGATTCATAACTTCCATAAATGAATGTGTCCCATGCGTTTGTTTGAACGCAAAACAGTTCGCGCGCGACGCACTGCATCCGCTTGTGTGTGTGTGTGTTTGTGTTTCTGTTTGCAGTAGAGCGTGCAATTCCATCGTGCTCCATCCGGTTGTGAGGAGGGGGACTTTGCTTCCTCTACGTAACAGTGCACCAGGCACACACCTACGACCCACGGGGTTACTATTTGGTTTTTGCCTCACGTCCGATGAAAAACTCCTCGGAGAAGGCAGACGGGGATGGTTGGTGCGTTTTTTTCCACCCGTTGTTTACTGGTACGATCGTTCGTTCACTGATTTCCTTAGCATAATTGATTTTCCAGCGGCAACCATACCAGGCTAGGACCGCGAATGATGGTGCCCCGGGTGCAGGCAAACATGTTTAATTCCTTAATCTTTTTCTTCCTATCCATTCACACGCACCACGCACAACCACAGACATACATAAACGCCTCCGTTTCACCTGGCTCGCGCAATCACCACTGCCGATGCTCATTATAAATTTCCTTTCCAAAAAAAAAAAAAAAAAAACAGCCCAAACAATCTTAGGCCCACAATAGACAACAAAAAACCGGTAGTAAAATACCGAAAGCCATCGGACGTATCTGCCGTCGCACTCTCGGCTTTGTTTAGCAACCATAAATGTTGGCTATCGTTCTCTTTCTCGCGGGCACACGAACAAACACAAACACACTCTCGCAAAGATACATTCAGTTACTCTCACTCGTACGCGATCAGGAACACGTTGCAATCTTGGCTAGCTACGGAGGAGACGGCGGCATATTTTTCTTTTGCTATTTTCGTTGCTTGTTTTACACATCCTTTTGGGTATCCCAAATTGGTTGAAATGGCTCATAATGGCGTCAGTCACGGAACCGTGCACGAAACTAACCGGGCGAAGGCGACAAAAAAAACACACACACTCACTTGGAAACAGTTGTTGGCGGCGAACAAGCCAAAGCGAAATAATAATGAAGAATGGGTGATAGTGGGCTGGCCTGCTTGGTGCCGGTAAGTGAGCAGAAATCGCTTCCAACCCTGGAAATGGCTGTTTTATACACGCCACGACAACGAACGGCAGCCCTAGTGTTTATCCGGCGGCTGTTGACTCAATACTGGTTTCACTGCGGCGGCGTAGCTCGCGTGGGCAAGCGCTAGACCGGTTGACGCAACTCGCGGCGTTTGACGTTTTGGTATGACGTTTCTCTGTGAAACCAAGGAGTTGAAACACTATAGGTGTGCTCCCATTGATGCGGAAAAAAGAATTTATAAGCCAACGAACCGGTTTTACCAAAATACTGTTTCAAACAAGTCTTGTTGATTACAAACAACTTTTCTTTCATTGCCTTATTCACACATCCAGGTTTGACCGTCATGTTAGTTGCACATAAAATACCCAACCTCCGCAAAAGTGGAAATACGACGAGAGTATCGACGTGCTATCGAAGTTTTCTGTTTGACAGGCCGTTTGTCCATGCTGTATGTCAAAAGAGCAGCTAGACATATATGTGTTAGTACGCTATATTATTCCGCACCCCACCGCCGTCTTTGATTGATGCCATCAGTTGTTGACAAATATTTGTGGAAGATATTTCACGATCATATCATTCAATCATATTTCGCAGCGAATAATATGATCCATATTATTGCAAGCACCAAATTATTGTTTCAATTTATTGACCGAGTAATAATGTTTGTGTCTTCCACAATTTTTTGTCAACAACTGGGGCGGTGGGGGCACTAGCACATATATGCCTTGCACCGGCACCCAGTTTTCAGTGCTGTCAAACATCCTGTCAACCAAAAAAAAAAAAAATCCTCGATAAAAGTGGAAATACGATGAGAGTATCGATGTGCTTTCGAAGATTTTGCCGTCCTCGATATGTGTCCCTTGGGTAGGATCGATCGTGTTTTCGTTTCTGCGCAACTAGAGTCGTGCAACCCTCGTTCACACGCGTGCAACCAACGCGCAACCTGAGTTGCGGACGTTTGGTTGCTTGAATGGGAACGCGAGTTAAATTTTAACGGCCAGGTTTTTCTTTCGAAAGTAAGAACCGAATCGATTAAGTGCCACCAAAGAACTAAATTCAATTTATTAATTTTAAATCGGGGTTCGCTCGTCGCGCCGCCACTGCCGACTCGTCAAAACTGACCGTCGTCCGCTGGGGTAAACGCTCCGGCGATGTCAGCTGTTTCCACGGTTGCTAACTCGCGGCTTCTGGCGGCTTCCTATCGGCATCAGGATTTGCTATGCCCGCCCTCGCGTACGTGTCGGAAAACGCACGGAAATGATAAAAATTGAAACAAAATTCTTAAAAAGCAGGAATGTCAAGAATCTGTGTTGCAATAAAAAATGGGCATTTTCGCTCACTTGCTTCGGTCAACAAAAAGCAGATTATTTTGAATTACGTTCATGCATTGCTTTCTGCTTCATAGTACTTCAACCTCAAACCATCATTAGGTGGAAAACGGGCGCAAGTCATTTTCAGGAAAAATGTACCATGCTTTGGATATAAAAACAAAACCTTTTTTATTATGGTTGTTTTATCCACCATCGCTATGTTTCACGATGTACTCCACTGGACGGTTTAACGTAGCTGAAAAGTGCTAATAAAACCACAATGTTATTTTCGAGGCGGGTGTAAAACCGCACGAATCCTTTTTTTTCACGCAAATACATAAACTAAGTACGTATTGTGTGGGGAAACCCAAATCGACTGGTTAAGCAAAGCGACCCTTTTCCACGTTAGATTTCGGTACGAGTATTGTTTGCATAAGGAATAATATACCATACAGGATGGATGAAGAAAATGAATGCTTATATTACAATATAGCCAGCTCACGCTACAAAGTGGTTGAATGGTGGTGGTGTTGTGTAAGAAATTTTTAGGTTCTTAAACAATTTGAAAAAAGGCATGGCTCTCACCAAGTTTGTACCTTTCTAATGAAACTTTTTTTCTCCGTAGAATAAACGTCAGAACAATCGTGATTATTTTGTTAATACATACTCACCTTTATTGTTTAATAACTTATCCCAGGGTCAGACGTGGGGTGGCTGTGGACAAAGGCAAACACGTGCGTAATGGCACTACGATGAGAATTTATATGCAAATCGCCGTCTGTCATTCCATTCTAATAGGAAGGGAGCGTTAGCAAATTTCTCGCATCAGGATTAGCTCGCTGTGGGCAGAATCGTTGATCGCAATAGTGTTCACTGTAAATGTAGCCAATTTGCCGTGATTCTATAATCCCATTTATCTCGCTGGGGCAAAGAGACAATGAGTAAAATTATGCCTTTCTGGTAATCAAATCGGTTCGCCCGACAATCGTATGCAGCTGTGCAGTATTTCATTTCGGACCACAACCGCCATGGCATCATACAGTTTGCATAGCTTCTAATGGAGAATCTATGCCATGGTTTCTTGCATTGCTCAGAGAATGGGTGAGGAAGACAAACCAAGCACCAATCGATAATGGTCGTTGAACAAATCAGCTTGATTTCACAAAGGATTTTCTGTGATACTCCTGGCGGGGAACCGATTACACAGCGTGGATTTTAATAGTTCACTACTACTGCGGCGCTTGCAGCAGCAGCCCTTTATTATAATGTTCATCATGATATTTCGCTTACGTAGAAATTCATTAACGAATTCAGCGCGCCTCAGTCCTGCACATGGTGCAGTCTACGAAGGCAGCATTAATAGTAGATATTAGTAACACGTTGACGCACTGCAATAACTGAATTTCTCTGGTTGCTCATAAGGTGTGTAAAAATTCTCTTGCTTCAATACTAAGCTACCCTAAACATATCCTACATGCTTAACAAGTTGCTCGTTACGTTCGATTTCGAATCGTTCGAAATCGAGCGCGATAAAAGGTGTCCATCCGCCTTATCCTTATCGTTGATGGGGTCGTTGGGAAACCGCTGGGTTGTACGAGAAGTATAGTTTAGACATCGCCCTCATTCTCCCGCGGTCGCTGGCGTACGTGTCATCCGAATTGTTTATGGAAGAGCGTTTCATTTTTTTTCTATCGGAGGGTTGTTGCAGGTGCCAGCCCACCGTGTGCTTCCGGACCCATATGGTGCCGTTTCGTCATGCTTGTTTACTTGATGATTAGGTCGTGTTTTCCAGTCTCGCGACCTGCGTGAAAAACGACGAAAAAATCGATATCCATTAGACTTGAAAGAACGGTACACTCATCGATGGGCTTTTGCTTGATCGCTGTCGGGATTGCGTACCGTCCTCATGGAGGTGCTCCTGTTCGTCGTCCTGCAGCTGGGCCCAACGTGCTGGAGCGTGCAGGCAGAACAGTCGCCGGTTGGCCAGCTCGCGCTTGATGCGCTGGCGCCAGACGATCAGCACAAAGAAGATGAGCACCCCGTGCAGGCAGTTGACCGCATCGACCACGATCCAGAACCAGGACTGCGGCACCAGGCCCTCGCTCATGTGGAACGACAGTATCTCGAAGATCCAGATGAGCCCGGACAGCAGAAACAGCTTCAGATACAGCATGCACTTGTACCGGAGCGACTTCTTCCGGTCCGGGCTGATGTCGTCGCCAATCGCGTGCAGATGCAGGCTCGTCCAGACGAAGAGGAAAATGTTGATACTCAGCATCACACTCAGGGGAAGGTAGACGAAGTACGACTGTTCCCGTTCAGCTGCAAGGAGGAAGGAAGGGAACAGAAAAAAAACAGAAAGTGTGAGGCAATGTTGGAACGGGGTTTGCAGCGAGAAGGCACAATTCCATTAGAGGGAACACTCACTCCGGAACCAGCAGGACATCTCGCCGAGCGTCGGATACCGGCTGTGATAAATGTAGACCATGGTCGTTAACGTCACGGCAACGGTTATTGCGTAGATGTGGTTCAGGATGTACCAGGATCGTTCCCTGATTCTCCAGCGGCGGGCTCTGGGATGTGGAAACGTTTTGGCGTGATGAAACGATACAAAAACACCGATTAATCAATGAGTCTACGAGAGTTCGAGCAAGGACAACGTGGCAGCGCCAGCAGACCAGGCGTGCTGCCCGTACACTTACACAGTCAATTTCCATACGTTCGCCATAACCATGTTTAACCAGGCGAAATAGCTGATGAGGAAGAAGTACATCAGGAACGCTGGCGATAAGCGCGGAATGGGGGGAAAGCATGGAAAATACAACTTTCATTAGACCGGCGGCTGAAATTTGTCATCAAGTCCAATAAAATGCTCCTCCCAACTGGTCCCGGGACATTATGACAACACTAATTTCACGAGCGAACGCGAAGAAAACATCAGGGGCATTGTTCATTATCCTCGATCTGTTTTCATGGTCCTGTGAGCGTAGATCCCGTGGCCTAGCTGCTGCTGCCGCTTCCGTTGGGACACGAGTGGACAACAGCAGACCTCGGGCTCATTGCAACCCAACCATGACCGCATGGGCCGTTGCGAATCCGTTGACCTAGATAGAGTTGCCCCGGTGGAACCTGGTAGGCTTTTGTGTGTCTCGGTGCCTGTCACGGACAATTGTCCAGATCCACTTGAGCCTCAGCTTCTTCCGGCAGAGGCATCCTTGGCGGGCGGATGTTTCCGTTTCTAAACTTCGCCGGCGGTTGTCGTGCCCGTGTGTTTCGGTGGTCTTCGCGGGCTTTATTGGATTTTGGGAATCATGCTACAGTGGCCGTTCCATCGAGGCTGAGCCATGCAGAAATATAAGCTTGCTGTGCTCCTTCTTTCGCTGGCTTAAATTCTTTCAAAGCAACAAAACTGCTTTTTAAATATGATAAAACGCTTATCGCCTTTTTTCCTGCGCGATGATAACCTTTGCTTCTCCCTCTGTTGAGCACGCCCCAAGAATTTGTTATGATGTTGTGGCGTTGCTAAAGTTTTTTAATCTCAACACAAAGCACGCTTCTCAAATGTTGTTATATCTTTTCGTTACATTTTTTTCACTTGCACTTTTTCCTCGTTTCTTCCATTTCTTGTACAGCGAAATTCACTTTCGCCTGTCGGGGATGTGTCAGATTTTGTCGCATCAGGGGGCCCTCCTCTTCAGACCTGCCGCTTCTCGTTAACATGCTAATTATATTTCCCTTCCACCGTTCGTGTCTACCACTCGCGTAGCCTCGCCTCCTCCCTGTCCATTCTATTTGTCGCTATTTTATCCTTCGACGAAAATTCATTTCATTTGCATCTAGCGGTCAGGTCATTGTAACATCAACCTTCTCCGCTCCAGTTTGGCTGTCGTCGAATCCGACGTTGACGGGTTCTTTGTCAAGCTGTCCAGATCGCGGGTGTGCTGAATTCTGAGCTTGTCGTAAATTTTGTGTAAACCCTTAAACGTGTGTGTTCTTTTTAATACTGTAGCGTCGCAGAAGTTTATTTCGATTTCTACCTTCTTTCTTCTAAAACTTCGGCAAGTATCTCGCTATAATATTTTTAAACGGTAAATTAATTGTACGTAGCTAAACCAAAATCTGAAGAGGTTCAGACAACCCTTATTAAATTTAATTCTTTAATTTTATTTTGCTGATTTCGTTAATAATTTTGTTCGCCGTCTCGTTTCACGATCACGTTGAAGGGTGTACCCACTTAACATTCTGAAAAAGGTTCACGCTAACGACAATCAACTGGTGCCTCGGATGCGATCGATGAAGGGAAAACGCTTCCCATTCCAAAAATCCTACGATTTGACAGCCACCATCGAATCGAGCACAATCTTTTCCGTTTCTTTCCTAGAAAGTGTCTCATTCGATTAGGTTCCCGCCGGTTCGCGCTCCCGGACACACCGGTCAAATTCCGGCAGTTCTCAGAAAGAAAACCCGTGGACGTGGACCCTTTTTTGCTGGTTGTGTTCAGTTTTTTTTCTTTCTCCCTGCGAAACACCGTGTTTGACTAATCGAATCGTGCTTTCCTGCGAATCGGTGCATCCATTCTAGCGATACTATCACGCCGATCGGGCAATCGATTTCCCGGGGCCGAACAATTGGTCGAGAGGGAGAGAAAGAAGAGGAGATTGTGAGCAAAAAAAAAAAGGAAAGTGCAGTGGAAACACCGGGAAAATGGCCGCAAGTCACGCGGCGATCTGCAGAGTGCAGTTGGCCGGTTGCACTTCGAGCACCAGGCATGGATGAGTTTTCAATTAACCGGAACTCAATCGATTGCTTGATGAACCGAGAAAAACGAAACTTTTCCCTGGAAATGGAGGAGCCCCTTTCGAAACTCTCCACCACAACGCGAGACTGTTGTTGGAGATGGAAGCATTCTCCTAGTGTGTTTTGTTGTTGTTGTTCGGCTACCCCATTCGTCTATGTCTATGTCCTAACCATTGCCGGCAGCTCGTCCAGAATTGGTTTCCGTGATCGCAAATCGACCGAGAAAGTGCGAGCCGGTGCAGTGGATCTTTTGCTTCAAACGTCCGGTGGTTTATTTTCCACCTCATTGGGGTGCACCAATTTTCCCGATGGCCAGCGGAGCGCAATGAGCCCTCCCGAGAAGTGACGACGCCTCGTGTTATGTGTCAGCGTGGTTTACTTTTTTTCCCCATCCGCTTTCCTTTGCGACAGCCGCGTTCGGCGTGTCGGCCGTGGCGTTATCTTACCTATGACCGTGCAGAAGGACGTGTGCGTCAGTGAGGGCGACAGCTGGACCAGGCTGAGCAGGAACATGAACACCGCGAGGCAGGCGACGGCCGCCGAGGTCACCTTGTCCTGCGTCTCCCGCAGGTCCGGGATGATGAAGTAGATGTAGAGTGTCACCAGCAGGAAGAAGACGGAGATCAGCATCATGATACCCTTGCTGAGGAGCATCGTCGCTATCGTCTCCATGTTGTCCACGTTGAAGCACACCACGAACACCGGCTGTACCCCTTCCGTGTCCACCGTGTGACCCACGCAGAAGCTGTGGACGAAGTAGGTGAAATTGGCAAAGTTTTCAAAAGGATCACGGCGATACCGAGCAAAAGGGATTTGTTGTAATGCTCGCCCTTGGCGTTATGGTGCAGAGCTGTGTGTGCCACTTCTGCCACATCGTCTTCTCAGTCTGAAAAGGCACGCAATACTTACTCATTCCGCTGGATTTGGTACTCCCCGTCCACCAGCTTGCCGGTCTCGTCCACGTACACCTCCTGCTCGATGTTGCGGTAGATCATGTAGCTCTGGGTGCAGTTGAGCTGCATTTCCGCCGTGTAGTTGCCGTCGGTTCGCACGCAACGCAGCTGCTTGCTGTCGACGACATATCCGGTCTGCTGGCAGCATTGGTTGGCCAGATGGTCGTTGTTCGTCGCCAGCTCCCCGCTGGCGGCAGTGGCGAGCGAGATTAGCAGCATTGCCCCCCATGCCAGTGCCGCCCGTTGCGGTCTCGAGCGTACCAAGGTGGTCATTCTGGTGTCACACTGTTGTGCCATCACTACCGACACCACCGTGTTTGTCAACGCGTCGTCCTTAACACCAACCTTAACTGTTTATGCACTGTACTCGCGACCAAATTTTCTCCTTTCATTCATTCGAACCGGTGTCACTCACAGAGGATATTTTTAAATTTGTTTAATTTCCCCTTTTTAAACTCCTTGGCGTCTCCAGACCCAATCACTGGAGTTTCACTGCAAGTTTCCGCCCTGCAACTGGAACAACGGGCGGCCTGCGGAAAGAACAACAAGTGCAAAACTTTTTGCCTATTATAAACCAACTAGCGAGAACTAGCCAGCAGCAATCTGATCTCTCGGCTCGGGTTGTGGCCGGGAAGAACCGGGAGAACCAAACTACAAGGGCAAGAAGTCCGGTCGGTGGAATCACAGAAAGAATGGTGCAGATTCCGCACCGTACACTACTAGCTGCCCTTGCTTTTCCGCGTACGAACGATAGACGATGCACCGTGCAGCAATGCAGTGCGCAGGCGAATGTGATGGGCAGCTGCATAGTTCAGCAGAAAGAACTGATGGACGGAATTGCTGGCGTTGCAAAGGCAAAAAGAAAAAAAAAATGCACCCCCAACAACAAACACCCAGTAGCGCAAAATAGTGATGTCTTCTTTTTCTCCTAACTTAGTTTTCGCTTCGCACGGAAACGATAGTTGGTTTAGACACGGCGAGAGCGGTGGAACTACACCGGCGGAACCGTTTAAAGTGTTTTCGCTCGGTTACGGGGTGCTTTGGCCATTTCCGTGCCAACGTTCACAACTAGCGGCTAGCGAATCACGCCAGTTGTGTGATGCCGGTGAAAGAGGGAACAACCGGTGGCATCCAAAATATTGTTAATTCATTAACTCGGCCACGGGCCCGGATTGCGTGTTGTGCGTTCCCGTGTAACATCGGAACCGGCCGGCTGTGCTGACAACGACGATGAACTCGTGGCGGATTGCGTAGGTGGAAAGGCGAACGGAGCGGTTGCCCGTGGCAAGGAAACGTTCTTTTGCGAAAGGAATTTAATTATTGGTGCTACGAAACTACCTCAGAACACCTTGGCGCTTCCTGTGCACTGTGGGATGTTCGGGTGGTAAGAACAGGCATTGTTTCCGTTCGATGAAGAGAACGCAAGATACGTTTTCACCTGGAATATTATCGATTGATCTTTGAATTTCATTTGAAGACTTAAGGTCACAAAATGGTAGCATTTTTATTTTTTGGTTCGACACCACCACCTGTTTCTGGTTGACACCACCAGGGTTCTTGTCCCTGGTTAGTTATAGGTTTTTAAAACTTTAAAACTATCCTTTATATAAGCTATAAGCTCCTATAAGCTACTCATCCTCTTTAATAAGCATCTTTAAATCGTTATTCGTAATCTTTTAATTAAAAAAAACTCCTCCAATTTGTTCCATCTTCACTATCGAAACTCTCCCACAATCCCATGACGCCGGCCAAAAGTTAGGGATAATTGTTGCGAAAATCTATCTCCAATCTTGCGCTGTTGCAGCCCACGCGGTACCACCGTTTGTTAGTTTTGTCTCCAACAAGAGATGCCAACCCGTTCCTGCGGAGCTGCTAGGCACGACAGTCATATCTGTCTTTCGGCTGGGCTGAGCGGATCTTGGGACAGATCGTTGAGCAATGCGGGCGCCCTTTCGTTCTTTCGGTTCGGTCCGGAAGCGGAGGAGGTAGTGTGACGAAAGTAGACCACTTTCGGTCGTGATATAATAGGAAAGTTATTCTCGTCTTGCTTCTCAAACTTGTTCGTGCAGGTTTTTGTGTGTTTCTTTTTGTCTGTTTTTTTGTTGCTGTTCGAATCTTTCTATTGAAAACAAACTTCGGCCAGAATGCGCGGTCGTGATGGAGGATACTTGAGGAACTGCCAGGGAGTTTTCCGAGAAGGAAAATATTTTCTTACCCTTTACTTCTGTAGCTTCCGGGTGGCCTACGGGCGGCTTTTTACCTGCAATCTGCCAGTGCAGTAGACAGGTGCAATAAATAACGGAGTTTGGAAATGGACTATCCACTTCCGGTTTGCTTTCTGGGAGGAGAATTGACGTTTTGCCGTCGAATCGACATCGATTCGCTGGCTTCGAGGGCTTCCTCTCAGGACATTGCAGATTTACGCTCGACTTCATCGATGATAAACTCGCCGTGGTGCACACTGAACTTCCTTACTTATGAACCTGGTTCGATGCTGCTCTTTCCTTGTGCGTGAGATGGACTCGGCGAAGTCAACCCGCACCGCCGGGACCGAGAGGCGTGACTCGCGAGATCGTGGGGTGGTTTTGTGGCTCTAATATGATTTGCTGCACAAGCGGAGCCCCATCAAATCAGCTGCCAAGCGTGCCAATTCCCAAAGGGCGCCTTTAAAACCGTCTCATGCATGTTAATTTGTAGCAGGTTCGCTAGTTGTCTCGCGCTCGGAACTACGAAACTTTGCCAAACAAACTAATTAACAGTGGCACTTGAAGAGGCGAGAGAAAGCACTTCCCGACGTTTGAGGCGAGAGCAGGCAAGCGGGGTCACGGAGTCAACGTCTTTATTTGGCATCATAAGTTTAAAGCTATGTTGGCGCCAGGGACGTAAACACGGCTGGATTGAGAACTTGCAAATCTGGTCTGCCGAAGGCCTTCGGCTGACGTTGCTTTTGAACTGAATGTTTATAAACATTAATAATTAGCGCACGAGGTCCAGCAGCACTCTTGTGTGTGTACATTTTCCAGTTGACTTTGGAAATTCCCCGAGGACTCCCCGGGCGTTCCGTGCGTCAGCAGAGGAGGACCATCGAATGTAGAAGGACACCCTCTGGCATGTTACGTCAGTTGTGACTAACCGGTATTTAACAGGTTTTCGTTTCTGTTTTCGTGTTGCCGCTAGCTCCGTCCTCCAGCTGGGTCCTCGTGCTCAAGTAGCTCGTTTGGCAAGTGGCTTCTGAAGCAAGTGCATCCGATGCTGGGTATGGCCAAGAGCGTCGCAGTATTCTACAACGATTTCATAACGATGTTCATCCAAAGTCTAAATTCTCTTTCATTTTGTTTTTCGCAGCCACATTTAAGAAATGTTCTTTCACTACACCATCGGAGATACTTATCGTTCACTGTTTGTGCAGAAATATACCATCGTTCTTGCTCCAAACGTTTTGTTGGCTCGCTTGAAATAATGAATCAAATTTAACCTTCACCATGGTGCCGGCATTTAGTTGCTTCCCTTTCCTCGCTGACATAATTGTCCGCGCCTTCAACCCACAGCTTACTACCGCCCCAGGGAGGACTTATGACCTAACGGCTCGGGGGTGACTTATTTCTCCGTTTGCCTTGGTAAAATTCATTCACAGGTCCAATGCAAAAGGTCGCCAATCACGTGGAGACTGTGAACTCAGATACAACTCGCACGCTCATTAGGTCCGAAAGCTAGGCGCATATGTGGCAAAGGAGGAACCGGGAAAAAATGTGCGTAAAGACGAAGATCACGACGGATAACCCCCGGTTTGTGTACCGTCCCACGATGGCGGATGTTTTTAAATGAAGGGTTCGCACTTCTTCCCTCTTGCAAGCGGGACACCTTGAGGTGTCCTGAAGGGAGTCGACACCGAGACGACATCATTCAATCATCCAAGGCCACCTCGACGAGTGATTTATACGGCCATTGTGCCTGGAACGAGGGGACCTTGAAACGAGAAGTCTTGCCAGCAAAACGAAACATTTGATTCCGCGCAGATGGCGGCGGTTGGCGGCCAATCCATTTGGAACGAACGATTCGCGTTCTTTGTTGTGAGTACCTCTGTGGCATCGGTGCGTGTCCGTTCCCGTTGCGGCAAAGCTATCAATATGTTTTCGAGAGCAGTAATCGGTTTTGTGATGGGTAACGCGGTGGGCGGCACGCTGATGGATTGCGAATTCTATGCAGTTGTTCTCGAGGTAGGAGTAAAATGGAATAAGCCACATTAGTACGATACATCTTCGATTCCTCGCCGTGTTCCGGTCTGTCGAACCTTCCCTGCCCTTCGCCGCAATCGGTGGCTGCTCTTGCCGATTGGGACTAATCATACCACCATCCTGTTTGATATGTTACAAATGAGAAGAAAAGAGAGAAAGAGGAAGACATGACACGCTTGTTGCGCATTCGTAACTGATCAAACATTTCACTTCTTCCTTACCACGGCCCTCTTCTCTTGGCAAGATTTTCCACTGTTCGGTAGATATCTTTATAAATCCTCTCTCATGTGGCAAATAACACGAAGTAGAACTTCCGCGCTGGATAGAGAACCATTTGCCGCTGTGTGACGGGAGGGAGGGCTTTTGCATCGCTTACTTCCGTTCCACGCGGTGCAAGAGAAGGGTTCAAGATCCACTTTGGGCCGTTGATAAATGACACCACGTATTATGTTGGACTGGATAAGGTTGAAGCGAGAAAATAGAGGGACCGAACTAATGGTTGGTAGGGAGAGGGGGGAGGGTCGAGCCTTGGCCGGACGATATTGCCAAGGTGGCAGAAAACTTCGCCGAGAATTGATGAAATTGCGAATTTTGCTTTTTGGTTCTTCGTTGGGCTTTAGTTGGAGTGTTGACCATACAAATTCAGAATGGAATATTTCAACTCCTGTGTTGTTAAGCTGGTTCAATATTCCCTAAATCGACATTCGATCTAAATTATTCATATGCATTTTTTATGACGCTTGTACCATATGTGACGAAAAGAACGACGCGGAGCGGTAAAATCGATCTTTTTCTGCTTGTAAAAATCAACTTTGTCTGTAAGTTGTGTGCATATTTTGGATGGAATATAAATTTTCTCGGCATTGCCGTGTAGCAAACTTTTGGCGAATTTTGGGGGATTTTTTGTGTGTGCATACAAAATGATCAACTATACCCTGCACTTCCATTAACTAAATGTGTTTCCCTCCCCAAGAGCAGCAGGATCGGTTCGGTGACAATTTTCGGAATTTATTTGCTACAATTTTCTCCCTCGAACTATTTATGGGCCCCCTGTGTGGCCCCCTTTCTGATTGCTTCTTCAACAGCGTTCAATAGCAGCGAGAGATAGGGAAAAAGGGGGCCTTTTGACCGTCATGGAGGAATATAAGAGAAGCATAAACGGCTCAACAGCGAGAAAAAAAATACAAGTGAGATGGATAGTCATGTTTGGGATCTTTCGAAAACAGGACTCACAAAAAGAAAAAAAAAACAAAAACGCTAGAGATCCCAAGTCCATCGTCAACTGACCGAAAGAGATGATACTAAGGCGACTTGGCTGGGCAAAGCGAGTGGAAATGTGTGGCTTACGAAAACGGTTTCAAAGTTTGCGCTCCTAGCGAATCGCATAGCACAAGGGGTTGAACCGCAAAGAAGCCGGAATGAAAGGCAGACAAAAAAAAAAAAGAAATATCTTTATACATTAAGGCCACCATCATGTGACCGTGAAAATGCCGAGGGAAAAACTTTCTGGCCCAACGCCAACTCGACCACTAGCACTTCTCGGGGTCAGGGGCAAGGGCATAGCAGAACCGGGCAGACCATCAACTTGGAGCGGGAGTTCCGTACAGTTCGCGGAACCCCGAAATGTGATTAAAATATGCAGAGTTTTCGGTATGCAGGCGGGAAATTGTGTTGCACAGTTTCCGGCATTGTTTCCGGAGGGGACAGGATTTGTTTTTTGGATCGATTCGTACATGGCAAATCCGTTTAAAGTGGAGCAGCGTTCGCGATATGGGACACACGGAATGGGGGGTGAAAATGTGAACGTTGCGTTTAGTGCGACGTGTTGCTTACGCAAAGGACTTTGCTGGATTACGCAGGGACAATTTGGTGCGGTCGTTTTAGCATATTCAAACACCGAATTACGTCTCCCGCTCGGACTGAATCGAGGTCAAAAGGGTAAGTCAAAGTGTTAATGTGTGTTGACATTATGAGCAGCTTCATCGTTGTGTGCGGAACAGAGCCGGACAGCAGGAGCTTCCTCTGTTGTACGTTGCGGTGAAATTGTTATGGTTGGTAAAGTGCTAACGAGCTTGTATACTTGTATAGTTGTTTTTTTTTATTTGTTTGTAATACAAACTTTACTTGTTTGTAAACTTATATTTTAGCAGACACAAAGAAATCTGCTTGCCGCCTTTGTCGCATCGCAAACGTACGGTGATAATTGCTCCGTACAAGGGAGTGAATAATTTGTGTAGGGAGCAGGAGAACGTGTGTTTTGTTTGAAAATTATTATTGATGTTAATTAAGTTTGGCAGTGACTTTACACCACACGAACGTGGCGAAGCCTTTGTTTCATCGCCATAGGTTTAATTGCATCGCAGCTTTGATGCACTTTGGTGTTTAATGTATGTTGCTCATAAGAAGGATCATAACTAGCATAATGGCATGATCGAATCAATAAAAATACAACACAATTCCGCAATAATGGCCGCAGTAAATAAAACTGACCACAGAAAAACAATAATTGATGATGGTTCTGGAGCTGAAATCGACGCTTAAAATTAATCCCCTGCTGATAAATTGTCCTCCGTTCAATCTGTGGTCCGTAATTGAATTTCGCTGTCCTGCCTTCAACGAAGAAGTTCGATCGATTGATTTGTCTTGATTCAATTTTCGAACGTTTTCAACTCGTTTCTGCACGTTCACTGGAATGCTCGACACGGTTTACGGTTTGTGACAGGTTGTGTGATATGATCGGATATGGCAGTAGAGTGTTCGCTTCATCGATAGAGCGATTGCAAACTGTGCCATTCGAAATGGCTTGCCAAGGTCACCCTAGTTGCGGCATGTAACAACAATTTATCACACAGGCCAGCCAGCGCGTTCTACTATCATAGCCCGGACCGCAAAAGTCCACGTTCCATCTATCGGCCCGTTAAGGAAGTGCGGTCCAGTCAGCCGGTCGGTGGCGCAATGGGCAGAAGACACTGATGTAAGCGGCATCGGATACTTGAACCTCATCAGCAGGCACCATCAGTCAAACCTAATTCCGAGCTCTCGCCCTAATCCCTTTTCACTTCAGTTTAGGCTTACCACCCGGGGGATGAGTGAAGGTGGTTTAGAATTCACCGTCAGCCTTCTTTGCTTGCTTTTTAAAGCACACTGTGTTGCTATTATTAAAGTTTCTAAAGCTTAGTCTTTCTATTCCCGGGTCGTTTCAAACGAAGATTGATGAAGCAGGCGCCGGATCGGAATCCTTCGCAGTCCAAAAAAATCCCAGTTTGTTTGGATCTAACCCTCAGCCGCGCCGAAAGCAATTGTCATGTCAACTGCAGAGTGCAATGACTCAACCATGCTGATCGTTGGTGAATATCAATGATGATAGAGATTTGAATAATTTAAGAAAATCAAATTCAATCTAGCAACTTCAAACAGAGATGCATTCCATTTTCCATTCCCATACCACCGTACGCATTTGTTTTCCGACACCCATGTTTTGTGCATTCGTCAACATCGGTGAGCAAGATCAAACGGCAAGAAGTCCCTTTGATGTTTGTTCTGCTCTCCGTTGGTCCGTGTTTCCGACTTGGCCTTAAAATGGATTTTCACCAGCAGCATTTTCGCGTTGCTGTATACATATATATACATGTGTGAAAAAGCAAGGAAAAAACAGGTTTTATCCCATGGCAGCCTATGGTCTGCCCTGCACCTACCCCCAGAATGTTTGGTTATGAAATATTTATTCCACAAAATCCGTTCCATATTTCAAGAGGGTCCGTCGTCGACCCTTCCAACGCGGGTGCCGGTCACGGGGCGGTGCTTTCGTATGCATTTTAATAAAATGGGTTTAGTGCTCCTTATCCGACGGGGTCTTGTGTTTCGGCAGGACACACGGACCGGCTAGGTTAACCTGGCTGCTATGGCGTCCTCTTCGCGTGATGTACTGACATAAATCGAATTTATAGCAACGGCTACGGAGTGGCGATCGGTGCTATCGGTGGGCCGAACCCTTGTTTTGGCGAACTTCTCTGAAGATAACTGTTGACGTTCGCTTGCCTCCCCTTTCCATTATCCTTCCGGTCTAAAAGCTGAAGGTGTTGAAGCTTTAAACTTTCAATGGCTGCTAATTAAAAGCAGTAGACAAAAGCGGGACTGGTTGGGCCCTCTCTACCCCCACCCAGTTAATAAGGGGTAAAATTGATAAAGTTTTTCCTGCTCCCCTTTCCCACGATGAGTCACCCCGGTCGAATAATGGGCGTAGGGTGGTTTTCCACAGACTACTCGACTACGGCGATGCTCGATCACCTTCGCGGGAGCCCGTGGAGCAGCTGTCAGTGTCATATCTCGTTTGCGGAGAGGGGAACGTGCGGGGCAGTGTGCCATGGTTACTCCGTGCAAATAGATGTGCAACTTTCCCTTTTCGTTCCCGCCCCTTTCCCCCTTGGAGCTGATCATCTAACACTGATAAACTGGAAAAGCAGGCGCGTTGGACGTTTCTCTACTACTGGAGCTGTGGGTTTTTTTTTCTTTTCTTCCCGCGAACGTGCTACGTAAATGGTTGATTTGGTGCATCATATCACTGTACACACATATGTGTGGCTGCGTTGTCGTATGGCGTGGCATGTGTTTTGTTTTTTATCATGAAGAGTCTCAGATAACGCATCCAGTCGGCGTGGGGTTCTGTTAGTGATAAGAGTGAACTGAAAGGAACTGATAGATTCCTCCAGCTCACGATGTGTCGCGATGCTTTGTTCGCGACGGTTTTGTGCTGTACGCAAATGGCGGTTTCCTGTTTGATAGGTTTTGCTTTTCACTTTATACGGCGAGGTTAGATCCACGATCCTACGGATAATTTACGTCAAACACCACTTTTATATCTAACTAACACACACGCACACACGCACGTACGCTCAAGGGGGGCGTTTCTTTGTTTCGATTTCGATCGCACGCTTAGTAGTCGTCGTTATCGAGATGCATTCTCCACTCACTAACGGATCCGGATCACTTGCGGTACGCCATCTCCAAGTGGAGCCGGGAGAAGCACGGGTAGGACACCACGGCGTAATACTGCCGTAGAAGTGTGAGCGTACCTGTGTCCGACGGTGATAAGGGACGCGAATCTGTACCGCTGGGGCCCCAAACACCAGCCGATCGCTTGTTATCGATTTGTTTGTGCCGGGTTGGAAAGACGTCGCGGCTCGATTGGTACGACGGTACGACGGATGACGGACGGCCTACCTTCCTGCGGGGGCCGGGAAATAAAAACCACAACCGAAGGGACACACACCCGAACGGTTCCGTCGCTGGCAGAGAACTGCTTCGGCGAACTCGAGCGCCAGCGTGCTTCTCCGCGGTCGTGCTCGTGTTCGTTGTGTTCGGCTTTCGCGAATCGGGTCTCGAATTCTCCCGCCACGCTCATCGGAACGTCTTCTGTACAGATCGGATCCACGCGTTGCGCATCACCGCGCACCTTCACTCCTGCCCCACCGGTACGCCACCACCGGCGTTTGGGGGTTTTGTTTTTTTTTTTTAGTGTTGGCGGTCCTTGCGGAGCGTGATTTAGTAGTGCCATGTGATCCGGCCTGCAACAGCTGCAGGATGCATAGTTTTTATTGCCTTCTCGACCGAACGCGTCGCAGCATACAACGTGGTCGTGTGCCGGTCCGTCTCTTAGCAGCATACGGCCACGCTTACGTATGCCGGCCGGAGAAGATGGATCGTCAATGTTTGTTGAGGGGAGGGGGGGGGGGGGGGGGGGAGGGGGGTTTCTTTTGCCCGCCAACGCTCTGGTATGGATGATGCCCAACTCTTCAGTTCACGCACATTCGCGCGAATGTCACGTTTCAGATGCTGCCAATGTTTGCCTACATAACTTCAGTGAGAATGAGGTAGTTTTTGACCCGAGAATCGTGGTATACTATACTTTGTATGACCGGCGAAAAAATAAACAGCACATATTGTGCGGCATGAATAATTATGTCCAATCGCCAGTGAGTGAGGCCAGGCAAGGTCAATGGAGAATACTTTGTCAAAGAAGCGCGACTCGTGCGTTTGTTTATCGTTTGTTTTATTGATTGTTTTTTCTCCGAAATTCGCTTGCGTAGCTCGTGTTCAATCTCATTTTCAAAATCTCCAAAACAACCCCAAAGTATCAGTTGGCCAATAACTTAGTGTTATTTTATGACATTTTATGCCTCGGCTTAATGGTGATTTGCCAAATCATAGTTTTTGGAGTTTCAAAAATTTCTGAATCATTTGAAATTTTAACGATAACAAAATTAAAATTTAATTCGATTGAATGTAAAAAACGACGAGTCTCATTTCATTACTTTGGTAACAGATATTGTTTGGAACTTATAAGCACTTATCGTTTTACTTGCCATAAAGATGAAGAGGATGATCCAAACATATGATTGAAACTGGGACTCAATTGTACAGGGCTACGGGGCTGTTCATAAATAAATCTTTTTTTTTTTAAAGAACGAAACAAAACAAAGTAGGTGTATCATCATGCACTCCTTTTTTCTGCTCGGTTTACTAGGATGGGCTTTTCTTCCGTCACCGGGTGGTGATTGATGACTATCTGTTGATTTATTTTCTCTCGTCTAGTTGCGATCCTTGCGATGCGACAGACTTTTGGGTCGTAGAAAGTACTTTCCAGTTTTTTTTTTTGTTTTTCTTGCTGACACGGCTGGAGACATATTTCGAACGTTTTACTCCTACCTACCTACAATTCGTCTGCTTTCTTTTCATATACATGTTTTTTACCGGTTTAAATGTCACGTTAAAATCAATTTGGTGTTATTTTATGTCTTTTTTTTAGCATAACGTTTAAAATTCAACGTTTGAAATTGTCAATTCTGAATGAAACTCCCGTATCAGGAATGAAACAATATAAATCAGATTATAAACGCTTGCGTCATTCCACGAGTTTTATTGCATTCATTTAAAAAGCTGGCAGCAGCAGGTTACGCTAAATGCGATTCGTGGATTCTTGCATGCCGTTTGTGCATCTTCAAAGCGGATTAAACGGATGGACCAGAACTGTAGCTGTTCCCGCCAGACATCTGGGTTAAGAAAAAGAAAGAAAAAGAAATTTCGCTGGCATCTCCTACCGATTAGAAGCAAAACCCGCCCCGCATGGGCCGACCGACCGAGGGAAAAGTTGTCGGCCCGTACGGTCCGCGCTGCTCAAGACCGTCGCATGTTTTCCGACTTTCCCGACCGAACCTTTTACTTTTGACACGGCCTTGTTTCGGCCTCCGGGTCTTCCCTCGGTGGTTGTGTCCTTTTGTTACGGCCAGGAGAGCAACTGTACACAAACCGCTAGTGAATGTGAAATGTTCCAACTTCTGACTTCCGGACCCGCGTCACGGCACGCGGTCTAGGGTAGACATTCCCGTTCAGATCCGCCCATCCATTAATGGGGTTTTCCACCGCGAAAAACAACAGGGACTGAAGAGGAAAAAGCCAAGACACCAATTCCCACTGCATAGGATGTAGTCAAGAATGCAAACCATTCAACATAATGGCGCACAAAATCCGAGGGGAGAACTAGCCTCCCTCACATCTCCCACTGTTTGATCCGCTTTGCCAGGATAAATCTTCAATCCAATCGTCTGTCGTGCTTGGCTCGCTTTGTTTGTCCTCGTGCGTTTCCGACGACGGGCGCGAAATCTGCTTGATCCATCAAACAATTTATTCCGCGTCGTTTGAAGATGACGAATGTTTATTGACCACTTCGGCGACTGGACCGGGCGTTTTTATTTGGGCTCACTTGGAAGGGGAGATTAATCGAGTTCTCAAAAGATGGAACTAAAGCTGCCGTAAGAAAAGTGAAACACCATGATCTACTTCTTTGCTCACAATTAAATGTCGGCGATAAAATGGCATTTCGAGCGCTAAGCGCTTTTTAAGGTTTTGGTTTGTTTTGTGTGTTTGTGTCTCAGTTCATCTCTTTCCCCGCTTTGAATTAAAAATGCTCGTCCGCGATCGCAAGAATCGTGAACAAAGATATATATGCATTTCTTCACCGTTGGTTCTTCAGCAGAACCCGATTCCGTTTTATTCGAATTCGGACATATGGTGGACAAATGGGTATGGATAGAATGCCGTGAAGTGGTTTCGTCTGCCATTCATTTGCAATCACATTGTTGAAAAAATGCCACGAATGAGATATTTATTACAACACATCATCGTAAACACCTCGATTGTTGCGTTGAATCAAGTGGTTCTAAACATAGACAAAAAAAATCTATGATGTGTTTATAAAAAGGAAAATAAAAACAAGACACACACACGCATATCTCAATCGCTCAAGCGCGTGGACCGGAATAAAATAGACAATTTTGTTTTCGTAGAACCGTTACCGCAAATGGTCCGGTTGGTGTCAAGATTAAGAGGTCCTACGTCACGTTTTCCACGCGGGCCCGATGGACGCCCCCTTCGCCTGGTTCACGTTGATAACCTATGGATGACGTCTCTAACCAGTTTGAGTTGAACGCATCAATTAAAACGCAATGAAGCTGGACGCTGATAATTTGGTGTATGAAAAAGTATAGAGCGATTGCGTCATGCAAGAAAAATAAGAATCGATTCAGAATCATGGAATGCGTTCTATAAAAGATTACGTACATCTGGTGGAGAAGTTATGGTTGCATTGTTGTGGATATGCCCGAATCCGTTTCCTCAATGTCTTTCTTGTCCTGCTAAGCGTTCGCCCCATGGCACGCTCAATGCCGAGTGGCCTTGGTCACCTGAAGAGGTCCTGGATTTAGGAAAAACACGAAGTTTAGCTCAGAACATTCCCGATGAACTTGCTTCCTTTGCTTGTTACCGGTTCTTTATTTATAGTGTTGTTTTAGTGGTTTGGAACGAGTTTTTTTGTTATTGCTTCTATCGTCAATACCAGCTGATCTAATCATATTTTCTTTTCCTTTACCCATCAGCTGCTGGATATGCTCAAGTTCTACGCACGCTTCGAGATAAACGACGAAACGGGCGATCCACTTACCGACCACGACATGACGCAGCTGCACTACGCCAAGATCAAGTCGCTGCAGAAGGCGGCGTTCGCCAAGTTCCCCAATCTGCGCCAGTTCGCGCTCTCCAACGTGGCCAATGTGGATACGCGCGCCTCGCTCGAGAAGCACTTCGGTGCTCTGGACTGCGCCAGCCTGCGCGAGATTGCCTGCTACCTGAACTTGGTACCGGACGAGCTGCGGTCACCGTTCGAGTGGCACCGGGTCGACGAGCCGTTCTTGCGCGAGCTGCTCATTTCCCGGCACGAGCGGCGCGTGTCGCAGCTGGAGTCGCTCAACGAGATGCCACTCTACCCGACCGAGGATATCATCTGGAACGAGAACGTTGTCCCGACGGAGTTCTACTCGGGCGAGGGGTGTCTGGCGCTGCCGAAGCTTAATCTGCAGTTCTTAACCCTGCACGACTATTTGCTGCGAAATTTCAATCTTTTCCGGCTCGAATCGACTTGTAAGTTATGCTTCATTGATAAGAAACTATATTGAACATTAAGCATTCAAGTTTTTTTTTATATTAGAGCTTAAGAAAGTTTACAAAAAGTATTACGGAAGCTATCACACAAACCTATTGTTCCCTGTTGTAAAGACGTTTTACTTTAGGCAAGACAAAATATACGGTTGAAGGAGAGATGGCTGAAAAGGATTAACAAACTTTTGTTCTAAAAATAAAGAAAAGATCTAACGTCCATCACTTGCAGAAACATACCGTTGAATTGAGCATTGAACAGGTCGGCTAATCGGAAAACCTAAATACGGTGGAAAAAATAGCAAAATTGAACATTTGTTACCTCTAAAGACGCTTTTCTTAAAGAACGATAACTGCGTAAGGCTTTTTAATCAGTTCACAAAATGTTACGTCTGCTTTGAAGCATTCAATAAAAGAACGCACCCGCCTTGCTTTCAGTTAACGTATTTAGTATGAAATTGTTTAATAATACGGAACAGGAAATTTTAGGAAAAAGAAATACTTCTTCCGATGGATTGAGGGACTTCTTAAAACATGTGAACGACCTTTGCTTTGTCGTTTTTGTACCGTTCCCTGTAAGTTTTCTTACAAGCATGAGCATTTTCATGAAATTTAAAGCTGCTCTAGGAGTTGTCATTCAAATATCGTGTTTCTCCATGAGGCCACCATGTAGGCATTTTCTTGTAATGTAAAAGAAAAAGCTCCAAAGTCGCTGTAAATGTGCCTACGTAAACTATCATGTTTACCGAAAAGTAGACTGAACAAATTCAATAATGTGCCTCAGTAATCAGACACTTAGAGTATGCCAATAGAGATGCCAATGTATAAAATGCGCTTATCGTCATTTCAATGAGAGACAGCATAAACACCTCATTAAACCTTTCCTATCTTCCTGCTACATTTCACCACAGATGAGATTCGTCAGGATATTGAGGACGCCGTGAGCCGCATGCTACCCTGGCAGTCGGAGGATGGCGACGTGGTGTTTGGCGGTTGGGCCCGGATGGCCCTGCCCATCCAATCGTTCGCCGTGGTGGAGGTCTCCAAGCCGCACATCGGCGAGAAGAAGCCGTCGCGCGTGCGGGCCGACGTGAGCGTGACGCTGAACGTGCGCAAGGAGGTGCAGGAAGAGTGGGAGAACCTGCGCAAGCACGACGTCTGCTTCCTGATCACCGTGCGGCCGACGCGTCCCATCGGCACCAAGTACGACTACCGGGAGCACTTTGTGCCGCAGGTCGGGCTGGTGCACGTGCGTGGCTGCGAGATCGAGGGCATGCTGGATGCGAACGGGCGCGTCATTGAGGAGGGGCTGGAGCAGCGACCGCAGCTGACCGGTGAGCAGCGGACGTTCCGCGTGTGGCTCGATTCGAACCAGTACCGGGTGGATATGGACGCGACGCTGCAGCAGACGGACGAGGGACGGGAGGACGACGTGTACGAGGGCTTCAACATCATCATGCGTCGCAAGCCGAAGGAGAACAACTTTAAGGCGGTCCTGGAGACGATCCGCCATCTGATGAACACGGAGTGCGTTGTGCCGCCCTGGCTGCACGACATCCTGCTCGGGTATGGGGACCCCGGGGCGGCCCATTACAGCCGCATGGCCGATCAGGCGCGTGTGCTCGACTTCAACGATACGTTTCTCGATTACGAGCACGTGGCCGGGAGTTTCCCGGGGTACGAGGTGGTACCGGTGGGGCAGGGCCCATCGCAGGAGGGAAGTGCACTGAAGCCACCGTTCCGATTGACGTACGAGGATGTGCCGGAGGAAGACGATTCGGATGACGACGATGACGACGACGACGAGGGGGACAAGAAACACGAAGAGAAGCAGCTCCCGAAGCGCATCCGCGTCGAGTCGTACCGCATACCGCGCCGTGGCCCGTACAAGTACAACGAGCCGAAGAAGAACGCCATCCGCTTCACCCCGACGCAGATCGAGGCGATCCGGGCCGGCATGCAGCCGGGCCTGACGCTGGTGGTCGGTCCGCCCGGTACGGGTAAGACGGACGTGGCCGTGCAGATCATCTCCAACCTGTACCACAACCATCCGCAGCAGCGCACCCTGATCGTGACGCACTCCAATCAGGCCTTGAACCAGCTGTTCGAGAAGATCATGGCACTGGACATTGACGAGAGGCATCTGCTGCGTCTCGGACACGGCGAGGAGTCGCTCGAGACGGAGAAGGACTACAGCCGGTACGGGCGCGTCAACTATGTGCTCTCGAAGCGTATCGATCTTTTGGGGCAGGTGGGGCGCCTGCAGGAGTCCCTCGGAGTGAGCGGGGATGTGGCGTACACGTGCGAAACGGCCGGCCACTTTTACCTCTACCACGTGGTCGCCCGGTGGGAAAAGTTTCTGAACGATTTCGAACGCCCCGCCGGAGGGGAAGAGGTCGCTTCCCGCGAACGGTTCGAGGAACAGTTTCCCTTTACGCGCTTCTTCAAGGACGCCCCGCAGCCGTTGTTCCACGGTGCAACGTACGGGGAAAACATGGAGATCGCGCACAGCTGCTTCCGGTACGTGTCGCACATGTTCACCGAGCTGGAGGAGTTCCGAGCGTTCGAGCTGCTGCGCAGTGGGCTCGACCGGAGCAAGTATCTGCTGGTGAAGGAGGCGAAGATCATCGCCATGACGTGTACGCACGCCGCCCTCAAGCGCAAGGAGCTGGTCACGATGGGCTTCAAGTACGACAACATCCTGATGGAGGAGGCGGCCCAGATTCTGGAGATTGAAACGTTCATTCCGCTGCTGCTGCAGAACCCACTGGACGGCTACAACCGGCTGAAGCGATGGATTATGATCGGCGATCACCACCAGCTGCCGCCGGTCATCAAGAACATGGCGTTCCAGAAGTACTCCAACATGGAGCAGTCACTGTTCACGCGCCTAGTGCGGCTCGGTGTGCCGACGATCGACCTCGACGGGCAGGGTCGTGCGCGATCCAGCATCTGCGAGCTTTACAAGTGGCGTTACAGCACCCTCGGCGATCTGGCGCACGTGCATCGGTGGCCGGAGTACTGCCGGGCCAACGCCGGCTTCGCCTTCGAGTACCAGCTGGTCAACGTGGAGGACTTCAACGGGGTGGGCGAGTCGGAGCCGAACCCGTACTTCTACCAGAACCTGGCCGAGGCCGAGTACGTGGTGGCGGTGTTCATGTACATGCGCCTGCTCGGCTACCCGGCCGAGAAGATCTCGATCCTCACGACGTACAATGGGCAGAAGCATCTGATCCGGGACGTGATCGAATCGCGCTGCGCCACCAATCCGATGTTCGGCAAGCCGCATAAGGTGACCACGGTCGACAAGTACCAGGGTCAGCAGAACGACTACATACTGCTGTCGCTGGTGCGCACGAAGACTATCGGACACATTCGGGACGTGCGGCGTCTGGTGGTGGCGATGAGCCGTGCCCGACTCGGGCTGTACATCTTTGGGCGGGTGGCGTTGTTCAAGAACTGCGTCGAACTGCAGCCCGCGTTCCGGCTGCTGATGAACCGACCGCTGCAGTTGCAACTGTACGCAAACGAAACGTATCCCTGCGAGAGGCGCCTTGCGGGTGTGGATGGAGGAGCCGAAAACGAGCCGGAGACGATCAAGGACATGACCGAGATGGCACAGTTTGTCTATCAGTTCTACATGCGGAAGGTGAACGTGATCCGGGATGAAATGGTACGTCGTGACTAAACTTTTCTTCGGATCGAGGTGATAATGATACTACTTTAATTGCTTTTTGCTTCCAGGAAAAAATGAAGGAACTGTATGAAAAACAACGCCAGGAGCAGCAGGAGAAAATGGACGAGCAGGTGAAGCAGGCTGACGCGGAAGCGCTGGAAGCGGAAAAGCGTAAGCAACAGTTGGCGGCTGCCGCGAAGAAAGACTTTGCGCCGACACCGATCCGCAATGAGTTGGCCGAGCCGGAACCGGTGCTCGGTGAGCGTCCGCGTAGGGGTAAGAAAAAACCGGCCGAAGAAGGCGAAGCAATGGAAACAGAGGAAGAAGTGCAGGAGACGGTCGTCGAGCCGCAGGAGAAAGTCGCCGAAGATGAGGAAATGGCTCCTCAGGACAAGGATGCCGTTGTCGTGGAGACCAAGCCTGAAGAGGAAAAGCAACCGGAGGGAACGGACGCCATGGAAACTGAAGCCGAGAATTAATCTTCAAGCTAAATTAATTTCATAACGAACTATAAAATTGGAGAAATTGTTTAAAATAATAAATCAGAATAAGAATAAAATATGATAAATGAAGAAACAGAACTTCTGGTGTTTTGCGTTGATTAGTAAAATGCTGCAGCAGAAGTCCAGTGTAGCAGTTCGTAACCATGGCTAATTAGATTTTAATGTTTACTTTTTTAATCTTTCACTGAAACAGAAAAGAAAAAAAAATATCTTTCGGAATGTTTAAGGCAAATTGATTTCATTAGCTATCATAATGGACAAAGGATGCCCCGAATAAATAATTTAATTTTTAGATACATAATTTACAACAAATTTGCCTTTTAATACACGTTTAAAACACTGGACAAGCAACATTTAGCAACATTTGGTTAGCGCTATTTGCGGAAATTTTCATTGAATGTTTTGTGCAGTTTTTTCACTTTCCTCGGGCCCAACCCGGAGCACATGCTGAGCTTTTCCTCGCTGGTGTTGATCAGTTTCCCAAGCGTTCCATAGTTTTGAAGCAAGATCATCGCGTCCGTCTGGTTCACCGGTTTAATGCTGGTGAGCGCTCGAACAATTTTCTCGTGGGGATACTTTTCCGCCCGCTCCATGATCCAATCCGGCGGCCGATTTTCGAACAGCTTGTACTTTTCCACGATACGCCCGGCTTCCTCCGGGTTCCAGGCTAGCATGAGCGTCAAATCGGCCAGCAGACAGATGCGTGTCAGGTGCTTGAGCGCGTTCTGTGGCTCCTGGATGTCGATCTGGACCAGCAGCACCCGCAGCTCGTACATCTTTCCCAGCAACTTCAGGCGTGCGTGGATGTAGTCCGGATTGAGGTTGTGGTAGCGCAGGGACAGGAACAGCACGCAGGCACTCGCCCCCACCACGTAGTCCGGCACGATGTCATCGTACTCCCAGGGAATGTTCTGAATGGCCTTTAGCAGTGGGTTGCCGCGTTGCTTCGGGTTGACCAGGACACAATTGCTTTTGTTCACCTTCGCCACCACTACGGGCGTTTCGGTGGACGTTGCAGGAGCCGTGCTGGACGTTGCGGATGTAATGGTGCTTGTAGATTTTTCTTTCGACACGGCTGCCTGTTTAGGTGCGGAAGGTAATTCCAGGGATGCTAGCAACTCGTCGTCGTCATCCATTGTACCGGCAAATTTGCGTCCTCCAACGAATGTGACCGTGTATATGCGGAATGCGGATTGATTGGAAATGTTTGTCAACATTGAAGCATCATTGGAATGTCAACATAAAAAAAAAAATCCCGATTGACATGACATTTCAACTCAAACCGGTTCTGTTAATTTCGATTGGGCCGTTCAAACGGCTACGCTCGTTGTTTTTAACATTGAGGGGTTCCTGTGGTTGGTTTTGTAAAATTATCCTAAATTTCCAATATTCTGGAGCACTGTCCTTTTTTTTTCTTAAAAAAGAGTAGTATTCGTAACTAGTTATGGATTTTTTTTTAATTTGTTTAACACAATAATTTTCAAGTGTACATTTATTGCAACAAGAATGATTGTACAGGAACGCACATACCGCATGCAATCGTTTGTTTGTTCCATTTACAACTTGTTGGAATTGTTGATTCAGTAGATCCAAGCAACCATCTAGCAGCTCGTTACCATGGAAAGTAAAATTTGACTGTTTGCTTTCTTCACAATCCTTCACTGAAAGCGCATTCTAGCAGGAATTAAAAAAGGTGTTTCGAGGTGGACTTCATCAGCTGGACCGTTTCATTCGGGGGTAAAGTGCTTAAAGCAGAAGCCACCGCCACAGGATGGCCGATCGGAACGTGGAGCTGCAAACGACGCTGGTGCGGTACAACAACCCCGTGCTGGTGGTGAAGCACGTCGAAAAGCGGGATCTTGCCGGCGATGCGAGCGCCACCAAGGAGCAACCGGGACGGCCCGGTTCGGGCGGTGCCGTCGTCGTGGACAGTCCCCGCGAGACGGAAGAAATCCTCAACTGCATCCTGCCGCCGAAAACGTGGGAAGAGGACGGCCAGCTGTGGACGCAGACCGTCTCGAGCACACCGGCCACCCGACAGGACGTGATCAACCTGCAGGAAATGCTGGACACCCGCCTGCAGCAAACGCAGGCCCGCGAAACAGGCATCTGCCCGGTGCGGCGCGAGCTCTACACGCAGTGCTTCGACGAGCTGATCCGTCAGGTGACCATCAACTGCACCGAGCGGGGGTTGCTGCTGCTGCGCGTCCGGGACGAGATCGCCATGTCGCTCGAGGCGTACGAGACGCTCTACTGTAGCTCGGTGTCGTTCGGAATCCGTAAGGCGCTGCAGGCGCAGGAAGGGAAAGAAAAGCTCCAGGAGCAGATACAGCAGCTCGAGCACGAAAAGGAGGCGCTGCTAAATTCGATCAGTGACATGAAGATCAAGGCTGACCAGGCCGATCGGCGGAATGCTGAGTTGCGTGCATCAGAGGAGAAGAAACATTCGGAAGAAATTGCATTCCTAAAGAAAACTAACGCACAGCTAAAGGTGAGTTCGGTGTTGTTGAGTCACTTTTCAAATGTTTCATGTGTTTCAATGTTTGAGTCGTTCACGTATCGATTGTTGTGTTTTATGAAAACGGAAACATTTATTGACAAAAATACTTTTGCCCTGATACTAAACGCATTCTTTATCTTCACGGGTTTAGGCTCAACTGGAAGGAATTATTGCACCGAAGAAGTAAACGGCGTGAGGCCAACTGAAAAGGTTGTGGACCCTGGCTGTTCAACGGTGGCAGCGTCCGACCGTCGCTGAATCCGATGGACAATGGACCTAACAACTACTAGCTTTCTTCTGACACCTTTATGTTATATACTGTAGCTAAATTTTTGCGCCTAGAATTAAAAGAAACCGATCGACCGTACGTTAACAACATGAGTGATCGACGTGTCATTTCTAATTTGCTGATGGTGGATGCTGATTATCCTTGCGGGTGTGGAACACAGGTGTCTCGTGGGAAGGTAGTGTGGCTAATGGGATTACTGTTAGCACTTTCCGTTAATCTCTGGGATAACCTTGAACAGGTCGGCCACGAGTCCATAGTCGGAAACTTGGAAAATCGGTGCCTCGGGGTCCTTGTTGATGGCCACGATCGTCTTCGAGTCCTTCATGCCGGCCAGATGCTGGATGGCACCGGAGATGCCGACGGCGACGTACAGCTCGGGCGCGACGATCTTACCCGTCTGGCCGATCTGCAGATCGTTCGGAACATACCCGGCGTCGACGGCCGCTCGCGACGCACCGACGGCCGCACCCCACTTGTCCGCCAGGTCGTACAGCATCTTGAAGTTGTCGCCCGATTTCATGCCCCGCCCGCCCGAGATGATGATCTTGGCCGCCGTCAGCGAGGGCCGGTCGGACTTGGTCAGCTCCTGGCTCACGTACTCGGTCGTCTTGCTGACGTAGTCCCCTTCCGGGGCTTTCTCGATGGCTGCCGCGCTGCCGGCAGCACCGGTCGCCTCGAAGTTCGTACCGCGCACCGTTATGACCTTGACCGGGTCCTTCGATTTCAGCGTCTGGATCGCGTTGCCGGCGTAGATCGTGCGCACGAACGTGTCCGCCGACTGGACGCCGATGATTTCCGAAATCGGCGATACGTCCAGCTTGGCGGCGATCCGGGGCAGGACGGCCTTTCCGAAGGCCGTCGCACCCGCTACGATGTGGGTGAACTTGAACTGGTTCTGCGTGGCCAGCACTAGCGGGGTGAGCGCTTCGGCCAGCTGACCCTTGAACGCGTCCCCTTCGGCGACCAGCACCTTGGCGACTCCGTCCAGCTTTGCGGCGGCCTCCGACACGGGCCCGACCTTGGTGCCGGCGACCAGAACCGTTACGTCGCCGCCCATCTTCTTCGCCGCGGTGACCGCGTTGGCCGTGATCGGGTTGAGGGTTTCATTGTTGTGCTCCGCCACCACAAGCGTGCTCTGGAATCGGCGGAAGCCCTGCCATCGATATCCGAAAAAGAAAGAATGTTAACGGGTAAGGTCCGTTCGTCGCTTCTTAAATTATATAATTATGCTCCAATTGAACACGAAGGCGGACCCGCATCGCACGGATCAGTAAACAGCACGTCCCGTTGTCGTTATCTCTCGTTATCATCACCACGAGCTTCGTCCAACATCCATCGCGCAATGTTATGCAAAATCAACGAGCCTCAAAACGATTCTTACCTGCACCGATGGGCGAGCGAGGGACGAAGAGCAACGGGCAAACATTGTGCGAAAAGGGTGATTCAATAAAACTTAATTTAAAGCGAGCTTTAAACGTTAAAAACACCTCGGAATGTCTACAGGGGAGATGATGGGGACTCGATGGCGATCTTTCTCGTCGGTCTGACGTTGATGTTGTTGCCAATTTAAGCACACACTGGCGACAAGGTACTGACACGCCGGACTTTGATCTACCGCAACAACACGGTAGGTTGAAGCGAGACAGCTATAGGTACATGCCATTGACAGCACCAAATGCGTAACGTAACGGCTGTTGACGTTACGGAACGATTGACAAACGTTAGAGTAACGTTAACCCTTGGATGAAAAGTTTGTTGATCTTTTGCTAATCTTTTCTAGCGGTGAATATGAAAATAAAAAATACGGAAAATTTAAAAATAGGATACTCACCTTTGAGAATATGAAACTAAGGTTTCCAGAGCACATACTGATCTGTATGAAATTAAAAATATTTTCTCAACAACACGCAAAAAACAGTCCACATGTTTCTTAAAATATCCTTTAATTTTTCCATTCTTTTGTATTTTCATTCATTTTATTATTGGTATTCACATTCGTTTCTCGCTTAGTTTGGTTTGTTAGCTTTACTGCGACCGGGTGGCGTAGGGAGGAAGAGAAAAAGAAATCACATTTTGATTTTGACATAATTGAAACTAATACTTCCTGTTTTTCGAATTTTCTTTAAGAAGAAAGGAAAACAAATAGATCGCTTGACGATATTTTTCTATTACTGAGCCGTCCCTTTCGCGCACACTGGCCAATGCAATCGTTTCATTTCTTGCCGCAGTGCGGTCACCGCGCACCGCTTCGCTAGATCGATGTGTTATCGATCTCCGGAGCACGCGGTTCAAATTGCATGAATAAATCGTGCACCCCGCGGTCCACGGCATTACCCTGCCGTCCTAGCTGCCTAGCATTATTTTGTTAATTTTTCAATGAATTAATTTATAATATCCATCGTTATTACACACTACTTGTATTACACTTCCTCGTTGAGGTGGAAATCATCATCATCAGTGTTTCAGGTTAACAACAATTGTTCTAGAGATTCTTAACAAATTGAAGGAAAATGGGAAAGGATGCGCGAGGTAGGAATAAAACATCCCAACGTACACAAATCGAGGACGGCAAAGTCTTCGATGGCTCATCGATACTCTCATCGTATATCCGATTTTGCGGGGATTGGGATATTTAAAAAATTAAAACAGTCTACAAGAGTTTCTTTAAAATTATTTAAAATAATAGGCAAAAACAATATCTCTTTACGTTTACCGTGGTTTGTTTGATTATAAAAGCTGAGGAGCTGCAGTTGTGATAAAAAGTCAATTGGGACCATGTGTGGTGCCTTTTCTAGCGATTCGCTTTAGATTTGGAACACCGTTTAATACTAGGCCTTTGTACAATTCATGGAAAACGGAAGTAGGGGAACACAATCGTCGTTGAACGGTGTTGAAAAACAGTTGAATTTAAACCTACGTCAGGTGCTGGGAAAAATGTGCAAGGATAATATTTTCTATCTTTTCACCAGTGTCTCTGATACGCTACGCTATCCGTGGGTGTTTCTTGGGGACTTCATCCTGGAGTTGTTTAAATTTGGTATTTTTCTAATGACGAACTCGAGTTATCTTGTTATAACTAAATTTTCAGTGTTGAACAAAAACCCTAAAAAAAAAAAACATTAACTTGGGCAAGAGAACCACACAATTGTGGATGTTATATGTCCTTTTTTCTCTCCAGCATAAGTCCCCGCTTTTTCTTCAATCTCTCTTTTCACCGTGTCTCTTTGCCATTGGTTTTGCTTACGATCCCGTTTCCCACCCCATTATTTTGTTAAATATCCTATTACAGTTCTACGTTGCCCCCTTTCCATTAGTATCGCTTCCGATACACGTGCACTTAAGCTATACCCTGGGCCTTTTCGCACTACTTCATAAGTTTACATTATTTTACCCCATTTCATATCATCTTTGTTCTTTATCCTTTCACCGTCCCGTAATGACCTTATCGCTCGTAATATCCCATCGATTCGATTAGTTTTGATTTTCTAAGTCCAGCTTCTTCTACAACGTGCATTTAATAATAGTTACAGTTTTTTTTCCTGTTCTCTGCTTCGCCTAACGGTGCGCTGGGAAGATTAGTATGTATAGTGTTTCGCCAATGTTTCGCTGTATATTTCGTGTTTGTTTGCCAACAGATTCACCAAACTCGCTCGCATCGCTAGCATTTACTCATTCTCGATAACGAGCCACAGTGTTGAAAGGGTATTGTTGTTTAATGTACTACAGGTTGACATTATTATACCAGCCATTTTCTTTACGTGGGCGGAAAAAGTGAATGCGTGTGATTTATGTATTGTGTTTTCGACTGATTTGTGTGCAATTGTTTTGTGTCGTTTCTGTCCTCTTACAGTGTGCTTTCGAGGTTTTGTTTTTAACATTTATTTTGCATAAATCTTTGTTTTTGCCATGTAAAACTAAAACTAAAGAAAGAAAACCAAAGAACCTCAATATTTTGCTATTTTAAATATCTTTTTACACAAAAAAAAAAACGATACTATAATAAAGCGTTAAAGAGAGCC
This sequence comes from Anopheles atroparvus, assembly GCA_914969975.1. NCBI lineage: Eukaryota > Metazoa > Arthropoda > Insecta > Diptera > Culicidae > Anopheles > Anopheles atroparvus. The sequence continues at coordinate 18,044,548 of CAJZCY010000001.1, forward strand.
ACGAGAGAGCAAACATAAATAGAATGGAAGTGTGACAATGACGAAAAGAATAAAAAAAGAGAGATTACAGTAAGAGATTAAAAGAGCTGCCATCCGTCGGGAAACAGTAGTGTTCGTGAGGCTTTGGGAGTAACATTTTAAAATAATCCAATCTTAAGGCTGCAGTGTGTCCCAAGATTAACTGCGTTATTCTGGAGAAAATATGCAAGTGCAATATGCGTTCACAGCAGAAAACGTCCTTTTCACTTATGCGAAAACTCCTCGTGCCATCGCACGCGTTCTACATTGTTGAATGTAGTTTTTTGTGATGAATTGATAGAATATCCTTTTCAAGTGAAAAGGACCAAGTAAGTCTGTAGGTCACTGTCGGAACTTGTCTAAATTTGAGTGTCATTATGGACTCCCCTAGCCTGCGAGTCTCTTAACGCACAGTGAGATTCATACGATAGAGTCAACATTCTCCTTTTTGCGGTTGCGTCGTTTTTTTTTCTTCATTTGGACAGGAACTATCCTGCTAGGCTCCCTGTCTTATCCGGGGGTGTGTGTATGTTTGTTTGTCTGTGCATATACTTCTTAACTCCTCTTGTTCTTTTTCGCACTAGGCACCGTGAGAAATGTCGCTCTCTTTCTCGCTCTCTTTCTCTCTCTCGTTCTCTGGCAATGTCGACAGGATGCACGTACGTGTGGTCTCGATGGGATCCTTTTTATGTGGAATGCTTGGAATGAGTTGTAGTCGGATTCGCTTCCGGCGCTGCCAGGACGTCCTACTTCACGAACGTCAGGTTGTACGTCTTCAGCTCCATCGGCTCGAGAAAGATGTCGGTGAAGGAGCTGAGCCGTGCGCCAGGATGAAGCCCCGTCAGCGAGGTCGCGTCGATCGATTCGATCCGTAACCGCTGGAACAGCTGCAGCTGCCTCCGTTCGTCCACAAACGGGCGGCGGTCGAGGGTGTTGGCGCTGGAATCACTTTCACCTCCTCCTTCACCTCCTCCTCCTCCTCCTCCACCGCCCTGAGCGATTGCACTCGCGGAGCTACTGGGGCTGTTGCCGGTGCCGTTGCCACAGAAGTGACCGATCATCTCTTCACTTCCTATCCGACAGTTGTAGCCCTGCCGCTGGAGCACTAGCAGGGCCGAACTGGACGGGAACAGCGGCAGGTTGCTTTCGGTGAGCGTGCGCAAATTGAGCACGTGCAGATCGCACGGGAATTGCACCCGCAGCAGCCGGACGGCCCGGTTCAGCTCGATCTGGTTGCTCTCGTCGTACCGCTCGACGATGAACAGGTTCGCAGGGTAGTTCAGCCCGTTCGAGAGGCTGTTGGCGAAGATGCTCGGCAGCTGATACTCACCGTCCGCCGCTTGCTTGTCCTCCGGTGCAGCTTCCCCGGGGGACGGTTTCACCGTCGCCGGTTCGATCGTCTCCAGCGCGAGCCAGAAGCGGTGTCGCGTGAGCCGACTGTCGATCACACCCTCGCCCATGCCGCGGTAGTCGTCGTAGAGCGTGCGTCGATCGAGCATCACCTCGAGCTGGCCCGGTTCCAGACTGGCCGCGCCTTGCGCGTGCGTAGTCAGCAGCGTTAGGCGCATGCGCTCGTCCTGGATGAAGGCGCCCGAGGTGATCGGGAAGTAGTTACCCTCCACTCCGATGGCGGAGACCTTCACGCGCTTCTGGTACTGGAAGCCGTTGAGATCGGAGTAAAATTCGGGGTTTTCGCTCGCCCCATTCTCGATGTCGGTCACGAAGCGCATGAACAGCTCCGTTTCGCGGTTCTTCGGGGGCGCCTCAAAGTCGATGTCGTTCTCGATGTAGATCGCACTGTCCAGCACGCTGTTCGAGTTGTAGATGCGCACCGTGTGCGCCAGGAATGGACCGTAGATGGCGGTGACGTCGCTAGCCAGCGGACCGGACGTGATCAGGATCGTGAGGTCACCGTACTGCTCCAGCACGTCCTTCTCGGAGTTGCGCTGCTCCGGGTCCGTCTTGAACAGGTACGCGCCCGAGTGAAACTGGGCGCTCTTATACGCGGCGAACTTGATCGCGCACTGGATCTGCTTGCCCATGTTCTTCTTGGTGACGCTCTTCAGGAAGCCGCTCTGCTCGTCGAACAGCAGGCGCATCTTGTAGTTCTCTAGCTGGATGTCGCCCGGCTGCTTGTTGCGCACCTCGAACACTTTGTTCTTCTCGTCCTGGCACTCGTTGCAGTAAAGCGTCGCCATCTTGCCCTGGTAGCCGTCTTCGTCGTACGCGGCCGTGAAGGTGGTCAGCGAGAGCGGCGGCAGCCGAGCGACGAACATCACCTCGTACTCCTTGTCCGAGGGTACGATCTTGCGCGACGTGTACGACGTCTCGGTGATGTTCCACACCGGGTTGATCTGGATGTCGACCGTCTTGCCGCCCGCGTCCAGCACCTTCACGCGGGGTGTGAGCGTGCGAATCGTGATCACCTCCAGGCGCTCCTGGGCGAGCGCGTTGTACGCGATGAAGTCGGTGCTGCGGCCCTCCGTCACGATGATCGGCGTTTTGCGTGGCAGCTTGCCGAAATTGTCCCGCTCGAGCTCCCCGATCAGGAAGCTGTGCGGCTGCTGGTCGTGCGCTCGCCGCTGCACCAGCAGCTCGATCGTTTTCTCCTGCAGCTTCACCGTGTCTTGGATGCTCTCGAACAGGCGCAGCGCGTAGTCGCGCATCACGTTCGCCTTCGAGGTGCCGGTGATGGCGTCGTGGTGCTGGAACAGGCCCAGGTTGCGCCGGGCCAGGATCATCTTCTCGTAGTTCTTTTCGTAGATCTTGAACGCGTTCGAATTGCCCGCCTGGCGCGCACGGTTGAACGCGATCGTGAACAGGATCTCCAGACTGCGCAGGTTGTGCTCGAGCTCGCGGCTCAGGATCTTGTAGTACGGGCGCGTGGTGAAGTACCCGGACCAGTACGCCGGCCGGCCCTCGTTGAAAATGTCGGCGTACACGAAGAAGTCACCCTTGAGCGTCGGGAAGCGATCGTACCGGTCGCGGATCGCGTTGAAGTAGTCGACCGGCGTGCCGAAGCTGATCTCCGCGTTGTACCGCTTCCGGTGCTCGTTGATGTAATCGATCAGCTTCTTGTAGTTGGTGTACTGCTGCTCCATCTCCTTCTCCTTGTTGTAGCGGAAGTCGTCTCCGACCGGGATGAGCGCGACGTTGTGCGGGAACAGCGAGGCCGTGCGCGAGTACTGCTCCATCAGCAGGTCCGCCTTTGCTTCGATGTTTTCCGGCGTGATGAACTGCGCCTTGATCGAGTACTCCGTGTACTCGCCCGGGATCTTGCGAAAGTCAAAGTTCAGACAGATGAACGGGTGCGGTCCGCACGAGTGCTTGATCGAGTAGATGTCGAACGGCATGTTGTGCGTGAGCATCGTGTGTGCCCGGCTGCTCGCCGGCGAGCTCTTCCAGTACGGCGACCAGAGAAAATCGCCGTACCGGTGCCGCGCAAACCACTGCTTCCACGCGTAGTGGATCCGCTGGATGATCGTGCCCTTGAAGCCGGACGCGGCCAGCAGGTACGGCACGGTGCTGCCGTGCCCGAACGGATCGATACTCCAGCCCGTTTGCGGGGTTACGTTAAGGTTCGATTTTACCCACTGATGACCTGCAGGAAATGGAGCAAAAGACAAGTTAACGTTCCCATTCTCAATGCAACAATCGGTTGGCTTTACCTTCGATAAGCTGATCAACCATCGCGTAGAGGTGTGCATTGGCTTCGTCCGTCATGACCCAGCCACCGGTCGTGATCTCCAGGCGTCCCGATTGTACCAGTTTCTTCAATATCTATCAAGTAGAAAACAAATTAATATACTTTATTATGACACGTTTCTCTTGAATTATAAATCTGTGCTTGAGAAAAAAAAAAAAATGGCACTGCCAGCTGGCAACAGGGCGCATTTAATGAAACGAAAAATAATCCAAGAGCTCAAAGTTTGCTCATGTTCTGCCCTATGATAACATATTTAATATTGCCGCAAATTGCACACGCCGTACAACAGTATACCCTCGAATATGCAATAATCCACGGTGGTTGAATAAAATATGGGTCGGTCCCCCGCCCGGTTAACAAGATTATAAAGTCAGACAACAGTCGCGGCCACACGAGGTGATGCCCTGCGAAAAAGCGACCACAGCGACGTGAGTAAAATATTAATTCCTGATAAAACTTTTCTTCAATTATTGGGTCATTTTATTCGGTTCCATCCCATCGTTCGCCATCAGCTTCGTGTAGGACCACGGTGTGGGACCGCGCTGTCGAATACGGCCGGAATGAAATGCATGGCGTGGGAAAGGACGTCGATGGCATGCCGATGTGGAGGGTGTGGTGTGAATCATAAAATTTTGCCATTTCCGGGAAGCATTCCGGCGGGCAGGTTCCGGATCGCACTTGCAGCGCTGCCAGCGCCTGCAGCAGTTCGTCGTTGGGCTCGGATTGTGGTCTGCTTTGCTTAGTTGGCGTAGGTCAAGTTTGGATTAGTTCGACCGCGACGGGAATGGCGGGGTGAAAAAATTCCGCCCCGCCAACAACACGACACGAAAGCAGAAATATCACCAGCACAATGATGATGATGATGATGATGGTGGCGATGGCGTTGACGTATCGCTCGGGTGGAAAGGCCTGATGCGACGTGACGCGCGAACTTTCGGGGAAAGGAACACAAAAATTGTGTTAATTCACTTACCCGCTGTTTGGTCGGGTGCGCCTGGTCCCACCAGAGCTGCAGGAAGCTGATCTCGCTCCAGATGAACGACATGTTGCCGTACTCGGGCATTTTGGTGACGGCGAGGTTGAGAATCTGACGCGAATCCGACTGGAAATAGTTGACGAAAGTTTTCAGCCACCCCGGATCGTTGTGGGAATGCGGCACGACGACAATCTGTGAAGAAAGGTCCCGAGAAGCGAACGAAACAACGGAGAAAAAAAAAGAAAACACCGAAACAGGTGGGTTTTAAAGAGTTGTATTTGAGCAGAGCAGCGAGCAGAGACCGAATCGTAGCGAAGCGGGCACAATGGTGCAATGAATAAATGGGGAAATTTTATCGCCTCCGCTAGGCTTGGAAGGGGCTTCCGGCGTGGCAGGAAGCCGCCGCAGCCGCTGTTTTTCGGTCGTTTTTATGGCGGGTCGCATGAGCATAAACTATGCATATATTATCGTCACTTTGATTGCTGCCGATCCGTACCTTCAGCGGGGGCCTCTTGGGGTCCTTCTGTAGCTTTTCGTAGCGTGACTCGAAGTCCTTGTCCCAGTATTCCTTTGTTTTCATCCATTCGGGCTGCGGGGGGGAAGGAAGAGAGGCGCGCAAAGGGAGAAACGATTAGATGGTAGCACAATATACACTATTTACGAACTGAGAATGGTCGGTATAGAATTAAATGTTTGGAAATGTGACGAGATTTGTGGGAAGAAATGAGGAGTTGCAAATTTTTCCTCCCCATCTGTGGTCTTCTTCGTGTTCGAATAATTGTCCTTTTCTATTCAGAATTACGAGATAAAAAGTACATTTCAAGCAGTGGCTAGAAAAAAGCATTCGCATCCTTAAAAAAAACTCAAAATGTTTCACGGAATTATGTCACAATAATATTAAACTGAGCAAAAAATAGCATGTTCTTGCGTAAGATAAATTAATGGCACTGTCTGAATCAATTAAACAGCAACACATTAATAGCAGTTGCTTGAGAATTTTTCATCGCCCAGCACTAAGCCGTCACTAAGCATGAAACGATACTATCAGCTGATATTTATCCATTCCTCCCCACGTTGGACAGGCTCCCCTGGGCCATGATTTACCGACGCAATAACACTTAAAACCGTGCTTAATTAGGGAGTAAATCGAAAATCGCACCGCACCGATTCCGAATCGAGCCTCACGGGGACGCCATTTAGAACGCATGAAACCATTAGAGAACCGCTACCTCCTGATCGTAAAACATGTATTCTCTCGAGCCACCACAGCCATCCGAGGCGAGCTTCCGTCCTGCGCTCCGCCGCTGTCTGGACCGGGGCGTAAGTTTGAATGGTAATTGTGCCTGCGTTCCTCCTAGGAGGGGTTCGCTGGTGAACAACCGGCAGCAGTTGGAACCGACGGATTGAGGGGGAAATTAAAAAAAGAGCAATTACATACGCCGGAACTTTGACAGTCAATCGTGTTCCGGCCGTCATTGGCGATGCGATGCAGTCAGTAAGTGAGTTAGGTCAGGACCAGTCAGTCAGTCAGTCAGTCAGTCAGTTAGTCAGTCAGTGGGGACGTGGTGTTCGGCCGAAACGTCCACCCGTGCTGATTTATGTTGATCACGGCACATAAATAACAACGGCGTGGCACCATTATGCTCATTTGGAAACGGCAATTTGAATCGCCGAAAGCTCGTGTCAACCAGGTGCAAAAAACCGACAAGCACCAACAAGCGATCGGTAGTAGAATGGAGGAGGACGCCTACCTCCACCACCAAGAAGCAGTAATGTTCGACACGTTTGCATAAATGCTTTAACCGACGCTCATGCCATTACCGTAAATGGATGTGCGCTGAATATAGGCATTTTCACGCAATTTTCTACGAACGCAAAATTCAATGTGAATTGGCGTGTTGTCGTCGTTCTGGTTCCACGCAGTAAATCATAGCGATGGTGTCATTTGAATCAATAGATCACGTTCATTGAGGTTCCGGTTGGAATTAATTTCCCTTTCCCCATTCACTGTAACTGTTTTACTAGCCAACTATAGTCCATTACAATTAAGTTTAATTTTGTAATGAGAACAAAATAATGTTTAAAAAAAAACCATTAAAAACTGAACTGAAAGCTAAATGGACAAAATTAAGCAAAACTACAATGACATAAGCCAGAAGTTGGTCGGCACGGAGCAAGTCGGAAACAAGCCCAACTCAATCTTCAGGAACGCCGTGGACGCATTCGTGAACTGACCGAACTTTAACTGTTGGTTTTACGGAATTATTCACTTCCCGTTTTGCGCAACCAACCCCAGTAGTGAGCGAACAGTGAGTGTTGATCTATATTCACTCACTGTGGGAAGATGGAGTTAAGCACCGAAGCATTCCTGCCGGCTCACGACGGCCAGCGAGTCAAACCGCATCCCATCCCATCGGGATGGTCATGGTCGGCGCACCGGCCTGAGAGGCCCGGGAAGGACTCTACTACAACAATTGTGGCCGTCATGGTTAAAACTTGCTCCACCACATTCGCCACAGAGCAAATTGTGTTTCATCACTCACTCACAATGGTCCCCATGGGGGGTGCCCCTTGTTGGCAAATGGGTCCTGAAACTGGGTCCACAATCCCAGGCGAGTGGACTTCGGATCGTCCCGGGGGTTAAAAATCAACTGCCTGACGGAGCATGGCACTGCCGTCCTTTCCCAGTGGACGGCCATTTCAGCAGTGAACCGTTTGTGTAAACGGCCGCAACGATGCGGTCATCACATTTCGACGAAAGAATAAAAGACTCTCCAGAGCGCTCCGATAGTAATGGGCCTGCTGGACTGACCGGACGCGCATTCGCTTTATTTGAGCTTAGCTCCGAAGCGCCCCTGGCCTCGGGCTCGGACGACAGGGAAAGGACGCCCGCCAGGTGGGTCTGTTTATCGTGGGGCATGGTTCAGTTGTTGGTCGAGGATAATGTTGCTTACCGCCTGTAACTTCTCTGGAAACTATTTTACTAAATGAAAGCCCATTCTAGGATTCTGGCCTAGTTGTGAAAAACCTTTCAACGAGCGCCAATTGTAGGAATGAACGTTGTTCATTTTTATCTTTTCATTAACCGTTAAAAAAAGCTCCAATCCATATCTCCCTTTCACAATTGGATATTGTAACTCCTGAAAAATGTACATATGCTTGCATTCTAAATACACTAGCTATCTTTAACGCAACAACACGTAGATAACACAAATAAACCAATTCGAAAGGGTTTTAACGACAGGACTCAAACAAAACATCTCTCTGATTTCTGTTTGTCGTTCGAGAGCGTGTACGGCGTTTTAAATAGTTTCTCCAAATTACTTAATATGTACTTTGAATTTACTATCGTCTCGCAAAGACGAATGCATACTTTATCCAGGTTTAAGGAATAGGCTTGTTCACACAAATCGAGGTCGTTACTTACACAGGTTCTGTGAAATTTGCTTCGATTAGTAGAGTGGTGCTTGCGCTGAATTTTTTGGACCAGGTACTGAGGCTTTATATTTTTCACCTCAATACTACGGTTCAGCAATAAAATCAGCTGGATGAGCCTATATACGCTGTTATTGAACTGGATCTATTCGAGAGTAATAAGCTTCAAACGTATTTTTTCACTATAAAACAACACTTGATTTCCTTACATCTTTGATTGAATACAGCCTTTGATAAAAAATAAGGCATAGTAAAGTGAAGTTTCCGAACATAAGTTTGTGCTGTCCATCATTAGACTGAGCACACAATCTTTTTTAACCGCGAAATTCACCACTTCATTTTTCATAATCGTGTCTTATGTAGAAAATGGTTGCAAAGTATTTAACATTGTAATTTCCGTGAAACCGGGTTTGATAAAGAAAAGAAAAAACGCTGATTTACGCTTATCGCTCCACTTTCTTAGTGTAATGAGCTGCCCTTCAACATTGATTGAATCGCCTGTTCCCCGGCGCTTTTCACGTATACCACAACTTGTCCCCCTGGTGCCATCCGATCGATGGCAATCGTTTTCAACACTCTCGCTAACGCAGGTAAAACGGGAGAGGAAAAAGGTGACCCCATGGCTCGATTGGCCCCGGATGATCCTTATGATGATTTGCCTGCACATGTTCTGCTCATCTTGGCTCTCCTTTTTCCACCAGCACCATCGTTGATAAGGATAAGGCACCGAAGCCAGCGTTGCCTGCGAATCGTTGCAATATTTTATGCGCATATATGAATATTCTCCCCACTTATTCTCTTATCGCTCGCCGAGCTCGTCTCCGCCAGACATTTGCATATTGAGCCGGTCGGAGGAAAGTAACACACTCGTCGCAGCATGGGGTGTGAATTCCGAAGAGGGTGCTGGGTGCGGATAGCATCTGATTGGCAAACCGATTTGCCATTCCCCCGGCGGCTTCGAGGCGATGAGCAGACTAATAAGAAATCGAAGTGATTAAAGGACAATTTGCATCTTCATTCATCCCGCCCCACGGGGAAGAGTAGGTCGGCTGGAAATGTTCAGTCTCTTCCCATACCGGAAGCGTTGTAACGAGCCACAGGACACCGAGTGCCTTGATGCCTGCTGCTCTCCGCCCTCCTCTTCCCTTCCCCGCTCAGCCCTCCTTGCCACCATTTCCGGGCACCCGGCGAAAAACGTCGACGGAATGAAGTGAACTTACCTGGAAATCAAATTTTCCATACTCATCAACGGTGCTGATGTCGGTGGCCGCTTCCTCCAGCGCGCTGCACTCGTCCCACCGGCTGCCGAAGCGGGGCAGTGGCCCTCCACCACCACCGCCTCCACCTCCCCCGCCGTCGCCGTCACCGAGGCCATCGTCGAGCTCGTCACCTCGTCCGTGATCACCTTCCCGATCACTGCCCGGGCGATGGTGCCGTTGGCCAGCTGGACCCCCGCCGCCGCCGATGGAGTTCAGGCTGCTCCGCAGCCAACTGTGCCACGAATGATTTGCATTCGGGCCCGTATGCTGCGCCACATCCTGCCCGTTCGACCTGTCAGGGGTTATAGGAGGAGAACATCAGTAAAATAAAAAAAAATAGTTGCGATGCGTTGGAGCGAGCTCGGATCGAGTGAACGCCACAGTAAAGGGCGACCGGGAGATCGGAAAGAGCGGGCGGCAATAGAAAGAATAGATTGTCACCCGGTCGTTCCTGTCAAAAGTTCATCAACAGTCCCGGTGGTGGACCGGGGGCGAAACGAAGGAGGGTAGCGGGCGGCGTTTGTTATTTCATTATTTGTGCTGGTCATTTGTCTGATGCCCAGCGCCATAGGAAAATAGAGTTCAGCATCAACGGCGCCGCCCACCGTCAGCTAGCCTCCCAGGTTGTTGGATGTGGAAAATTTGAAATATTCAAATTTATTCCTACGCTACGGTGCTACACATTCGACGCCCCGGCGTCATTATGCGAAAGCGAAGCGAAACAGAGAACGAGAGAGCGGGAGTAGATAACCGAATCCGAGCTAGTAACATGAACGATTTGCATATTATTGGCATCCCGGAAGTTGGCATACGAGCGTTGACGCCGGCTATTCTTGACTTTCCGAAAAACTATTCATTGCTCTGGTTCGGTTCGTCGATGCGATGGCCCGACCCCGACGAGGGCCAGTGTTCCATTGTAGTCGGTACCGGTTCGTACTCTTGTACTCTTTTGATTGTTGGCCGAGTTCACCAAAAGGTCTCATTGTCGTGGTGTTTCCGGTGGAAAATCCCCCCCCTTCGTGAGGGCTGGGACCGTTTAGATGGCGGATGAATAGAAGAGATTTTCATTTCGAGTGTTTTTGGCTTTGGTCAAAGCCGCCGCAAAACGAAAAGGGAATTCGGAAGCATATAGATCTTGCAAAGTTAGTTGTATTGTAAAGATATACATGTATAGAGTAAATAAAATATTAATTACGAAAGTTTGTTTAGCTAAGACGCAAAACAAAGGTGAAGGGGAAGTGGGTCAGTAAGCTTAACTCCCGGTACAATTATTTATCCTCTCGCAGACCCGCCAAAGGTTAGGTTCTATTTTTAGGCCCCCGCACACATGCAGCTCTCGATATGAGAAAGGAGCTTATTAATCATGTAGCTCGCCTGTTCTGCGCGCAAACGATCTTCCCACTAACTTTCCACCCTGTTTTTACGTACCGACGCCGGTAATGTACTCGCTCGTTTGGATCTAGGTTTTATTTCGTCCCCTCATATAGCCAGCAAATTGTTCGACCCGCAGCTGAAAGTGTCGTAACTTTCACACGGATTCATTTCCTGCCCGTCTGCTCGGCCATCTCGTCAGGTTATCCAAGGCACTATCTAAACCTTAACCGGGGGCCATTGTGCCTGACCGGCGTCGGATGAGAGTGGATGGACAAACTTTCCGGGCAGCTTTTCTGGGGACGGAGCGAGACCACGAGGATCGGATGGAAGGGGGGTAGGGAAACAAACGAACGAACCTTTTCCGTTCCCCGTTGGACAGTAATTTTTGATGACATTCCATAAAATTTCATAAACTTTCACCCTAAACCTGGTGGTCCTCCCTGTTCCGGCTGATGACTTTGGCGTAACTTTTCTTATTTGAGCGTTTTTTTGTTGTTGTTGCTGTTTCTCCGGCTGCTCTCGTTTGTCTAGGAGTTTGCGAGACTTTGGAGACACATCACATTCTCGTTATGATTGACTGAAAAGTGTTGCTTTCACGGGAAGGATTATAAGGATTTACTGACGATCCTCCCCCCCGGGGGCTGGAGAGGGAACATAATGTCTCTGCCATTGACGTAAGTTGACGCACATCTGTTATGGCAATTATTGCTGTACAGAAGTAGGTAGATTAAATTATAAACTATACATAAACAGAACAATGACATGATGATCTTTTGAGAAGAATTATTTTCCGTACCACCATAACCTTTCAGCAACCATGCCCACCATGAGCGAAACCTTAAGTTATTTCTGCCATTTTCAACAACGCCGGACAGTGGACAAAGAAAATTGGGTACGTAAAGCCATAAAAATGATCGTCCTGCCCCGTCCTCCGATCTGAATGAAAATCACGGAGGCCAGCCAGCGCTGCGATAGTGGCCGAGACCCGTTGATGGAAAACCGCCCCGGGCAACGAATTTCCACTCGCCATCTGTCATTTGGCCATGCTCCTGCGCGGGGAAAGATAGGACAAAAAAGAACCTAGGAAGGCAGAGAAGTATCCTCTCCCCCATTCGCACACCCTACAAGCCCGGGACAAATCCCCCACGAAGACTGGTGCAGTGCCATGTTTCCCCATTTTATCCGCTCCATTTTATCGACTACTTTCTTTATTCGAAATTTTATTATGAGCGTTTAATGATGCGAAAATATATGGATGCTCACATCGTCGGCAAACGGTTTTGGAGCGCGAGGCGGGGGTTTTCCGTTTCTCTTCTTTTGTTTGCTTGTTTGCTTGGATTCTTTTCGTGGACATTTTGCCACGGCTCGCGTGGTCGTTCCCGGAATGCGCCATTTCGGCGAGCTTTGGGGACAGTTCTTGTTTGGGGCGTAATATTTATTTTTTCTTGTTGAACAATGTTCCACTTTCTCCTGCTGCCACCCGGTATTGCTGGTGCGAATTTTTATTGCCGTTCTAGGGCGACGGAGTGATGCGTTTCCGATGGAACAATTTCGTCCGCGAACGGTCCAGAGTTCTATCGGTTGCAGGCAGACGGTTGTTGCCTGCGCTCCCCCTCCTACGCTGGCCCCGATCGCATCCCATTTTCATCGGCGTGGTTCGATACGGTAAGCGTTGCATAAAAGTGTACGGGACATTTTTGTAGTACTATCTCTTCCTTCCCCGCACTACGATAGCAGCTTGGACCGTCAACGGTGAAGGCAAACATTTTGTAAAGGGAGAACCTTAAGAGCGAGACCACGAGCGGGAAAATAACTAGAGCAAGGAAGCAAACGTTCGGACACGGCCGGCGCGACATGACATACGGTATGTCCATCGGTGGAACATAAAACAGACCACTTACTGACTCACAGCGTGCGCTGGTAAACATTTCCCTTTTGGCTACGGGTACGCCGGCCGGACCCGAACTTCGCGCAAAATCCCCGCTTCGACCGGTTTATTTATTGTTGAATGAGTTTTCCGCCCGAACGAGAATTGGTGAATTGTGAATTTTCAATATCTTGTGGGAAAAATAAAGTACCGGAATCCTTCGCAAGTGGCACGAGCGGCGCGCGAAAGGGGGCAAGTGGTGGAAGCAACGCGAGTACCGAACTCGAAACGACCCAATCGAGAGTCACAAACAATCGTTTAGGGCTCTGACTGGTGTGTTCAGGGAGTGAGAAGGTATGTGTGAATGTATTTGTATAAAGAGTTTAACTATATTCCACATGCTTTCTCGATGCTACCCTCCCTCCCTCCTGTGCCGCTCCTCCCGGGATCCACACACAAAACGAACATGGCAAATTGTGTGGCAAATATTTTCCATCACCAGCCACCGGGCGCCTCCATCGCGAATGCAGTAATGCGGCGTGCGCGAAAATGCAACCGACCGAAACGGGGAAAAACTGACGTCTGCTATGATCCAGCAACGCTCAAGCTCTCGCTGAATTTCCCCACTCACCCCCGCTCCTGCTCATGGTGGTGACGGTGGCGATTATGTTGGCGTCAAATAAAACGGTTTCGGAACCTTTATGACCATCGCTGTCAATCGGCGACAATTTGCCACCGGGGAGAGCGTTTGCCGATCCCCGATGCGCACGTGACAGACAGACGGTGAGTGATGGCAATAAAATGTGGAATCGTCGGCGAGCGTCTTCGGAAAATCGCACGTGAGGACGGTAGGGGAGGAATCGAAATCTCGACGGGAAGGTTAGAGCGAATTCCCTGGAGAACGGAATGCAAATATGAACAGGCGTATTCGATTTCGTCGTGCAACGGTTTTGCAAGTTTTATTGCACCTTGGCAAATTTGCGTGTTTTAGGATTGGTACATAGTTTTATTTTAGTTCCAATTTTTAGCAATCTAATGCAAAGAATCTGAGTTTTACATTAATACGTGTTCAGTAAAACATAAATTATAGTGAAAGTATGCCCTTTTTTTCTGTTTCCCCTTCATTCCGTTAAAGAGTAATGCTTTCTCTCAAATATAACTTCCTAATCAACTTTCCCTTCTGACCGGTTCAACATAATAATAAATCAACCCCGGCAAACACATCTGAAGTCCATAAATAACGCACCATTCTGAAGAAAGTCTGACCAATAATTGACCTTAATTCTGCTGAAGCCCAACGGGAAACTGGAGCCAAAGCCGCCGGCTGCTGTGTTTGGTCACAAAGTCGCAGGTCTGACTTCAGCAGCTTGATGTCATTAAAAACGGATACATTAGTCGCGTCGACCGGGTCATATGTGCGGGCCATCGAAACATAAAGCGAACCCTGGTGGGCCACACGGCGAAGCGATGCGCTCGTAATCAAATAGACCACGGCATAAACAGTGGCACGAGACGAGCTTTTCGTTCCGAGCCGAGAGTTCCCCGACCGAGAGACTGAGCCTGAAGACGGGCGGGTTGGTCCTGCGAGATCACCGGCGGTCTAATCCAATTGCTTTCTAACAAACTTCGCTCAGAAGAAGAGATGTGAAATCAGTCCCATCCTGGCGGCGTGTGCCCTCGCAAGCGGAGATCGGGTTACGAGCGAAGGGCGGAGCGGACCGGGCTTGTTTTTTCCCTCCCCCCCTCTTCTCGGTATCGCTTCCGTAAATCCAACCCCATCGACGTTGCTGGACGGCTGCGTTTGTCTTTCCGTCCATTAGTGTCCAAGGTGATGCAACGGGGCGGAGCATGGCCCATAATGTGTCTCCATGGAGCAGCCACGGAGATGGTCCGCGAGTAATTTGAGTTCGGTCCAACAGCGTACGGGAGGAAGGAAGGTGTGATCCCCTTTTTTCCCTTTTTCCCTCGGCTTCGCCGAGTGTCACGTACCGGAAGCCGATGTGGCGATGTCCATTTTCTTCGTGAAATCCCAACTGATCGCACACAATTGTTTCTGCCAGCGTACGGAACGCCACCGAGCGTTTCCCGTGCAGTCTGATTGCGCCGCGCAGCCATACATTGACCAGACACCGTTTCGAAATGGCGTCGCTGGTGACGACGACGATGATGATGATGATGATGACGAAGATAGGACAATGTTTGGTGCGAATGGCGTCCGGTGTGCGAAATCCCGATAGTCAATTGATGGCCAATGGGTTTCCGGGAGCGAACACTGCAGCTGTACCGGTGAGGACGGCGCTTTACGAAGACATAGACACAATGGTGGGTCATTTGCCACGGGCTTCCCGGACTAGGGGGAGAAACGGAGACGGAGTCAGCAGTGGCAGACGGTAGAACCGGTGCTAAGCGCGTCAACGATCCGATGATGTGGGGAAAAGGTTATTTGCTGGCACGGATGTTCGACACCGGTCGGTTCGTTCGGTGGCGGAGTGATGTTCGCTTTAAAAATGCTCCTCCGGAAAGCGTCACATGCGGCACTGATGTCACGGGAGAAGTATGGTTTCGCAAAATGTCCCCCGCACGTGCTCGTGTGTCGTAACCCAATTTGTTCGACAATGCGGATCTCATCGGCATCGGTGCTGGCATTTCTTTTTTTTTTTTCGTCCTCCTATCCCTTCCCTCTATTCGAGTAGCATCACTTTGTGCAGTACTTCAGGGCACCAGCGCAGCATTGGTCTACACACAAAGTATGCCGATGACAGCCCTTGGGACGGGCACTGGATGCATGAGGAATCGCGCGTAGTTGCAGGCGTCTGCCATCGGGTGGAACGGATCCTGATAGACACGTGATCATCTAATATATCTCGTTTTTTTCTCGCTTCACTCGGAGATATTTCTCGTTCTGGGGTAGTTTTTTTTCGCCTTCGTTCTGTTGCTATTCAGTTTTCCATTTTTCCGAGAAGAAAACGCCGGTCACGGCGGGTTTTTTTCATGCTCGAGAAAAAAATGGATTTCAATCGAGTTTGTCAGCGGAGCGAGCTCTCGGGGAAAAAATGTGTCTGCCAGGGCGTACCAGATATCGGTGACAAGTGCCACAAACATGGAAACAGTGTTGTTGTAAAACCAATACCAGCCTGCAAGCGGAAGGAGAAAGCGATATATAGAGAGGGAGAGGAAGGGAATAAATCTACGACCTGCTGGAATCGAAAAATTGAGCAATGCTAAATCGTTTGGCACTCGTATTTCAGCATGAAAATTCGCCGAAATATAATTGAGCCTAAAACGATACTTAGAAGTTGAGAAGTTACGATATTCCATGTAAAGTTCACATGTTAAATATACATTTCACAGGTTTCAAATTGGATCGTTGAAAGAATGCTAGTTTAATATATTATTTTGTTTTAGACAATTTGGTTTATTTTAATAAAGATTGTTTTTTTATGGATAGTTTATTTATTCAAAGTGTTGATGAAACGTAAAAGGAGTTTTCAAATATATTATCCGAATCAAACTTAAAAAAAAAAACACCATTGCGAACATTGTAAGATCTATGGCCACCAAGATTGCCAATCTATTCTAAGCCAAATCTTTCAGACTCCACCGTCGGCTGATACGAGTGCAAGTTTTTCCTTTTCTTTCATGATTCTGCTAGCCACAACCAGATGGAAGAGCCGTGTCTGTCGGTAAAGAAGAAACTCGTCGTGTTCTGCGGCTTTGCCAAACATACTTTCCAAAATGCAGTGCCACCCCGCTTGACAGAGACGTACGTTCCCTCCGGTTGACAGACGACAAACCGAACTTATCGGTACACGAACCCCGGCCAGAATGGCGGTCGTACGGAGATGTGCTGCCCTCGTTGGCAACGGCAGGCGGAGCCAAAATTGGTATTACCGTGCCGAGGGACGCGGGGATCTGCATAATCTGCAGCCACTGGCTAGCGCCGAGATGCAAGTACGGATCCACTTTCAATCAGTAATTACATTACCACACGGCACGGCCCGGGGCATGGATGCTTCCCAATTTCGGAACCCAATCTTCGGGTGACTTTTCTTCTGTTGCGGTCCTGTGGGAGAGCAGGTTGAACATTTCGTCAAATCACCAACCACCAGAGCGTGAGCGCTGCACGGTTCAGTGCGAGCTGCAAGAAAATTAAACCGCACGATGAGGGGACCGTTCGGCCCAACCTGAGGTTAGCTTTTTATTCACCGAGCGCTCTGCAACATCAAAGCGCCGGGCACGGGGCGAAGGAAAAGCCTAGCAAACCGTAAACCGTACCGAACCCGAATCATCTGCCTTTTTCACCGTCGAAACGCTTGACTCGTTCGGCCGGTAAACACTTTGTCTGTCAGCTGCAAAGTTTCCAAACAAACACTTCGCATCGAACAACAGCAAAACATAACAACCCCTCTCAAGGCCTTTCGCTGCGATGGCGATGGGTTTTTTTTTTATATGCCTTTCCGGTGGACCTAAATCCGAGGAAAGCGGTGCGAGATGTAGCTTCAAAGAATGCGAAGGATTTGTGTGCAGCGGATGAGCACCGGATAAGCCGTGCTACGGAGAAAAGAAGCACACAAAAAAAAAAGCAGCTGTATTATGCTGGTGCTTCGGGAGTAGAAAAGCAATTAAAACTGTGTGACCGAGCGGTGATTTTATCTTCGGTAAAAATTAGATGAGCTGTAGGAAACGAACAAATTTCTAATGAGCGTTTTCTTATCATTAAGGAGTCCTTTAGACCAACCAATCTTCCATGGCACGCCGTTGCGAAGCGGCATATGCAGCCGTTTAGGGGTAAGCATGCAGCGGCATGAGGTGTATTTACACAGTACAGCTGTTTATTTCCACAACAAAACCACTCGTTATAGCAATAACAATCATAGATCAATTTGCCTGTGCGTTGACTTGGCGTGGTAGACTTTTCCAAAACTTTATCCTGCCTTTCGACGGAAGCTTCGCTACAGTCATCCCTTCCGGCGATTTGTTGCTCGTAATTGCCTATCAAACAATTTATTCATTTTTACTTTCAAGGCTTTCCATTCCAGTTTTCCAACCAGAAGATGGAAAGTGGATTTCTCAATTGTGTTACGCTTTTCCCCTTTTTCTCAACTTCTTTTTCGCCTTCTCCTGCACTCGACCGAGCTGGTGGAAAAGGGGAACTTTCATCAGCAAACCGGGCCCATGCCAATCGAACCGCGTCCCGGAGCAGAAAGTTTTCCAAACGCCAGTACGGAGTGGAAAGCAATCGAATTGCAGCCAACCAGAGCGGTAGAACCTTGGTGCTTCAACTCGTGCAACTTTATAAGATTCTGCTAAAGCTGGAAGCTGGAAGGTTACCACACAACAGGCCCTCGGGGGAAAATTGTTCCATCGCCGTCCTTTTCCCGGTTTCCCCTTTCCAAAGTTAGATTCGTTCGTTATCCAACAAGCAGAAGGAAAGGAAGAAAAAGAAATCAAACATCCATTCCCGGATACCAGCTTGCAGCAAACACACAACGCACGCAGCGAGAGTAACTCCTTCCCGCGAGGACATGGTCGACGTCGTCGTCGCGAAGAAAATGATTACTCTGAGTGCGGCTCCTTTGGAGCGGACGCCACGGCACGGCTACTTGATGTGTCGCTTTCACGCGCCTGTTTTGCCCGCCCCTTTCAAAGTTCCAGTAGCGGTTACTTTTTGCTAGTTATTTTTTTCTTTTTCCATTTCACGATAACTCCTCAAACGAGGGCTCGCTAGCTGAAAGGTACTTGTCTCACACGTACCTAACGACATGGCGCTTGAAGTGGCGGGCAGACTGGCAGATTTTTGCATCCCCAACTCAAGATTTCTAATTGTCGCTTAGGAAGAGGCAATTGAAGAAAACTGCAAATTGTTGCCTTCAACTATGCATTTTTAATTAGATGATGCTAGTGAGCGGAGGCTATCCTCACGGGGCTGGTTGTGCACTTGATCTTTTTATCTGAGGATTAAAAATATTGTAGACACGAGTTTAACTAACTGGTATGTAGTTTGTTAGCGATATGGTAGATGATCAAATGTTTTGGCTTTCCGATGCATTCCAGTTTTAGTGGAATGGGAAGGAAAGTGAATTTTAATTCATCAGCTCATGTCAACTGAGGGTTGAAACATAATCTCACGTTTAAGTAGTTTTTCACCAAAACGCACATTAAACTCATGGAGCAAAAATATAATTCCTGTGTTAATTGCATACCGAGCGCTGCATGATTCTTTTAATACTATTCCTAGAAATGGTGCCGAAAGTACTTGCCATTGCAGGGTGGTAAATAGATAGCCAAATAGGTTTTTTTCACGAAACTGTCAGGGGGGTAAGTTTGCCAAATCGATTAGTGAAGACTCGACACGCTACTCGCTTGGAGAAGAAAGGACCTCGGACAGGGGGGCGGGGGGGGGGGGGTGTGAGGGAGACGGCTAGGATGAGGTTGTAGGGTGAAAGCTCTCCAACATAACCCACGTGGTAGAAAATGTGTTATCGACGCGTTGTGCCATGGACACTTTGCGCTTAATGTACGTACCGCACCGATACTTTACTATGCCATTGCAGACAACGTCCTGGAAAGGTGGAACGCACACACACACACACATAGAGTGGAACGTTAAAAAAGGAGAGCGTCCGTGGGAGTGAGAGGGGAATGCACGAAACGGGGCAGCTTCGAATGTATTGGAGCGTGCAGGAATATTTATGCTCACTTATATCTCGTTTTATGTGATTTTTTTATTGCTCTTAGATAAAGGCTTGCTTTTGCACGCCACATCCCATGCCTCAGTCTTTTGGTTTGACTACACGTTACTTCTAAGCAAAGGAGAGGAACGGGCAGTTCAAAGGGGGGGGGGGGGGGAGTGCAACCGAGTGCTCCTCGATGGTGGAGGAGGAACGTTGCCTTCGAGCACTAACGGATGTGAGCCAGCAGCACCGGCGGCACGGCTTGGCCCGCCCTAGGCAGCGGAACCGGGAACGCTGGGATAATGTATGGTTAGCCGTCGGTCCGTGTATCCTGGGACCTCCCCCCCCCGTTTTTTCCCTCGGCAAGCTCCATCACAGCACCCGCGTGCCGCTCCAATTTTTTGTTTCCAATCGATTCCACCGTGAAATACAATGCTGCCACAGCCGGCCCGGGATAAAGTTGTAGCACGGGCCGAAAATATGACAGTAGCTATTGCCCATTAAGCGATACGAGGCCGCGCTTCCGTGGCCAACGGCTCCTCCATGGCCGAGGAGCTTCCTTAATGTGGGAGTTACGCTATTTTTCGACGCATGTCCCCGCGCCAGTTAATGGCCCGAAGACCGTCGGGCCTCGGGAGCAAAACGGGAAGAATTATGGTCAAAGTTCGGTGTGATGTATAGGGTTGACTTTTTCGTCGCCATGTGACACAATCGGCGTGGAGCTTCGTTTATTTATAGTCTTCCTGCTGCCTGTCCTTTCTGTTCTTCCGATCGGTGCCGTATCGTGATAGCAACCAATTTAAGGAAGCCACCCTGATGGCGTGTGTGTGAGTGACATAGTGAGTAAGTGTTTGGCGGTGAATAGCGCTCCAGGGCAGACGAAACTTTTTCTTGAACATCGACAGATCGAAGGATTAATCTTGGAATTGAAGGGTGGAAAGTGTGGTTACAGTGGGAGAATGCTTAATTTGTGTGGAATGATATTGCCTCCGCTCAATGAAACAGTGTGACAAAACAAAGAAGCATAACCGTAACGAAACGAGACAACTTTCGCTAACGAGGTAGGGACGAGTTCCTGCAAGAGCATTTCTAACGCAAGGTTTACACTGTCAACAGTAATAATCATTTTTCTTCCCTTTAACGTTCCTTAAGTTCGTGTGTTAGCATTCTGTTGAATCAACTGAATCGCAGAACTAAATTTGGACAAATTCTACTCCTCCGTGTCTGGACCCACTGTAGCAGCTATAAAACGTCCACCCGGCTCGCTCGGGGGAATTGAAATCAATTCCAAAGGGTCATATAACTTTGACTTAAGCCCGGGCCGGCCATAATATTAATGGTGAATCCAATCCGAAATTGGCTCCCGCAGGCCACTCGCGTGCGGAGGTACGACAACCACAGCGGTCGGCGGAGGCAAATTCATATTTAGAGAGCACTAAACATCCCCATCATCTCATCCGAGGCTGAGTGATCCAATAAAACATAAAACTTTGACGCAATACCGATCCCCAATCGTTGAGCTGGAACGACGGCGACGTGGCGGTATAATCGTTGGATCGATTGCGGCCCGCCAGTGGCCGGAAAGGTCCTCGGAAAGGATACTTCTCCTCGCGGTGTGGAAGAGGAATATCTTTCAAGTTTCACTAGGCAACGGAATCTGCGCGTTTGAAGCATTGCATTGGTAAACGGGACGCGTCCCGATCGACCGCGCGGAATCGACCGGCATAAATGAGAACGATGATGAAGATGACCCGATGGAAAGGGGACAACCTAATGGAATATCTCCGCACGCCGGCTCGTAAAGTTCGGTTCGGTCGGATTCGCGCCGGGCGGCATGCGATACACCGTTCTTTGCAGCGATGTTTGACTTACCGCTTTTGGTGCGCCGCTAGTGCCGCAGCCGAGTCCTTGCCGTGCAGGGCGCCACCACCCATGCCCGTGGGAGCCGACGGGCCCGATCCGGCCGGCGATGGTTGGCCCATGGAGATGTAGTACAGGCAGAGCAGAATCGTCACGAACGCCGACAGAAGCCCGATGCATCTTGCCGAGCCGCGTCGGAACAGTTTCACCGTCATGACTGAGCGAAAGAGCGTCGTTTCAGATCGTCGTTTTTTGCCTCCTTCCAAAAGAGTCTGTGTTTTAAGTTAAATATTTTCACAACTTAGCAAAAACATAAACAAGCACCTTATCATCGGTATCGTTTTTTTTTTGCTGGTTTGTTTGTTTCAGTTTCGTTTCAGCGCTCTCCTCAAGATCGATACACTGCCAGATCACAGTCTTGGAGACCAGGGCCGCCTTGAGCGCTCCAGTAGGACGAGCAGTAACCGATTTTCCATCGGAAACCACGTGACACTCACTACACCCGACGACGGTACACTAAAATAAACTAGCAGTTTGGTGGTGTGCCTTTCGAGGTGGTCGGTTTGGCTGAGCTTCAGATATTTTTTAAGCCGTCAGTCCGTTGACCTTGGCGCGACACTTCATGCTGAGATTGGCGGGGGTTTTCTCCTCCTCTTGTCGGTCTTCGCTTGCGGCGTTATTTGCCAGTAACACATAAACGCCGTGCCCCGTTTCGATTATCTCCGGTGTGGTTTTACACTCGCAAGCTCGCGCTGTCGGTGGGATTAGGCAGCCATGGAAGAGCAACCTAAAATGAAAAAAAGAAGACAGAACGAAGAATGTAAGATTAATATACGGTTTTTATTATTCTATGTTGCAGCGTTGCCAACCACTGTCAAGGGTAACGTTCCACCTTCTGGGGTGTGGACGATGGTGTGTGGACGGTATTGAGATGATGCACAAAATCAAATGAGGATTTTGTGCATTTATCGTGCGATTGCTTCAACACGCAACACCTCCAGAAACTTGCCAGAGTTCTTTGTGGCCAGAACGAGATTGTCAGCTTTAAGCGCGATCAATGTTGCTTCTAATGGATCCGCTTCAGCGCTACATTGCAAAGGAAAGCTCGGTTCGTAATACTACGGTGGTGTCCTGGTATTTGACCCTCGATCCTGCGACATCAACGTGGGCGCACTGGTGCATTGCCTCACTTATCTCCATTTTCGCCCCCTTCCGGACGTGAACGAACTTTCTCGAGACGAGATCGGTTTAAGTGCCCCCGGCAGATTAGCTCTGCAAAACCGTGTGTCATGTTTGTGCCAAAAGGGCATGCAAATCCCCCGCGTGGAGCAGTGCATTCCACCAGAGCCGGGGAACAAATAATGCTACGCTGAAGCTGCATCGGGGCGTTTCGCACAGCTGGTGGCGGTTGGTAGCAGAATCCATAAAAATGCATAATCATGAATATATTTCTGCCTTGCGTGCAGCAGGAGGATCACGTCGTACCTCTCGCGCGCTTCAACGGGGGTTTAAGAGCGCTCCATTGCTGGACAAAAAAAAAACGACAAGACAAAGTGGGTTTTCGACATGAGTGAACAGAGGTAAAGGATGATTTTAAATTATACGTCATGTTATTGGTCGCGTTCTGTAGTTCTCGTGTGTGTGTGTGTGTGTGTGTGTGTGTGTTTGTGTATTTTTTTTCATTCCAGCCGGTTCGTGATTGAAAGCATTCTGCCGATTGCCTTCCATCGTTTGGGACAACTGATGTTCTCGAGCATTCTGAAATTGGATTTAGGAATTTGGAATTTTGAATCAAATAATTTCACACTCCATTGCTCTTTTTAGCGCATGACGGAGTACGAATAATCATGAATCGTAGCAGGAAGAGTAGGAATAAAGATTTCATATTTCACGGCAGAAGAGTGGATTGTGGGAAGGTAATTGGTATCTTTGAAGAAAAAAAAAAAACTCAATCTATATTTGAATAGCTGGACTAGACGCAGATGGCTTTTGGTTGGTAATTTGCACTTCGGCTGATTTAGGTGTTCAGCGTATGTCTGAAAACTAACGATATAAAAAAAAAAATACTTCACATATCACGTACCAGCACCGTACGTTGACCCCTCATCGAAAATGATACGTCCCTTGAACGCTGGGGGTGCTGCAGGCGTGGCGCGTTCGTTCATCCCTTCCCACTCAATAGTGCTGACATCAATCATCGTAACATTGACTGATGTGCATACACAAGTGCAAAATGAACCTCAATGGCAGCGGGCTCGACTGCACTTCCCGGGGCAAATGGGATTTCACTGCATACGGCTTTGCAACGTGAATCATTTTCCATAAAGTGCATCAATCAACTTTAAACATGATAATGTTCAATATGCTTAAAAGGAATGGTGCAAAGTGGGACGAAAGTACGATATGAAAAATAAATAAACATTTATACAGGTCGCTGAAAATAACATAATATTTAAATATACTGTATGCATTCGAGCATTGCTTATTGAATTCACAGCAAATAGTTATAATGGGGCAAATATGGTATATTCCCCGTTTCCATCCATTGAACAATTTATGTTTGACAAATGCAAATTCAAACGACGTGGATGAACTATTTATTTTCCAATCCATCCAATAGTTCTTTCGTTCTCTTCTATGTGCAGTTATGCAAAGCTCTGAGAAAAAAAAAAAACACTCACACATGAATCGAAAAATGCAAAGTAGAACCAAACGTGTTCGGCGGCCGCAAAGACATCACAATGACAGCATAATTTCAAACACGGCCTGGCACATGAATGCAACACAGCGCACCCCAATGTCCGCTGGTGCAGCGCAGAGGAAGAAAAAGAAAAACCATCAGCAAATAGCCGATCCTCCTCGAACGGGTCAATGTGTTTATCCGCTCGTTAACTCGATCAGACTACGGCCTGATTGAATGGTTGGCCGATGTTGCCCGCCGCTTCGGACCGCTATGGGTGAAGATTTAATTGAAATGATACTGTAAACACGCGAAAACACCAAACACACGTACCCCGTGCTTGACGTGTGGGGGAGCGCAATCGCCCGACCGAGTTCGTGCTTGAGATCGTGAATGGAAATGTGATATTGGAGCTTTTTTTTTACTGCATTGTTCATCCCACAAACTAGCCAATCAAACTGTTCCCCGCACGTGCGAAAGAGGGATGAATTTCGAATTTCAATGTCACGATTGCCATGCGCCATAATCTACTTTGTCCAGCGTGCGGGTGACGGCAGTTTCACGAACGTTTTCCCTTGTCCTGGTCCGGTACAATCGCAAACACCGACAAGGCAGACTGACCTAGCTTCGTGCCAGCCCCTTGTACGAGTGAACGTGATCACTTGTTTCAACACAACTGTATCACTGTTCCACTCCCGAAAGCGATCCTGTTTGACATCTGACTGAAACTGACACGGCCCGGAAGGAGAGCACTCAAATCAAATTCTCCACCAGTCTCTGCCGGAGGTGCTACTGGAACATTGCACTTATAAATAGGATGACAAATGGGGCGGACAAACAAGTCGAAAGGACTGGATTGAGCATAGGATGGATTGCATTGAAAGCAACTCGCTCTTCTACTGCATCTTTCATGCCTGTGGTTGAGAAAAGGGGTTGTAAATGATTGTAGGCCTGCAGGCTAACGATCTGATATACTGTTTTTGTGCCTGTCAATGTTAAATAAGCTTCTACTATTGTACGTTTGAAAACGTTCAGAAACATGGAATGTTTGGGCTCGTTCTTCGAGCTAGCACAAACGTCTTCATACAAAACTTACGTTACCTTCACTAACCAATCATCGCTAATGCTGTAATTGCAGATCGACTTCAAACATACCTAGTCCCGATATTTACCCAGCTTGGGCTGCGTTTGGGGAATTATTGTTTGCTCGTGCGATTGGATTGATGCGTACAGCCGAGTGTATGTGCGCCGGTCTCGATGAAACACGAACAACCGAACACGCGCACTCATTTCCCATCGTCGTATAGTCTCCTGTCACACTCCTTATTCGGCGAAACCTGGAGCACGGAGAAACGCCACTCGATGGGATTACGCTATTAGATTGTTTCGAGTGGTTGCGCCCACACACCGGTACACAATCAAACCGAGCCGGGGAAGCAAGTGGTAGACTGTGTGTTGAGGCTGCAGGGGATTTTCACCCATATCACGTTTTGCTCAACGGTAGGGCGTGGCTGGGAGGGGTTTTTGTTCCACCTGCCAAGTGCAACCAATGCGGACGAGGCTGCTGCCAACACGACTGTGATAACCAACCGCACAAGCGCTGGGCGTACCAATCTCTCCCGTGGCCAGCTTCACAGCTTCCGGTGAACAATTGCGTGCTAATCAGCCCCGGGTTGATTTGGGATCTACAACCCAGCACCCTTGGCCATCGAGGAAACAGACGCACGTACCCTCTACCCCACTAGCCGTACAGATACAGATCTCTATATAACCTCTGCCCAGCCAGACGAGTGGTTGTTATTATGATTTAAGTCTCATGTGCCTGATCAAGATGTGTTTTATTAAATGAGCGCAACCAGGGGCTCAATCTCTGTGTTAAACATGTTGTTTATGGCATTCTGGCTGTCAATTATTCATCTCGCACTCGGTAGTGTTTGTTGGTCGGGTATCATACAAAAAAAAAAAAAAAAAAAAAGGCAGGGGTAAAACGGATGCTGGAGTCACGAAGAAAATACTGGAATACTTTCGCCCGCATGTATCCGTGACCACTTCCGCCCACAGCCAAGAATAGGATGGAAGAGATGAAGAAGGAAAAAAAAGGTTAGCCCTGTACGTACACAATCGTTTCGTTCGACTTCGCTAATTAATACCCTGTTTTTTGGGTCGCTTCATTCTACGTTCTCCTTCGGCGGCCGGAAGGCCACGCCCGGCCTGTAGGTTAATTAAAATTCATAAACAGTCCTGGCGGACCGGCGGTCTACAAAGTGCTTCCTTTTCTGTTCTCCGGGTTTTCGGGTCGTGGACGACTCGACAGAAATGATCCTAACGTTGGCAGGAGGCAATAAAAGTTATCATGTTTTTCCTACGCAGACTTTCGCTGGAAGATAAGGGTATCAAAAGAGACGAAAAAAAAAACCCCAAACGTCTTCCTAACTAGCCTCCCCTTGATTGCCGTTGCAAAAAAAAAGTGGAGCGTTTTCTCTAAAATTGGGCAGAAAAATTCAATTGTCTCGCAATTGAATTGGACATAGTTCGTTTAATTTACGGTTACGATTTTTTTTTAAATTTGTTTCCATGGTTCTGTGAAAAAGGAATAAACATCCGTGCCGTTAGTTAATGTAAATTTCACATTTTTTAACCGAAAATTGCTGTATTTTCAAAAGTGGCCGCAAACAGCACAAGGGGGCGGACTTTGGGTAAATGTTCCCTTTGATTTTTGGCCGCAAGGAGAGAATTATCACGAAATCAATGCAACTGGCATGCCACTGGGAAAACTTTTGCGTTAATTACCACAACATTTTTCTGTTCAGTTGGATCGGCACCAAAAGGGGTGCGCAACCACAAGAACAAACGGAACTGGCATTCGCCTCCAACGGGTTCCTGAAGGTTTGTATTTTCTTTTTCACTTTATGTTGCTTCTGTTTTGCGGTTAAAACTTTGTGGTTTTACCGTTGATTTCGTTGATGGGATTAACTGCGCGAACGACGACGATGCCGTTATTTAATCATGGCCCGTGCATCATTACGAACGGCAAAGGCGAAGCGACGCCGAATGCGAGATATGCTGACATATTCTTGAAAATGCTTCCTGGGGCCACCTTTAAATGTCTCCGTGCCGCGCGCTCAGCTCATCCCTAGCAGCGGGCCGCGTTCTATTATTAAAGTAATTGTGAAATCGTAAACTGACAAAAGCAAAATGGAACGGCAGCACGCGGGACGATGGAGGGCACTATTTGTGCGAATGTACTGGCCCAAACCCCCCCCCAGACCAACCAAACCCCGCACCGAAGTGACGCAGTGAGTTGCACATTGCGCTTTCGGAGCGACTGAAGGGCAGTTTGCTGGTTGCAGCTATTCTTATCGCTACCCGCTGACCCGAGTGCGGCCGCACGATCGTGGGGAGAAGGGCGTACTGCAATTCACCTGCGGCAGTCGATGCACCCCAAGAATGCCCGTCGTAACCATGATTTATGCCGCGCCACGGACGCGCTGCCCGTTGCTCTAATTAAATGCTGCAAAACCGGCCCCCGCCCCGTTTTGGGGCGGTTCGGGGCGGGATGTGCTCGATCAACGCGAACGCAAACGCGAGTTTAGCAATCGTGTGTTCGCTTAGGAATGGATTCTAGTTGCGCTGGCGAAAGAGTGCGCCACGTGATGAGTGATGGAGGGATGCGCGGGAGTAACGGCGATGATGATGATGAGTGTGATAAAAGATAGGAGTGCTGATTTACGGGATGTGGTGGAAAAAAAATTAAATGAATTTTACCTTGCCGCGAAGGTAAACTATAATACCACATGCTATTTCAAACGAGAGTTTTTTTTTCCATTTAGTATGATGACAGGATTTCAAAGATCAAAAATAAATACATTACACCGAGTCCAACATTTCTCCGGAATTAAAAATTCAAATTGTCGAAGTGGTAAAGCTGCAGCACACACGCTGTATCTATGTATTGGTGAAATTTTTCACTAGGTTAATACCCATTAAAAACATATTTGGATTTTTTTAATTCGGGGTTCGAAAAAGAAAAAAAAATGGGAAGACCAACTTAACCAAACCTGACTATGTTCCCATGTTCCTTGAAAATTAAAAACCAAAATGCATATAACCAATTTGGTGTCGTCGGAACAAATGTAGATAACTTCCTTGTTCTTGTTCTTTGTCGTTCCTATTAGTCCTTGTTCCTGTTCAAACAAATATCGATAACCACGTTTGATTGCAGTTTAATTTAAGTTCACTCAAGTTATGGTTTCTCTTAGAATAGAGAAGATTGTACATAGACAATGAAATTCATTGTTCTATTCCAAAACCGGCGTTCTTAATCGCACCGCTCAAGAGCTGCTGTAAACTCAAATGGTTGACCCAAGCAGCGACTGTTTTCTTCGAGTTTGTTTGGCAACAAACATAACCTTTTGTCCTTCGGTGCAACAAACTGTGGCGCTGATGGTGGTTAGCGTTTTTGCGCATTGCGCTATTTTCTCACGCTCCAACAGGCAAAATGCGAACGGCGTGCAAAACAATTGATGAGAGCAAGAACCGGCTGTGGTTTACCCGCTTCGCTTCACGATCGACGTGAACGATCAATTTTCTCACTCTACTCCCTTGTAGAGGATTTGGGGTAGTGGGGGTGGTAAGATGTCGTCAGGCACGATTAAAAGATCATTAGTTTGGCGGTACAAATTGGACCCGGGCCGACCAATCGTGTCTAGCTGGTTGTTAATCGCCCATCGTTACGGTGCCCTCGCCATTTCGATCTAACTTTCGCATCCTCCCCGCCTTGCACCCCCCGATCCTGGATGACCTGGGAGGCGAGCATTGAATCGATGCCATCCGATTTGTAGACAGACAGTTTGCCGCGCTGGGCCGTCTGCACGACACGTCATCGTCACGTGAAATTCGGAGCACGCGTCAGTCTCGCCGCGGCGCATCGTCCCAGGTTTCTTGTCTCTGCCTACAGGCCCACAATGCACGCCTTAACGGCACTCGGCTCGAGGCCCCGATGAGGTGATGAGGGTTCGACCACTTGACAGTTTCGCTCGATGGTGGTCTGTATTTTTGTCCCACCCGTTCCCGCCGGTTGCTCGCCGAATTGTCGATCCTTCGGCCAACAGTGCGTTCCGTATCATGCCAGAAAACGGTTTTTTTTTCATCGACCAGTGGTCGGCAATCTACTCGATGTTTATCATTTGGTCTAAAATTTGCATACATCTAATTTAGTTACGTGCAAACAGGGAGATTGAATTTAAATACACGTATTTAACGTAGTTTTACAAATATGTTTTTTAAATGTATTTATCAGACTTGTAAATCAAAAGAACGTACAAAGCATGTAGACGTAGTTCTTCCAATCTGCTGTTGAACGACTTATGGTGTATGAGTCAAACTATCATATTAAATCGATAGATCGGTAAATGCAGGTGAAATCAACGAATTGTATCGTAAACTGTTTTGCTAAAACCGAATCGAATCACGCAGCGCTGCTTGCAATCCAAAATTCAACATTCAACGGGCGGCTTCGCGCGCAGCCCTTTTCCGTTCCCTTCGAGACCAGCGTGCGTTTTCAGTCAGAACCAGTCAGGCCCGATCGGGGCGCTCACTTTGCGTGCTCCGGTGGTCTGCGTGTGCACCCGTGCGTGACGGGAGGAAATTGTCTTCTGATGCTTCCTTCGGCACCGAGAGTCAATGTTTCCCGTCAGTCACCGAGTGCCCCGGCAAGCGAACGGTGGCCAACCAACCTGGTGCCTTGCGTCTGGAAGCCACGGTGGAAGCTACGATCGATTGATATTTAATTTCGAGTGCATAAATGCACCAAACTCACCCGAATGCGCCGGCAACGTTGGGATACCGCTGCTATGCACAGGTTATTATTCATCCCAAGCCCGGCCGACTTCGACAGCGCTGGCGGAGCAGCTGCCGAGGCAGGCTGACGACAACTCAATCCGATTCCGGAGTCGATTCGATGCCGGAGACGATGGCGTTCCATTCCGTCGCCGCAAAGCGCGTTGCGGGCGACAGAGACGCTCGGGACAAATCGATTTTTGAGGTCGCTGAAGAAGTGTTCGTCTTGTTCCGCGCTGAACGTATGCCTCCAGTGCCATGGCAGGGACCCGGTGGGACTGACGCGTTTCGGGGGCAACCAAGCGAAGAGAGCATAATTGCTGTTAAATCAAGCATAAGCTGCACGATCTCGATCCCCCGATTAGGCGGCCGATTGTGTTCTGGTGACTCGAAATTGACGCGCTCATTAAAATTTACCCACCGGCAAGCGATGATGATAGCGTGTCCTGAATGTGCTCGAAAGTCCATCCGACCGAGTGCAGATTCGTGGTCCGCAGTCGACCGGTAACTGTACCGGGTGGATCGCGGCAGGGAGATACAGCGAGCCCGGGAAAGCGACAAGCCACACAGGATCCAAAGCCGGAAAATCTAGGTGGACAGATTATTGGCATTGCGAGATTTGTGTCCCGTACTTCGATTTTGTCACTGACGTTTGCCGGATGTGTAATGTCAGTTCGGAAGCTTATGGCACACATGTGTCCTATGCCTTTTCTGGTGGAAACATGTCTCTACAACGTCGGCATGATTGCACAATCGATGTGCTGGAGGGGAATAATGCGCTTATCGTCATTATGCGCAGCATGATTATGGGGATGGGGGTAGATTCGAACAATTCCACACTGCAGTGCAATGGTTTGGAGTGCAATCAATGCTGAGATAGAATAATTCTCACATTTTGAATAATGAACGCGTACGTGTATCTTATAATCAATATCTAACAAATGTTGACCACGAGGAAAATGACTATACATTTTTCATTTCCCAAAGCAAACCAATCTATTGGAGTTACAAGCTGGAATAGATACGCCTTCTTTTCTGCAGAGCCGTTTATATATATATGAAGTTTTTGTTGAACAAAGGAACGAAAATTCGGAAATCGGAATAGTAAATCAACATTGTTGGCAAAGTTTAAAGCTACATTGCTATCATCTTTACTTGCGCATTTTGTATTACGTTCCACATTTCCTCAAAGCGTTTTTGTGATGAGAAAGAGCCAACCGAGCACCAATCAAGTCGATTAGAACGTCTACAAAGAAGCACTTAATGTCTGTTGAAACATTTTAGAAATAACATGGAATACAACATTCGCAAGAAATTGCATCATTATCTTAGATGATATGAATTAGAATTAGAAGAATGAATTAAACATTAGACGGATGGATAAAAGAAATGGAGTAAGGAATATCTCCTCCCTATTGCTTTTGAGCATTAACAGCTTCTTACGTAACGCGCACGTTGTTATATGTTCATTATCACACTCTTTCGTCGGTGG
Organism: Anopheles atroparvus; assembly: GCA_914969975.1. NCBI lineage: Eukaryota > Metazoa > Arthropoda > Insecta > Diptera > Culicidae > Anopheles > Anopheles atroparvus. The sequence goes on from CAJZCY010000001.1 coordinate 18,075,727, forward strand.
AACATCGTATAAAGCATTCCCCATTATCACATTAGTTCCGACTTTTCCGGGGCCGGTATCGGGTGATCTCCGGCGAGATGTAATTGAATTACCAGCGTATCCGAGTGGTTGAACGTAAGGCAGGCGGCGTTGAACCGGTGTGCCACGCTGTGAAACTTATCACAGGAACTTATCGCAGTTTGTTTCGTACCACTAGCTACCGGAAAGGTTACATTCGTTTTCCTGCGGCTCTTCGGTGACCGCTCACACATTGTGAGACACGTTGGATCCTGCCCATTCGTTTCATTTGCCGGAACAGAGAAATCATCATTGTGCGATATTATTTCGTCGAACAAAAGAAGCATACAACAGCAGAAAAAAGAAGAAATCATTGATTACCGTAGGACCTTCCGCCGGAGGTCCTAGATCCTCGGTATCGATACTGTTCTGCTCGTGTGGGAGATGCAGCAAAAACAGAGATTTTTTAGCACACTGAGCAGATTGGTGTCCTGACTGTGGTGCAGCTGACCGGTGGTTTCAGTGCTTTGTTTCGCTACTTTCTGAGGCTGCTGGACCGCAGTGGACCGTAACCCACGAGGACCATAGCAAACACACGTGCGCTGGCCGGCATGGGATGTAGCACCCAACGGAGTAGATCCGGCGGGTGGCGAATAAGGTTAAATAAGCGAAGCCGGGAAAGCTCTTTGCTAAATTGATTTTAATGGGTGATCCCGACCGAAACCCGGATGTGGGTTCGGTCGGGAGCAGCAATCGGCGACCATAGTGGGCAATAAAAGTCAGCTCAAATTTAGATTTAAACCAATTTGCGACCCCAAAAGCCAAACGGTGTCGCCAATGTGGGCGGCACTGACCGGAAGGCAAAATAAAGCACGGAGGGCGGCAAAGGTGCACCGAAAGAGGGCCCTTCCGTGTGCCGAAATCTCTCGCTCTTTCCTCCCGGTGCACCCGAGTGCAGTCCGCTAGCGCCCCTAAAGTGGATGAATTATATGCAGTGGTGCAACGTTGCAGGTTCCAATCCCCCCCGAGGGTGGTAGACAAAAAAGGGAAAACGGGGTGAAAAAAAGCAATCCCCAAAACGATCCATGGAAACCCAACCCATATCGGATCGATGACTTTTTTTTGGTTGTTCGCCCAACTATGGCTTGCTTCGGCAAGGGAGGAGGCTTGGGGAATTCGAAAAACTGATTCCAATCGATGTAAAAAGGCAGCAAAACAACGGATGAGTGAGTTCTGGTGGTCGTTTTTGCTCCGACCACTTTCTACTGTCCACATTTCGGTCGGTTTGATTTTCCACCTCTAGCATCGCTTGCTTGCTTGCTTCCATGACGCTAGGTTGTTTCCGTTTGCCTGGCGTTGCAGTTGTATGAGGGAGGGATTTGCACGGCTTCGGATAGGGGCCGTCAGAGCTGGAGTGGGCGAAGCAGGAGGATCCAGTGATGGGTAAACAGGAGATATTACAACTCTCCTCTGTGGAGTGGCTCTAGTTGTTCGAATGGCCAATCCCGTTGAATTCTACGCAACGGATTTTCTACGTCAAACGGAGGGCAAAATGCAGCTACCCCAACTGAAAAGCCAGGAAAAAGCTGCTCCTCTTTTCTCCCCTACAAGCCGACGGCTTTCATCGGGGGCCGGAAAACACAAATAAAAATCAGATTAATATTGAATGGGAATCACGTAACGGTGGAGTCATGAAAACGAATCAAAATCTCACTCGCCACTTGTGCGTCCGACTCGTCGGGTTTTCCGGAGCGCGTGGGTGGATGGGGCGAGAAACATCGGGAAGGCGATACTCTGGGGGCGCGCCAGGAGCCATCCGAAGCCAAGGCGAACCTACAACCAGAAGGCAACCGGGACGCTTGAGTAAGAAATAAATTTTTATTACTTTTTAAATTTCTTCCCCCACGCTCCCTGTTCGAGTGGGAGTGGCTCACCGTGCGTCTCCATCTTGATTGTTGTCTTCTTGTCTTGTCGTCTGACGCTTCCAGCAAATCGTGGTGGCCCATAAAATGAACTTCTTTAGCGCAACCGGAGCCACAAAATCGTAGCGAAATGCTACACCCCGCTACACTTGACGCAGCCGTTACACGACGGTGGCCGGATTAGGTGAAATTTTCCCGCAGGGGACAACACTTTTCGCTACAAACTGAGTCGCTGAAGCGAGAGGCGATACGTTGGGTTCGAGCTCGGGTCCTCCGGACGTGCCGGTGTAATGCAGCGAGGTGCTGCTTGGGCTCGAAACAGCAGGGGGTTATGAAGCCGCTGAGAAATCGATTACCCGCGGGCAATTCGTTTTTCTTGGATCGGAAAATCGGTGCTCCGGCGAGGGAAAGGGCAATGGAGAAAACGAATAAACCGTAAGCTACCGTACCGTTTTGTCAGCATGCTTTCAGCGGGGATGGTAAGGTGACGATCGGGCAAACCATTCTGTCGTCGCCAAGCGGAATCGGCGACGAGTAAAATCGTAAAGATAGGCCATGGGCAAGTGCACGAAGACGGTAGCCGTAGACTTCCGTCAGCGGTGATATTATGGTGACAGTCGCATCATCATCATCATCATCATTTTTATCAACCTTTTAGCATTATCGTTGCCATAGCCGTCACTCCATAGCGTTTCGCTGGCATAACGTGTTGTTCTACCCGTTTCTTCAACTCCTGCTCCTTTTTTCAACTCTGGATCACCTGTCTACAACGGAGCGCTGATACTGTCTCATTCATCATCCACTGCGTGGCGAATATTTGCATAAAACCATTGAACGAATGTCCGTTGCCTGTGTCGTCCTGTTCTCTCTCACTCTCTATCTTTTCTTCCTTTCCACTTGGGAACTCAATTTTGGTTGGGAAAGTTTCGTCCTGGACGGTGCGAAGTAGCAGAAAATGTACAAAGTATCGGAAGCGTCGGTGGTAATAGTTGTGGCACGACTACTGCCGCGTGGCAGCCGCATCGAACAGCGGTAAGATGCTACCTCAAGGTTGCCTTCCATTTGCCCGGCACCGAGGCAAGTTTTACGACGTGTTGCTATACCCTTTGAGTTCCTTTCATCCCTTCTTCAAGACTGTCTAAGTTTTTTTTTTCCTTGCCTTTTTCTTTTCTCCGCTATCATCCCTTTGTCATCCGATGCTCGCAGCAATGCGCTTTGTTGCCTTAATCTCTTTCCCATCTTGTCGTTGACATTTTCCTAATTGAAATCGAATTGAAAGAAATGGAGCGCACGGGCAGAATCCGGCACTGTTAGGGTAGCGGACTGCAGGAACGGGTTCGGAAAGTGCGACGAAAATGGATAGCGATTCAGTTACGCAAGCCGTTCCCGGTGGCGAGGGAAGGAAATGGGTAGGTGCTTTCGGTGGGATTTCTTCAATCGAAAGTTTTACGTTGGTCACCCGTCACGTAACACATCCTGCTGATCCTGCTGGGAATGCTTGCGGGGGGTATTCGAAAGAATTTTATTAACTTTAATGCAAGGACGTTTTATCAATGTTTGATTTTGTACAAACTCTCGGCCTGCCACATCATTCAGGCCGACGCTACGTGCCGTGGTGGTTGTGACGGCTGAATTAGTATTCTGAAGATCGTGGACGGCAGTAAGAGAAGACAAAAAACAATAAGGGAAGATAAATTGGTTTGAGATGTGTAATTATCTTAATCCAAACAATGTAATAAACATTTATCGAACAATTTTTAATTTTTTTAAATGTTTATTCAATAAAACCAGTTTTTGTGGAAATAAAATAAGAATTTAGATATTTTTTTTCAAAAACTATGTTCGGTATTTTTTACTGGTACAAAAGATTACAGCTGAACCAACATGAAATAAACCAAGTTCAAAATAAGCTTCTCATCAAATTTTACTAGCAAAAATGAGCAAAAGGAATGGTTCGCATTTATTATCAAAAGAAAAATTAAAAAAATACATTCTTTACTGAAGCATAGCAATAGTTTTGTACATATAAAAAGAAGACGACCCTGGGACAAAATCATTCCAAAACGACAGTTCTAGGCGCTGGTTTAATAGTGCAACCTTCGTGAAATATTAATACCACTATAAGCTCAGCCAAACCCTCCCCTCTCCCTCCCGCCACCAAACCTTGTCTCTAAACCTTTACACGTCACGGACTTGGCAGCGCGTAAAACCGGCGGACGACAGATTGCTTTTTTGTCGAGCTGCATCGTTATTTTTCACGGCCGGATGTGTAAGAGGCCGTTGAAAGACATCGAACGTGTGCCCGTGGTTTGGCCGGCTCGTCTGACGTAAACAGCGGGAATCACTCACGGTTTCGGATGTGTTGTTGCAAAAATAAAACAATTTTCATCCACGAACCCGCCGCATGCCGTAAGACCGTAAGGGCCGCATGCCGAGGGGTGGTGGCCTGTGGGAGTGGGCAAATATGTTGAGGGTTCCACTTCTCGGTGTGGGCGGTGGGTTTGAAGTATGCTCTCACGTGAAAATGAAGCATGCAAAGGCAGGCTGTCATGTGTCGTGCGGCGTCCTGCCTTTCTGTCGCCCCATTCCTTCCCGTCTCCTGGTATCTAGTGCGCTTTTACTCGAAAAGGATTCCGACGCACGTACACATACCCACGCTCAAATGACGCCGGCGTGCGATTGGCACGCTTGTACCGATGCTTGACACAACCATGCACGAACGAGGTTGCTTCCTTTCTCCACCTCTGGTACGGACGATGACGTTGACCGGCTTCCTAAGGCCAGGCGCTGCGGAGCGGCATTCGTACGTGAACGCATCAAAGATTCCTTTTCATGGTAACGCCGGATCGGTGGATCGGGCTTTTCCCAACATTTTAATTTTCATTTATCAAAACGAGCCCCTTACGAACGAAAAAAGAAAAAAACAAATGAAACCCTTCTCGCCCTGAATATTGCCTGAGAACGAGAGGAAAAAAAGTTATTTCATTAGGTAAAAATGCCCACAGGCTCACTGTGAGGGGATTATAGCAAAGTAATGAAAGGAATATGAGAATTATGAAAACTTTCCCTTCTATCTTTTTTGGTGGAGGCGTTCCACATTTGCTATTCATATCTTCTGGCTGTACTTTTGATCTGCAGCAGATAAACCTTCACCAAATGGGAGATATGAGCTCCCGCGTACAGGCGACCAGGGTTTTCTACATCGCTTAACTTTTGTTTCATTTTTAATATGAACACAATCCCTTGTTTTTGTAAATCTCACCCAATCGATGCTAAAAAAAGATTGAAATGCAGGTATGAAGGGTATGCTCCAAAGTTTCACTTCATTTTAACTTATTTAACTGCAGCACAGCTCAGTATTCCGAAACCCGAATTTGAGGTACTGAACAACCGCATACTGTAGCTCCATTGCACTGAATTCAGCCGTGGAAGTTTTTGGGTCTCTTGGCCTAGTCGACTGCAGTGTTATAAAGTTGGAACGTCCATTATCTCGAGCACAATGGACGTTCGTGACGTGTGGTGCTGGTTCTCAGGAGCATCCAGATCGATTCGTGATTCCCAGCGGTGAGTAAGCACTATACTTACTTACGTTACTTACTTTCCAAAGACTAGCATGCAAGCAAAAATAGTACTTTCTATTCACGTCATGGTGGTGCAGTAGGACGCCAGACGGTTCGGAATCAGGAATGACAACTAACACAGTTCGAGTGTGAAATCCAGGACCCCGCAAAGCCAAACGCCGGCCGGTTGCAAGGCAATTCTTCACCGACGATACCTTCGAGAAGGACCGGCCAAGGACGCCGCAGCACGATCCTGGGTGAGTTATTTGAGTACGAAATCTAATTATACGCCCATTGCCATTAACCCGGGAGAGATCCTTTTCTATAACCGAATTAGGAGGGTTACCCGAAGAGGTTCGTTTTTTCTTTTTGGGTCGACAAGCAAGGGGTGTAGAATGCGTTTGTTTTCCTCTTTCTTGTTTGTTTACCGCTCGAGGAGGGTGTTAAGAATAAGGCGTAGAAGACCAAATGAAACAGAACGTTCCAGAAAATTGTGTAACATTCCGTGGTATAATCTTTATTTTCTACCCGATTTCCCACCTGATTACCGGAAACTCCTGTAAGATCTCCTGTGCTGCAAAGCGAATTACATCGTCTTTTACAAGCACCAACGGCTAAGAAGATTTTCTTGTGCCAAACATCATAAATAAAGCCGTCTTACTTCGACCAGGCAATATAGCTTTTCCAAGAAGTCATCATATTTCAATTCCACTGTCGGTGCTATCCGGTTTCGTTGTCCTGCTTTGAGTCATGGAAGCAAAGAATAAAACAAAGCAAATGGGAAGAATAACTTCTAAATGAAATGTTAAATTTGTCAGCGGAGTTTTGCTGTGATCCTACATCCTGCATTTTCAGGGATAAATTCCAGGGTAAAATTCACCAGGCAAAAAAGGCAAGAGAAAATAAATGTACTTCTCATTCTCCATTTCCCTTCGGCGGGGCGCGAAATCCTATTTTACGGCAATTGGTTGATTTAATTATTCTTTTCGGCTTAGCATGAATTTGTCGAGCGTCTTTTTCGAAAGCAGCTTGTACTGGTGTTTCTGCTGAACAAAACGTGGGGTCAGGTTTCAAAATCTCTCACTAACATTTGGAAAACATGCCCTCGGAAAAAAAAAACTCGAATCAGCCCAGCTCCGAGTATTGGATTTCTTCTAAGATGAATGTGTCCTCAATACATTTCACTTACCCGGGCCCACCCGTCACGGGGGGCGTTTCTTATGTTTCCCCGTTTCCTCATGCCATTCCCGCTATTTCCATTTCAACGTGACGATGGCACGTGATGCGGGTACTTTACCGGCCAGTTTCTTCGCTAATTCAATTTTTCAACGTCCCCGGAGAGCTGCAGGCGAGTTGGCCAATGGCCACAGTTTGCATATCCTCGGCGTTCGGTTTTTTTTTATTCATCCGTTCTGTGAGGAACTAGGTTAGCGCCCCCGGGGGCGGGAATCATTTTTAAAGCGTCCGATTGAAGGCTGGCTTTTCAACGGTATAATCGATGCTGCAGGTATCAGGTATCGGTGACGGGTAGGTAGTTTAGTGAGAGCGCAGAAAATGGAACAAGTCAACAACAGAGCAAAATCACGAAGCAGCATTCAGGTGGGGATTTTATCCGTAACATTAGAAAACCTTTCCCAACGGAAAAGTATCATGGCGTGTTTTTGAATGGCAGAACCGTTCAATACATAAAATCGTTGAATGCAAATACTACTTCGACAGTTAGCTTGTGGGAAATTCGCTTGCCAGCTGTGGGATGCAATTTAAATAAAAAGAAAAGCGACGATAGCACAATGCAGCCATATCCCCATTAGACAACGGCAGGAGCCGACAATGAGATGCGGCGATAGCACATTGTTGGAGTGTTGATAAAGCGTTCGAGCACCGCAGAACGGTGACGTTTATTTAAAGAAAATGCAAATGAAATGAAAATGTCGTCCTTTAATTTTACATTTTATTGCTTTTACCCAAGTAGGGAGAATTCTAGAGAGAGAAAGAGCGAGAGAGAGAGATAAAGAGAGTACGAAGTTTAGCGATCGGATGAGAATGAAATAGAGAATGTGCGATAGAAACTCGTTGACAAAGATCCAGGAACGTGACCGGGTTCTACAATATATTCAGCTGAATATAAATTTACCACCACTTACACTATGCAGAAGAAGTCGAAGGATATATCGACCGACCTGCGTAAAATCACTGAGCTACCAGGTTAGCATTGAGACGACACCCCATCCACTATCTAATATTGAAAAATTGGATTACTTCTTCGCAACATTAAAAGTGTAATAAAAATAGTACTAAATTTCAAAAATAATTGCTGCTCATGGGTGACCGTAGGCTGGTGTAATCAATTTTCACACTGATTATAATCCATTGGACGCGACGTCGTTAGAAAAACGTTGAATACCTACTTGGACTTGCAAAGGGATTCCAAAAAGGAAAACTAAAATACATACATCCATCTTGATGTTCTGTTCTCAATTAGAACCCCCCCTCCCCCACCAAACGCACGTTTCCCTACAGCTTTCTCCAAAGGAACGTTGAACTGTTGCTGACCAAATGCATGGCGAAAACTTAATTGCGACGTTTAAGTGCACCCATCGGGTTCAATTTGCTAGCGGCACTATCGAACGGCACTAGTGGGAAAGTAACTTACTGCTGATGGATTTTCTGTTTGTTTTATGGAAGTTTATCTGGAATGAAAAAGAAAAGAGCACTTCATATTTGTTCCTCGCCACGGCTCGGTGTTTGCGCTTGTGCGGGATAATGAAAATAAATTTCCATTTAAAAATAAATTATCCCTCATCCCACCACTCCTTTCCTTGCTCCACGGACAGGCGAAGCCCTGGAGTAACATTTTTGTATGACGGCACAAAGTTACTGCCTTTTGCTTGCAGGTCAATCGCCGAGGACAACGTTTCGAGGAGTGCAAAGAAGGACGCGACTCATGAGTTTCTTTGTTTTTTCTTCTCTCCTTTGCATCGCCATCGACATGTCCTTTGCACCGACAGTCGGCCAGAGCATAATTACTCCCGCTTGGATGAATTATAATTAGATTTAGTCTTCGCTGAGCTTGTTGCCCCGCCGGTGTCCCGCCGTTATCGTCAACGGGGATCCGGAGAAAGCGGATCCAAGGAGGCACAACTTTGCCGAAGTTGATAAGTTTTTCCTACCCCATTCCGCTAGCGTTGCACACCATTCTTTTTCCTCTGGTGGTTTCCGTGCGGGAGGCAAAATTCACCTGTGGACTGCTGCTGAATTCGTATTTCATATCGAAGTAACAAAGGCATCAAGGTGGCAAAAAGGGACATCGGGCGGGTGCGGACGAGACACCTGCTGACTAGAAGACGATCGGCGTGTCATGTTCTTCGACCGCGTTGACGTCATACGGCGCGCTGCCTTGAGTTGGCATGCGGTCCATCCCGCCATCGGACACGTTGGTCAGCGTCGGACGACTGCCAGCGTCTCGTAGACTCAGCATCGGCGGGGAATGTGTTCGACCCCGAAAAGTTGCTCGAGGGGACGACGGCCGGATAGTCGGTCGGTGATGATAAATATCGTCATCAGTTAGGCGCTGCCTGTCGGGGCTTGTTGTTGACGTCGCTGTGGTTCTTCGGTCGGACACTGTCGGGACTCTGCGTCTCGTGCCGGGAATCCCATAGCTAGCCATACGGATATAGCAGTTAGTTTACTTTGGGCGTTCGCCAAATTGAAGTTTGTTCGTCCTGTGCGCCAGTGATGGCCAAATATCGGCTGGATGCACATCTGCATTCGGCCCGAGACGCGAATAACATGACCAGAAGTGTGCCAAGAGTTACGAGACCTGCGGCGCGTTCGCATCGGTTGGCAGAGTGACGTTGTTTCAAGAGTGCTTGGGATGTTTGTCAACTGCACGACTGATCCTTCGGTTTGGTTTTATCGCTAGGAATGAAAGGTCATCCAGTAGGACAGGTGGACCTCCGAGCATTGTCGCAACGAACTTTGACAACAATTCATTTATTCATTTCTTCTTTTCTAGCCAAGCAGTCTGAATTTTAGATACCATATTGTGATTATTTTGTGGTTTTTACAGAATCATCGTAAACACCGTTTCAAAACTACTTCCACGCCATTAACTTCGTTGAACTGGCATCTCAGATGGAAGTTATTTTATTATCCATGTAAATTAAGCCCTGTTGTTTTACTCGTCATTTTGGTTCACGTCGTTGATTAAATGGCTGATTAAATTTCCGTAATCGCATCAGCAAAAACAACATCCTTCTGCGGGTGAATAGAAAGCTGCCTGAAACCGAAAAATAAACACAAAAACCTCCCTAAAATGCCGAAAACGAAGCCACTGGTCCGATTTCGTTAATCCTTGAAGTCGAAAGTCAGGTCTTAGAGCTCTTTATCTTACCAATGGTTATGGTTCATCCGAAACGAAATTAAACAAGCCTACGCCAGCGAGCACCAAGTCCGGATACGGTCTGGAATAAGATGGCAACGTCTAGGTTATCGCTCGCAGAGAGATGAAAGCAACCGGTTTCCACCGTACGAAGCGGTTAGAAGTGTACGCCCAGAACGCGTGCGAACGATGCGCGTCTTCGGCGGATGTCCGAAAGTGCGTAGTCTTAGGCAACACGATAGTGTCGGGGCACCGGGAGGGCGCAAGAACGACGATTCTGAATGGAAACACTAGGAGCGAGGGGAAACTAATGGCGTAAGCGTATAAAAGTAGAATTGGGAAATCTTTCTGAGATTTTCCTGACGTTTCCTCTCACCTGGTTGCGTCCACCTCTCATAAAAAGACACGGCGGGAAAGATAAATCCAGAAAAAGCAACACGCCAAAAGATGACACATGTTTCGTTTTCTCGGTGTCCCCGGTCTTCCAGCTCTGCTTCCGCACCCTACGAGTCCTCTGGGGGCTCCCCCCAACACGCTGGTTGGACGATGTTGATGATGATGAGAAACAGAAGAAGTTAGCATAAAAACTAATTCGTCTGCCATGAACATGATGATGCTGATGCTGATGCCAGTAATGGCGATGGGATGGAGGGAGGGCCTTTGGTCGTCGGTCGGCCTCACGCCGCCGACTGCTCTAATATTAGGCGTATTCGCTATTTTTGGCTTAATGTTGTTGTTTGGCTTTCGTACACGAATGGCGCTATTTCTACACGCGAGCGTAAAGTAGTTCGAAGTAGGAAAACATGACGAATGAGGAAACGAAATGTGAATGAAACGTGTACACACCTAAAAATATTTTGTTTTCGGCAACCTATGACATGGTTGTGAGTTTTTTTTTGTTGGTTTTGCGATTTTGTCTTTTCATACACGCGGCTCACGGGAGCTGATCATTTTTTGTTGTTGAATTTTCAAAAAGCACCATGAATCCTGGAGGGTGTTTTTGTTTACTATAGATATGATTGGCAATATCAAATGATTTTACTTACACATATGCGACATTGCATATGTGCAGAAAGATAGCATTATTTATGTTGCTGGAGTTAATGAAAGAACTGGATGAGAAGTTATTTTGTCCCAAGTCTTTGCTAGTATAATGCCATCAGACATACATAATAACGAAGCAAAAAACGGTTCATCCTTATCCATCATGGTGAATTTGTCGGTTGCGCTTTTCCACTCAACATACTCCTCAGCATGGCTTCAAGGACTCCCATGGTAGCTCTTAAATGATTCTACAACTTAGCGTTGCAATGCAAATGGTTACCTCCCATGCAGAAAACCATTACACGCGCTACCGGTGATGTGGATGATAGGCGGTAGGTTCACTAGTTAAAATGCTCAAAAAATGACTGCATGCTCCGTCATTCATGTTGACCTTGTCGGTAGTCTTTTTGCAGCGCACATGTTCTGCGGAAATTTCCTGCTCGGCTGTGTTCCCTTTCCCCGTTGGGCAGTGCAACGAACGACGACCCTTGGAAGGCTTTTACTTGGAGGAAAACATGAAACCACAAACAGAGCGTGGAAATCCAGCGCCAGTTTTTCTACGGAGTACATTTTGGTGAATAAAATGTCCTCTACGGATTTTACGATGCACTTTAACGACAGTAAAGGCCAACACTGCATAGCAACGCAGTCGGCAGTTACAAACGTTGTTTGGTCTATTGATCAAGTAACGATAATACAATGTAAACTATTGAACATAATTTTGAAAACATTGTTAACACACTCTTGAAGAAGTTTAACAGCATAACTTTCTTTCAATTCACCACTCACATTTTCCTAAACTTCATTTTACGATCGTTGTCACACACATTTGCTGTAAACGGTTTCACAATTAAAATGTGAACGTTTGCTTCGAAAGCCATTGCACGTCGTTCTAGTGCCTTGCTGGTTTCATTTCTTTTATGTCTTTAGTTCCCACCGTTTCGCGTGACTGGAGCGAGATGAAAGTATCGCACACACAACAAACAAGAGACTATAAATTCTTCACCCATCGTGCCAGGTCGCACGTTCCCACGTTTCCGGTTCATTCAGGCGCGAAGCCACTTGAGGTGTGCACTAAACTAAGGCTCGTAAGAATCGTCCAACCGTTTGGCCATTGTTTTTGGCGAGATTGTAGCAAACGCGACGGGCCGGATGAGAACAGGGGGGAAGGGTGGGAAGAGCCCGTGTGGAGGAAAACCCATCAGGCTGACTTTCGGTGACCAGTGAGACCGAGCAAATGCACTGCACCAGGCGCATCGACAGGACGAATTGCGGTGAGAGTGCGGTCCAGGAACATGCCGAGGCGGGAGCGAACGAATGAACTATCGTGCTGTCTTCGCCGGTTGCAAAAGTTAGCCATAAATTATTCGTCGGCATTCACACTTGGCCAGTACGGCTCCAACCTTTCGCCCGTGCCAGCGGGTACAGGCAAGAAAATGAGACGGCCATGTCAGGTAGAAACGAACGAAATCATTTGATGGTCGCATCGGATGCAGTGCATAGCATAGAGGAAGGGAGGCGTACTTGAAAGGTTGTTCACAAATTTATAAAGATCTCCAACAACTGATCACCTATGTGAAGACAGAGTGCCGGGGGAGCATAAATGACATTTCTGGGATGCAACTATGGAGAAAAGGGAGTTGGATGTGTTCGAGGAGCCTGGTTCAGCAACCTGGTGACCGGCCTTTGTAAAAACACCACTGACCGACTAGACACGGTGCAATTCGAGCCGACACAGTTGCAGCAGCTCCAAAGTAGTTCCATCTGAAGTGGAAAGCTAAAGGTAGCCTCGTTTCAGTGATGCCTCTGGAGCATTGCTGAACGACTGAGCACGAACGAACGAGGCATGCTCTGACTCGGAAAGTACCTGTGCCGGAGAGCGCGCATCTAAGCGACCCTGCGGGAATTTTGTGCCTCCGTTAAAAAAAATACCGGGATACCCATTAGGTGCAGTTTGGCCCGGGAGATGGGGACCCCGCGGTACAAAATCACTCTCGACACTCAAAATCCACCATCCTCTCCCTGTTTCCACTATGATTTTTACCCCTCAACTCTACAAACTCATCCCGTCGCGCTACAGAGCAAGCTCGCTCGGCTTGTTTGTCAAAAAACAGATCTGTTTTCATCCTAGTAGCCTGCGCAGTGATGTAGTTTTGTTCGAAGTGCTGTAATCGTGCACCGAGTAAAGTGGATTATTTTGGATGTAAAAGCGGATTTCAGGTGTGAATTTCTGTATAAAAAGTGTTTATGCATCGTTTTTTTCTGAAATATATTGCAAAACGATAAGTTTGCGAAGAACAGCTATCGAAAAGAACGCCAACACTGAACAACCAGAAGCGAACTTAGCCGTGGCTTGAAGGTTTCGTGAGCTGTCCTGTTTGCCGTTCCAGGGCACATGAAGCCGTATAATATGTGTAAATTGTATTGAAAGTTTAAATATAGATAAATAAGTGTGAAAAATATTATAGGAATTGCTTGAGTTTGGTTTCATTTCGAGCTGACATTTCTACCCCGGGCATTGGGTATCCCGGGGTACAGGGGAAAAGCAGTAGGGGGGTTCATTTTGAGGAGGGCGTTCATTCACGCAGCCGCTCACGGTAACCCAAACATCCTGCATCTCTAGAAAATTTCAGAGCAAAATTCAGTCTTGCAGGATTGTAGCAGGGGCACTTGCAGGTGCAACGTTACAAAAAGAATGCAACTTCGTACCGCGGGGGAGTGAATGAAAAAAAGTCGAGCAAAACATCCCCGCGGTACGAAGTTGCATTCTTTTTGTAACGTTGCACCTGCAAGTGCCCCTGCTACAATCCTGCAAGACTGAATTTTGCTCTGAAATTTTCTAGAGATGCAGGATGTTTCCCCGGAGGCCAAATAAGGGGAAATTGAGTGGATTTCTCACGCATACACTCTCACAAGTTGTGGATTTATCTGTGGCTTTAACGTGGTCCACAACATTTTCTATTAGCATAAAATCGCTCAGTTCATTCGACGGGTTCATCCGATCGCCCACGGCGAATGCCCCTCAAGAGCGCAAAAAAATTTTCCTTCCCTCTCTCGCCTGTGCCTTGCTCGCCCCTTCTTGCCTGCTCCGTCTCATCGCCTCGGTCCCCCGCTCGCTACTCGCTCTCTTCGTATGCGTCGCCCCATCTTCTCTTCGTTCGCTTCTCCGTCGCTTGTTGTCTGTGTCTGCGTTCGGTGCGTAGCCAGTTCGTTTGCTGCGGCCCGTATATTAGCATCAGCTGGTTCGGACTCGGATGTTTGTGCGCGTTTCTCTTCCATCGCCTCGGCTAAGCTGCATGCTTCTGCTGTTGTCTGCGCCCCTGGTACTGGACTTGTATCGCCTCCTCTGCTTGATCGATCCGCGGCACGGCGTTGATTTTTAGGTTATGCTCGTTCTTGATGGACCCGGGATTTGATAAGTTGGTACAAATTCCGTACGGCCACGAAGGTCCGCATATGCACGCGCGTGTGTAGAGCCTTTTAATCGGGGCTGGTTTGCACACCGCGCAACGGCAACCGGGTCCTCCATTCTCCCTCCTCATGACCTACTCCATCGAGATTTCCCGCCTGCCAAGTTCTGCCGGGTAGCGTTGTCGTTCAAGAGACTCTTTAAATTTGAATTCGCATGTCGCGCTGTCGGTTGAACCGGAGGCAGCTCTGGCACTGGGAGCGTTGCACCGCCAGTTATAAAAAACAAACTGTATATCATCGGTATGGGAAATATTTTTTTTAATTAGTTTTGAATTTTATTGACATTCCTACATTAGGTAAGACGTATCGTCTTTCCCATTCAAAATGTGCAAAATGTGCATTGAATTTCATGCAACGGTCATCGAACATTTTTGAACCGATTAAAACCGTTTCAATAAACGATCAACGGTTTAATCTAACCGATTATAGCCGGTTCATTGAACGATCATCTATGATAGATCTTTTTCAACCCACCAAAACAGAGTTGATGATTCTTTCATTCGTGCGTTTAATTCATTTATATTTTAGAGCTTTATTTGATTAATATTTTTGCTGCAAAACAAGTAACAGAAAAGTCGTGGGGCTTTCTAGATGTACGGTAACAGATGTTTCCTTTTCAGAAGCATCTTTGGCCCTGGGCATAATAATCCATACGTGCATGATTATGATACACGGACATGAGGACAAATTTACGGTTTTCATGACAATGGGCGGACAAATGTTCTTACAATAGTATTATGTAAGCAATAGAATAATGCATTAAAAAGCTCATGGCTGTGGCAATTTTGTTTGTGACCATACCGGAAAGAAAACGAAGGTCAAAGTGGAGTAAAACTATGTTTCTCAAGCGTAGCAAGCTTTCACATACAAATATGATGGAAGAGCTAAGGTTGGAGCCGACTGATTGGTTGAATTTTGATCGTATGGATGAAAATTCATACCTTTGGCTATTGAAAAAAATCAAATGAAATGACTGCAAAACCCCCTTGGAAGAACCCCTTTTCGTTATTACACGAGCAGACATCATTTTTATGTCAAACATCCTGCCAAAGCCTATTTTGACAGTAAAAGTCTGGGCAAAGATGACAGATAAAATCCTTGTGTAATAAGGGAATAACTGGTCCTTTTATATCTTCCATCTCTGCTCGACCGCTGCTCGCTCGTGTGCATTCAACAACTGCTAGAACCGGCGGCAGTTGATGTTGAAACTTATCAAACTTATGGCCTTGTGAATGTTGAGTCTCACAATTAGGTGTGTTTGCTCTGATTTTCTTAAAATCCTATTATTTTGTGTGTGTCAGATAACTGGCCCTATAAAATCCATTTGCTAAATTTAGCAAATAATTTAACAATCGAACCATACAAGAATTATTCAATTAAACGTGCCCGTTACATAGCCGCCCGTTAAAGCTATGGTTCAAGAGGCTTAATCCAACCGAGATGATTACAATTAACCGACTAGATACGAACATTGTCGTTTCGAGACGAGATTTTCCGTTCACTTCCCGTCGGTCACAGCGGACTGACAGTGGCCGAAGCATCGTTCTTTCTTTGCAGAACGCTTATTGGCCCTCCAGTGTCGGTCCACGCACAAAAGGGTTCGTCCTGCGCAACTGGATCGGGTGTAAATATCATACGGCGTGAACGCAACTTCTCACAGAATTTGCTTGGCGAGTAATGTGTTAAAATAAACTATCGAACATCCAGCAGCGAAGGGCTTAAATGAATAAATAATTATTGGCTTTGTTGTTATCATCAATAACAGTTTGCGAGTAACATGGAACAGCTGGTAGTCAGATTACCCTTGTAACCTCAACAACATCGACCCAGCTTAGCACGTCTATCGGAAGTGTGTAGAACTTCCCAGCTACGTAGAACTTCCCAGCAAGAACTTCGCCCTCGCGTAAAATTTCACTTTGAATCGATCTTTGAAATATTCGTATGCAAGTTATCGCCGACGTTGTCCGGGGCGATTAAAAAAAAAGATTTTATTGGACCTCTTCAGTTGGAGTTTAGAACAAGACTGAACTTAGAATCAAGAAATAGCGATCCTATGAGACATCGGGGCAGTCTCATGGCTAATTTCATATGGGGGAGTATAGAATCAAGAAATAGCGACTATGTAGCGGCAATCCTGTCCTATCGTGATCGTATGTTTACCTTATTTCTAGAATGTTCTCAAACGCTATATGTTCTTTCTAAAATATTGATTTTATCCGCGATCGACTCTTTCTGCATTGTTGCGATTTCAGCATATTTGGGGTGGTTGTTGGCGTATTCAGCATATTGATGCGATGCCGTCATCTCCGGCTGGGGTGACTTTCTTCGTATGCTCGCTCCAAAGGTGGTGATCGCGTCGTCAGCATAATCTGTGCCCTATGTTGCGGTTGTTTATGTTGATGTGTTACGATTAGCATGCGCGAGCCGTGCGCGGGCCGTAACTTACATACATCATGGTTTTATTGATGAATTTTTAAAAGAAAAGTTGTGCAATTTTACTGTTCGATCCATACGATTAGAAAATCACTCGACAATATGTATGAAGTGTTATCATCGTATGGAAATAATTCCATGTGCTGCATGGAAATCGCCCGCTTTTATGCAAGTGGTATTACTTGACAAAAATAAACTCATCAATTTACGAAAAGTGTGAAGCCTTTGCTAGCGTGGTTCATATTTAAAATAATCGAAGAAAATTTTCTGAACCTGCGCCAGCTCCCCCTTGGTAATGTCCATCGGAGAAGCGCACGCCTATGAAATCTTCGTACCAAGCTATCTGCATGGAGAGATTTCTGCCTTTAACATATTTAGCAGGCCAAACCCAAGCAGAAGAACATGTGCATGACAATTATCCCAATGTTGTTGAAAACTTTAAAGAAATCAAAGCAGAACGTTTTCTGAGCCGCTTGCGCTAGCTCCCCATTTTTTATACCAGTCGCGCAGCAGACAACGCGAGCAACTGACGATGGATTGCGAATGCGCGGAGTCAGAGGCGACGAAGCTGTGACTGTGTACCGTGTGTGTGCGCAAGTGCAAATTTCAGCCACGAACTCTCGAGAGCGCGCTCGCTCCCGCCGGCATTGACCGAACGAGAAAAAGAAAAAAGAAAAAAAAGTCGTGCATTCTCACCGATACTCTAGCGCGACAGAGAGGTTTAATGACGAAGCGGGATGCAAATATTTTTCAAGCGGCAACACGCGAGTGATCCGTGTACAGATAGGCAATACATACAAAGATCGAGTGACTTTGTGAGATTTCAACCCAATTTGGCCATATGGGTTGGGTTACCGTGAGCGGCTGCGTGAATGAACGCCCTCCTCAAAATGAACCCCCCTACTGCTTTTCCCCTGTACCCCGGGATACCCAATGCCCGGGGTAGAAATGTCAGCTCGAAATGAAACCAAACTCAAGCAATTCCTATAATATTTTTCACACTTATTTATCTATATTTAAACTTTCAATACAATTTACACATATTATACGGCTTCATGTGCCCTGGAACGGCAAACAGGACAGCTCACGAAACCTTCAAGCCACGGCTAAGTTCGCTTCTGGTTGTTCAGTGTTGGCGTTCTTTTCGATAGCTGTTCTTCGCAAACTTATCGTTTTGCAATATATTTCAGAAAAAAACGATGCATAAACACTTTTTATACAGAAATTCACACCTGAAATCCGCTTTTACATCCAAAATAATCCACTTTACTCGGTGCACGATTACAGCACTTCGAACAAAACTACATCACTGCGCAGGCTACTAGGATGAAAACAGATCTGTTTTTTGACAAACAAGCCGAGCGAGCTTGCTCTGTAGCGCGACGGGATGAGTTTGTAGAGTTGAGGGGTAAAAATCATAGTGGAAACAGGGAGAGGATGGTGGATTTTGAGTGTCGAGAGTGATTTTGTACCGCGGGGATTTCCGGTGGCTTCTGTCGGCATCAGGGCGAGGCACAGGTGTGGAGGGCTACGAAATTGCGCGATCACAATTGAAATGAAAACTGACAAATGCGGAATGCGCTCCGGGTTGCCTGGGAGGAAGAAGTGAGGCGAGTGCGCCTCCAGCTGAAATCCGCCGAGCCCAGACTAGCCGGGACGTCAAAGTTTGATCGCATCCCATCGCTGGCAGTTGCCAAGTCCTACCGGTACGGATGCGTTGCGAGGACGCACATACATCCGTCCTTCGTTGATCCGTGCACCATCGTGCGACAATGATGGAATCACCATTGACAGCTAAATCGGTCCTCGAAGGCAGGCCCTTCAGCCCGGTGGTTCCAATCGATATTGGGGTGCCATCGCGCACGTACCGGCCAGCGTTGGTTCCCTCTTGATGAAAGGCGTTGTCAAACGAGCGAGATTCGGCAGGGTGGTTCCATTGCGTTCGGCCCCCTACCGGAACGCATCCTGTTCAAGCCGGCCAAAAAGGCTGAGCATGTTGATTACTCTGAAATATGTCGGTAGCAATTTCGAGAATTCGGGTCGACTGTTTGTGTCGTTGATGCCGTTTCTTTCCGCCCGCCCTATCTTTCGGTCGTTTGTTTCAAGGGAACCCCTTTTTTTGGGCACCTTCGTTGCGGCCTTCGTTGATGCGATTTCTCAGGAAATCCAACAGCGCGAACGCGACAGACCTCAAACGGCGGATGCGTTTTGGGCTGTGTTTCAGTATGTGCACTGTTGAATTGGCGAGCCCAATTTGACGACCACCAAACCACACACCGAACACAGAGGACAAATTATCGTCATACGACCCGATCCGTGAGGCTGGCTTACAGCGAAGCGCACATTTGGCGATGATGCGGCAAAGGAATGTGCACGGGACTGCGGTGGAATTCATCCGGCGAACCAAACAAGCTTCATTCTTTCAGTTTTCCGTTCCGTCACGATTCTTTGAAGCAACAGCAAATGACGACTTAAGTAGAGGAGTTTGCATAAAAATGCCAAAAAAGCAAAATAACATGTATAACCGAAAAAAAAATATATCGCCTGTTTGTGTCAATTCAATTGACGTGTTCTCCTTCCAATCAACCGGAGAAATATTGCTATCAACAACGTCTCAAAAAAGAAGAAAAAATAAACAATTTTTGCGAGCACCGAAAAACACTTTTTTTCCTTGAATTTAATTTATACAAGCGATAATCTCTATTTTTCTTATTTCTTCTATGGCTCTTGTAAAATGTCAATGAAATAGGAAATTCTATAAACATTTCTCATACTCTTCTCATTTTTAACTAATGGTTTTTCGGAACAAATGCAAACTTCTGGTTATCAGAATTGCGATGCTCTTATTTTGGTTTTGCCAGGCATACCAAGATGCCAAAGTGTTTCGTTCGTTGACAATTGGCACACAGAAGAAAAACCCTCGGTCACAATGGCCAATATTGTCCCGCATTCCACCCAAAAGGTAGTCGACGCAAGTACAATTGAAGCACACCTCCTGGTCTTCCCAAAGTTGGTCCTGGCTGGCATCCAGAGCATGCACCTTACCGCTACCGTAGGGGTCGCGGCCGCAGTTCGGGCAAAGCTGGCAGTTTTTAATTTGTTTCGCCGAAGCAAATCCCAGAGCCGGGCACATTGTGTAAGCCGAAGTTATGCGCCGTATTTCGTCGATGTCCTTTCGCATTTGTCCGGGTGCGCCTCACTGTGCCGGTGGATGATGGTGGATGGATGGCATGGTGCTGGTGGTGTGACGTGATGCTATTTTCTCTCCGAGTCAATTTTGGACCCAAGCTGAAGCCCAGCGCCGAGGGCGTTGGGTTGAAAAAGAAATTCGCCCGAGCTGGATGGACATTTTACGGGACTGATTATTTTTATTCTCGCAGCATCCCAGAAGCCATCAGCTAGCAGGGAATGTCCGGTGGAATGGGGCCGGTTGGAGTGCGTCCCTTCGAACGGGGCGACTCAGAAAAAAAGGGGGTAAGGCATGGGTCAGGATTTTAATTTGCATATAATTTTCGACCGACCGTAAGCCGTAGCTTCGTTCTGCTAACGAAGGCAATTTACATTTTCTTCAAGAAGTGCCGAGAACTGTCCTCTGTTTGTAGTCCCTGTTCGGACGAAGGGCTGTCGGGATTTTTCCTTTAGAAGTTGAAAGTTCACAAGTGCTTTCTCAAGTGATACTTGTTTCCCTTTGCGGTGGGATTTTTATTCAGTTCTTCTTGCGAGCCTATCCTCCATTGCCCTTCAACTGCGTGTGACTTTTGCAGAAGTGAACTGTTTTATTCATTCCCGTTTTTTTTTTGCTTATGGCAGTGTAGAAACTAGCTGATCCGCACTAAATAGGGAGTATGTTGAAAAATGGTAATATGCACAAATTCGTTGATTTGGCTCTTTATACCAGTGAAAATTTCTTCCCTCAATAACTCGGACGGAAATCGAAAAAGTACGACTGCCGCAGCAAAAGGAGTAGAAATGAATAAAAAATCGTATGAGATTTTCATTTCTTACGCTTCACTCGACTCTATCGGCTCACGTTACACAAGAAAGCGAAAATAAATAGGAAAAAATATGATCAAAGAAAAGACAAAAACTAAAGCATCGTCATACTACACCATCGCACATCTGTGTCCCTCTTCAACGTACTCGACCCGACGACAAAACGGAGGCTTCTATGGCTAGAAGGGAATTCCAAAGACCATAAAGCCGTGCTGAGCGGTGAAAGAAAAAAGAAAGTATTTCTACACATCCACTTGGGATAACCTTTCACGGGTTGAACGGAGTCAACGAAAGCCGGCATCACGTCGCGTACTTGGGAGAATAAAAAACGTAGGACTTGACTGCAGCAGAACTTTGAGCGGCGGGGCTTTGACTTTACGATCCTTCCCGATCGACAATGGCAATCAAGGAAGTAAGACAGCAGAATGGTGGAAGAATATTCTAGAAGAAGGAGTCGGCTTGGGCAAAAATCTGTACCGGAAGGTAGTGGAGGAAAGCGCTATCTTGAAACCGACTTTTAACTACTTGTCCGTATGGGACAGACGCGTGCATTCCTTTGAAAGTTTGCCCCCACGGTGATTGATGCAAAGCAAATTTCATCATCTCGGTTATTTGCAGATATGAGAATTGATTTGGGGTTTAGGGATAGCCGTTCCGAGAAGGGACACTTCCATCGCCGGAGGCTGCTCTGAGCGGTGAACCCACACTGTTCGGATTGCAAATAGCTGCTACTTATAGCCTGACTCGCAGTGCCTACCCACGGGTAGGGGGATATGGAAAATGATTGATAAATTCCGGCATACGGCTTCGCCCTTTCCAGCGTGGGGTTCAGGAAAAATTCATGACTTCCTAGAGGGTTGATCATGGTGCAGAAAACCACCCCATGGGCAACGTTGTCTTGTTCTTCCAACGCACATTCTTTGCCATCAGTTCACGAAGGGCTCCTTCAATTCGTGCTTTTATTCGGTAAGAGAAGTCACTCTGCTACCGCAAGGAAAATATTCGTGAAATTATGCCGGCCAAATAAATCGGTTGCCCAATTTTCGATCTTCAAGCGAATGAAGACATCAACTTATGTTTGACTTTGCCATACCTTCAATCACATCACGAATCGTTTGATCGTACTGCCTCGTTGGAAATAAACTTTGCTGATTGTGTTTCACACATGACATCCATTTTTAACGAACCCATCGGAAGCGGAGTGCCGGCGCGTGTCATCAATTTTGCAAAAACCGAAAGAGATTTATACTTTGCCAAACCGAAGCCGAACTTGCGCCCGACTGTAACGGCTGGAAAGAGGTTGAAAAAATTCTGGCGCAGGGTAAAAAAAATGTATTAAAAATTTAAAAACCTTTTATCCAGTTCAACAGCGTAAAGATGATACACTGTTTGGACACACCTTGCCCGGTGTGTTTGTTTCCATAATTCAGGAACCCTCTTTGCAGCGCATCGGTGTACCATTAAATCACACACACTTTATTCGGTCAGTCCGAATCGTATGCCAGCTCAGTGTTTGTTTTACCATGTGGTAATGGAAATCCCGCTCGAATGTGGTGAGAAGAAACGTTCGCGGACGTCTATACATCAGGCTCGTTTGGATTTGCCAGGACTTAGGCATTACGGGAAAGGTCATCAACTGCTACTCGATGTGTGCACTTTACAATTGGCATTCGATTCGATGCTGGCCATATGGGTGGAAACATAACACGTGCATGCATAAATATCTACCATACAACTTGCTCCCATCATCTCTCTCTACCTCTCCCTTTCTCTGTCCCTCTGTCTGTCTATCTAACACTCAAGTGCAAAATATTTCCACCAACGGACGAACCGTTCGTCAAGCGCAACCGTTGCCAGCGTTGGGTTCTCTATTGTTCCGTTTCGTGCACTAATCCGTACCATCGGTGGCCACGGCACGGTTCCTTTGGCTTGGTTTACTATTCCGACGGTCAGTATATCTGTCCTGCCAACAATGGCCGCCGCCTCGGCCAGATGCTTCTAATTCCTGCCATAAATAAACACATTTCGCCAGCGCACCACCGCACGTGTGGTGCGGTATGTGAATTGTATGTGAGATAAATGGGCACCTGTCTTGTTCCTTTCCCAGTCTGCGGTAGCCCGCGTTCCCCGGCTTGTAGGACGCCGGACCTCACAATGGTCCGGCATAAGGCAGCCCCGAATGATCTAACCGAAAGATTGGGCTTCGGGCCGATTGGCGGGTTTGCGATTCGGTTTGGTAACGTTTTAAATTCAGGGGATTAAATTTACATCGATTAATTAAAATTTTATCCGATTTGAATTTCAATTCTAGCTCGCCAACGCCAACATCCGCAGGGAGCCGCCGTGGAAGTGGTGGGTTTAGTTCCTGGGGACGGTTTGTTTTATGATTTCCTCCAGCCGAAGGCGCTTACAGAATCCCCACACTGGAGCAGAAACGCTGCGGGAATGCCGAAAGGTGTAAAATGGAAAGTGTGAAAATTAAACCGATGGTCCCGGCTTTGCCGGGTTATGCATACGCCAGCAAACATTAAACGGCAATATCGTTGGTGTTCGGTTGTACCGAAAGCGAGCTCGGTACAAAATTTATCCCCGCCTGTCAACAAGCACGTTCCACCTGGTCTATAAGGTGGGGGATTTTGGCCGAAAATCCTTCTTCGCCAGCGACTTTGGGTGGGAAATTTTCACAACCTGCTACTACTGAGGTGGAAGAAGAGGTCGGGAGGTTATGGGAGACACTTTTTAAGCCGCCGGAAGTGGGATTGTGTGTGTGAGAGAGTGAAACAGAGAGCTCGAGGGACCAGCTAAGGGCGGACACGCTGTCGTCACAAATGGCACGTTTTCCACATCGCTAAACCAACGCCAGCGGGAAAGCTGAGTAAACCGTTCGAGACTTTGGACCACCGGACGGAATCTCCGAAGAAGGAAAGCCGGAAAGTCTATCAAAACATCTAAATATATTTACAACACACCGGCACCCGGAAAGAATTCTCTCGACTACAAACAGCGAAGTTCCTCCCATGTCCTTACCACTACCGATCCGTGAATGCGCGGCGAATCATGCGAATTATGAAAAGGTAGTATGTTTTTTTTTTTAAATCGTTTTTTCGCTCTCCAGTTGCGCTCCCCCTTCCCACGGTGCTTTCGTTCTTATGTCGTTTCGAAACTGAACGAAGACGGATGGAGTAAAACTGACATTGAATGACGTGTTTTTCGGAAGGAAGCGATCGCTCGGCCTCCAGTTTACGTCCCGTTTTCAGGTTTTTCATTCTTTCTGTGGAGAAAAAATATAATCTCCTTTCTACAAACGAAATGTAACCATAATATTAGCTCAGCAAATTGAAAGGATTTCCAATTGAATTCATTCTAAACGACATGGTTTAGCAGTGTGAAGGTGTAGATTTGAAGGAAAATCTCTACGTGGCTATTTTGTGTGCTGCAACGTAGACTGGAAGAGGCTCACTTTGCGGAGCTAGTGTTAAAAGGAACCACCATGAGCAATCCAATGGATGCTGAAACATCTATCAACATTCCAGTTGTTTAAAAAAATGAGTGATCATATTTTTCTTAAATATTAGCTTTTGTTACTTTCCTTCGGCGTAATTTTCCACTAACGTTTTAACACGAACAGTTTTGTTGTTGCTATTTTTGATTCACCAAAAGATTGAAACCGTTTTGCATAAACTCCAATTCTTTTGCGATAGCACGTTCGCCTAGATTGAAATATAACGAAAATTGATGATGATGCTCCCCAAAGCATTGGCGGGCGAAAAATGGATAAAAAAAATTCTCCCAATCGACATCGGCGGCCAGAAATAGTAAACATTACTCCACCACTCCACGTGGGCAGACCGTGGAAACCCGAAACGACCCACCGAGCGTGACGAAACAAAAGTTTTAGCATCCGTCCGTCACCCTTCTGCGCGAGGAACCCTTTTAGTTTGGCGGGTTGAGCCGTGAACTTCCAATCAGATGTGACGAGGGCGTGTGCTGGGAATCGCGTTTTCCTTCTGCAGGTAAACAGATTTATTTTCCAGTTAATTTATACCGTTTGCGTTTTTCTTATTCCGCAATATCTAATACCGGTGGGCGGGAGTGGTTTCGGCCTTTTACGGATATTCGTTCTTTGGATCGGTGTTTCCTGACTTCCGGCAGACGAAAAAAAATGAAGAAAGACTTTGATGGATTGATCCACCATTTTCTTGTGCGATTCGAAGTACATTTTTGGCAAGAGTATACCCTGTAGGTTGACGGTAAGCAGGAAATTTTGCCAACTTATGTCAAAGTTAAGCGGTTACTATAGGAGCCTCAATTGCATGCACAATGTATTAGATACAGGAAATAAGCTTTTGTTTGAAACGAGAGTTAGTTTTTAAAATCATATAAAAAACAATAACGAAAATTTCAACTCAGAATTGCAGCTTGAATTGTTCATAAAATGTACCAATGAATTCTCAAATGTTATAATTTGGATACATTAATATATAAAGCTAATTCAAATTATCAAGGTACTAAAACCAGGTCGACTGTTTCTGATTGTAATGTATTTGTTTATTTGATCAAGCACGAGTAATGTTTTAGGTTGACGTTCACCAGAACTGTTTAAGTTGAATTGAAACATTCTGCAACAGAACGATCCATGACAATCTTCTCAAGCGCTGAACAGAGAAAACGAATGATGGCAAGTAATTGTCCTTTATATGGAGGAAAAATGGGTGTCGATATACTGAACGTGACGAAAAGGCCAACTCAGTGTCTCGATCGAATAAAGCTTCAACAAAGAAGGAAATTAATTGTCTGCATTAGTCCCCTTCACAGATAAGAGTATGTAACTTGCAATAAAGAAAAGACCTCAAACTTCGGTTGGTTAGAATGTTTTACGTCCAGCACGCAATGATTCTCTTGAATTCGATTAAAGCACGTATCCAATTCAAGAAGAAAATGTGTAAACGTCTGTATTTTGATGCTGTGTGGATATGAGCCAGCTCCACAAAATGTACCTTTAATTTACGTTGTATCATTCCAAGAATGTGCCTTTAATTTATGCGAAATAATCTTAAGCGTAACACAGGCCGATACAGTGATTCAATAAAACGATTTTTCAATACGAATAAACTAAGGACAATGAATAAGTACACATAAACCATCCAAAGTGATTGGATTTAGATCGTTCAATACTCTCCATTTTAAAATTCGACAGACCATTTACGAAACCGCAGTAACCGCGTACGACTGTCAATTTTAGTGCAGCTGCAATAAGTCAACACAACAGCAAAAATTCGCAACTAACCCTGAGTGTGCGATGGCTTCATTAATTTTTCTGAAAAGTATCGCCACCGATAGCCAGGAAAACCAGAAACCGTACCGAACTGATTGTTCGTGCCGTGGTGCGTCATTAGGACGAACACATTTGTCATAGACGCCTGGCAGCCAATTAATATTCAACTTTTCCTTGGGCATCCAAGCGCGGTCCAGTTCCATTAGCCTTTCCATTAATCATCCGAGAGACGATCATCGTTGTCGGCGTTGTTTGCCCATTAGCAACCTTTCTTGCGTTGACAAATGAAGAGTTTACCATGGATTTGGTTGGGTTGTCAAAATTTTCGATCATTTGGCCTATCCTTGCGTTATCGTTCGATGCTTTTGTCGCTAAATGATCGCCATCGGTAGCAAATAAAGGCAATCAAAGGACAGTAACAAGTGATGTGCCCCAAAGGAAAGAATTATTCAAAAAGATACTCATCTTTAAATCCGCCACCTTAAAGATGTGTTTTGATGTTTACGACGTAGAACAATTTGATTTGATACTTAAAGCAGGGGC
This sequence comes from Anopheles atroparvus, assembly GCA_914969975.1. Classification (NCBI taxonomy): domain Eukaryota; kingdom Metazoa; phylum Arthropoda; class Insecta; order Diptera; family Culicidae; genus Anopheles; species Anopheles atroparvus. Next base: position 18,102,346 of record CAJZCY010000001.1, read on the forward strand.
TTACCTTTGTTGTCCTTTGGACACCGGATTATGTCTTTCACCCTTCAATAACCTGTACGTCTTAGTTCTTTTTGGAAAAGGAGAATATGAGCCTGTAAGAATTGGTGAGATAAGAAGAGACAATATTAATATCATCATTATCATCACGCAACAGCGTAGAGCTTTTAGAGTACCGTCGATCAACTTGGTATGAAATTACTCCTTTTGACTTTTTATCTGATTCGTTTTTTTTAAATATTGTTATTTTCTTTGAGTTGCATTTGTTTTTTATTGAATTTCATTTCCAATTGCTAAATACCGTCAAACTGCGATAAAACTAATTTGGAAAGTAATGAAAGCTCACTTTTGTTTGAAGGTACAAAACATCCGTTAATGAATTACATATGCAAACACATATTTGCTATAACCAGCTAGAACCGGCACTGCATGCAAACGTACTGCTACCCGGCACAGTCGATGGCAACGAGGCAAAAAAGGTATTGTGGGCACGAAGTCCAACATCAACACGGGAGCCACGAACAATTCAAAGCACGAGCGTTAGAATTCCCTGGAAGCTCTGAGGAACGCGCATGGAGGAGGACCGTTGTGAGGCACGCAGTGAAAAGCCAGCAGTCGGGAAATCAATTCTTCATTAAATTTTCCCACCGCGAAAAAGTGAGAGTGAAACGCCAGAATTCAGCACCAATGTAGAAATTCACCGCTACAGCAGTCGTTGCAAGGGGGTTCGGGGGGAAGGTGGGCATGGGGGGCTACGTATTGAAGGCAGAAGAGGGGGACGAGGACACAGCACAGAGTTTATCGGACGATTGTATTGCTTCATAAATAAAACATATCAAAATGGGACGGGCCCGGTACAAGTTTGGTTAAAAAAAGAAACTTCGGCCGTAGCTGGGGATTTTCCATCAAAAGGACACCGTGCTAATAATTAATCCCGGCGAATGTTTATGAACACCAATTCGAAAAGGAAGTTGTGCATTGTTTCGGACCGCCATTGTCCCCATGTTAGACGTGTCCCGGCGTGGGGCCATCGGGTTGTGGTCGGTTATTTAGTGTTGTGATTGGTGCGAGAGTGCAAAAGTGTGGCAGGTTTTGCAATATGCATAGCACATGTGTCGCAATTTCTGCGAACAAGCACAGGCGGTGTGCTTGTGATCGCGCAACCTGCTGCCGTTATCAACACCACCGCGCGTCTACGTTATGCGGGAACGCGGGAAATGTGAAACTCGGCTTACGGCGTTCGTTGGACTAACAATTATCATAAATAGCACTCGATTCGTTCGCCAACAAGTAGAGAAATGGAAGAAAAAAAAAAACCTTCGCGGTGACAGGTTGTCTTGGGAAACGATGGGAATTGAGCCGTGGTAAAAACAGATTTCTCTTCGACTTCATCGTTTGGCGCGCTGAAATGGATTGAGCCCTTTCTACAACAAGCTCACCTTTTCCACTGCATCTTAATATACCAGACAAAGTATTTTTCGTGATTTTTATCATATAAATATGACACGGTTGAATTCAACAACTTTGAAAGGCTCAGAAAATGTTCTCAAATTGTGACAGAACACATCTTGTTCTCTCCGTTTTCACAGTGATTCTTGATATCCGCACTTCGTTGATGCTAATAATTAAAATTATCCGACAGTTCCAACACTCGGTGACAGCTGTTGGGAACGGTTTGTGTGAAAAGTCGAACTTCCAACGCTTATCACCAACGGTTGAGAAACTGGTCACGAGCACAAACGCACCAGCAAACTTTTCCCCAGGATAACCCGAGCAGGCCCGGAGATGCCGGTCCACGAACGAGGCATGAAGATTACAACACCTTCGCCTCGGTAAACGGTTCGTTTAGCATAATTTAAAGCAGCGGCGCTGTCTGCTGGCGCGTGCAGCAGCTAGATTCAACATCATAAACACGTAATCTACCGAATGTGCCACGCAAGGGTATAGATTCGCGGATATCTTGGAGTCTTGGAGAGACCGTGCCAAAAGAGTGTAACGATCAAAACACGATCCCGGACGATTGCCGATGCTTGATGGTACGCGTGACTGAGCATGCTGTGCATGCAAGCACGCATGCTGATGCTGTTCTGCTGCTGTTGCCAGTACGCTGTGTAGCCTCCGGAGCATGGGCATGTTTATTCCGATTCGCTCGAATGGTTCACTGCAGAAGGAGCGCGATGCGCACAGACTCCCTGTTTTTTTTTTCCTGTGCTAATCCCGGATCGGAACCAGCCCGTCTTCTTGAAGCATAATGAAAAACTAACAGATATGTCGTATGCTCGCTCCGTTCATTGATCGCACCGAATGCGCTCCGCCTCGGGACCAACGCGACGAATGTCATGTTTATTTATGTTTTAGAATAACATCCTCCGTAGCTAGAAACTTTGTCCTCCAACTGTGCTTTGTCTAAGTATGCACATTTGTTAAAAAGTAGGTTAATATTAAGCAGCATCGTCTCATTTCTGCACGTTTCGAGATGGTAAACTAATGCATAGCAACAAAGAGAGAGAGAAATCGAATAGTTACGAAATAGCATTAGGTTTTTGTTGCAATACTTTTGTTTGTTATTTACTGCGCCTTTACAAACAAAATCTAACATATACCAATCATGTTCTAAAACAAGAGTAACTAAACCCCGTGGAAACAGTTATCGATCCTAATCTAATCAAATGTATAGAACTAATGCGTAGGAACAAAGCGAGAGAAATCGAATTAATACGAAATGTTGGCTTCTATTGTAAAAACTTTTGTTTGCATAAACATTGGCTTACAGCAAACTTAAACAACATACACAAACTATAGTATTTGACACGTTTCTTTTTGCCTATCACCGTTTCATAATCTAATGTCACGTTTATAAACATAATCATATTTCAAAACCGCTGTAACCAAACCCCGGGCAAACATTTGCACTATCGCTCCATACACCCGGGACGATGTTGGTCTAGGGTGTCTTATCGCTCTGTCAACAGACTTTTTGCTAACCCAAGCACTAATTTTGAGTTTTTCATTTTCCTTCACGCCAACTAAGTTAAGAACTGTAGGTTGATGAGAACTGGGACCTGGATGGGAATTGTTTGCGGCTTTCGGAAAGTTGTGTAATCTTGGCACATTGTTTCCGTGGAAAACAATTTACAATCCCTCCGTTTCAACGTGTACGCAGCATTTAAAAATGTAGACCAAAGCTGTTGAACCTTGGATCCAGGTCAGAATAAAACGATAAAATGTCCCTCTTCCAAGTCCAACGTTCACGGCACGAACCGGTTTGTGCGTAATGGAATCATTTTCGGACATGTAAGCGTACTCCTCAACGCGTCGCAAAGATAGATGTAAACTGCTAACTAACTGTGGCCACTTTGTGGCAACTGGCGCTTGACAAAGTTCGCTCCCTTGCCGTAGAACAACGGCGATGACTTTTCTTTGTAGACAACAGAAACAAATCACAAAGCAACCACTGCGGTTAAGTGGCAAGCAAAACGACGACGCGCTGGCTGCGTGTTGAAGCGATGCCAGATCTTTCTAGTTTTCCCCGCTGGTGTGGCGTCATTTTTCCTCGCCTCTTTTGATGAATGAGCGAAGATATGTTTTTTTTTCCACGCAATTCGTTTTGTTTTCTTCTTTCTCTCCGAAGGGATGGATAGGTCCTTCCCCACTTCTCCGCCGAAGGCCATTTCTGTCATTATGCTAAGCGATTTGATATTGCATGCACTCATCTCCTCAGTTCCCTGTGCGATTTATGTATGTTTTTCATCCGGTTGGTTGCTTCCTCTCTACATTCATTTGCCGAGTGATGATGCAACTGTGTTTGAGGGGGATCATATTTACGGAGGAACATCACACGGTGGTTCAACTGTTCGTTGCACTCCGCCCTGCGGATGCTATGCTGCAGGTTTATGATGCCTATGGTTAGGGCAATGTTTCTGGCAGCCAACCTTAGTAGGGAAGGGGGGTTCTGGTTGTATGTTTTGCACCGCTAGAGCGCAACAAACAAGAAATAACGGAACACGCGGAATTGCCCGTTAGAAGTGCTGCCATAAAGCACAGATAATGAATACAATACCGTATATGCTAGAAACCCATGTTTGTTTTGTGCCAAACAAGCTTGGTTTTCTAATATGCTAATTCGTGAAGAAAACAACTAGTTTTTACAAAGATCTATAGAAACAATCAATTTAATCTCAAGCAAGCGGATTGACGAACTGTAATAATTCATTTTCCGGCCAACATCTCTCATAGATACTCATTTTCATCAACTCAAGTAGCAGAAGTGAGCAGAAACTGGTGGATTCCGAAATAGAAACTCACATCTCGGATCGTTGACGTCAATGGTGGCCTGGTCGCCATTGCACTTTCTCCGCATTACGGAGCGCTGGCAGGCACTGCACTGTATTCCTCCTTCTCCTCCCGTGTCCCACACAGTCCAGGTAATTGTGGATTAAGAGCGGCTTCAAAGCTCGTGCTAGCTGATTGATGAGAATTGCCTGCGAAAATAGGCGTCCCCGTGCGTAGAGGCAGCAGTAGCGCCCGTCGGCGATCGGGCATAACGTTGTCCAAAGTGTACGGGAATGCTGACGCAAGCCCCGACCTTAAGACCAAGATGGACGCACTATTGCAATTCCTTCGCAATACCATCGCGGCATAAATGGCCGGGATCGGTGGGAATATATATTCCGACGAGTGGCAGCGACTTGAAATTGCAAATTATTTTGAGCGTGTAAAATGTTGCTTTCTCGGATGAAGATCAAAAAAATTGCTTTCCGCTCCGTGCGGAAAGCTTGAAACGTAACGCGCGATGGGAAGTAGCCCGCAGCCTCGAACGGCGACATCAATCTTCGGCAGCCAACAGGGCTTCCAGCAGGGAATGTTGGAAGCCGGCGAGTGCGTTCTTTTCGATAGGGATCAAGCATTTTTCCCTACCACCCCGAGCCGTCGTTCGGAACAACCCGCTCAGAACAAGTCGCGTCGGAGAACGTTGGGAGCAGTTCCGCTGGCGGGCAGCAATTGCTACGAACAATTTTGTGCGATCGTATCGCACCGATGAAGCGAATATATTCGCTTTCAAACCGACTTCCCACGATACGCGCCGCGGGGGTACGGGGGGGTCGTGTCGGTGGAGGTTTAACCGACGCTAAATTATAGTAATCATCGATGAAGAAAAGAGCACCGGAGCGTGATTGTGAAGGATCGAAATATGTACCAGTTACAGAGGGGAGGTGTGGGGGAGGATGTGCAAAGGAGGATGCATACATTTTAAGAAGCTTATCTGGGCGCCGGATCGGTTTATGGAAGGTGCATTCACTTTTAGATGACATTGACGGGGCAAACGTTAACCCCCTGGAGAATGTTGAGTGCAGAATCTTCATATGCGCATCAGTGCGAACGGTGCAGAAAGACATTGCAAAATTTTGCATATTGTTAAGTTTCACAACATAAAAAATTTATTCTTTGACAGCTTGGAGTTTTGAGAATCCACCAAGGCTCACAGTGACGAACGAAACCGTCACTATAACCAATTGTGCTCCTTTGAAGAAGGAAAACCAAACTTCCAGCTCTGGTTTCATATTCCACACAGTTTCAAACGTAATCGTCTCAAAATGGAGTTACAATGTTAATTAATGTATTCAAAAATAAAGTGCACTAGCGCAACCGCAACTTGTTGAAACCACGTTTAACCGGAAACCAGCAGGAGAAACTAAGTAGAAACAATTTTAACTTCTCTCTTCAGTTTTGTTCGGTTATTTAGTAGACTTCAAAGGAGTACAGCCGTAAGAGAGCTGTTGAACTTTTGACGGAAAGTGAAGCACAAAAAGAAAGAAAGCGACCCTAGAAGCTGCCTGCATTGAACCGAAATGCTCAACGAACGATACCGGCGGGGATGATGATGTGGATGCATAGTTCGTCTTCCCAGAGAAAAACGTTAATTTCTCGCAGTCAACGCTATCCTTGAGCTCCTATGCAAATGGAATCGTCGCAGAGCAGAAACAAAAGAAATGGGAAAGAAAACCCAAAGGTACAACGGGAAGCGACCCACCGGTCGAAGTCCTTCGCTGCCGTGCTTGCGGTGGTCGGTGCAAGAAACAATTCAAAGTTCACGGACGGAGCTGATGGAGCCCAGGCAGGGCGGACGCACTTGGCTGCAGTTCATAATTCGTAGCAGCAAAGAGAAATAGCTCGTGGCAAGCGGGTTCACCACCACCCGACCAGACGCTGGCTGAATCTTAGGTTCACCGGAACACCGACCGTCTGCAACCGGCGGGTGAGATTCTAAGAACCAGTGTGAAGGGCGGACAAATCCCAAAACCCGAAAATCGGAAAAACCAAAGTGGGATGGAAGGGAAGCTGCCGCCATGCTTGGACGATGCTTTTGTGTGACGACAACGCCGAGGATGCTACTGCTACTGCCACTGATGATGATGATGATGATGACAATGATGCTCTTTGCTCCGGTGGTTTTTCATAATTTGTTCTTCTCTAGTGTCTTTGGAATTTTCGAAATCCAACGTCTCCCGTTGGCTGCCTTCTCCGGTTCGTTGAAAGTTGTTGACGATGGTGGGTGTCGTGGTTTCTATTGTTTGTGCGGTCTCAGCCCACCGGAACATGTAATCCGACGCCTTGCAGTGGGGTCAGGCAGAGCGAAGCTAAAGCTGCACCCGTTCCCAGGCCCCGTCACCAGATGCGGGAAAATCGATCCTTCTCTAGCGTACGCCATTTAAAGGCACTGCAGCCCTTTCGAGTCAGGTACGGATAGGAAAGCTTCTAATCAGTTTGCACTGGAAAAGTTGTTTTATGGAACACGAGTTTAGATAATTTACTCTTATGACTAATCAGAAACTATCTCTATAGACACTTGAAATTTATTGCTGAATTTGTTCGGTATTCATAAAAATAACTTTTGATAAGCACAGTTGAAGATGATTTCATGAAGCCTGGTTATATTCGCGCTTATTTTGTACTGGTTGACCCTGTTATGACATTAAATACAGCTCCACATATGAATCAACGTATTTGAAAATGTTGAAACTGTTGAAATGAAACTGTTATGTTCTCCATCCAACTCTCAACTCCTCCATGTGTGAACGCATGCAACGCATTTTAATTATGTTCAAAGCAGCTTAGTTTGAAAACATGTTTTACTTTTGAAGCGAATATGGAGCACATGTATGCCTCCACATCCAGCCATCCCAGTGAATACATTCTCTGGTCCGAAAGTATTATGTTTGTTTTTGTTAAATAATCGCGAGATTGAGCGATTGCAAGCGGGATGTGTGCGCATGGATGTAAATAGACGGAACGACCATAAACCAAACACCAGATAGCCCCCGAAATCAGCCTGTCAGCTTTAAGGATTACGAATGGCATTTGTACAACGTGCACAAACAAAAAGGGATGGCACAAGGGCGGTGCAGATATAGCGCAAATAAGCTCTTCAAATATTTGCTACACGCCTCTGCTGCTAATCGGACGCGAATTAGTAGAGGGGATGCAAATTGAAAACAAAAATCGGACCATGGATCCCACCCAAAGTACCGCAAAACCCACTGCCAAGCGGCGCCGACCAATTAGAGATACCGACACAGGCGCTTTAGATTATTTGATTGGCAGTTAAACTCGCGTCCCCGGTGAGCTTAAACTGTTATTAATTACCATTCCGTTCTCATCCCGGCGCTACCTTGCTTTCCTTGCTTTCCTTTTTAACTCGAAAAGAAGACAAATTAGAAGAAAAAAAAAACCCCCCCGTCGCAGCGGAACGCTAGAACAAGCACATCAGCCAAATGTAGTCCAGATTAGGGCAGATTAGCGAACAACGAAACGGGTTCCGAAGTAGAACGGGTGCGAAATGTCGGATCGGGCGCAGCGAGGCGAAATTTATGTATTCTCCACCTTTCGTGAACAAAAAGGAAGGGGGAAAAAATGGCTAACGTGGCCTAGGTGGCATGTGGCGCTGATTTGAAATATAATCTCTTCCAAATGAAGTCACTTTTTAAAATCGCTGCCAAAAATTTGCCTGTCCCGTGGCTCCCGTGAGTTCGCTTTTCTTCGCTCCACACCGGAAGGTGAACGTCCAAGGCTTTGCCGACGCGAACGTTTTGTTGCTAACCCCACTCCAGGGTGGTTTGGAGCATCACCACCGGCGTCGAGTTGTGGCGCGGAACCTGTTGAGCAACCGTGAGCCCAAATGAAACGAGCGTCCCGAGAAACTTCGTTTGCAAAATTACTCTTAGCGTTCCTGTTGTTTTATTATTTAAAACTTGACCTCAACCACGCGCGGATAAACACGCTCCCGAAAATCGGACGTGTTCGTCTGGGTGGAGTAAGATGGATGAAGAAGAGGCGTCAGTTGCGATGCACGGCTGTGAAGGGGCGAAAAAAAAACCCCTCCCCCCCGCGGTCGCTTCAATGTTCTTCCATTGCGCGCGGAATAGGGATTTTATTTATCGTGGTTTTACATATGTTTTGTAGCCCGCGTTCGCCGGGGACCGGTATTATTGCACGCGGCCCAAAGGGGGTCGGGGAAGAGGCACGATAAGCTGACGACTATTCCACACCGAGCAGCAGGCTGGCCCGGTCAGGTTCGGGTGAGACAAATGGTGGCCGGTCAGGAGGTTCGGGGACGGTTTCGAAGGCCTGGTGGTAACCTGCTCCGAGAGCAAACCGGTTTACCAGCGGGCTGCATTGGGTGCCGTCACGGGGAGAGTGTGTGTGTGTGTGTGTGCGATTAGGAAAGGAGGGGTTGGCGAGGGTGTGAATTTATCTCGACTCTTCGGAGGTGATGCTGCAGAACATTACGACCGATTGAAGGTGAACATATTCCGATCGGTTCCGTTTGATCGAACGAACTGCGCGACTGGTGGATGGGAGTGCAAGGGGGGGTTGGTGAAGGTAGTGGAGGTATATTGAATGTATGATTAACGCCAGCGGAAGGAGTGAAGAACGAACAAGTTCGGCGAACTGTGCAGTGAACCGGCCAGTATTCGCCGTTCAGCGCAGTGCAATACTGAGCATTCGCTGCGTGAAGGTGTTTGCCTTCGAAGGAGCCTTACAGGGCTTCATAATAACATTAGCAGGCGTCGAGCCAAGGCGGTGAACCTTGGGGCGAATTGCGAACGGACGAGTGAAGGTCACGGGCACAGGAGTAGGCGGCAGACCTGGGATTTCGAAACACCGCGCCCCGGAGCTAATAATAGATTCCCAAAGCTTTCCTCCGCTGGGCGCGGGTCGGGTTCGATTTCAGCAAGCCATTCGTAACAACTCACTCCGGGCAGCCTCCTGGGTGGAACGGTTCAACGATACAAGACGTATATGGCTGCACTGCTGCCCCGGTCAAGCGCCGTAGAAAGCCAACTGATGTCCAGCATTAATCGGAGCGGGGCGTTGTGGTTTTATTCGAAGCAATTTCTTACAAAATAATCCCCGGCCCAAAGGTCTTCCGCCACCGGTAGAAACGCTCGAAGAAAACGCGCCCAACCACCGCGCGCCCACAAGTTAAAAAGGGGAAACATTAATGATGGTACATTTTGCTAGGGAGTAAATCGAGCGTGAAACCCAATGGCCATTCATACATGTGCCCGGGAAGGACCTGCGGCGGTGTTGCGAAGGATGCAAATGATGGTTGGGATCGGGATCGGTTCGAACGGTAGGGGAGAGACCTGCTGGATTCTGGTCGTAGAAAGAATGTCGACAATGTGTGTGTGGGGGAGGGTAGGAATCCTCCTCCGGTATCGTCCCTCCGGGCAGGTCACCTCGCTGCTCGATGGTGCATGCAGTGAGGTATGAACAGATAATTACGTCGTTAGCATATCCTTTTCATCGGATTTCCGGCGCCCGCACTGCCACACACACACACACAGGCACGCATGCAAAAAACCGAGCGTATCCGGGCAACCTTGGCTAAGGAAGGTTCTCTAAGATGGGGGCTTCTGGAAGTCTTCTGGCCAAGATAGCCGGATTGCACAGCCCGGATGTGAGCATTCTCGAATGGTCGTTTATTTGTTATTTGCAAGCCCCACGACACGGGCCGGAGCCCGGAAACGAGACCTGATTATGCTTGGCTGCGATGAGCAAATTTGAGCATGCTGGAAGCCGTTTCGTTGTCCGCTTACTGCACTGAGCTAAAGCAGATTCACACGTGCCGGTGAGGGCGAAAAATAACAGCTTTCACCTGAGCAAGGCCGCTCCGGTACTGCGGCCGAAGTTCAAAGGAAAAGATGCTGCGCCCTTGTGGACGTCTTTTCACGTGCAAACTGCACACCGCTCGGTCTTATGGTGTCTTGGTGAAATGCGAAACTCCACCGAACGGGAGAACGATGTACTACGGAACGCGAAGATACGAGGGACTGGCGTACTGCTGGCGACAAGACCTCAGTGCCAACCTTCTTATCATCAAACGCCATCGTGCCAAGGGCGGCCCTGAGTGCAACAAACAGTCTTCTCCGCTCCGTGGGTCCGACCGGGAACACGTTGCCCGGAGAAGCTCGGGAAATTTCACGTCGTAACGCCGCACACGCTCCATTGAACACACCGGTCGTTTCTGTTGCTCGCATGTGACAACAGAACAAACACACAGACCCGTTCTCGTGCTGCATGATATGTGGATTATACCCAGCGTAGCATCAAACGGGCCTCCTGTGCTGGAACCGGCGAGGGGGTTCCCGTCCAGGGTCTGCTGTTTGATGGAAACATTTTCCGACCAAATCCAGGGCCCTTGTGTCGGCACCATCGGCTGCGCAACATCATTAGTCCTTCATCTGTAAACATTTACGGCAAACCGTGTGCAGAAATAGGACACCTCCGTTCGGCGCGTGGTTCCGTGACGAGGATGGGCGCGTGAGGCGAAACGCCCGAAATGGAAACGCCCAGGCAAGGAGGAAACACCGACGGCTTCATAAAAGCCTGCCTCCCAAAAAGTCAACCAGTGCCGCGCACATCGAACCCCTTCCCTTCCACACACTGATAATTAGCAGGAAAGGATACAATGATTAAAATTGCATTCACAGTTTTGGCAGGGCCTTGCATATCAATTTAATCAAGCCAACTGAAGGGTCGCACCGCCCGGGGCAGAAGCGCGCAAAGCGCGGCGCACGGCACAGCACAATCATATTCGTCCATTTTATTTATTCCGCCCCGGTTCCGCTGGAAGCTTCCACCCGACAAATAATGAACGCCACGTCGTGCAACTTCCGGGTAGGAAAACAGTGTCGCTTTTCATTTCGCACCGGGCGGAAGAGATGAGAAAAAAAAGCCAACTGATTTGGCAAATAATTAACAAATTAGTTTACCCATTCAGAGCTCATTGTGAGCACATTGTCTCGTGGTGCGACTCGGCAGCATTACGCCGCACGAACATGCTAATTATCATCGAGATGACAGATTGCCCGCGGAAAGCGCCGTAGTAGTACGGAGTAGCGTAGTTTGCCTCACACGGCCTCGCGAGTACTGTAGCTATAATGAATCCATTATTTTGAGGCAAATTAATAACGTACATTAGCGGGGCCACGTAACAATGTATCAATATTTGGAATCACGTACAATCAGTTTGCTGAGCAGGAAGCTGAGGACGTTGTTCGAGCGGAAATAGCAAGGTATGTTTGGGTATGATTAAAACAGTTCAATATTTTAGCATTTAAAAAATAAATAAATTGAAGCACCTTTCTGATCATAAAATAGGCATTACATTTACTTTCCTGTTTGGACTACATTTTTTATCATTTCATAATAATCCCAGAAATAAATAAATTCATAATAAATTTTCCTTTCATTGCAGAATACAGAACATGCTCTCTGGCAGGTGCTGTGTTCATTAAAACATCAACTGCAATGTGAATAGCACTTGCTGGCAACTCTGGCTTCACAGGGACTTGCAGGACATACTCTGAGGAGCATAGATTCTTGAGAATAATGCATCCATTCGATAGCCGTTCCTTTCACGCACGAACGAACGCTTCCGGAACATTCTCGCTAGACGCTCACTCGAAGCGTCGTGATGCATGGTAAGATTATCCCGTGCAGCATGAATAATTAGGACGTGCCAATGGGAAGTCCTTGGCCGACACACTCTCTCTGTTGACGTCCTACTCGTTCAGGACCGTTCGCACGTAACGAACGCTGGCCGGCTGCGTGACCGTTCATTCTGGCCAAGCGAGTAGGAATTCTAATCTTCCGACGGGGCTGCGAAATTGCATCCGGTTACATCCGGATCCCCCTTCTGCCGGTGCGGGGACGTAGTTCCTTGTCGTGGCTTCATCCCATCGTCGCGCTAAGATCCAAACAGTGTGAAGTCCTGCTGCCGGCTAAATTGTTTCGAAAGATACTGCGGCACGACGGCACGACCGCAAGACAAACTCGTCCGAAACACGGGAGTACCTACGGTTCGGGCTGGATTACTTTCGCTTGCAAGCTGCCAGGGCCTCGATCGATCGACGAAAAGATTACGTCGCTACGACTCGGGCGTCTGTTTCGGGCAGATGGTGAAAAACGGAACATTGTACTTGTGCCGGCAAATAATAAAACGCAACGTAATCCCCGAACGGGGCGGAAAAGGATGCGCACCACGGGAAGGCGTTCTGGTTCGAAGTTCGTGCAGCGTTCCCTGGCCAGCCGCCTTCGCCTCAGTGTTGATGGTAGATCTCCCCTTCCTCCGTCCCTCACATGGCACCATGTTCCAACACTCGTTATGGACAGATAATCGTTATTAAACGTGACATATCATCTGACGGCTGTGGCAATACACGGGACAGACGGTCATTGAACGACGGGTCGTTTCAGGACGTCGTCGTTGTCGTCGTCGTCGTCGAAGAGGAGGCTTCATTCGCTGCCCGACACGGGCAAATGGGGAAAGAAGTGCGCGAAGACGAAGAATCGGGGGTCGTAAGGACGAGCAGTTCGTTGCCTCCCGCCCTGGTGCCCGTTTCGCTCGATATTATATCCATATTTCATGCTGCAGAACGCCATTTTCTGCCCCCGGAACGTTGCAAAGCAGGGAACGAGGGCAACGGCGTGGAATTTGATGCTTTTCCACTCGGTGCGGTGCGTAATCGCAGGTTGTGCAACAGGCACCTACCACTTTCGGCGGATGGTTCTGCTCGCAGCAAAATCTGAAGCAAGTGGCACCGAAATCGAACCGGAAACTTGCCGATCGTTATCGATAATCGACACCGCATCGGTAACACGAGCTTAGCGAACACTTGCTCCTCCCCCGGTGATTCCGGGCCGTTCACTGGACGGACAGTTTCGCAAACAACGACAAAATGTTGCCTCGAACGACGGGAAACGCCCGGGCCGGATGGCAGCTGGAACAAATTGGAGCTAAATTGTTGTTTTCGGTTTACGAGCTGAGAGGGTGCGTAGTCTGCTCTTGCGGTACATGGATCTCTACTTGGCGCGAGCTGAATGGTGAGAAGAACGAATAATCCGCAGTTTTGCACATCCAGTTCAATAACATTTCACGCACCTGTGCATTTGTACGGTTAAAGCAACATACTCGCTGGTCGAGTGGAATGAAATAGTTCTTTTGGAAGTTCGTGGAATATTATTGTTTCACTTCCAGGAAACTCCAAGGCGCCAAATCCGTTTTTTTGGAATACTCCCTGCATACAAAGGTTCCTATTGCATGTTCTTACGGCCCTGTTTCAACGTCAGCACTTACCAGCTGCAGCTGCCGATTGATACATTACTAGGCGGAATAGTCAACGACAGCAGATTCCGCGCTTCAAACGAAGTGAATTCTTTGCGAATTCTTACATGTCTTCAGCCATACGGGTTGTGCATTTTCTTTGCGCTCGAATCAGCTTTCGTCGCTACCGTGACGCCTTCGGTTTCCTCGCGGAGTGATGGCAGATGGACGGGAAACACAGCAAAAACTGTCTGATCATTGGATGTCAATTTGTAGTCGCTGTCAACACAGATCGGCAAACCTCGAACCGGGCGTTCTTGGAATGACAACAACATGCCCCGTTCCGTTCGACGAACTCAGACGCCACGATGACAGGATACATTTTTTTAACGCTTGCACTGCAACCACCCTCCATGTTCTTCCAGGGAGACGACACAGAAAGATGCCTATGGGCTTTCGCGCCGACGGTAGGCAGAAGTTTGAGGGGATCGAAGGGGAAAAAAAAAGCACGGTAGCTCCGGTTAATGCGAACCCCCAAGCGCAATTGAAGTGCAGCTGGAGGCTTTAATTAGATTTCCTCTCTGTCAATTGCTCGGCATCGTCGGCGTCCGTCTTCGCCCGTGCAAGAAACTTTGTGGAGGCATACAGCTAGTGCCAATGACTCCTCGCGAAAGTCGTTTCCGTATGACGCGATACCATCCGTGAGGCAATGCTGTTCTTCGATTGTGAAGAACTATTTTTATTTTATTTTTTACAATCGATCGAAACGATTGGGAAAATCTTTCGCGCAACTTGAATCAAGCGCACCAGCTGGGAGGGAAGATTTGTTCACAGTGAAATATAGAGGCGCTATTTATCAACACGGCGCTTAATGTACCCTTGGGGATCGACGACCGGGGTGTGACTGTTACGATTGTCAATGCTTTTCATTCAACGGCACAGACCGTGAAAAATGGCGATGATGATGCGAAAAATTTGCCATCTTTCTGTGACAAAAAATTACATTAAGATTAAGAAAGCTTTTGTGCATCAAGTTGCGTTGTTTTGCTTTCAATTGTGATTATTTTCTGCATTCCACGCCCCTAAACTAGTGCAGAATAAACTAAATAGATTATCATTTTTCTTCAACTTATTCAATTAAACTGGATGTAGTTTTACATTTTATAGTTAAGAAATTGTGTAAATCAGTATAAGTTGAAAACGATTTAATTATGTTTCACTATAATTTAAAGCCATCTTCCCAGGCAGAAGAGAAAGATTGTGGGTAACAAAACGCGTTTGGAGTTAACAGTTTTGATGAGTTTTTTTGATTTCCCAATCCCTAAGCCACTGCTACAGTCCGTCTATAACTTGCGCACATTTTCTCATTCGCTGATGCCCTACCCAAACGAACAGCCATTCTTCAACAATGGAAGCGGACCACAAGGTGGAGAGCTACCCAAAGACAATCGTCTGTCGATTAGCGTCGGGGCAATAACTCCACGAACTAGTTGTTCACTGCGGCTCATAAGAAAACCACAAAGTTAAATGAAACTTTTGCACCAAAGCTCATCAATGCTAATAGAGCTTCAACTTCATCCCCCAGCGGAGTAACGTAGTGTACTCCCACCGAATGACCTCCGCGGACGATGATGAATTGTGAGCATGCGTTTCGTCGAGTGGAAACTTCAATCATCGGGCTTACAAGTGCAACAAAAAAGGGAAGAAACTTTGAAAGTGATATAAATATCCTTCCATCGCGCCAAACGCCATCAGGGTAGCATTTATCACTGAATGTTTCCCTTCAATACGGTCGCTGTAACCATTGCAGTTTGAATAAAGATTGGTGAAGATATTGAGGGCATACATAAAAAAAAAAAAGCTAACCCACAATGAAAAACGGAAGAACTTTTTCACCCCCAACTACAATTTTCTTCGATCTTTCATTGTCGCTGCGTCCTCCTCAAACTAAGATTGGCTAAATCTGGCTAGGCAAGGCTATGAATCTTGTTCATCTTGTGCGTCGATGGGAAAGTAGCCGGCAAATGCAACTGAAGTTAATGGTGCTTTCGTAAAGTCTTCTTGCCCAAGTTATGGCCAGGCTTTGTTTGAAGGAGGAGGAGACTTTCAACAACCCAGCGAGGATTATAGGACCTTCATCACCACTTTCCACCACCCCGCGCAGGCGTGCATTTTTCAGTGATTCCTCGTTCTTGTGGTAGTTCCTCGCCGGAAACCACTGTTGTTAGACGTCCCTTTTCTGCCATGGCAAAGCTTGGTCGGAGAGGAGAAGAGGACGAGAAGCTGCCGTACTTGACGTGCTCTTGGCGTCTCAGAGCGTGAAGACGTGACCGTCCGGGTTCGTCGAGAAGAGACGCTGTGACGGTAGCGTTAAGCATCACCAACGTGGTCCGCCGCAGTATACAGGTCGGCGGTGCCTATTTCCGCGTGGGACTGGAAAAAGAATCCGCGTGGGGAGGTCTGGAGTGCTGACACGTCTGGAGTACACTCAAGCTGACGAGCATCGAGACTCACCACATTTGGTTGCGCACTATTCCGGTGGGAAGTCAAGGCTGGTTCGAAGTTTGCCTATGCTCCACCCACGAGAAAGCCTTGAAGGCAGAGGCTGGGCGGCAATCTATCTACTTTGAACTTTTCCCCAAATCTTCCCTCGAACTTTTGAATAAGCTGTCTCCAGTTGTTCGGCAGCGCGGAAACGATGATAAATGAGGAGCCTTGTTGCAAAGAACAATCTTCCCCCGCAATGGCATAAGCTTGTTTCTTTGTTGCATAAATACTCGGTCGGCCGTGGCCAGATCCACGAAACGGGACCACCGGCACCTTCAGCCAGTGGACGGAAACCAATTGTGACAGTTGCTTAATTAAACCATCGTTCTGAATTCATTTCGGGAGCCCGCCACTTCCTCCCCGGAAGTACGCCAACGAACGTGCCTCATTTATATGTCCTCCATTCCCCGGGTCCAAACTGTCAACGGAGCGAATCAGGTCCCTCCGTTCGACGGGAGGAGGCCCCGCTGCGAACAGTTGACATATTTATGGCGAGAGCGCCAGGCGCTTATCGTCAGACACGGCACCGCTGCCGGATTGCGTTGCCCCAGCGGTACTATAAATTAGAATTTTATCAATAGCCTACTATCGATAGTCACCTTCTCGCACTATCCCTAGGTGAGTGGCGAGGTTGTCCTTTTTTGTGTCCTTCCAGCCTTGTGCGGCCGGTTTCGTTCGTGAGATCTATCTTTGGACTGTCGAAAAATTGGAAGCACACTATTAGCCTACTTTTGTCTTACCACGAGGACGAACTGCGGTAAAGAGTTAGCTAGAAGGCAGTCGTTTATCTTGAATAATCATCAACAAACCGTCTATACCGGTAAAAAGGAATCAATATGCGATACGGGTTTTCTTTTTCTATCTTCTCGATCAGCATTTATTGCGAAATTCCACGTCAGTAAAAGCAATTTAGAGAACGAAGTTGTTTCACAACGATTGCTTTTAAGTACCATGAAAGCATTATCATGCTTTTGAATATTGCGATCAATAGTTATTGCTAACATGCAACACATAGTCCAGAGGATGTCACAATTGTTCGTTTGTCGGTATGTGAGCCGCTACTATCGTTTCATCATAACGAACGGCGAAACAATCACAGTGGATTTCCAAGAACGATTCCACGCGGCATACTCCGCAGTCGTGCAACCTTGCGACCTTCGGCCAGATCATCTTAATTAAAATGAATCCGCTGAAAGGGTCGACGACAAACAGGGGGAACAAAAAACAAGAAGCAGAACCATGCCAGGCGAAAGCGAAAAAAAAAGAGAACTAATTTATAACCAATTTACTGATGCGTCCAATTAACACACTGCCGCTTTCTAGCCCGTTCGGTTGTCAGGTTCGAAACGAGCTGATCATTTCAAGTGTGTCTGGAAACGTGGAGACTCTGGCTACGAACACGATCGAACCTGGATTCCGATGCAGCAGCTGAAGTCACGGCTGTGCGGGTGGGAATCACGCTGAGCAATGCGACTCCTGGATGCCAGTCGCAATAACAACGAATCGCCAAGCGCCTTTCTCCCATTTTTCCGTAAGAATCATCCACTCCGTACTGACACGTGCGCAGGCGACCAATTATTGTGCGATACGCGGATGATTAATTACGGGCCCGATGAAATCGGATAACAGAAAGTAAATAAATGAATAACACACGCACCCCCTCATTTTCGCAGAATGTACTGCAAAAATGCCACCACTGGCGATGGGAGGACAGGATTAAAATGAAACCTACGGATGCCGGTGCGTAGGCCCGAAAAAAAGATAATGAAAGGACTCCCGACTCTCTGGAACACGATTCCGAAACACAAACCTTGGGACTTGGGTTCCATTTTGCTTCGTCCACAAACTCACGTTATCCAGGGAACACGATTCGAGTGCACTGAAGGGACCGGATACTTATGCTGTTGTGTCATAAAATAATACTTTTTGTCCTGTTTCCAATGAACAAACAAACAGCCAATTAGAAAACGATCGTCTGCGAACCCTACGAATTAATGGGATTTATTTTTTACTGCAATGCAAACGGAGAAAAAAGGTGCTGGACATGGCCGCATAACAACGGATCTTGGATTGGGACCGACGGGATCCAATTCCAATTTATTACCTACCGAGCATCGTCCTTTCGCTTCTACTTCCCGGCACGTCAGCACTTCGGGTGAAAATCGGTAAAATGAAAATATTTATCCTGGCAGCCGCAAACGCTGGCGTTGCTTGCGATGCGGTCTGTTGCTGCAGGTACTACGGGAACCACTTCCCAATCGAACAGCACCGAGGTCTAGGGTATTCTCTACGGTATTGAAGAAAAACAACTGCTTTTTTTTCAATGGGGAAATTGGATGAGCTTTACATGCGTACTTTGTCCGTAGGGTGAAAGGAATGCGTGAAAGGTCGAGCAGGATTGGTAAAGTTTCTGATCCAGAAAACTGCATGTGCAGCCAACACAGCGCAACTTAAAAACAAATCCGTCCGAAATGGATGAAACCCGACGCACGTGTTACACAAGAGTTTGTACAGGCTCATAACGCATCCCACCGACCATGGTTGTTAATTTACTACCAAAACAATGATGTGCGTGTTCTGCAGTTGCTTTTCGGAATCCACCGTACGAGGTTAAGCTACGCACTTTTCCGATGTTTAGTGTCCTTTTTTTTGTAAGCTTATGCTTGATCCCTTTTCGATAGATTTCCGCAGCACGAGCGGAGGCGCGCTGCATCTCAATAGAGCTGGAATCCTCGGTTGAAAGGAATGGAAAGCCTTTTTCCTGCGGATGAGCAAGATGGATTGCAGAGTGTTTGTTCGATAAATTGATCGATTCATTTTCTCCGGCTCATCAGCAAGCGGGACCACAGTATTCCCACCGACGAACGAAGCTTTCCACCATGTTATGGTCACGGGTTTTAGTACGATTTTTTTTAAACCTTCACGCTCGTCGCCTATTTTCTCCGGGTCCCTTCATCAATCTTGTTATTCCTGGATAGCCAGACGCCCAGTAGTGAGTCCTCCACTCAACGAACGCACTTCATCATCCGCTGGCTATGAGCTGACGAACAGTTGGGTGAGATCGATCGAAACGTTTATTTCCTATGGTTCCTCTTCCGGTTAAGAAAAATTGTCATGGAAAACCACAACGCTTCCTCTGTCTCAACCCCCTCTCAACGATGACAGCGTTGAGTTTCCCCAGGAGATTTTTCTTCCATCAACTATTTAACGGGCACGATGGAAACAGACACCGGACGATTATCCGAGCTTTTCTTCAATGCGATATCAAAACAAGCGACACTCCGCATTTCCTTCCCTGGGGCCGAGCCAGTCGAGAAGCCGAGCCCCCTGATGACCGAGGAATGGAAAATCTACACAAATCCAACCGGTTCCTACAACCCATCCATTCTGCCGAGCCGAGACACGGAGGAGACGAATCAATAAAAGTGTTGACATTTTACTACTTGAAGAGAAAACAAACAACGGCTCTACCCAAGTAATTAAATAGCTAACGGTCGTCCATCAGCTTGGGTAATGATGGAAAGAGACAGTGGACAATCTAACGGTGCCCGCGATTGCAACGACAGCGGTGACAACGGTTTGCATGACGATGGATTATATTTTCCTGCGCAGAGCTTGTCCAATTTTTGAGATATGGTTGAGCTTTTTTTCCGCCACTACCTTCTAAGCCGGTTCCACTGTCGCAGGTGGCGTACAATGATGGTATTACTCCTTCTTTCCATATTTTGTAGTGCTCGCTTGTCGAAGCGAAAATAAATAAATTACAACCTTCCTTGAATCACCGTTACACATTAAATAGCTTTAACATTTTACAAACTATGTTCGACGTGGTTTGGAGAATGCTGTACATTAAATAATGAAAAATATTGTGAAATAATCGAAACTCGCTTCTTAAGCAAGCTATGTAGAGAAACCATAAATGCATAATTATCTTGCTTTGTTCAGGTACAAACCGAATCTATAAGAACTTCAAGCAGCTTGCAAAATCCATCCTGCTTTATGCAACGAGCACCCGATTGAAATGTGCACGGCAATGCTTTTGTGAAATAATGACAAACTAAAGGATATCTTTTTGCTTTCAGCTGCAACTATGTCATCGCGAAACCCCAATAGTAAAAAGTAGGTGACGAAGAAAATGCTTCGCAATCGCGTTCTGCTGCCGTAATCGATATGCAACTCGTTGCTCGTGCGACTTCCGGTCCATTGCATACCGGGCGGGTTTGGAAAAGTTGTGTGAAACTTAACACAGGCGCTCTAAGGCGGAACTGTGAAAGTACACAAATGGTTGCGTTGCAACTTCCCTTCAGGGCTTGCAATTGCAGGTCGGTGGAGACACCGTATCGACGCAGAAGCGCTTAATGATTTTCCATTTTAACGACGCTTCCTTTTTTCGATTTCAGCGAGGATTTTCCTTTTGTTTTATTGTGAGAGTGAGCAGTGCAATACACCACTATTCAACGATGTTTTTTTTTCAACTCCTAGAGTAAAACTTTGGTAAATACATTCACGCGCTGGAATCATTATCGAATCGACGGTCCTTCTAGTTGGAGATGAGGAAAACGGCAAAAGGGCCTCGCATTTTCACCGTCGAACGAAACAGTCAGCAGTGCAGCATTCGAAGATTGTGTTTTAAAGCGTAAATTGATTCGCGAAATGTATTAATTAATTTATTCTCCCCCTTCCAGTTGTAGCCACCGTTCCGGAGAGCTTGCACACATAATATGCTGCCACGAAATAACGGCATCGACGCTGAAAACCTTCCTCCCGAAATTTACGCCGCAGAAGCTCCGTGCAGAACTTTCCACAGCTCGATATTTCTATGTGTTCGTCGCGGGCAGTAGCTCCACCCTCCTCCGCTCACAACCATGACCGCAATCGTCCCTCGGCACATCGCCGACCATCGCACCATCGCCGACGTGCTCGGAGAAAATGTAATTGAAGCTAAGGACCATCGTTGTCTCGCGCGTCGAAGGCTTTGTTGACTTTTGTAGAGCCTGCAGCGAGAAATATTAATCTCCCTTTTTGCTCCGGTAGAACCGCGACAGTGAGCAGGAGGAAGGTCAGGTCACTTGCCTCCGCAGCCAGGGGTGGTGTTTGGTTGCAAACCTTGCCCGAGCGACGACGAGGAGGCTTGTTCCCTTTCCGGACCACCAAGAAAAGTACCCCCTCCACCGTTGCCAATTAGTGGAAATTCGATGCAATTTTATCGCGAAACAAGAAAGTAATTCTTGCCCTCGATTGTAATAAGCCGCTCGTAAAACTTGCGCAGAACAACTGATGCATAAAGTGTGCGGCAAACGATGTTTCCGGTTGGTAATTTTGAAAGAAAACAGATCTTCCTCCGATCGGTTGCTATTTTGCTCCGTTGCTAGCTTTGTTTGTTCAATGTTGACAGCTAATGCACGATGGAGGTTCCCTCCGATCGATATGCGCTGGGACCAGGCGAATTTAATCCCCCAGGAGCAGGAGAAATGCTTTTTTGTTAGGAAATGTGTGAGATTGAGAAACGTTATTTACGCCTGTCAATAAGAAATGCGAGTCCCATTTCGTTTTCGTATATTAATTTCTACCGTGTATGCGTTCGATGCCCGTAAGAATAACTTTTGTCGGTTGTACTTGCATCAAAAAAACGTTTAGCCATGCGATGGAGGTTTCCTTAATCCTCCCCAAAAGAAGAAGGATACGGTGCTCATGGTCCGGAATCAAACACCTATCGACACCGTCGGGCAACTTTCGGGCCCCCAGCAACTGAACAAAACTTTCTGCTTAACTTCATTAGTATGCGTTAAAGGAATACTCCTAGCTCCTAGCAGCATTGTGCGGTAGGGCGGGGTGGAAAACTCCGTCTGAACGGAACATATTATGCTTTGGGGGGGGGGAAAGTATAGAATCTTCAGTTCACATAACCTGCACAACATCTGTTACGAAGGTGAACAAGAGAGCAGGAATTGAACGAGGATCAAGTTAAGAAAATCCCATTGCGTACCAGATCACGAAAGTAGCATTATTCAGGCGTCGTTGAAAAAGCTGATATTTTTTCTCTCTTGACATCATCTTGAAGCTGAAATTGAAATTTTACATAAATTAAATATTACTAAGCTGTGATCAGTTTCTTTACATCCCAGTTTTAGGAGCAGTTTTTGATAAACCTTATCTTAGGTATCTAAAACAAAATTAAACTGAAAACATAATTGAAAGATATTGAAATCGTGTGGAACGCCACTGTTTTCCATCTTGCCGCTTGGTGCCACTCAAAACACCAGCTACATAATTGCTGTTATCACCGCACGATGAGCCGACGAAGCCGTGCCGGTCTTCAGCAAATACACTTTGCCTCGAATCACCACCGAATGCCCGCTAGGCCCGTTTCACCGATGATGTCGGCCGCAACCGACCCTGAGTGGTTCCGGTGTAATTGATCTTTTGTATACAATTCGTTTGATTAATGAATGTCGCACGGCGGAGACGTCTCCGCTCACGGGTTCGGCTCGACTGTCCGAGCACCTTCTGGCCGCGGTTCCTGCCATTGGAAGGGTTCGCCAAACCCGACGGATCCCTTCATGCTGCCGCATGTTTCCACGGAATGTGCGAGAGCGAAGCGCGGGTTAGCGAGTGCTCTTGAGTGGCCGGGCTTTCAATTGAAATGCCAATTTCGTCCGTCATCCAATTATGATACGCTCGGCGCCGACGCCGGCGGTCGACCCCAAATTCATCTATTCGGTACCGAATCCAGCGGTGGAATATGTCGTTTGCCTCTCGGAAAGTTTGAGATGGCGTAATTATTCACCACGACAGAGCAGCAGAACAAACGAATTCCGCTATGCAATGAGTTGTTTTTCATGTTAATGTTTGCATTTGCATGAAACAGATAGCTCACTTGAGTAGTTCGAGCTATTCGACGGTTCAAGCAAAAATACACTGTTGATGATACCAATATGTTTAACAAATGCAATTATAGAAACAAATAACAAACATTTCCATGAAGCAAATTAAAAGATAATAAAATGTTTCCTCCCGAAATTGGGATGCTGTAAGTTACATGGCCCGTCTGAAAACAGTATGCTAATCTCCATAGCGAAATAAAAGCTCCAGAATCCGATTGGTATTCACGCAATAGGCCAATATACTATTTAAAATCTTTTTAACGGACATCTGATGGCGAGGCCCATGAATATGCCAGGTCGTCGTCTCTTAAAAGCGCCCCGTGCTCTACGGACAAAAGGCGCTGCAAGCCGCTGAGCATTTTTGAGCTCTACCTTAAGTACAGCACAATGCACTTCCGACGGTTCCGTTGTGCAAGTGCAGACCCTTTTTATGTTCGCACTTGCACTTGCAGTCGGCGCCTCCCTGACGGTCCGATGTAGCCGTCCGTTTCCCTATTGTTTTCCCCTCTAACGCCCTCTGTTTGTGTTTCATTTTTTCCCCCCCTGCTCTGGCACAAGCTGGCTTCAGTTCGCTTTCCAAGCAATTAACCTCCAATTGAATCGAGGGCTCGGCTTAGAACACCACCAACCCACCCAGGCCGGTGCTTCCGTACATCGCCATTCGTTCGCGCCATCAGTCACTGCGCGACGAGCGTGAAACTTCCGGCAAGGTGGAAAGCTGTGCGGGCTTTGCCCGGCCGAGAGAGAAAAGCCAACGAAATCGGCGACCGTCCCACGCTCCCCCCCGAGGGGCCCGAAGCGACGAGAAGCCGTCCGTTTTGTTCTGTTAGCAAAGTCGTGACTTTTCACAGTACGTGCCTCGCATAGGATATGGCCCAATTTTTTGAAGCACTCGCCGGGCAAACGAACGCAGCAGACGCTGGTCCATACCGCTGCCCTCCTATCGATGTTGTTTGTGTGTAAGGTTGGGGGTTTTTTTTTTCCTGCACGTTGGAAAACTCTTTGAAATTACTGCAAGAATCGAAATTGGTAGCTGGAGGCCAGGGAGAACTGTTCACGGTCCCGGCCCCCTAAGGAAGAGTACAATAGATGCCACAAAAAAGAAAAACTCGAACAGGAAACACTCATGAACGTCACGGACTCCGGTTTAGCGAGCGATACACAGCATTAGAAACAATTGTACCCGAGCAAATCGATTTAAGTGCCTCGTACAACATTGTATTTAGTCGTGCCGAAGCCGGCGGAGGAAAGATCACCGTCGGTTTTGTTTGCTAAATTTGTTTTTTACTAGCACCACTTTTAGTGTTGCTTTTTCACGCTGTTCCGACTCGTGCCGTCGCACGCAGATGCCAATTGTTGAGCGAGTTGGATGGAGCACTAGTGAAGTGTTACAGAACACTTGGGAAAACAGTTGTGAATGCACTGTAATTCGCATTTTCCTAGTGCTTCAAACGAGGTCTTCTTGCATGCTTTATTTTTTTCACAAATCTTTTTGGTCGAAGCCACGGTTCTCGGTGCAAAAGCATTCATAAAGAATACACACACAAAAAAAACCTTTTTTAAATAGGCCATCATCTAGCAAAACCGCGGCTCGGCAGTTTCCCGCACCGGGAACCCGCGAAACAAACGGAGCGATTAAAAAGTAAAACCTTCCGCAGTCCATTAGATGGGAGAAGAAGAGCACGGCGATGGGAATTGCGTTCGTGTTCTTGCTGACCCCGAATCTCGGAAACGGCAATGGGTCACAAGAGGGGATCGGGGAAAACGGTATTGTGGCATTAAAACAAAACTGGAGCAAACACTGGTTGGGAAATCGTCGCTTTTGGCGAGTCTTGCATCGCATGCAATCGTCGACTGGTAGAGATATTTCGATAAAAACCATTTCGCTCGACATATTTTGCTAGGCTGGATGAATGCGTGGCATGAAATAGTTTCCATTGACCCCAAGCAGTGTAAATAAATTTTAATAAAAGCTCCAAATGAATCTATACTTTCTAATTGTCTATGCATAGACAAATGTAAGAACTTGAACGTAAAGTAAATTAAACTTGAACTTTAAATTTTTTTTAAAGTTTCACAAGCTTGTTCGTTGAATGATACGTTTGATACAAACATTTCTTTTATTTGGTTGTTCCGACCACAAGCATCTCTTAGGCATTCCCAACTCACTCGAAAAAGTGGTTCAACCTTTCACTACCCGCGAAACTCGAAGCCAGCTGCCTCTCGTAGCAAAAAGGTGAGCAAAAAGAAGTACATCGAATCGGCACGAAAAGAAGAAGAGAAACAAAAAACACAACCAAGTACCAAAACATTACGTCCGGCCAAAAGCCCGTGAAAGTGGTACGCCAGACAGTTTGCGCTGGTCCGCTCGCTCGGAACACTTATCGCATCGAGAATGAACTTTGGCGTGAACTTGACTACACGCAGGCTTGGGGTTCGAGGAACAACGAGACTAAAAAAAAAAACTTTTTAAAGAGGGGATGCAAAGGGAACGCCAAAAGGGGGCACAAGACGTCTTGTGCGCGAGTGTCAATTTGCCGCCAACGGATTAACCGTTAATTTTGTACCGCAGACCGACGACCGGTAAGCCGAAGAAGGGCACACCAAGGTACCCATTTTCTGGAGGAATGCACCGCTCCGTTCACCATTTCCATGCTTATTGATCCCCGCACGTACCACTTCCACTGTCCGACCATTTGCCTGCGCCACGGCCGGAGGCTAAAGATAATAAAAAGGCAAATGGTAATGAGCTACCTCTCGTTAGTGGCCGAAACGTGGAGGGTTCGTATTTTCTGGGGCTTTTTCGGTGGTTATCAACAAGCTCCGTTGCACACCGGAACACGCGGCGGACGGGACGGACGCGGGCCCAAAGTTCGTGTAGACATATTTTCGTGGGTTAATTTAAAATTTCGTTCAACATTGTGTCTGATTTACTCCACCGAAGATGAACAAGAAACGGCTGTTCCAGTAATATGGCCAATAGACTAATCCAAGCTCGGTGGTGGCCACCGGAACGAGCCACCGGAAGTCTGCCCCGATTTATGGTCACCCAGTGCGACCGGTTATTGACTGTGTGCGAAAAGAGGGAAGAACGTATCGCGCAGATTCTCACCGCTGGCTAATCCATGGCTAAGGGCCCAGGACGGTACCGAGATCGTCACCGGAAGTCGAAAGGGAGTGGCGGCGGGATGGAGCAAAGTGAGAACCAGCAAACCATAGTAACTTTACCGGCAAGTAATCCGAGTGCACAGGTGGAGTTCTGAGCTGTCGTTTGCTATTCAGCCAGCGTTGTGGGGACTTGTTTTTCTTTTCGTGACTCTGTTTTTCGCAACTCCAAGAAGGCCCGCAATGGCTTCCGTGTGGCTTCCTAAGCGTCTTAGGGCTGACGGTGTGACGACAGACGGTCGGCAAGGAAAAGCTTTCTCCGGTGCCAGCATACGACGGTGTCCTTGCCCCCAGTCGCCCGTGGGGGGGGATCGAGTCGAAGGGAATGGACGGAGGGAACATGGTTTAGTTATTTAAATATTGCTCGGTAGGTAAGAAGGTATGGTTATTACGTGCTTCTGCTCAGGTCGATTCGCTAGTGCCGCTTTCCGTGTGCCGTTGTTTTTCTTAAACATTGCATAACGCCATCTTCCCGCCCCACGTCGCCCCCCTTTCCCGTCCTGGCAATGGGCGGACCGGCATCCGGTCGGGTCGGGTGGCAAACAATAATGCACCCTTCGACTGGTGAAGGCGCTCCGAGTACAATCATATTTGCAATTGAAACGAACTAAAAGCAATTTGTTGTTTTCGGTTATGGATGCTCGTGGTGCCAGCAGTATGAATTTCAGAACGAGCATAAACACGACGCTTACGGTGCAGTGAACAGGATACTTTGTAGGCATGTTCGGTGGATAAAATAAACAGGAGTAATGTGAAACCCCGTAACGTATTACTCCCTAGTAATGGCAATTCGGGGAACTTTAGTTTGCCCACAATATTATATTCTATAGTATTATATCTGATGGATTAAGATAAAGTGGTATGTTTAGAACCTTTTCGAAGATGAGACAACACATGTACAAGTTCAGGAGTTTGAAAATTAATCAAACTAAGGTGAAGCGAATTTGCTTAAACGTAATTTAAAACATACTTTCAAGGCTACAACATAGGTTATAAGGATCTGATACCAAACTAACTGTAAGTTAAACAAGAAATAGTAGCAAGAGTTTAATGGTATAAATTAAATTAAAAAAATCATTTACCAGCACTCCTAATTTTTTTTGTTATGTACAGCAACAGCAAAAAGTATTCGATAAGCTGTATATTTAACTTGAAGCCTAATTATGAACTTGGCAAGCACTGGAAAAATAACCCAACGGTCAAATCGGATAGAAGAGTGACCAATTCATGCTTTTTTTTGTTTACTGCAGTGTAAGTTTTTTAAATGATGGGATTTGTTCGACTTAGATACTCATGCTTATTAGTAAGCATAAATTTTACTTTTCGTAAATGACAAATTCTGCAACCCAATCGTAAGAGATTTCGATTAAATAAGTAGTCACAAACGTCCGCAGCAGTCTTGTCGAAGCTCAAGATTATCGATCAATGTACCGCAAATAAGTTGACGATTCAGTCGGGGCCGTGGGAGCCGCACAGAAAAGAAATAAAAGAAACCCAACGGCAGAGCAACATTCTTGCTGGTTTCAAACCTGCCTCGCCAGCGGCGTGGCGTATTCAAGAACCCTTTCCGCGATACCGTTCGATAGCGCATTCTTGCACAGGTGCATCGTTCCAATAACGCCAGGGCACGGTTTGGTTCCGCCGTCCTCCCGAACGCTCCCGTTCCCCGAACCGCACCGAAGAAGAGGCCACAAGTCCAAGAAGGAGGGCAAACAGTAATGTTGCGGATGATATGTGCCACGCCAATATGCCAACCGTTTCTCGCTAGCGCCGCCATTCGTGGCTGGTGTGTGATGAAATGAAAACATTGGAAAAACTCGGTCGTCAGGGGGAAACTCATAAACCCATCCAGTATGCGGGGGGAAAGAAAAAAACCCGACAGAAGGAGACGCGCCGAGGAGGAAAAGTAGGCGAGAGCAGAACGGGCAAATTTGTGAGCGAGAAGGACACAGAGCAGCACAGCATAGATGGTACGGCCGTCTCGGTCGCTCGCGCGTATCAGTGTGTCAGTGGCATCCGCATTCTCGTGGAAAAGGACGACGGTGTAATGAAAATTTGACAGGAGCATGCTACTGGAGCATGCTAACACACACACACACATGGCAAGGAGGTGCTGTTTGTGTCGATTCTATGCAACGGTGGGGGTCGATAAAAATAGATTTACCTGTTCCAAAGTAGACGATCAGCACCTTGCACCCTTTCCTCTTCCCGCCGGTCGTTGAAGAGCAATCGGGGTTCTTTCTATGCTTCGAGCGATGTTTTCGAATCACCTTGACGCCCAGTGACGAAATTGATCTCTTCAATCAACACACTCCGCTTGTGCACACACCCACACAAACACGTGCCCTCTCCAGCATCACAGCATCACTACCACACCGCCGCCGCACCAAACAACACCGCGTGCGACTCGGCCAGCGCGAGCATCAAAACAAATTCTCTCTCTTTCGCTTTGGCCACCTTGTTTCACCTATTTTGCTCTCGCGTATCCGCGTCGACGGATGGAATCTTACGGTGGAATAAAAACCTACTTCCTCTGCCCTTCACGGGATCGAAACTTTACCGCAGCCGCGGTCGTTGCGTCCGCTCGCCGCCGTTGTGTGGACGAGGTTTGGTGTACTGATAGTAATTAAACTGATCACCGTCACAGTTGCGCGGTTGAATTTCGCCTCGCTGCTTGCAGGATACGCTCGCACTTGGACGCAAATTTTCGACACCGCTATGTTAGCCGAGAAACGCACGATTCCTTTATTTATTGTACCGTGGGGAGCAGGGATCGATAAACTTGGCACAACACAAAGCACACGGATGTGCCGCAACCGATGGAGCGAATAAACGCTTTCGTTCAAAAAATTAAAACATACAACAACACTCTCTTGCGCTTTGCCGGACAATTTGCGCGTTGATTACTTCGTGCTTGACAAAGGATACGCTCTGGGGCAGAACTCGTGCCCGTCCAACGGAGCAAACCGCACAACCGCCGAAAGGACCAATGTACCGAACCACACACTACGACGCGATGATACCGAGTGGAAACCCTGCCCCGATGACGGCTCAGAAGCAACTAAAACATTTTATATCGTTTAAATCTGTCACCCGCTCTTCCAGCTGACACATATCGTTTGGGAACCATGGAACTACCGTTCCAGCTAGAGAAAAGTTCGCTAGTGTTGGGTATTTATGAACCCATCACCGGAACCGGGTTTGGTCCAAGTTTACCGATTGGTTGAACCGGTTTGCACGTGAAACCCTTATGAACCGGTTTTGGTCCATGTTTACCGATTTTGCAACGGAATCGGTAAACTTGGACCAAAATCGGTTCTGGCAGCACAACACTTTTAAATATAATTCACCCAAATTCCACAAAAGGAATCATATTCATTTAATAAACCCCTTCTTTTAAAAAAGATATTTTACAACATGAACTGACAAACATGGATTATTAAAAAAACAGGACATTCATTTTTCATTAACAAATTTGATAACGTGTTGATTGTTTTTTTTTTCATATTGACCGCCTGGTTGGATCAGCGGGTGATTTTTCAACTTTTATCTGTGATAACTTTGAATTAAACTTCAAAAGAAAAGCTGGAATTATACCTTCCAGAGGAATAACGGAAGTAAAGAAATCTATGCAGAAAATGGCCTTCATAATTTCGTACTTTCGAGAATCTCCGTTATAGTTCTTTAAAAAAAAATCATTTAAAATCAATAAATAACGGAGGATTTAAAACAAATCATTACTCTTAAAAATATCAACCAATTGTTTTCATCAGACAATGTAACATTTGATAAAATATAGAAGACTTAATAAAAGACTAAAATAAATTTCATAAATTTCATTTTTTTTCTAAAATCTGTTTTTTTCTATACATAATTTTAGAAAAATAAGAACTTAAATAATAAACAAATCCTTACTAAAAAAAGCCATACTTTTTTCATCAGACAATGTAACATTTGATGCTAAATTATACATGCTACAGCTTCTTTAAATTTGTGCGGCTTTCATTCAAATTGTGCAGGTAGTGTAGCGGCCAATATCATTAAAATGGGATTCAACTATATGGCTAAGAACCAGTTAAATCAAAGCTTCAATATTTGTTGCGCATGGTTTCCGAGCATGGTTTTGTTCTGTATGGTGGGATTGCAGAAATGCAATGCCACTAAGGTGATGGATCCGACTCCTCTCGAAGGATAATATAGGCTCTCCTCCCCACTCCTACTCAATACGTCCAAGGCGTACAGAACGGTAACGTACCACTCCGAATATCCAAGCTTGGGTAAACGGGGAAACCCAACCCCTTGGGAGGATGGATGGTACGGCTGAATTGAGAGGGGGGCATCCTGGTCAAACAGGATGCTATCCCCGAGCGTCTGTTCTCCATGTTAGGAGCGGCTCGAAACAGCGTCTGTTCTCCATGTTAGGAGCGGCTGCACCAAACGTCCTGGCGCCCCTTCGGGACTATAAACAGCAAGGGACGCGTTGGCTCTCCGACGAGACTGGGGGCCAGAGGAGAGGCCTTGCAAGCCACCTCTGGAACAATTGCAACGAAAAGGAACCATGATCAACATCGCTCTGGAGGGTGTCATTCGGAGCGCGGGCTTCGACCATCGGGGCACGATTTTCACACGGTCAGTTCAGCTTCTTGGCTACGCGGATGACATCGACATCATTGGACGGTCGACTGCGACGGTGTCCGATGCATATACCCGATTAAAACGCGCAGCTGCGGGAATTGGACTGGAGATCAATGCGTCAAAGACTAAGTACCTACTCGCCGGTGGCTCTGACCGTGACAGAGCAAGACTGGGAGCTAGCGTACGAATCAACAACGATGAGCTCGAGGTAGTTGAGGAGTTTGCCTATCTTGGGTCTCTTATAACATCGGACAACAACATCAGTTCGGAGATCCGAAGACGCATTGTTCAAGGAAGTCGTGCCTACCATGGGCTCCATAAGCTCCTAAGGTCCAGACGACTTCGCCAACGCACGAAGTGCACCATATACCGCACATTGATACGGCCGGTAGTCCTCTATGGGCATGAGTCCTGGACGCTGCTCACGGAGGATGCCAACGCACTCGGCATTTTCGAACGTCGTGTGCTCCGGACTATCTTTGGTGGCGTATACGTGCAGGACGGGTGGAGGAGAAGGATGAACCACGAGCTGGCTGAGCTGTTTGGCGAGCCGGATATCCTAACGGTGGCGAAAGCCGGAAGGATCCGCTGGTTGGGGCATGTCATGAGGATGCCGGACTCATGCCCCACCAAGAAGACACTCGTCAGCGACCCGCTCGGCACGAGACGCAGAGGAGCTCAGCGAGCCCGCTGGCTGGACCAGGTGGAGCAGGACCTGCGGAACATCGGATGTCACCGGGGATGGAGAGCGGCAACCACGAACCGAGCGACCTGGAAAACGATTGGCGACCAGGCCATGTCAGCACGACGTGCTCAACTATGAGCGGGCCAGATAAGAAGAGAGGTTTCCGAGCGGAAGCAATAAATTATCCTTTTGAGTTTGAGTAAATACCTGTTGTTGCTACACAACCAAAACATTCTAATAATTGTCTCACTACAAGCAATCATTGCGGGCACAATCAATGAATCATGCCAAGAAGTGTTCCCCTGGTCCGAAACCCCCCTGGTGGTTCAAATGTAACTGAAAAACCCTCCACTCCCTTTTTCGGGCGGTATCGTGCACCAAAGGGATGCAGTTTCAACCCTCGTTTTGAAATATATTAATCTCTTGCCAAAATATGCAAGGGTCGCCGGCAATTCGCTCCCCTCGGAAAAACCTGGATCTCGCTGCGGTCGCCGGGCGAAACTGCCACGCTCGGAAAATGTCCTTCCCCCGGTGCATGATGGCAGTTCGGACACACAACACACAACTGTCAGTGCGAGCGAAGCCAGGCAGTGCACACGCACACTAGTACGCGCGAGGATTTTCCCTTGATTTCCCATCGATTTCTCCTCCATGTTTGCGCATTGTACAGGGCACGTATGAGCGAGAGGGCACCAGTGCGAGCAAGCGAGAGAGACAGCGCAGAGCGGCAGGCGAAAACTTCGACGCTCGGCTCTCCGAGGGTTGTGCTGGACTTTTCCCAATGTTCTCCCTCCGGTGAGCGAGTGCCGCGTGAAACGTCATTTTCCGAGGATACGCCGCAGACAGGACACTCGGTCGGTCTGCACAAAAATTCTCATCAGTCATTACTCTCGGTGTGCAGCTACAGTCCGCAGCGCAGTGGTTGTGTCGAGATCCGTCGTACACTTTAGTTCACCCCTCCTTGTACTACTTAAGAAGGTTCAGCAGAAGGAAGGTGTTTCCTGCACACTGCATAAAAGTGAGGTTCATTGCAGCACATTTTCGCTGGCTGCTTGCTACAGACCGCGAGGAAAACGTTGCCTAAAGCATTCTGCCTCAAAGCAGGAATCGATATACATGTAGAGCATTTTCCAATCGACGCGTGTGTGAAATACATCTTAACCCAATTTAAGCCCCCGTATCCGCATTCGAAGCCGGATTCTTCAGTGAGCGTGCGTTTTAAGTGCAGTGAAACCGAACCAAATCTGCTGGTCGATACGTGTAGAAAATGAATTATGAAAAGAAAAGACATGCATTATCGATTGGAGAGCAAAGGGCGATAAAAGTCTAGCCATGTCAAAACGCTCCTTTTCCAATCACTGCTCTGCAGTGGGAAGGCTTTTCTCAATTTCCTTTCGATACTTCTTTTTCTGCTTCAAATCTTTCTTCTTTTTTTTCACTCGCTTTCCTTCTTCCTTCTTCTGTCCTCTTTTGGCAACGTATCGCGTATTGAGAGCCGCACAAAGAGGTCCTTTCTCTCACTCTCACTCGCTCTCCCTCTCTCTCTCTCTCTCTTTCTCTGTCTCTCTCGTTCTCTTTTTCATGCTTGGAGATCTGCTCTGCTCCCTTCATCTGCTTGTCATCATCATTATCGTCATCATCGTCATCATCATCTGTTGGCATGATTTCACTTTCATACGTAGGCTTTGGATTTTTTTCTCTGTTTCTTTTTTGGTCAGGAGTTATATGTTTTCTTTGGGTTTTCCCCTGCCGAGGGTGAAAGGCACGAAGTAGTCAGATTAAAGGAGGCTTTGCAGCCAGAAGCTCTCCAGACGTTGAGCGTGACGATCGGTCAAGTGGTCGATTGAGTCGTGGGCAGCCAAGTGACATTGCACAAAGAGACAAGTTAAGATTTGCCCGTTGAGAAGTTGTGGCGGTGGAGCATCCAGGCAGTGGAAGGACCCGGGGGCAGGATGAGTTTGTTAGTATAATTAATTTAATGGTACTGTTTGCTTTGCCACCTCTCCCCCAGCCGTGAGTGCGCGATTCCTCTGCCGGTTCCGGTGTGCGGTAACGACCCGTGGCATGTGTGTGCGCGTTCGGTGTGTTTGCGAGTGAACCGTGTCGGTGTTACAAAAAGGACCGCCTATCCCTTTTCCATCCCCCCGTCCAGCGAGTCTGAGTGACGGTGAAATTCGGGAGGAGCAGCTGCAGAGGAATTCCCCAACCGGATCCGCCAGTCGTGAAAATGAGTGCACCACTGAATGGTTCCCCGGTTGACATCCATTTCGGTGTCTGATTGACGACTGTCGACCGCAACCGACCGACCAACCGACCGACCGACCGACCGAGCGACCTAAAATCGATACCTGCCCAGCTCCGTGTGAACCGTGTCCGTAACGTATCGTCCACCTTTGGGGTTTCCTGGCACTCCGGCGTCTCGCATCGAAAGACGAAAGTTATTCAAGCGACAGCACACCGCAGCACGAGCGACGCACGTACTTGGTCCACCGACGGCTGCCGGAAGCGTTTGTGCGATCCATTTTCCGGAGTTCCTTCACGTTTCGTTTATTTACCGCGGTCCTCTGTGACCTGCTAGCCGCTTGGCTCAGCCCGTCCGTTGGGAGAAACCAACGCGCGTTCGGTAAGTAATACAGAGCCCTTCTGGCTCACGGCAATGGACCTTTGGCTCTTCAAGAAGCTCCCGGCGGTACCGACGGGTTATTGGGCCTCCGAAAACGCAGATGCAAATATATGATCATAGGCTGTAGTTGTTCCTTTTCCATTCTTCTTGACAGTTTTAATACTTCTTCGGTGTATCAGCGGTCATCCAGCAACAACCCGGCTTCATGATCGGCTCATTTTGGAACCTTTGTAGAGCGTGCCCATCAATGCCTGTAGATAAGGTAACTGTGAGACCGCAATGGTCATCAATATTGAAAACATTATTTTAGGTATACATATAGGTTTTTTTAGCTACCAAATACGAGTCCAAATACTGAAGTTTTATACTGAAGTTTTATACTGAGTCTAAATACTGAAGTTTGCAACGATCTAACTGAAATATGTTAAAATCGGGTGTTAAAAGACAACAATAATGCAGTCGAAGAAAATGCTCACAGGTCATAAACAATTTTTCTGTTTAAGATACGATCTGTCTCGTTTGATACGTATGTTTAAGATAACTGTTATCAGATTCTTACAGGGGTTAAAAGATGATTCGGACATATTCAACTTTGTTTTAATCAATAAGGCACGAAGATTAACATGTGCATCCATTGTAATCGTTATGTTGAACCGTCATTAACGTATTACAGCGGATGAAAAACCAATATTTATAGCTAATAACTTATCTTTTACATTCCCTGGTATTTTTTTAAAATTTATGTGAAATCATGGTGTGTCTATCTCACCTTATAGCAGCTTGAATATAAACAAAAAAGGCATTTTCTCTTTTTTTAAATCTTTCTACTCCTAGAAGAAGACAACGATTGTTATAGCTAATCAGATCTTGATTTGGCCAAGTATGTTTCCTAATTGCATAACGAGTTAGTCTTTTTTTTATTTGTTCTCGTTCTAATCCATTGTTGCGTATATGGGCACCAATTGGACCTTAAAATTTCACTCGTTAATTTTCTCACTAGTTTTAACGCCTTGTTTACTTGCGTGATACATTTCTCATGATAAATATTCAACGTCAACTTCTCATCGAACACGATACCCCCGCTGTGATACTTTTAATTGCCGTTCCATTTAGAGAATATCACGATTTCATCAGATGTCTGTTACCTAAAACGGAACATTTGTATGTGTATAATACTTGAACTGATTCGTTGATTTGGTTCCTTATCTTGAAGAGGCTTATAGTTACCTTAAATAGCCTTTCGTTTTCATTGGAATATTGTTTCCATCAATTTACTGTTACATGATTGATACATTGGTTTAAACGCAGTTTGTTGCTCTTGTTCTAGTTTATTCACAGTGAGATAATATGCTCTTTTGTTGACAAATGAAAATAAAAAAACGAACATTACAACTGTTTGTTTAAACTAGTTGATTAACTCACCATGTGTGAAGCACCGACTTCATATCCATTCAAGTACAATGAATTTATTTCTGCAGTAGCCTTTCCTTCCTCCGATTTTCCACCAAGACAGTTGTGGTCATCGCATTCGTCAGACCGCGGTGCTTCACTAAATTAGGGATGGAAAAAATTAAAACTTGCTGATAAGCTATAAATAAACATAGACTATGCTCCCGCCGGTGGATAGACGGTACATGTTCATCAATCAATGTCTACGACGGTTTCCTTATGTCATCGATCCGAGTTTCCCGAGCTGACACGCGGACGATCGCACCCATGGCCTTTCGCAGGAAATCCCACGGAGCCAAGGGAAGAGCAGGTCCCGTTCAAACTACAGGATAAGATAGTGTTTTTCCGTCCCGTCCTCGCTCCGGTACGCCGCTTCCGTTCCGGTCAAAATCCCTCTTCCAACCGGGTGACCGGCACGGTCTAGAAAGTTTTCCCTCCGGTGCCATCCGGTAGGTTTGTGCACAAATATTGATCGTGTTGCTTCAATAAAACTTCTCCAAACGCTGTGCAGTGTGGACCATCACCCGAGGCGGTGCTTTAAAAGAGTAAACTCCCGTTCCCTCGAAATGGCTGGCTGGAAGTAAATCATGTATAGGCATTAGAGGGAGCCCACCGATGTTGGATGGTCTGATGCGCCGTTGATTGAAGACGATACGGCTGACGATGATTATTCATGGACACGAAAAGGATGCCAGTACTGCTGCCACCATCGTCGTGGTTCCTGAATGTCCTTGCGGTGACATTTACGATCACATTTTCATCAAATGCAGAAAAACAGAGCACTGGCCCACAGGAGAGACGACTGGTGAATCATGTGCCCATATGTTCCACAGATTGTGTACATAATTTTCGACACATGTTGAATTTCGTCCGCTCGATCCGTGGGTGAGCCGTGCCTGCTCCACTGCCGGACGCCGTTGTATTTGTGCTGGCACCATGGAACATCCTCCGATGTCCAAGGGTATGTGTGAAGGATAGAAGAAAAGGAAAAACACGCCGTTTCCCTGAATGACGTAATGTTAAGCCGGTTGCAGGAAAGCAAGTCTGCTTCAGCGCGAAACTTGACGCCGACTCGCCGCCCCATCCTGTTTACCGTCTCGCTCCATTTTCGCCCAGAGCTATCGATTCGCTGGATTTTCTCTGGTCTGGTGTAACCAGCACCAGGTTAAAAAAGGTCCCCGCGATTCACCGCTCGTCGCTCCCGACCGCTCAATAAAGCAATTACGTTCACACAAACATCTGTTAAGGAGGAAACATAAATTCCAACGATATCCTTCCTGGCGAACGTTCGTGGCTTGCATCGTGCAGACCGAGCCCACCGTACAGCTGGGTTTGCGTGTGTGCGAGAGACTAAAGGCACGAAACCGTTCCGTTTTTTTTCTTCTAGGCAGTTGGAATATAAAACCAACTCGCTCGTTTCATAAAATAGTTGCATGTTTTCAAAAGTCACCCGCCCCGGCTGCTTTCCACACCGCCTTCCTGGGTCTCTCTTGGTCACGGATCTTTTCGGGGGGTGGTGTGGTTGGAAGGAGAATATCCGCATTGAAAGGCACACACTTAAAACCACGGCGCGCCACGTACACCACCAGCTCCGGGACCGTGGTTTATGACTGCGTTTGCACCGCGACCGGGAACACGGTGGCGTGTGTGTGTGTGTGTGTTGGAAGGCTTTTGATGGCTCGCATGATTATGCCGGCTCTACCTTACAGGTGCATAGACACGGCCGTAGACCGTAGAATGAGGCTAACGGACTGCTGGCGAGCTGGCATTTGGAAGAAAGACTGGATTATGAAACGATATTCGATCGCATGCCGCATTTTCTTTGCCAAGAAGTTAAGAGCCTTGGGGGTAACGTTTGCATCCTGGGCGGTTTTTTTTTTTTTGGTCTATGCCAGCGCTGTGGGTTTTGGCATAGAAATGCATTTCTGCAATTTTCAGTTACTCTCATTCAGGCTTTTGTATTTATTTAAAGGTCCATTCGACATCGCAATAAATGTTTCAGCTATAAACGTAACATAAATGTAAAAAGGAAACGTAACAAAAACCAAAGCAAATAAGGCTGACTTTGAGTTCAAACATGCAGTTTGAACACATGCACAGGTGCACTTATAAGAAAAGAAAACATAGACTGTTAAGAATTATGAGAATATGCGATAGTAAATATTGCATGGACCTACCAAGAGGGTCCTTCTGAATTCTTATTTGTGAACTTCGATAGACATAGACACAAAAAAAAAGGAAATTATTTCCAGCCCCCATGAACCAATAAATCAACCGTGGCTTACCGTGAACATTTTTTAACGTTTGCAGCTGATTCTACCTTCCGCTCAAGATGCAGATAATCGTTCGGAACGGTGAAGCTGTTTCACAGGACGATACGAAATACGAAAATCGCGCAATCACACACGGGAGATAGCGGAATGGCAATGCACAAACTTTTTCAATTCTCGCCAGAGTTGCCACTGAGTTGGTTTGCAGCGATTCCACCCGGTAGCTAATTTATTCTGTCCGTAATGGCCCGATTAGTGGAAACTTTTTTATCGACCGCTTTATTTCAAACGGTTACAACTGTGAAGCATTTCCTTTCAACTTTCACACGGAACCGTTGTCTAACACTTTCAATGTCATTTTCCATCCTTCTCGTTGCAGCTCCATTCGGAATATAGAAGCACCTATCGATGGCACGAATACACCGGAGGACCCGATGTCGTAAGAAAACCACCTGTGCCAAACCAATTCGGTAAATATAGTTCACTGAAGTAGATGCACCAGCGATTAGCATACGCCGTTCTTTCACTTCTATGTTTCACTCTCTTTCTCATCTATCTTGAATGTGCCCGTCGTCTTAAGCGGCTGGGCCGAAACGGTCACGAAATAGATTAATTTTTCTTGCAGCTTTTCTCACTTGAACTCACCCGTTTTTTTCCCCAGACGTAGCTCAAGAGATACACGAACTAGATACCTTCAAATCACATTTTCATGCGGACACACTCACTCACACCCACACGTTTATGCATACAAACGACTCCAGCAGCATTCTTAAACTACAGAAGAAGTTAGAGCAAACTTTTTCCCTCTTATCTATAGCTTTCATCATGCGTTAATTCGGTTTTCCTAGATTTCGGTTGTCTTGAGAACTAGCTCAGCGCCATAGACACGATTTTTCCGGCACGAACTAGCCGTACTGGCCTCTCATGTACTCGTGGTTTGTGCGAAATAACCGAGGGAACTTTTCCAATTTTTGTTAAATTAAATTTGCCATCGCCGTTTTTCAGGGAAAACTATCATGCCAAACATTGTCAGCATGCTTGAAGGTTGTGTGCCCATCGTGCTTTTTGACGCTTTTGTTTTGATTTCCATTTGATTCCCGAGCTATCGTTGACTGTTAAATATTAATCAGTTATTTTAACAGACAGTTGTGATCGCTCAAGTGTTTCCGCCGTTGTGCCATTTGTGCAGCACCGGCGACATATCCCCCGTGGCAAAAGCAAAGCAGAACAAGTAATCTTTCCGCAGATAAAGAGTGAAAGATAAACGAGAGGTAGAAAAGCGTTGCATTGTTAAAACCAAAATCCTTGGGAAGGTTGCCAAATGATGCCAATGTTGGTGAAAAAATAAAATAAAATAAAAAGAAACACAATCGATTCCGCTCGGTTTCGGAACTCTTTTTCCACTCGAGCCCTCCGGCAATGGTGTGTTGTGGTTTGCCCTTCTTTTTTTTCGTTTTCCTTTGGAAAAGAATAGTGCGGCCATTTCAACATGCGCGTTGCATGTTTCGGAATGTTTCGTCTTTTCCCGGCGGCGTTTTCCCTACGCTGGGGTTGGTTTTGTTTCGATGGGTGATTCAATTTGTACTCTACTCTGCCCAACAACAGCAGTGCGTGATTTTTTCCCCTTACGCGCGTGTTTGTATTGGTTTTTCCTTCATTGACCGTCAGTTTGCGTGTGGTTCTCTCGTGCTGGGCCCTGCGTTTCACGTTCCAGATTGGACTGGAGGTCATTGAAATTGTATCGTACACAGAAAAACCCATACCGTTTTCATTTTGATTTGCGCTTGTCGTACTAAAATCTGATGACTTCACAATAACACCCTTAATTGGAGGCATCTCTGACTGAAAAAAAAAAATGTAGATTGACCCCGAGCTCGTTGTTGCGTGCTGAGATTTCGATTGACAAGCTTATTAAAAGTAGAAAAAATCAACTGTTTATTTGAGCACCAGGACTTTGAAGCAATGACGCCAATTCGGTTGGTTATCTTAGTAAGAATAAGGAACATTCTATTCAGAAAGAAAAGCTCACTCACCTCACCTAGGTGACGCAAACTTGCGCCATCGGGTAATATCCCCACCATCCACCTTGCTGAAGGTTCCTGTAGCATTATTCAATAGCCGACGGCTGTCCCCGCAAATTCGAAAACCATTATTCAGCGGTCCATAAAATTGCTAAGCCACCCAACCGGACCGGATCTCCGAGGGCATAATTAATTGAAACGCGCCGCCGTGGCCGAGCACATCAAAGGTGCTCAAGATGGAGTGTGAAGTGGTTTTAGGTTGTTGTTTCTTCATTTGTTGTTGCTGCCAACAAAGAGCGTCTTGCCCGGTATCGCTCATTATCCTGATTAGGCGCCCGGCTAATCCCACGGCTGCCGTAAA
Source organism: Anopheles atroparvus (assembly GCA_914969975.1). Taxonomy (NCBI): domain Eukaryota; kingdom Metazoa; phylum Arthropoda; class Insecta; order Diptera; family Culicidae; genus Anopheles; species Anopheles atroparvus. The sequence continues at coordinate 18,142,592 of CAJZCY010000001.1, forward strand.
TGTCTAACCGAGTGCGTCCCGTGGGCGACAGTTGGCGCCTCTCGGCCGAAACATCGTCCTGTCCATTTTGCAGCAGACTTCATTGGGTGGTCTCGAAAGAACGAAACTCAGTCGGGCCGTGGGGTGGGGAAAAGAATTAAGGGGCTTGTTTAAAACGGATAACCGATCTCTCAACAGTGTGTATCTCTTTCTCCAAGCAGCCAGCTCGAAGACGGATCATTTTTTCTCGAAATCAACGGAGGATGAAAAGTTTATCGAAGGTGATTTGCGATTCCGCTCGAATGTGCCACAAAACAGTAATCTTCCAGCCTCGTAGCCGTGTGTTCTGGGCGCTCGTTGTGGCTTGCAGTTGGCTTTATCTCTGTGTTTCGGTTTTATGTTTGAATTCTTATGTTTACCTGCTATTCCTCTGTACGATACCGGCCTCTGGAGTATTTCCCCATTTTTCTAGCCCTGTATTATTGCGTTTCGCATTTAAACTACACTTCGTGCAGCTAAACTAACCTGAATTGTCCAAGTGCCGGGCGATCGCATATTCCCCATGAATTCGTTCATTTCGCAGTCCGTTCACGTGTGCCTGCACGAAAGAAAAAAAAAACGCACCAGTCCAGTTGTCCTTGCATAATAAAGTGTTAAATAACGCCAGAATGTGTTAGTCAAGAGTTAGTGAGGATTAGCGAGGCTAGAGTTGGGCCTGAGCCAGAGGCGACGAAGGTTTCACAACTGGCCGCACGCCAATCTATAGTAAAATATGGATCATTTAAAATTTGCTGTAGATTAGGAATGGAAGAAGTACAAAGTTTGCTTTGAAATATGGCCCCGATGTCCTTAATTTTATAATCGGTGACCCATCTTTTGCAGCGTAACCGAAATTCTACCGTGATACGATCTGATTTGTATCCCAAAAGGAATAAGCAATGGATTTCTTCCACTCCCCACATGCAGGTTGTTTAGGTTAGTTTTTTTCGTTCACAAAAACACACACGCACACAAGGAAAATGGCTTACTTTGCGAAACCACTTTTATCTCTCCCGCTGAAGTCATCAATTATGCGGCGGTTGTTCCGATTCAAATTGATGGTTCCAGGCTCCGACCCCGAGGCACGGCGAGGCTACCATCCGAACCGGATCGATAGGAACCGATTTTCATGCCATTCCGCATGTACCGCAGTAGTGTACTTTCGCTTTTCGTGTGCGTTGAAATAAGCAGCATGCATGTACATAAGGCCGGCTCACCGAGCAGCGACGCACATGTCAGCCGCGTTCCGTGCCTAATGCTTGCACGTGTACCGTGTTGGATGGGGTATCATAAAACATTCATGTGTAATTGTTTCGATTTTTCCACTTTTGATTGAGGCACATTTTATCCTTTTTCAATGCCATTTGTTCGTTGTTACAAACGAGTCGAAAGACATGAATAGGCAAATTCGTGAATTCGTTTAACGCTGCAGAAGAGTTTCATTGAAAAGAATTTTTAATTCTTTGAACAAACCGTTTGCACATTTTCAAGAAAGCCCTCAAGCTCTTTGCAAATTTTAGTTTAATTTTACAAAACATATTGGAGAATAATTACTGGAGCTGCGCGAAAAAAGATTGTCCCCGTCATGTCTATCCCAATCCATCAAAAATTGGTGTAATCCAATAGGTTATAAATTTTCGTCCATTCTCGTTTCCTTCCCCGAACAGTCTGATGGTTCCTGTCAGAAAAACTCCTGCTTTTCCATCCGGTGGTCTAACAGCCACCTTCGCACATTAACGGCAGTAACGTTGGACGGCAACTGTCTGGGAGAAAAATCAATTTCTTCCGCCACATCACTGACGATGGGATTCAGTGAAGTTGAAGTTTGACGGTGATGTTTATGGCACCGTTCTTTTCATTTATTCTAGATTGATCACCACCTTCGGTTCCTTCGGCCGCTTTATAAACCCAGCTATCGGACCAAAAATGATGAAATCCGCGGGGAAAGACTAAAACATCCGTAAGGGAACACCTTATGGAGACGAAGATAAATCGATCGATTGAGCACAAGAACGAGCTGCAGTTTATTTTCCGAAATCTTCGTTGTTCAGTTGCCTTCGTGGCAAGGGTGTCTTAACGTATGTTATTCACAATATGTCTGTGCCATTGTCGTTTCACTCGTTAAATGTGAAGACTGTGGTGAATACTCCCAACTCCCTTTCCCCACAAGGAAGCTTTCGAGCGTCTAGTTCTAGGGAAAGGGTTTTAATATGCTCTTGCTTGATGCCCTACCAGTCTACCATTGCCCGGCTGGCTCCAGATGGAACATGGAAGAATATATATTCCACTTGCCGCACCGAGGTGGCTGGTGGCTGAGTTTGATGTATTTGTTCTCCCCTCGAGGATAGTGGTCCAATTTTTTTCCTTTGATTTATGTTTGCCAAACCAAGGACCCCACTGACGCTCCTTGTGGCCTCCAGTTTTGGTATTTTTGGGACGATGATAAACGAACGAAATATTATATTTGCGTTCGGTGGCTGCACGAAACGTAAGCGTCCTGCGAAGCGTAAGCACATGTGAACGGTTGCGAATTAATGGATGAATCGTCTCGTAACAAAAAAAAAAAAACAGCAAGTTTGAAGCTCTCTGAAGGCTTGAGTGTGTAAATATTGATCGGAAAACGTTTGCGTTGTTATTATGCTCATATTTTGTTGTCGTATTCCCGAGCTCTTCAGTCATCTAAAGTCACTTTCTCAAAGAATCCACCGTTAATGCATGGCAAATAGACTCATTTCGATCACCATAAACGTTGTGTTCACATCCTAACATGAAACAAAATCGACCGGTTGGGACCAGCACGAAAGTCGAGAGCGTTGGGAAGCGATGCAAATCAGCGCCAATAGTCTGCTGGAGTGGGCAAGAAAATTGGCAATAAAAGAAATCCACCCAGACGCACGGTTGTTCATGTGGAAAGATAAATTCGAAACTTCACACCAAATTCACGGTGCGAGCTGGTCGTAACCTACTTCCCCACTTTGGCAGTCGGGGTTGATTGGGTGGAAAAATTAAACATCTCTTGCGCCAGACTGTCCGGCTCGCGTTGGCTTTGCATTAGCTCGACTTTCGCCGATTTTGCGCCCACCGGTGCGATAGCCAACGTTTCCTCGCCTTCCCGGCGTGGTAGTAGCAGTAGGATCCTTGAAAAAAAAAACGCCCTTCAGCCACCTGCGTGACCTACGCGAAACGGTTTGGCAAAACTCAACTCACTCCAGTCGGCCTGAACCCTGCTAACCGAGCGCTGTGTTGCCAGCTGTGTGATTGTTATGTCATGGTAAATTACGCTCCAGCGCGTGACAGTGATTCGAGGTGAAACCCTTCCGAGGGCGCCAGGCAAGAAAATGGCGAAAAATCGAAAAGATGTGTTCGTAATACCGCTTGACTTCGAGGTGGATCAAAATTGAAGGTGGCTTTGGGTAACGCTGACAACGCGGTAACGGTTTACAGGAGCCATTTCCAGGTGGCAGCAGGCGACGAGTGAGTGAGTTTGCTTTTGGTAATCGTAGTTCACAGTGCTAGACATCTTCACCCATGTCGCTTAGGACGGTCGAAACCAATGTTCGGAGATTGTTGGAGGTAAAATCGACATACTTGAGTTGCATGCTAGAAGCAAGTTATCGGAAAGCTAGAGATTAGTTCGTTGACTAGCTCGAACAATTAGTCAGCCCTTTAGTGTTGGATGTTAAAGAGCAAGGCTCCATTCCAGCTCGATTGGCTTCGCGGTGATGCCGTCACGCTCCGTTAGACGTCTTCCGTCTCGGAGGCGAACTCGCCGTTTTCTACCGCAAACTTTCTATCCCGTATCGCTTTTCTTTTCTTTCTGGCTCCAGCATCCCTAGCGTCGATAAACGAGCCGCCCTTGCCGAGGAGGAAAAAGTGTCCCGAGCTCGCGTACCGGACGAACGAGTTCCTGGCGTCTCGGGCGCACAATGCTGCCGCCGGTCACGATCGCATCGATTCGGGAGCACCGACTCACACTAGAGCAAGGGTAAGTAGAGGGTGGAACGAGCGGGGCCTCGAAGGTGGCAGGGCGCCTAATGTGAGTCTGGTAACTCTATCGCCATTCTTTTTTCTCTTACTTCCATTATTTTCGTCTTGAATTTTTAAACATTTTTTTGTTTATTTTTTGTTTGCATTTTTCCTTGTCGATCAAAATCGATACTCTGGTGAAATTGTTTCTGGACGTTTCTTTTCCTTTGCCGTTGCCGTTTTCAGTTGATGTTGGTTATTTGTAAGGTTTACTTTTCACATACAATTTAATCGATGTTGTTCTTCTGCCGATGTTTAGTAATAGGCTACACCGTAGGACTTGTCAAATTAGGGTTCTAGTCACACACTGTCCGGCACCATGCACATTTAATACCCTATTTACGTAAGACCTTAATTTTTTCGGCCCACGCCTTGGCAGCCATCGATTTCGATCAGCGTGACTCTTCGAAGAGAGCCAAGTTTTGGTGCAGCTGAAATTGGAACAAAACACGATGCCACAATCGATACGGTCACATCGCCTTGTTCAGTTTATCTATCAGGCTTAGAAAGTATTTTTTTCAGAAGTCGTTTTTTTCATCTGATAACCTTACTGAACGTTCCAGAGTGGAGCAAACGACGGTTTCATTCGGCCATTCGAGCTCCTGCTGGGTACATTAGCACCTATCGGAAGTTTATGTGTGCAAGGCAGCTCCGTACACTGGCTAACGCCACCCGGAAGTTGTGTAGTGGCAAGATAACGGATTGGGTTGGTCATTTGGACAACGAGCGTGTGTGTTGTTCTATTTTTTTTTATATTCCCCGCGGGTCAACGCACCGCGCTATGCTATGTCATTTAAACCAACACCACGGAGGCGTCGATCAACCTTAGCGTATGAGTTGTATTTACGTTTCGACTTTATGACATTGCGTAGAGGGTCGATTAGGTTAATTAGAAGATTGGGTTTCGAAGCCGCAAACGAACGTAACCAGGCGCCTCCATCAAGTGACTTCGAGGAACTTTCAAAGGTGCATAGTTGAACGGTTAGTTGATGGAAGTTAATAGGAAATGTTTAATGCTTAATATTTCAATGGTGTACCATTAAAGAATGTTACCGTTGGTTACTTAAGGAATTCTTAAAACAACAAAAACACCAGGCGCCTCCATTGAAAATTCATGCCTTCCATTTTCTAGTGTATTTCGTAAGTCTTGACGGTGCAAAGTTCAGGCAAAGTGTTTAACAATAAAAATAGTTGAAATAATCTTCGTGAAACTATCTCCTACATCATACGTCACGCTCAATCAAGCTATCCTATGTGTCTTTTACCTTTCCTGCAAATGCAGGAGAATGCGCTTGACAAGCACCAGCTAATTTCACTGCAACTCACAATCTGCTTCCTTCCCACCCCAGCAAAATGTAGCGCACCTCCCAGCAATGCAGCTGTGCATTGATTGCTTATCTTATTTTTTCCCCCCGTTCATTTCCGTTTGCCTTTGCTATATCGATTCACGAATCGACCGTAGAACGCGTGTGTATGTGTGCGAGTGGAGCGTTGGTAGCATTTTGTACTTACCCACTTAGCAGTAGTTTGTCTCCAGTGGCGCGCCTCCCTAGAGTAGTGTGTGCTTGCTAGTGAGGCGCCCGGATACAGCTGATCGAATAGATGGATAGTCGTAGACGCGCTTGGTGCTAAAAATCAACCTGTGAAAGATTTTAATTAAAATGAATACGTTACGTTGATTGATTGCGAATTGGATTTGCCTCCGGAAGAGCAGGGAACGGAAATAGAAAGGAAGTTAGTGCGGGTGGGGGCAGAGTAGGGGTGCAAAGAGAGATGTAAGCGCCTCTCGCCCTCCGTTGAAGGAGACAAACCTTTCGGTGAAACCACCCGGTAAGCGCGATTGTTTTAGATGCATTGAACGATCCCATTGAATGGAATGGGAAGGCGAAGCGCACAATCGTTTTGTCTTTTGCATTGGATTAAATTATCTTACCCCATTTCTGACTTTCCCCATCTCCAATCCGCACCATCGGTTCACAATGAAGTAATACATGCTATGCAGATCGAATTAGTGCACACTATTTTCGTCATTCAATATGTATTTGAGTTAGCAGAAAGGAATGGAATCTTAGGCATTTACAAATATAGATTACAAGCCTTCTTAAACCCATCTTTTGTTACCGCAGATAATAGACCATTTCCAGTTATAAACCACCCCAATGTTAGTCATTTTCCAGCCTGCAATACGATCGATCCAACATACACCATCGTCTCAATACGATGAGATTGATTTTGCTACTGATTTTTTTTTTTTATATAAGTCTGGCCCTTGCATCCCACACACTATGATAACCATTAAGCTACTTTAAGTTTTACACACATTTGACGATACAACGAACGAAGTTCAGATCAGCTTTTTTTTTCGTTCATAATAAATTACCGTATTTTTCTTTAAACAAATGGAGAAGGCACCAACCAGCGTCTGTAGGTGTTTTAGGTTCGATACGTATCGTGCTTGGTCGTCCTTCGTTAGTAGCTTTTGCGATCGTAATTAGTTGCGTAAACGTCTAGAATGACGCACAAGTTAGCCGCAGAGGCATTCGTTCAGTTCCATCGCCGTGGCAGTTGGTTGCAGACAGAAATTGTGCATCCATCTGTGCACGACTTGACCGTTTGTTGAAAATGAAATGGTAACTGATACGGACATGAAGAACAAGTAAATGCGGAAGAAATGTACAAACGTGCGCAATTTATTTTCTTTTAACCTCATACACGTGAATGAAGAAGAAAAAAAACAACCCAAAGAAAACGTCAACCAAAATCGAAATCAAAACAAAACCCCTAGTGCCGTTACGATTTCCCAGCGAGAAACAATGTATTCATTTTAATTACAGTCTGAAGAGCGTGGAGGAACGCCTTCCCGTCGCAGTAAATCGGAAGGACCGCCGGCTGGTGTCGCCAACGGAAGGCTTCCGACCGGGACCGGATACGCGAACGGAACCATCGAGCCGCCGCCGCCGGTCTCGATCGCGGCCAGGGCGCAGGAACAGGTAACGTGGCGCTTCCGCCGTGCGTGCGTGCGTGTTGTACTTTACTTTCCTCACGTGTGAACTTTCCATTTCTTGCGCTCCCGAGGTTTCGTTTTCCATTTTCAAACCTCATTGTTTCTTCTTCTCACATTTGGTTTGTTGGTGTTCGCGTGCGTGCGTGCTTGTGTAAGTGCTTACGTGTGCTTGGGTGTGTGTGCGAGTGTGCGGGTGTGCATTGGAGTGCGTTTGTGTGTTTTGTAAATTATGACACAGCAGTGTTGCGCTTATGTTACATGTGTCCGCACTCCTCGTGGTTGGGTACATTCTGTTTCCTTCTTTTACACACTTTGGTTCGTTTTCGTGTGCATTAGTTGTTATCCATCAACCACCATCAACACCAGCATCAACCGTCATTTCATTATTACACTATCATGCAGTCATATATGTTTCAATGCTGCAGAACCGTTATGTACATTACCTTTCGTCATCATAATCGTATTGTTTTATCATGCCGTTACTCGGGTCGTTAAACCGTTCATCACACATACAACACCGTGTACAAACACATACACAATCGTACCTAAAGTCACATCCGGGCCATGGCAAATGTAAATACGGAGCAAGTGGGCGGAAAACACGACAAAAATGTTACAACGCATAAGAGAACACTTTGTACAAAACAACGATAGTAAAAACATCATAAACACATTTCTAAAGAAATGCGCCTTCACACCTTCAAACATCAAAAGGAGCTTTTAGACATTGTTTTGCTGTGCTTTCTCTGTGCATCGACGTCCATCGCCAAACGTTACGGTACACCTACACGTCTTTCTTTGGGTTTTCTTGAGGTTTTCGTTACATTCTTCTCTTAGTATCAATATACTCTTCTTACGTTCTCATCCTTTACCGCTTCTGTTTGTTTATTATAGTTTGGTTTTACAGTGGTTCGTTTATAACATTCAAATTTTGGAATTCTCTTTAATTTTTTCCTTATAAGAAGCTCCAACCTAAAACCTAACTTGATTGTACGATGTACTACGAGAATATCTTTGTTTAGTCGTTGCTAATGATATTTTTTTCTTCTTCTCTTTCTTCCTCTATCTCTTTCATCCCTTTTCCAACTTCTCCCGTTCTCTACTCCCATTTCCCCGCTCTTTTTTCCGGTCATCCACGTCCATGCGTGTACCTTTTATCGTTCCAGGCGGGTGAGTCTTCTACTAGTGGACTATTCAAAAAAACCATTACCAAACTGAGCACAGAGTATCGGCTCCAGTTCGTGTGGCCACGGCGCGCGCTCAAGGGCGCCCCCGCGGCAGGCTGCTACGGTGGTGCCGGTGCGGACAATGTCGATGCACCCCCGCGCAAGTCCCTCTCCATGGGTGCGCTGAAGGCGGCCCAGATCGGAGCCGCCGGCGGCGGCCCCATCGCTTCCGTACACAAAAAACGAACGACTAACGAGCGAGAAGGTGCGATCGCGTGGGCGCGCGCATTTTAAAAACATTCCGTTTGTTCAAACACCACCGTTCTTTCGTTTTTTTTTCGACTGTTTTCTTTTCGTTTTTCTTTTCGATTCGGATTTCTTTGCTGCTTCCATTTTCTTGTTTACCTTTCCCCGGCCGGCGTGCGTCCTTCTGCCGCTGGCTCCTGCTGTTTGCCTCCCTGCTCCTCGTTTGGCGCTACTTCGTGTTGCTTTTCGTTTCAATGTTCTACTATCTATCTCGCATCCTTCCAAACCTGGTTGTAGATAGAGTTGAGCGATGGTTGTGCTACTTTTGCTACTTCGTTCCACTGTACTCTCCACATTGTACGATCTACCCCTCAAACCGTGCTTCCGCATTCTTGAGCATCTTCCACCAGCCATGCTCGTTGACGAGCCTTTCATTTAACCTTTTTGAAGCTATATCGTAATATTAACTTCTGCAGAATAGTTCGATACTTTTCCGTCCGCTTTCCCATGAATCTCGTTGTAAGTTTCTGTGTACATTTTCTGAAATATGTTTCTGCTATTAGCTACTTCATGGTAAAGGAACCCCATGCTCAGGTGGGTCCTGCGTGTACAATTATTGCTACTCACTTTTCTCCCGTTTGTTGGCCTCATTTTGTCCATCTTTACCATGTTCGATCGATGCTGTTCTCTATTCTGTCTTATGTAGTAGAACAAGTAGAAGTAGTTCAGAAACATTCAATAACCTCAACACTCTGCTCCTCTCCAAGAGCTGTATTGGAGGGAAGGATTCTATAACACAGGATTTCTTGCTTCACACAAAATTCATGAAAACTGACATCGCATAGATTTCTGACCAAAATATAATCCGACTGACAGAATAGACCATTTGCATAAAGAGATGGAAGGTAAATAAAAATCCCTGTTTTAAAAGATAATTGTCACAGCATGTATAAAAGAACCAATTAAAAAAAAAACAAACACGATAAATACAATCCATCGACTTACAACAGGCAGCATCGCCGATCATCCTGTTTTGTTCTCCGCAAACCCGTGTGTGTTTTATTATTATTTGTAGCTTATGATTTCGTTTTTCATTTACTCAAAACATTCGTATCAAAACCCCGGTTGACGCTCGTATCTTCTCAATCGTTTGTTTAATTTCAAACAGATTTTTAGTGAACCGAAGAGAAACAAAATTCAATCATACCCTCATTCTTCCTTCCCCCGTACTACTGTTCCCCTTTGACAGCACCGAATGTTCCAACTGTATGCATAAATATTGCCGAAAAGTGCAAATTCCTTTCATAATAAAACTGCTTTTAAACATACCTTTTCCCCTTGATTATCGCCGACAGTAAGGCATATCCCGCTGTAAGATAATGTACTTCCCTTGCGGCTACGACGTAGTTAATAAGAAACTTCCTTGCCTCAAACCATAGGCCAGCCGAAAGTAACCAAAGAAAATTCTCCACTCGTTCTGCAGTTCCTCCGAGCTGTAGAACGCTTGCAAAACTGCTAACGAACATTTTAATGGGCAGACCTGTAAATTTATCCCCTCGAAACTGTCCTGTCAAGTCCTGCCCCGTGCCCCGTACCATTCTTGTAAGCATACTTCCTTCCCGGTAGCCCGTTACGATGCGAGAGTGTCATAATTGAGAGGCTTTAGCGGCCATGTTACCACCAAACGTCCAAGTAAAGTGTGAAATACTCATATTTCTGAGCCGTAGCTAACGGGAAAAAGCACTCGTGGAATGTGCTGGGAAATTCAAAACCCGTCCCTTCTCGTAGTAGTGTTTCTTACTGTACGCTGGTGCAAATATATTTTAACTGTCCTCGCTGGGTGATTCATAATCCCATTTTTTCTTGTTTTTCCTTCTTCAAGATCTAAAATTACATGTAAAAAAAAAACACTAGACGAAAACCATTCACACAATTTCGCTATTGTTCCAACGACCCAGTTTCCCTTACTCGACATCTACTCGTCCTAAGAAATCCAATCCGAGCCCCAAAACATTCACGTCCACCGATGCAGGACCCAATTGAATGTCCACATCCAGAAAAGACACATAATCCCCGGAGGATACCCACAGAATAATGACATTCTGTTATTTTTCCTCTCTCTCTCTCTCTCTCTCTCTCTCTCTCTCTCTTTCTCTCTATTTCTTTTCTCTCTTTTTCTTTCTCTGTTTCGCTCTTCTCATTCCCGGTTTTGCCATTCGTTTCCCTTCTTATCGTGTTCAACTCAATGAATTTCCATTTCATGCAACCGCGCTCGGGCCAAATGCAGCCACGGCCACGGAGCTCGAGCCATTGGTCAACGATTGCGAGCCATCGATGGTTTTCCAGCATGGTGCAGCAGCGCAGCAGCTGCAGAACGAAAAGTAATGCCCTTCTGCTCCACCGTCACTCTTTCCGCTGGATGGGGCGGGAGCCACGTCAACGCGTTGGTCGTAACATTTCAAATGATTTCCTATTGTTTCGCAGGCGGCCGGAGGCGGTGCGTGCCACCGAGCAGAAGACAACGGCGTTCCGTGTCGAGAAGGAGCGGTTTGGCTTCGAGCCGGAGGGAGGCGCGGCGGCGCGTGCTCTCGCCAACTCCGGCATCGACAACGCCTGGTACAAGGAGGTGCTGGAGCTGCGGAAGAAGGCGGGCGAGTATAGGGTGAGTGTGGCCAGCGCTTTAATCCGGACCGAAGTTCACTCCTCCTTCGGCGTTTTTTTTTTCTGAACTATTCGATGGTGATCCACGCAGAACCGCGGATGGGGTGTTGAAATGAATCCGGAGCTCTTCAACAAGCAGGTCGAGCTGTGGGACCAAGTGTCCCGCCGTAGCTCGCTGAGTGCGCTTTCGTTGGCATCAAGCGTTCGGTGAGTCAGGAGGATCTTCTTGGCGGGAGCAGTGCAGTGACTGTGTGACTGTGTTTTCTCCCTTTGCTCCACTGCAGGCCAATCACGAAGGAAGAAAAGGAGAAGGAGAACAACAAGAAGAGCTCGCCAACCAAGCCATCCGCGCGTGGCGTTCGGGTGCCGGGCGGCGCCCGGCCGGTCGAGGGCAACAAGGTGCTGCCGGACGGGCTGAACCTGTCGGCGATCTCGCGCAGCCGCAAGGACGCCATCCGGCACCACCTGGAGCGCACGACCGGGCCGGACGTGGAGGAGGGCGCCCTGCTGCCCTCGCCGACGCGCGAGAAGCTAATGCCGGCGATCCCGCGCTCGAAGGCGGACAGTCCGCAGCGGGGCAGCCCCCAGAAGACGGCCCTTTCGCGCCACGGCAGCCCGCAGAAGAGTAGCCCGCAGAAGAGCAGCCCGAAGAAGATGACCAGCAAGGGTAAGCCGAACGCAGGATGGGAATAACATTTGCCAGTAACTAGCAACTGGCCATGGTTGTTCGTGAGCATTGTCAAACTTCGAATCCCTTGAGACCTACCGTTGCCTTGAAACCCATCTCAACATTTCGTTTCCCGCTTCGTAGGACGCTCGCAGTCCGTCGGACCGGCCGTAGCCGGCGATGCCAGCGCCACGGTACCGGCGGTGGCCGGCGGATCGCCCAAGCGCCAGATTCGCTCCGGTAGCACGGTGACCGCCTCGACGGCTGCATCGGCCGCGAAAACGCACAAGAAGACGCCGACGTCGGCCACGGCGCCCGCTATCACTCAAAACCAGCAGCAGCAACCGGAGCGGAGACCCCGACCGAGTGAGTACCGGTAGTCCGGGAAGTCCCGTACAAAACAGCAGGCCAAAGAGCCACACACAAAATACCAACCAGAAAAACGAACCAACCCCCTAAGATTGTGCTAGGTTTACGTTTGTTCTTCAGTTTACGTTTCTTCTGCTAGCTATACCGTTCCTTCCGTTTGCTATCGTTCAGTCAGACTTTGGTAATAGCCAGCCCCACCCCCTAGGTTGCTCCCCGTTTTCCTCCTCAGACCACCAACTATCAACCCTCCCCCCCCCCCCCCCATGCCCGTCGCTGTTCTCCGTTGGATTTCTTGTACCTGTTTGAACTATCTTTCTGTGCCATAATTTCTAGTCGCAATGTTACTTATTAGATATTACGTATCATCCACGACGGTCAACGCATACTGAAGCGTTTTATGTACTCAGTCTGCATATTAGATATAGGATGGTTTCATTGTATCTCAAACGAGACAATTTGCGCAAATATCTATCTGAAGAAACGACCCCACAAGTGTTTACCGTATTGGTAACAGTTTTAATATCGCATCAACATTTACTTATGGCTAAAGGGTTTTCCAATAACTATGGAACTATGCTGGGATTCGGTGGGGCCAAGTGGCTTTCGTGACATCTGTAAAAAACGGCTGTGAAATCGTAGTAACTGAAGCTACACTATGAACACTGAAAAGATATAATAGGAACAGTACGTTCAAATGATAAAATTTTACTTTAAATATTTAAAATACTCTCCATCCTTTGGTGGCTAACTTCAAGACGAGCGGTTCCGAATCTTTTAAAATGGTAGATATTTGACCTATGTTATGTTCCATTCGATTAGACGTACCTACAAGGATATTTTAACAGTTAAACATTAATTGTTAATATCTCGCTCACAGCTTGTTTTATTCCATTTCGAACGTGTTTCGCCGTCATTGAAAAACGCTTTACCACATTTCTTACATTTGGATCTTAACAATCGGGCAATGCAAAGATTTAACTACGTCTTGTCTGCTTGTGTCTTGAAAGTGAATCACATGCGACAACTGCTGCTCTTTTGTTTTAACATGTTAAACTCCTCAAGCTCAAACACCCTCCGGGAAAGGGCGTGTTGTTTCGTTAAGAAAGGATGCAAATTAAGCATTGGCCCATAGCCTCAACATGTGATTGGTTTAAAAGTATGACAAGAAAACCCGTTGCTACCCATTCTTGGAAGCCACGTGTACTCGGTAGGGTACGGTTTTGTGTCCACCACTCCCATTCCCCCACCATGGGTGGAGCATGTTGAGGCCAAAAAAAAAACATAAAAGCGCTAGCTCTTCTTGTAACGTGAATTTGGATCTGTGGGTCGTTTCATCCTCTGGAAGGGAGACAAAACATTCGATTAGCATTCAGTTTTCCTGTAAGGCGCCCCATACACGATCAACATGGATGCACAATACTAATGTCAACTGCTCGAATTCGTGCAGTGATTAAACGCTTTGTGCAATGTATTGCACAATATAAAACATTTGAGATATTTTCGGCAAAATTTTGGATTTTTAGGCATCGTTTGTGGGTGACACGGTGCAATACATTTGAAAATCGGAATCGTTATCCGAGATCTCTCATAGCAAAAAGTGTCAAAATAAACAAATAAATCGAGAATTTGAAAAAAAAAAACATTAACCATCCTTTGGCGATATTTTTCAAAGTGCACAAACAATATTGATCGTTTGTGGGGAGCTTTAGTTTTATTACAGATGCCCGTGTTAGATGGTGCTAGAATACTGTGTTCTTTTTCCTATAGTACAAAGAACTAGAAAATGGTGTGTAAAGTAGCGAAACAGTGGTGAATAGTAAGTGTTCTCTAGAATAGAAGCATCCCTGGTCCATTCAGAAAAAAAAAATTGTCGAAAATGGCAATGTTTCCAATCGAAATTACTACACGCAAAAAAGGGCAAAAACCGTTGTTAGCCGTTAATTGAATTGAATGAAACACAGCTCTAGTTACAAAATCAAATTACAAAGAACCAGGCGTCTCCATCGGTCCCAAAGGAACCTACATCGGATCTCAATCAGCATAACGGAGAAGCATGGATTCTCTAATAAACTTGCTATTGACATTCTGGCAGATAACTAAGATACGAGACCCGGATAGTTTACGTCCATCATCATCGTACCGTTTGGTATGTCCATCTCGAGTCTCAGATCATCATTTCCGACCAAGCCTGTCGATCACCCAGAATCCTTTCATGTTTCTCCCGAACGTCTGCTCATCTACGGACATCTACGGGCAAGCGTTTTCAAATACACTGCATTCCTCGACATATCCCTTTTGCCGTTTCGTATGATTTGCACCCAACGCCACCCATCAACTGGAAACCCAAGCGCAGCCGGATTCACAGAAAATTGACCGTCGGAATGGAAGCCATGCTCATTAATCTTTTCGATATCATTCTTTTCTCTCTTTCTTGCTCTACCCTTTCTTCCCTCGCCATTCCTTCACATCGTGCCTCCGCGCCGCACTCCACTTTCACACGATATGAACACCGCACCGACAAACAACAACAACATCTACCCATCGTTTTGTTTTCCTGCGCCGTGGAAATTCCGGTGACAATCGATATTCCTTTCGGGTTTTTATGTTTATTTTCGGCCACCCTTCTTCGTATCAATGGTCGTTTCGGGTTCCGTGCACATGTTTTAACGCTTCCACTCACACACATCTTTCCCACACTTTCTTACCGACCCTTTTCACTCTGTCTCTCTCTATCTATCTCTGTCACGCGCTCCGTCCGTTTCTATTGTTTATTTTTTCATTCTCTATTTGACCAACCCCAGCGTCCCTTTCCACCACCAATCACTCGCGCTCGAAGAGCAGCACCTTGCCTGCGAGCCGCCACCATCCACCCATCCCGCACTCCGGCAACCTCACCAACCTCACCAACAACAATCATCTTCCCAATGCATCACCATCATCGTCCGCCACGGCCGGTGCCGCCCTAGCCGTGACCAGCGCCGGCAGCGTCGCGGCCCGCGCCAAGCCGGCCCTCGCGACGACCGGCACCGGCAAGAAACAGCCGCCAGCCGCCCGGGCGGCCAAGCCGCCGACCAGCCTGGCCAGCGACTCCTCTGCGCCTTCGTCCGCGTCCAGCACGCTGAGGAAGAAGCAGAGGGCGGCCGAGGGTGGCGGTGGGGCCCGGGCGGGCACCGGTAGCGCCAGATCGGTCGAATCGGACAAA
Organism: Anopheles atroparvus; assembly: GCA_914969975.1. Taxonomy (NCBI): domain Eukaryota; kingdom Metazoa; phylum Arthropoda; class Insecta; order Diptera; family Culicidae; genus Anopheles; species Anopheles atroparvus. The sequence goes on from CAJZCY010000001.1 coordinate 18,157,951, forward strand.
AAATTACCCGGAATCGGACGTAAGTAACCGGGAGGAAACCGTGCCAGCCAAAATTGCCTATTGCCATTTTCGTCGCGGACCTCCACCATGCTCGCTCGCTCTCGCTCACTCCTTCTGTATCACTTCTTTCGCGCTCTCTTTCTGCTGTACTCACATTCTATCGCCTCCCTTCACGCTCCCTCACCGCCATCTTTCCCGCTCGAGTGTTCTTTCTGTTCCGTTTCCGTTGTGCGTGTGTTTGTGTGCTTCAGACGTGTCAAGCAATACGATTTAAGGACAGCAAACAAACTAAGAACACGTCCAAGATACACTTTTGAAACCATGCGTTGGAGGAAGCGCACCATTAAAGAAAAAGCTCCGAATGTGATCAGGAACGTACGAACGGTTCCCTCCTTCCCAGTGGAAATCTTATTTTCCCCCCTTCACCATCCTGTCATCTTGTGCGGAAGCTGGACGGTTTATTTATCGACACCGAGCCGTACCGTTTCGCGCACTTATGTGGGTCCGCTACTACTTTACGTGTGTTTGATTGCGTGTGCGTGTGTGTGTGGTTGGGTGTGGGTTTGTGTGCGTGTACGCCTTTCTCGTATAAGTGTGATTTCTATCGTTGGTGTACATATTTACGTTTCACTTTATGCCTCTCTAGACTGATCTCCTTCATGTTTTCTTCTTCATAGTTAGATGATTTCGTAGTTATTACCGTAGCTCAAAGAACTGCTCGAACGGTATTCACCATTCAGCTAACTCTGTTCCTTTCTCTTTTTCTGATCTTCCTCCATTAGATGTGTTTATATGTGTGTAATACGATAGTTTTAATTGCCCATCTTATATGTAGCCGATGCTTAGTTCTCGTTTGATTCACCTTTCCGTAACCTTGGGTTTTGATGTGGTTGCTTAGAACCAACCATCCTGTGTTCTCTTCTGTTCTGTACCACGCTCCAAGTACGTCGTTCGTCTCCTTTAGTGTCGTTTCCTAGTGTGGTCGTGTGTGATGCGCTTCGTATTTCGATTTCGTTTCTCCCACTCCCCGTTCTTTTTTTTCGGTTTCTAGTTTTCCGAGCCTTCCGTTTTCGTTTTTCTTTCCTCTTCGGTTCGGTTTAGACTCCACGACACGTCGCTGTGTGTGGATTTTGTTTTCTCGTTTGTGATTTTTTTTCCCCGTTTCGTTTAGAGATTGTGACTGTGTGCCGTAGCTTGTAGTACGCGTCCGTGCGCAGTGATCGTTACTAATGTCCCGTTTGACACTTCCGTCACACGTTTTGTGATTCTCTCTCCCCTTCCACCGGGCACCGTTGTGAATGTGTAGACGTAGAGGAGGCCGACAAGGAGCCGGTGCCGGCCGTTGGGCCGACCGTAGCGCCACCGCCGGAAATTCTGGAGCAAATAATCAAATCGCCCCCGGAGCCGACGCGCGTCAAGTCGCCGGAGCAGATCATCATGCGCTCGCCGGATCCGGTCAACTGGACCGTGCCCCTCGACACCGGCAAAACGTTCACCGTGACACAAAACGTCCGGGAAGGTGGAAATCCGTTCCAGCTGCCTCTCATTTAATAGCTGATCGTTGAACTAATCGATTATGATGCATTCCAGGAGATCCCATGATTCGTCCACACAGCGAAATCAAGGCATCGACCCCAGTTGAGCAGCCACCGCCACCGCCGCAGTCGGCCCCGCCAGAGCTTTCCGAGCAATCGAAGATGCCTAGTAAGTATAGCTCTTAATTTCTAGTTCGTTTTTCGTCTGGGTGAGATAAATTCTACCTACAAAGCTCAGGGGGAAGATGCCGTAAAAGATGGATACATTATCTGTCAGTTGTAAAGACACCAGCCGATTTATAACGTAACACTTCCAGTTAAAGCATAGCAAAGATAGCATAGTATAGATAGCCGTGCAATTACGCCGGCTCGAGCCCGACCCATGTAAGCGTGGGTTTGAATCCAGAACCCGGACCTCCCACCCCGGTACGAGGGACAAACTATATCAAACTTCGTTAAAGGGGAAAACGGTCTCGTAAGCCCTTTGAAAATGAGTAGGCTTGATCAAATGATGGTGAAAAAGAAGATGATCGTCAAAGCCTTTTTTTAAATTGATCACTCCAGGGATCGCGTTCGTAACATTTCTTCCAAAAACTCTGGTTAAATAAAATAAAGACCCTATCTTTGAAATCTATAGTATTGTATAAAATTCAATTCGAGTAGCTTATTTGATAAACGTCTTTATTTTTCAGACACGAAGCTTGAGCCTAGCTCGATCAAGGAATCGGAAGACGAAGACGATGATTTGCCACGCTCGAAATCATCCGTTGCTTCGTCGGTCAATCCAACCTCGATAGCCATCTCGGAGCCGATGACCGTCTCGCAGCCGCCCCCGTTGCTTCCGTCGGCACCAGCGGCGGACGTGAACGTGCCGATCAAGGACGAAGCATCCGTCGCTGAGCAGGCGCCTGCAGGGACCGCCGCCCCATCCGTAGCACCCGTTCCGATGCAGGAACCAGTTCGCTACGATAAGCCGGTGCCGGGCTCGACCCTGCGCTGTCTGGAGGATCCGGCGTTCGAGTCTGACATCAATTCACCGCTCGCCAATCGCAACGTCGCCACGGAGGTGCTCGACAAGGCCCGTGATCGTTTCGATCGGTTCTGGGGTAACCCGAACGAGAAGCCGGACGCACCCTAAGCGCGTGAACGATGTCCGTTGTGTGGCCCAGCCAGAGTGGCTAGTTTTTCATCTAGCAAACGTGACAGGGTAGCCCGTACTAGTAGCAAAAACTTATCTAAATGGTCTCCACGCCCTGCGCTTGCGGGGTAGCGTTGGGTTTTCTGTGTGTGTTTATGTGCTTTTTCGAAAACCTTGCTTACAAGACGTGTCCTTCCAGGTCGGCCGAAACTGAATCGTTCCACGAGCGATCTACGGTAGAGCGATAGGGCGGGACATGCAGCTACAGATAGAACATCAGAATAGTATTGTTATTTAATGTTTAGGGCAGGAAAACATGTCAATCAGCGGGAGAGAAAGCATCCGCCATCGACCGTTTTCCTTTTCTCACCACATGCAAAGCATTGTAGGACATTCGAGTTGTTGTTTTCTTTCCCTCACCCACTCACTCCCTGTAGGCTCCTTTGCCATGTTCATCACCAGAGTATCAACCAGAGTAGAGTCAAGCCGTGTTTTCCTGCGCTTGGCACAAGCAGCCCGTTGTGGGGTAAATGGAGCCGCGAACAGCGAACATAAAACCGCATTCACCGATGCACACCTTCTCAGGGAAGCCGTAAGAGTACGTTTAAGTAGCGTGTTCAGGTGGTTTCTCGTTTGACCATCGGCCACACTGGGTGGCGAATTGTCGAAGCTGGTCGGCTTGGAAGATTTTAGCGAACAACGGAAGGGCTCATTTTCCAATCCTGTTTGTAGCCATGCGAATAATTTTCTTTCTCTACTCTTCAACAAACGATCGCAGCGATTCGGTTTGCTTAGGATACTAATTCGGGGGTTTTGACGATCGCATTTTTGGAACTTCGCGTAAAATCCGTTGTAAAATGCGCCCTCGGGCGACTGTTAGCAACATCACCGGGTGACGTTTCCACTGCTGCACGGAAACCTTACCACCAATGGCAGCAAACCAAACCAAACCCTCTAGACATTCATATCGGATCTGACTCACGAGATTAGCTGGTTTCATCAGGAGGTGGAATGGTGGAACGGCAGCCAGCCTAAACAGATATTCACGTCCGAGAGCTACCACACAGGCCACTCTGTTGAAGCATATAGCAACACCAACCGGGTGCAAACAAACCAGCGCAATGTCAGTGACACGGCAAAGGGCCAATCCTCCGCAATAACTAGGAAGCGACAACCCGATAGACAATTTAATTGCATCCGCGAGTAAACAGCGTGTTACACCGAGGAGGAAGGTATGCGTCCTAGATGCACACTTGCCATGGAGGGCATTCTAGCTCGCGATTGCACTATTGGAAAGGTTGGCCGTTGGAGGAGCGAGCGGAAATAGAAACAAACAGCGAAACACGAAAACAACACACGTACACACAAACACGCATGGGAAATAAAATGGACACGCTAATGCACCGCGGCCGGTGACAGTCCGTTCAAACAAATCATCATCCGTCTGCAGTTTTTTAGGGAGAAACATCCAGTCGGCCATACTCGGGTTATATTTTTGGCCAGCGCTCAACGCTTTTTCATAACACTTTCGGCGAGTTTACATTCGGGTTTAGCTGGTTCACTTTTCCTAGGTTAGGGTTCGCACAGCGCAGCCCGCGTGTAGACGAAACTAGTTACGGAAGCCGCCATTAGCCATACTCTAAATTACGTATATACAATGGATCGAGTTGACACGAATCAAATATGGCGAAAAAAAAACAAAACACGAAACGGCATGCATAAGCTAAGCGAGCCTCGCACGGTACAACTCGAACGGACCGCATGGTGGCCAGCCAGTGCGATTTGGAAACCATCGGACGTTCGCGGAAAGGCCCGTCCACACACAGTTTTTGGAGCACATACAAAACTACAGCCAACTACACCAACCAGACAGTAGCCGGTTTAGCTAGGGAGGTAGAGATAGTATTTTGCAGGCCATCGCAACCTTTTGACGCGAAAGGTACCATTTTCAAGCAGCGGCCTTTCTGCCGGCCGTTCTTTCAGTTGCCTATACGGTACAGTAACGCTCCGATCCGCACCGCAAAACGCAGTACTACTATAGATTTTGCCAGACGCAGAAGCGAACGCATACGCCGTGCCATCTTTATTTTTCGGGGACACATTTGCCGCTGGAGCAATCCGTTCGCACCACGTCACCACGGGAGAGGGGCGGCCATAGATATTTATTAAACAAATTACCCAAACATGCCAGCGGTTTGCCAGCGACAGAGCTAAAAGACGATAAAAGAAACATTAATATAAAGTAAAAAAAAAAACTCACGTCCGGTTGAAAACGAAACCTCTGCAAGCAAAACAAAAAAACAAAAAACAAAAAAAACCACACATAATGATAGTAACCTTAAGGAAACCATTTAACCATTGCGGCTGTGGACGGGAAGGGTAGGGCCCCGATCACAGCTGGCCACTGGCACTGCAACGCACCAACCAATCCTCGGCAACCGATCGTACGGGAAGTCGCTTTTGCATACTCATGACTAGTTAAATTACTCGGTGCATTGGATTTAACCACACTCGTATAGAATGTAAGCAAAACCAATTGACGAAGCAAAACAGAACGGAAGAAACATTCACACCGCTCCACACAAGGAACTGCGAAGCATTCCAACACGATATAAACAAAAAAAAACACACACACACATGCATTCATGATACTTTGTGGATAAACGGTGATAAGAGAAAGTGAGCAGGACTCTGCTAGTAACAGACGCAACAGGTTAGATTGAGTTGAGGGTCTTTTTAACAGACGAACAAAAAGTTAAATAACAATCCTGGCACTTGAAATCAAATTTCATTCGAATTCCCAATTTGAACCGGCAGAAGGACTCACAATCGTTGCATCGGCGTGAACCGCGTGGTATGAATGCAATGAGGCAGTGAAAAACAACACGCTAGTGAAGATTGACTGCTGCCGATGGCCGTAACGAGTATAACGCAATTATGACACTTGAATGAAAAATTAAAAACAAAACGAAACAAAAAAAAAATCTTACTGAAATGTAACGCAAGCTGCACTATAAAAATACGTATAAGCCATATTTATCGAATTGTTGCTGTGTTGCCTACTTGTGTTTTCTATTTCCATGCTATATTGATTAGGCGCCGCTTCGTTTGCCCTATTAGCATCTCTTCGGTTGCCAAGCTTGATGGTTTAGGTCTGCGTTGACGCGTTAGCTGCTGAGATAGCTTTGTTGATGATACACACGTTCGTTATGGATAAAAGGGGAGGAGAGCTTAGGGTCGCAGTCGTCAGGTTTGCGATTCTCTGCGAGGAGCGAAGATGTTGAGTCGAGTGGCACGCTAGGAAAAGGGGTGCATCCGTAAGCCCGTAGCACAAGTTAACCATTTTGAGAAACGCCAACAGCAACAACAGCCAATCCTCGGAATGGGGTGTGGCGGTTACAGAAAAGTGAGCGAGTGAGTCTGAACGAGGGCATATGGTAGGGGGCGGGCCGAAACGATGACGATAAAACATACACACACATTAAACGAAACGAAACGCTAGGAATGATAAGAACGATTGTGATTGAGAATGCGGAAATTTATACAAAATTTTATAGTCGGAAAGCATTTTTTATCGACGGTTATGTTGAAGAGTCGAAAATTGATGATGCCACGCGCAAGACGGTGGGAAGGCGAAGGAAGGGTGAATGTTATCCTAAAAACCAGACGCAAACCGCAAACGAAATGAAACGTAAGTCGGCCAAGCCCAGCAGATGGTTGGCCCGCGAGAAGGCGTGACGAGACGAGGCGACGAAGTACTGTTCGGCTCTACGTTATGGTTTTTATTGCTTCGAAGATGTTGGGCAGTTCTCGGCAGAGGATGGTTTACAATTTAGTGTATGTGTACTGCAAGTTATGCAAAGTAACTCAACTTAAAGCAGAAGAAAAAAACAAACAAAAAAAGAACACATATTATTGATTAAAAACAACATACTCTCCTTACGATGCTTAATGATTAGGTAACTATGTGACCGTGGCTAGTGCAACGACAGGGACTGTACCGTATCGTATCGTAGTACAGGTAGCATGCTGAAGACAGCAAGGCAGCATTAAAAAAGAATTATTACAAACAGACGAAAACAAAACAAAGAGAATAAAACAAACCACTAGCGCTAGACAAACGAACGAGCGATTTGATGCAGGAAACCTAGTTTCTACAAGGACCGAGGGGGGGGCGAATAAGAGAAGTTTTTTCTTCGAATTGTGTTATTGATGCCATTGTTTTCAGATAACCACACACACCACACACTCACACAGACACACCACACATACACGCGCGATACTCATGATTTAATTCGGATGCCTACCGAAAGTAATCAATATCAGGCGGATGGCTTGCGAAACGAATGCGAATACGAACGAGTGCGAAAAGCAAACTCCACGGTGGATACTGATGGGAAGACACTGGAAGATTTGTGAGATAAAAAAACCCACGCATCCAGCTCAGCACACACGACAAAAACACACACACACATATACAAACATGGCAGAGGGCAGGAGGCACGCAAAAGGCGGACGATTGTAAAACCAATCTACAATCACGGACGTGGAAATTGGCCGGGCGGGAGTTACGATTACGTCAAGTCTAGATTTTAAAAATTCAATACAAAATATTAAAGGAAAAATGAACCAACTATGAAAATGGTAAAAGTAATTTTCTCGTCCTTGTTTCCTTTGCTCTCCGAAATTAAGCGATTTTTCATCTGTTAGCACGACACGCGCTGCGCTGGAACGCGCCGTGAAATTAATCCCGACGTTGCATGTTCCCTTTCTCCCCGGTCCGTATTCAGCCCTTCTTTGCGGTATTTCCCCTTTCTGCCCTTCTTTGCGGTATTTCGCAATAGCTTATTTTCCTGGCGATACCCGCAATGGCAATCGATTCCTCAAACACGCTTCATGCAATCATCTCCGATGGTTTGCTTTGAACTTTTGCTGCCGAAAAGGGCAACTTTCCACGGAAAGCGACACCTACAGGTTGATTGCGAACTCACAGGCAGATCCAGCCACAAGGCAATTGGTGTGCGTGTGTGTTTTTTTTTCATCTTTTTCTGCGGTGACAGGTTCCAGGTTACTCATTACGGTAGGCCATTCTGGGGTTGACAGTTAGAGCTCGTTGTTTTACTGACTCCGGGGGTTTTTTTTACTGTTGTGGCTTTCCGTATTGGTTCTATTGGTTCATACAGTCACTGTTGGCTATCAGCAGCCATTGCACGAAACATTTTGTTGCAATCAGAGCAATTGCGAAACATGAAGTGCAGAAATGAATGCGTTTTAATTGTCAATTCAATTTTGTATCAACCTCCAGACGCAGCGTGGGCGAAAACTCACATTGATCATCATGGATGCTGTAGCATAGAAGTTACAAAAAGGCAACGTTGTCCAAATGATTTTCCTACTAACTCCGAATCTTGGTTATGGCCAAAATACGGCCAAGATTGCGAGTCCCAATTTCCCCGGAAAGTGATTAAGTAAATATTGGTTCGCCAGAATAAGAGAGCATGAAAGAAAACTTTCAATTTAAAAGAATTGTTTCGTCAGGCTCAAATCGATTGGTTGTTTTCCAATGACCTTTGCGATGTACAAATGGTCTCTCAACGGTGTACAAGATTTTGCGTATGTGATATTTTTAACAACCAGCCAATCGGTTGTCCAGCAGGAGCAGGATTCGATAGAACCTGGCCCCTTCGTAAGGTATGGTGCGTGAAATCGAAGCAAATAAATATTTCTTTACTTCATGCACAAGCTACCGTGGATTCAACTTTCGCACTTTCATGTGCTGTCGAAGTACATTTCAATCGTTTCGTGAATAAAACTAATATTAAACATAAATGAATTTACTGAGTATTGGATACGGCAGACGCTTCATCTTTGGAAGCCGCTTTATGTGATTCCTGAGTGAAAGCCAATCCGACCCCACGGATAGTCGCACGTGTATGCTTCACCTTCGCCCGACTGTTGCGTATTCAAGTGGCGTTACACGTTCGTTTACGCAATCGGTATCTGCGGATAACATGCAAACGTCGATGAATCGGAAGTTTTCTCTTGTTTGGCCGGTTCCCGATCCCGTGCCGGGCCGCGCCGGTAAATTGCTTTTACCAAACCACTCAGGAAATCTGCCAAATCGAACCGATAAGGGATCGGTTGCGCATAAACTTCGTTCGACCTGTTAGATGGAACTAACTGCACCGAGGTGGGAAAAAGGTGTGAATCAAGGCGGCGATGATTGACTGTCGAGCTCGGTTATCCTGCCGCATCAGCATGAAGATTCGCGAGGGTAAGATTTCTTATTTTCAGCGTAATTTTCGTACATCTCCGCGGATCGTTGCGTAGCAAAAAAAAAAAACCCCTTGCTCTTGTGGAACGTGATATCAAACGTGAGAGTACCGGCAAAGAACAATGTTCTTTTTTTCATTAGAAGCATTTCTACCGATATTTTAGCATAATCTTCGTTAAATATCAGTTCAAAAATTTTACCTCTGCCAGTAAAAGCATAAGTCCTGCAGTTTTGTCTTACCAAATACAGTGTTTCTTGTTATCATCGTGGTTAATATTTTCATGATAATGCATAATTATAAAACAGATATTCAAGATGCTCTTCGTGAAGCAAGTTCACACTTTCCCGAAACTGAATCTGCCTCAAATAAATAACGTGCGGAAGAGGCAGGATAAGTAAACAATTTTCCATGAAAACATCGTTGTTTAAGTGTGCGCTATTGTGTTTGAAGAACACATCTTACGATAGAGCCTAAAATAGGTTGTCCCTTCCCATTTTGCAATCCGTCAGCATTATTTTTGGGGACGGTTTCCACATCCTGTCCACGCACTATCCTGTCTTCCCACAACCGGCCAACTTGTTCACATCATCAATTTTCCAATGATTCATAATTTATAACCTGAAGACCGTTTAACATCACATCATGCCAGCATTCGTTCTCTTTGGTCTCACTGGGTCCTTAAAATTAACCCTGCTTAAGCGAAGAAGTTTAAGCCTTGGTGTAGGGGAGGGGGGGAGGGTTGTTTGGTGAACTTTTTAACGTGGAATATTAAAATACCTCATCCCACGCCCCCGCTGGTGTCTCGCTACGGTTTCGCTTCCACGGGACGGGAAGCTAGAAAGGAAGTTGATTGAAACTTAATTAATGACGGCTCGCCGCGCCATAATCAGCCGGAAAATACTGGCGGCCACGGGTAGGCCCTGACCGAAATTTTCATCCAGCCGCTCGCAAGGTGAAGATCGAAGGGGCAACGTTCGAAGACGATCGTAAAAAAAAAAATATCGTAATTGGCCATTATCTTCCCCGTGCGACGCTGGTCGGGGGCGAAAACCTTACAACGTCCGCACCGCCACCCGCCAGGTACGAACCGATGCCACGTTCCATTGAGCAAAGTGGTAATGAATGAATCGGTGATTGGGAAATTCCCCTCCCCCCTAACCAAACGAATCGGGGCGCTCCGGTAAGCGTGAATCCTTGCGACGAGATACACGAACCGACATGCAGAAAGCGGGGTATCGCCGGGAGCAGTGGGCGAACACTGCGCAAGCTTTGGCTGCCGAAGCGTCGGGGCGGCATCGGATTCGAGCAGGTAGTGTCAAACTGCTCGAACGGGGAGTTTGGCGCGAGTCCGAGTTTCCACCCAGCTGGCTGTCAGTCTTACTCCGACCGTACTGCCGAACAGTTTGTTGGCGATTGGTGTTTCGTCTGTGTGCGAACTCGTGAGGCTGACCTGATAGTTTCGAAACAATTGGTGTGATTAACGTAGACGAAGACACGATCAGCCTGAAGAGGAGTGAGAACTGGACAAAGGAGATAGTGTGGTGTTAAAAAAGAGATGAGCATTTTGTATTAAAATTATATCAAAAGTGCGACAAAGAACCTAAAGGGAGGTTCTTTTTGCGGCTGTTACCGTTTCTTGCTCTTGCTCTGCAGTGCAAAGAAGGTATTATAAGTGCAAGCGTGCGGTCGTGAATTTTAACGAGCATCACACCGCAGAAACAACGAGCCGACAGTAACAGCAACCATCACGGATATTGGCCCTGAAGCTGCATGTAATGAATGACATTGTAAGCCAGGTTATAATGCGACCGCCAGCGGCTGGTGGTTATGGTTCGCGCTGACGGAAGAAGAAAACCGATTCGTGACATCATTATCGGAAACGGAACCGGCCTAGAAACCACTCTTTGTGAGCTGATCTGGAGGAACACCGTATGGTCGTAATGTGCGGGCTTTGACCGATCATTAACGCTAACGGTTCCTTGCCAGCCGTTAAATACAATACGGATCAGGTACGATCAGAAAACCAGATGTGCGGCGAACTAATTACTTCAATGTGAACAAGAAAATACCTGGGCAGAGCGAGAATCAAATAAGATCAGAGGTTATGATGTTACTGAAGCCATGAGGGATGATAACATAATTTCGACAACATTGGACGGCGTTTGGATATAAATATGGATTTACTAGGAACAAAAGTTATCATTGGCGGTAAGTGGAAGAATAAAACAATCATTTTTGAACATAATAATTAGATTCATCTGAATCATAAATTCTTCATACAATGCGTTGGTTAATTGAAATAATGATTTCATTTTGTGTATACATTTCCCACCGTACAATGGGTTTTTAATTTTAAACATATCACTGCCACTTTAGAATTCGCTTTAAGTAGAATATTTGTCGAACGAAATGTTGCACAGTTGCTTGAGAAGAAATGTAAACGTAACAAGTTACTTCCTACTAAATTTTGGTACTTTTTCATGCCATTTACAGATGTCATAACGGTTATTCAATCCCGTTGCACATATCCGTGCGTGGTTACCGTAAAAGGGTAGACTTATTTACTTTGTTTCTCTTATTTTAACATAGACAGGAAATGTGGTCATCAAGACTGGCTAAAAAAAGTATGCCAAGGTGCGTAATGGACTCCAACAATTGTTTATGCATCATGCCAGATCGATGGTGGGAATAAATTTGAAATTTACAGACGGTCATGAACCCTCTCCTGGGGCAGGATATGGTTCGCTCGATCCGGTTCGGCTGATCTTGGGCAGGATGCGGATAAGCTATAAATAAGACGAGCAGATTCCGGCAAAGTGCGGATTCTTACTCTTCTGGGATTGCCAACCATGAGATGCCTTTATATGAACCCTAAAAGCAATGCAGCAAGCTATCGCGATTTGCAAAATAAAATAAACTCATTCTTTAACCCATTGTTACTTCCGACGGCTCCCAAGAGGGACTAATGAAAAAAAAAACAACCTCCCAGATGGGTTAATATGATGAGTCGCGATAAACAGTGAGGCAAATTGTACCAAAATGTTTCAAATTGTGAAGACATTTAACAAAACATAAACAAAAACACTTCATTCCTTCACATAATTTTGAGAAAAAGACAATGATTTGCACTCTAGAGTGGCTGCTGAAATCGACTGTGAAATACGATAAACAGTCCATCTATTGATAAATTAATCCACCATTAATTATAAATGGAAGTTGTTAAATTGAGCTGACTTCGTCGGTTTTTTTTTTAAAATACTGTCCCATTGTTCACCCCAGATCATTCAAGCTGGTGAAAAGTGCGCAAAGCTTACCCGGTATCGAGGAAGCTAATTATAGCCAGAGGGTAAATCTTTGCTCATCAGCTTAATGGTGTATTTCCCTCCCACTTTGAACAAGCAGATTTGGGTAAAGGCTTGAAGGCAACAAAAGTTTCCATCCTCCCAAATGAAAATTTAGTTATTTAGTCGTTGAATAAATGAGGACAGGATGTTCTACTATTGCTTTTAGTTTGTAATTTGTGAGGCAGACAGAGCGCCAGACAACTTTGATGTTCTTTGAATCCAAGTATCAAGGGATGCCTTATCTTTCAATTCAACATTGTAAATTTATTCATGCGAAATTCACATGTAGAAAAATTCCGTCGCAAATACCTTTCTCCTAAAACAGTCGTGCGCAAAAATGTAAAGTTTCTGGTCCTTTTGAGTTTCCAATGGTTCTAGGAAGGTTGTAAAAGTATCAAAGGAAAAAAACTCATCATTAGATGCGTATTAACGAATATTTATCATACAGTTTATTTTACTTTGTGCCCCTAGTTGCCCGCATGCATTGCTTGAACAGTTTACTAAAAACAAAAAAGAAAGAAAGTAACCTTCGGATCCTGTAGCTCAGCGGAACTTGATATTTCACTTTTATCTATGAGCGACGGTTTCAATTACAGAGTGTCAAAAGAATTGGTCATCAGTTAACCTATTGGAGAGATCGTGCAGAAAGTTAATTTGATTCCCGGCGAACAAGCTTTTCTGATATTTTCGATTCTAATTAGCATGCTTGAAAGCTTGGCAGGTTAATTAAATTTCATTAAATTATAAGCAAGCAACGGCGCACAGGAATATTGAAACAGGAAGTTTTTTGTAATCTATGAAACAATTTATAAATAAGTACCACTATTTGACAAGTTTTTTTTTTCATCTTATGCATTGTTATTTTTGTATCTTCTTTCATCTTCATGCCTTAAACCCTTTCACTTCATCTTCCACTACATCAATTAAAATCAGTTTGTTTATAAATACTCCACTATTCACTTTCCTCATTCGCATTCGAGTTCGATGTATAGGTTTTTTGTTGATGCAATAGTCCACCAATTGATCGACGTTTACAATGCAATTTCTACAATCTAAATAAACGAACACTGCGCAATTTCCACATCCACGCCCCCTTTGAGTTCTGATGAATCGTCAAATTTCAGCAAAATGGTGTTGCTTATTTTAAGCGCCGAAGCACATGGAAAAATTAGCAGCACTGGGTACCTGAGAAAACAGTAAAGCACTTTGGGGCACGAAGACTGGCGCAAGGAAGAGCGACGGAGAGTGACGAAGCAGAGAGGAGCGCTGACCGGTAGAGAGGCATTTAGTTGACAGAGCTAAAAGTCCGGACGAACGCAGGGTTTGCGCTGGCCGTGTGACCTATTTCACCGTTGAAAAACATCCACTGCACATGCGACCAAAACCGGAAGGTATGATGCCTACCCGTTCCAAGTACCTTCGGCACCGGATGCGACGAAAGTCAATAAGTTTATTCAATTCTCGCACCTCCACCGCCCCGCTTTCCTTAGTGCACCAGTTTGAGGGGCGGGCGGACACTGCGCCTTTCGATGGGCACAGCAGCGCCTGCTGTGAGCTGTAATGACCAGTTTTCCATATGACCTCACATTTTATTGCCTCCCCGTTCAGTCGAATCGATCGGACTTTTTACATTTTGCTTCCGCCATTGCCAGCAGCATGGTTACAAAAAAAAGGCGACCCCTTTCACCACTTAACCGGAATCGTGAATATTTTCCAGCTCGTTCATTGCTAAGATGCTTACATCCGGAAAGTAGCAACACGAGTGTCTGTTACGCCTTCCCTCGGAGCGGTTGAATTGTTCTCCAGAGGATTTTCAGCTAGTAACGTTTGTCTTTTTCTACTGTTTTTCTATGCCATTTCCCTACTGTTCTTTTGCAGTATTGTACAGCGTTCTAGTGTTTGTCTTTCTCGACGCTAAGAAAATCTTGAGAAAAAAAAACAAAGCGAAGGTCAGTATGAAGGACAGTTTGTGGAAATTGAGGTTCACAGGATGCTGCCTCTTCCGGGGCTCGGGAAAGTTAAGCTACAACAGCAGGTTGTAGCTTTCAACTTTCCCTTCCCATCCTTCCGGTTCTTTAACGGTGCTGTGTGCTGTAATTATTTTCGATATTTTCCAGGAAATTATAACACATCTCTGGACTTTTTTACAGCAATTGCTACGCGCTTGGTTGCAAAGTGTGTCAAACGGAAGGTGGCACGCAGAATTCATGCTCGTTCCTAACGTAAGGAACAAACACAAAGATGTTTCAGAGCAACATGATGCTCTTAATGTGCATGGCGTACAAATTTGGACGCTGTGATAATTAGCTTTTTAATTTACGACGCACTGGGCGCCTCCATCGTTGACTTTGAAGTGCGACCATGGTTGATTTAATTTTCCCGTAGCCTTAAAGTGTTCGAAGCCTTTGCAAGAGTATTTCAAATTTGTGAATCCCACACTCCTGAAGGACTTCAATGTGGTTCGCCTAAATTTAACGCTTTCGAACGGGTGCTGCCGGGTGATTGCTGGTAAAGTGAGCCCTTTTTTCGAATGTGCAATGAAGCGTGAGCTATAGAAAAAAGTTCAATCGAGGATGAAACATGCAAAAGGGATGCGCAGTGGACCAAAGAAGTGGATCGACATTTTTCCACGAAGCTGAAAAAAGGCTTCAAATTTATTATCGCATTCCTGCTGCAGGATGGCAAATAAACCAGATCCCTTTTTCTCGGTGGAATCCTTTTCCAAATGTACCGAGCACTTGTCTGACCGACGAAAACCTTTTCATTCGGATGATATGCACCAATTTTGGAGAAAAAAGTAGGTAAAGCACACTGTTTGGTCAATACGAGAAATTTTCTCCTCGAGATGAGTGGCGCAGACAGTATTTTTGTGTAGACACCAGCCCCGATTTGACAACAACTGCATTTGTTTGAATATAGTTAAAGTTCAAATGTCCTAGAGTTCTATGGTTAAATTTTCAAAACAGGTATTGAAATTATATCAGTCACTTTCATTGCTTAAGCTTAGTTTGGATCCGCTTCACCAACTTTAATGCAGTTCGTTAAATTTTAGAAGAAGGTGAAAAGAAAACGAGTGATTTCCAATTCCCCGAGCAAAGCTTTGCACATGGTCGAACGGAAAGGGACGCAAAATTAAACATTAATTATCCTTACATTCCATTGTAGGCAGCTTGGCGAACGTTAGACTTAATTTCTTCGCGACCGCAAGGTGTCAGAAAGGCAAACCCAATTCAATCTTATCGCCTTGAAAGCCAAGCAAGGTCACCGTTTTTTAACAGGATATGCCCTTCCACAGCTTCTTCTATGCCGTTTCTTGTACCACCGATCATTGCGCCACAATGTGACTGTGATTGATGGAAATGAACACATCACTATCATACGTTTTGCCTGTATGAGTGTACGCTTGTTGTTGTTGTTCGCCCTTGGATCAGTTCTCCCCATCCTATCCCACCTGGAGCCAAACGTGCGGTGTATAGCCAACCTGATTTGCGGAAACAAGCACCCACACATCGCGAGAGAACTTATACAAAACGGAAGAAAGAAACAAGCGTTGAAAACAACAGATGGAGAAACGGAGGGGCACAAAAAAGTTTATGGCCACCCGATAAGGGTGGGTTGGGTGGTGGAATTTATGTGTCAGTTATCAAGCTAATTACCGCTGCTAATTTCGCTCGATGGCACCGATGCGATTGGCCCCGTTCTTCAAGCCGGTCACGGACGGCGAATGAACTACTAACTTTGTGTGGACGCGCGCGTGTGTGTGTTGAAGGATGGTAGGAACAAACAAATAGATATATTGTTAATCGATGACGGGTGGCTTCAGGGTGGCACCTATCAGGCACCTACCGAACGCGTTAGTGTGCAATTCCGTCGATCTGTGTGTGCGCTCGGGACACCTGAGCCAGACTGTGGCGCGAAACGGCTTGCGCGATGATGTAGGGGACCATTAATTGATGAGCTATGGTCACCGTCGCAAAAAAACAATTGCTTCGCTCCTGTTGTAGGCACGAACACTGATGTCACCTTCCAACAGCCGCAACTGGGTGTAAAGGTGCATGGATCAGCCGGAACAGGATTTGTCGCTGGTAGGGAAACATCGGCGTCGCGTAATGGCATTTGGTGGAGGCGCCTGGTGGGCGTTAATGGTTCAAGATGGCGTGGCGATGAAGACGATCTACAATGTCACACCTTTTTTTGTTACTGGGTCATAAGAAACGGCAGTGGCACGGCACATTCAACACAATCCTTCGCTCGTGGTGTTTGCTTGGTCGGGACTTGTTCCCCTAGAAGCGCAGAACATGCATGCTTTTACAACATATGGGTCCTTTCAGCCTTCACTACACTCCCGGGAGATAGTAATGAACAGAACGAAACATTTGGTGCATTACTCTAACAAGGACATAATGTGCTTCAATGTTGAGCAGGTAAACGTGCCACCCATTACTTTTACTACAGCAGATTTTGTCAAGAAACACTGTGAGTTGCAACATTCAACATTACGGTGAAAGTGCATGGTTTCATGAAATAAAAGAAATCGTAAGTCGAGATTTTAAGGAAACAAAATCAATCGTATCATTGACAGTTTTGAATTAAAACTAAGAAGAAAAACGTTTCAAAAAGCCAAATCAACCGAAAATTTTCCTGAACATTAAATGGATTTAATATAAAACATCCCATTTAGCGGCGAATTTTATTTATCATTTTTGGACGCGTTGAATTGCAATCTGTTGCAAACAGATAGGAAATATTTTAATTTAAATGATTAATTAGGCAGTATTCAGTTGTTTGATAAATTAACATGCCAGCAGGCACATTTCCCTGGGAATTGTTCGAAATTATGTTCCGCTCGGAAGGGTGTGCGTGGAAAAGTTAAATGCAGAAAACAGAATGCTCTTAGCCGCTCCCTCGTGTCACATGTCTGCTCCAACGTAGTGGCAGCGCCTGAGACGAGCGTGAAGCAATACTTATCATCATTAACAGCCGTCTGACAATTGCTCTGATTGCTGCCACGTTACTTCCTTCCCCGAGAGTTTTGTCTGTTGTTCCATCTGGCACGTGAATCCTCCGGGAAGCCAGTGCCGGGCAAAATCGTATTCCATTTTGCTGAGCTTTTTCTCGGCTCCGGCATATTTCACCCGGCATATGGTGGAACATTTATTTAAATTCAGCCCAACGCACAATGTAAGGACCAAGTGCCCTGAGACCACGCGAATTCCCGGGATTATACTATGTTTTCGAGTGGGTAGGAACCGACGCTCGCCCCAGTACGAAAAGGCAAACGAAGTGGCTCACGGTTCAGTGCGAACCGATTCTTGAAGAACACTCGTAGAACACACTTCGAAACGGAAATCTTGAAGGCTGTGTTGAGGCGAATGAAGCTGTCCAAATTCGGTACCTTTTATCGCTTTGGGTGGGGAAGATTAAGAGTAGAGATGGTGCCAGAGGAACGTCCTGCTAGCCATTAAGAAGAGCTTAAGGTGCGCGCATTCTTCAACTCCGGCGGAACATTAACGTCTCGTCATACAGGTTTGCAATCAGGATCTCCTGTCATGATTAATCTGCCACCCGATGAACATAATGGCTATTAATAAGCTCCGTGTGTTGCACGCTCACAGAATGTGAGGCACTTTTCTCCCTGCCTTTTTGCTGTCAGGGACCGCATTTCTGGAATGACCAGTTGTAGCAAACGTTGTTATGGCCACATTGGGTACTTGTCGAGGATCCGTTTTAATTGATTGTCTGTTTTGCTCGAGCTTCATATATCCCGAGGGGAAGGTTCGGATGAGCTACAGTTGAGTGGATTTCTTGACATTTTGACGCTCGGTATAAAGATGCGAAATGGGCGTGGGCTAAGCATTCGTTCGCAGAAAAGCTCGGTTATTCTACTTATAAAATTACTGAAAGTTTTAAATTTATCACTTAAAGTGTCATTGTCCGTCCATGAGTAGTTTCATTAAAGCATTCAAATTAGAAGCCACTAATCACCGCATGATTTATTCAACTATTAAAGCGATTGATTCTGTTCAAAGTGTAAATCAGTTTTCTGAACTCTCATTTGATTATTGACAGGTTTCTCAGCCAATAACGGACCCTGGACGTGATTGGGTGCCTTTCAAAGCGTCTTTGGCCGTCTTTGGCCGTCCGTAAGCAACGGCGTTTTACCTGCATCACTGCATCCGCCAGCGACCCGTCCAGCACAACAGATAATATCCAGTGCAGTGCTGCCAAGCACGACCCGTCCCTTGATTTTCCCACCGTAAAAAAGATCTTTCATAAAGGTCAAAGTTGAGCATTCCTAACTTCCAACGCCTCTTTGGGTCATTTCGGGCGTTTTTCATTCAAACCGTTTAAAGTTGTCTAATGACTCCAAGAAGAAATCTCAAACGATACTGGCTAGTGTTGGTGCCGTCTTAGGGCACGGTTTCCCCCGATCGGCCGGCTGTAGCAATGGGGACGGATTTTAAAACACCAGCATCGAGCTGCCCTACACCTCCCGCCATCCAACTAAACGGTCGTCGAAAAGAAAGAAAAACTTACACCAGGAGCAAATTGAACCAGAGGCCAGTGGCGTGTAGGAAGCGAAGCGTAAAATATTCCAATTCCCTAGAATAGACAGCACAAGTTGCAGAGCTATTGCGTGGACAAAATCACTGCACAGAAAATATGGCACTAAACGCGGAAGGCGGAAACACAACGGCCACGAGCGTCGCCACCATTGGCAGCACCGCCTCGCTGCTAATCAACTACACGGCCGCGCTGTCCACCAGCAGCTACCAGGAGGTCCTCGTTAATCTGCAGCTCACGGATGACGCGACGGACCTGGGACGGACGGGGCCAACGCTCGGCGCGGCGGTGACGGACGGGCCGCACCGATTCGGCTGCACCAGGCCCTGCCTGACGTGGAAGAAGCTGGTCCTGGTGGCGCTCTTCTGCCTGCTGATAGTGATCACCGTCGTCGGCAACACGCTGGTGATACTGTCCGTGGTGACAACCCGCCGCCTGCGCACCGTCACCAACTGCTTCGTGATGAGCCTGGCCGTGGCCGACTGGCTCGTCGGGATCTTCGTGATGCCGCCGGCCGTCATCGTGTTCGTCGTCGGTACGTCCAGCTAGCCCTGACGAAGTGACAGCCTTTTTTGTTGTATTATAATCTCACTCTACATATGTCTCCCCTAATCATCACGTACGTCATTAAGCGCCATATCGCTACACAGTACTTCGCACACGATCGCTACAGTGGTATTGAAGATAACCTATTGCCATGCAATTGAAGTGCAATAAGTTCAAATCATCTCGATGGTCCAAAGCGTTCTGCTATCATCTATTTGCATTGTTAAACCTATTTGCTAACGGTGCAACCAGCTGTAAACATATAAACGACACGGTTGGTTGGCAATGTAAGGTAAAAAAAAACGAAATCCCTTGATCTGTAGCTTACTTTGAAATATGCCTCCGTTTGTGGAAAAATACCACGGCATTTTCGTTATCTGCTGTAATGGAGGGTTCCTTCTGCCAATGCGCAACGCCACAGCACCGAGTGGGTAGTTTTTTCCCCCCCTTCAATGCCGGCTACTTTTGACGTGCGCCAGCTTACATGCAGCTTTTTCCGTAATCTCCTTGGCGGTTCTGTTAGAATAAGCATTATCCTCTTCCTATCGCTCGCTTTCTGTTCTCACGTCCTCATCGCCGCAACACGTCGCTAACGAAACTTGATTGGTAGGAAATGGTATCATGGGCACGGGATTTCCGTTGTTTTTTTCTCTGCTTTTTTTTTTCCTAGCCCCTCAATCTTCAATCACGAAGGATCCCAGCATCCCTAAATCATACGCCTGCGTTCTTTTCGCATGCAGCAAGCATTTTCATGCACCACTGCAAAAGCGGCAAAGTGATACGATCTGCTCAAACTCATCCGGGCGGTTGGGGTGCGCCAGTTTGTTCCCGTGATTGGACAGTCAGATAAATTCCACACGGCGGGTATGTGTATTTTTTTCCTAAAAAGAAAAAAAACCCTAAAGGCAATCTCTTTTAGAACATTGTGAAAGTTGATCTTCATTAACATGTAATCGAATCAAATGCAAACGAAATTACAGGCTCTATACGAGCATTTCCAGCCTCGTGGAAGATGATGTGTGTAATTAAACTTATTTTTTTTTATTACATCTTAAATATGTCAAATCTCGGGACGCGCTGCAGTTAATAGCCTCAAAGGCAAATTTGACTTGGCATAATATGATGCCGTTCCACTCTCGCCATGTGCAAACAGTGACCCGTATTCGTGTCCTGCGTTTGAGGCATCCACCCGGTGGAGAAGATAAAGCTGGTTTCCCCACCAGGAGCCGGAAACGAACTTCCTGGAGATCAGAGAGAGAGGCTCATAAACAAACAAAACCGACCCAAGATTCGCGGAATCCAAATCTCGGAAAGAAATTTTGCCGAAAGTTCATTACCGGCGAAGCGTTGAGCAAATAGAATTAACACAAATTTGCCGACTGCTTCTCGTGCAAATTGGCCTCACGAGTTAGCGGTCGCTTGTGTACGCGATATGCGAGCCCTTGCACGAGCCCGCGAAAAGTGAAAGTAATCCTTTGAATAAACAAACTCCACTTATTGCTGTTTACGCCAACGGTGGCGGTGCGTGCATGGGCAACGTCTTCTGCTGTGACGTCTTCGACAATGTAGCACACGATTTCCCCTTCCCGTTTGTCCCATGTTGCCAAGCCGTGCGAGGCGTGTACTGATATCTTCCTTTTTTTTTTTGGTTGCTTCGCCTGCGGCCTTTTCTGGCGTTGGTGGATTTGTTTTCCCTTTCCTTTCTCTGCAGAGTCTTGGCAGCTCGGCTGGATACTGTGCGACATTTGGATATCGCTCGACGTGCTGCTCTGCACGGCCTCCATACTCAGCCTCTGTGCGATCAGCGTGGATCGGTAAGTGATTCGGTCGGTGGCGGGACGTGTAAAATTGTTTTCCACCCCCCACCAATACCCACCATTATCTCTCTATCTCTCTCTCACTCTCTCTCCGCAGGTATCTGGCCGTTACACAGCCGCTCACCTACTCCAAACGAAGGCGATCGAAGCGGCTGGCGTTGCTGATGATTTTCGTCGTATGGTTGGTAGCATTGGCGATTACGTGTCCACCGATTCTCGGCTGGTAAGCATATAACCCGCCTGTCGTTCGTCACCCCCCCTCTTTTTTAACATTATTCTTACTGCGCAGCTATCTGATGCTATAGCATTGTGAAGGGAACAAGACTCGCGAAAACCATCATACACTTGCCCCGAATCCTAAGCAGCGTGTTGATGTTTGGATTAGGAGCTCACTTCACGGTCATTGTCGCCGTTGCCCAGCCACTGTCTTGCCACTGTGAACGTACGTGTACCGGCTTGCACGAAGACGTCTCGGACGCTGTTATCCTTACATGCCTTGGCAATCCTGCCCAGCGCTAGTAGCGCTCCTATTAGAGGGATTTTGCTCTTGAAATCGTGCGGTTTTGCGAACGATCTTATCGAGATGGTCGAGCTGCTCTTTAAGTGCCATCGAACTTTCAGTGCACGTGCACGAGGACGCAAGCCGGCCGACCGTTTGACGCACGTTGCGGGCTACGGCCATAAAATGGACTGCTTCATTCGAGCGCACTGTGGCGACACGCGCGCGCCCACTGGAGCGGAATAAGGTGGCTGTGTCTTTTTCCCACGCTCATTCCGCGTGGATTGAATGCTATTTTCAAACGTTGAATCCCAGAGGCGGTCGCTATAAGCGCTAAGGGAAAGCGCTGTCCGTTTTCGTTATCATACCGTTGCTGCTGTCGTCTTTAGGTTAACCAGAATTGTTTTTCCCTCAACACAGACGCTGAGGGAAATGCTGTCGTATCAACGTCGGTGTACCGTTTTTTGTTTGTTCCACCATGGTAAAGGATTTAAGACGTTGACTTTCGTGCAAGCATGGGCCATTCGGCGGATCAGTTTGTCCCTTCGCCCTAAAAGCAACACGCAAGCCAACGAAATTCATCTTAATTCCATTCAATGAGCCTAAGTTGCTCGAAAACAAAGTTTCCAGCATGATCTCGCCAGTGCCTGGCGTTCCAGACTCGCCTTTCATTTCCGCTCCGGAAGGCTAAGTTTCAGCTCGGTGCGAATGGTCACATGTAACCCAAAGGTGAAGGTGAACAAAACACGAACAAGAAATGTTTTCCGCACACGAGCTGTATTACCACGATTGACCAACCTTTTAGCGAAATTAGGCTGGACAAATAGCACGAAATGGTCAGCTAAGATCAGCGAGCGGACGCTTTCCCGGAACCGACGAATGAGCGTGTATTCTTTGCCATTTGAGAGGCAGCGGATCGTTAAACGGGCAGCAAGGTGGGAAGACGCGGGAACGGGAAGAAAGTTTATTGATGTAAGAGACCGTGCGGAAGGTTGGGGCAAAAATAGTTTTGTCAAACATTTTTATTTCAGAACAATCCCACAACAACCAACATGATAGACCGTCAGAGCCGTTTTGTTGTTGTTGCTGTGCTTTAGCTTTATTCAAGAGGAAATTTTTCACGCAACCTCCAGCTTCACTACACCAAGATCCAAGATGCCCATGAGCGGCTTGGCTCTTCCCCAACCCGGGGATCAGGAAAAACCCGAAAAATAAAAGTGAAGTGAAGCTAAACTTTGGCTTCACTTGATTTATTCCAGCTCGCGAAAGACGGACGTGGAAAAGTTTCCAGCACCGGAGCACGCGGATGATGCGCCTTTGAGCCGCGAGTGTCCGTGGCACGACGATCTGTATGGAAATCGCTTTTCTTATTGCCCTCTCCAGCGCACAATTGCAGCACACTGCCGGTATCGTTTTTCATCCTCCCCCGGCAGCGTTTTCATTGGCAACCGTGCATTAGGATGGCAAATTTAATTCCGAATGTTTATTCAAAAGTTTCGCTAGCGTGGTGTGGAGCAACCGTTCCATCGCTCTGTGCCTTCCTGCGCTGGGCATGCTGGGGAACAGAAACTTATATTTGCTCAAAAATTTAATCTGTGGAAAATCAATTACCCTCGCGGGGAGCCCCGCCGTCGCCCGGACTGTCTTTTCGCAACGAATCGAAACGGAAAGGTTCAAAGTTCATACCCCGCACCGACTCAACTCAGGTTTAGCCGGTTTACACCTTTTTCTCATCAATTTTCTACCTTCCTTTTGTTTTTTAATTCTCTCTCCATCTCTGTCTTTCTCTCTTTCTTACTTTCTCTCTCTTTCTAAAATCCTTTCATTTCTTTGGCCGTAAATTCGACACGAAAATCCACACACAGGTACGATCAAGACCGCAGGACACAGCAAAGCTACGAGTGCCACTACAATCAAAACAAGGGCTATGTGGTGTTCTCCGCCATGGGCTCCTTCTTCATCCCGATGACGGTTATGCTGTACGTGTACTCAAAGATCTGCTGCGTCCTGACGTCGCGCCAGAATCGGATGACAAAAACGGAGGTAAGTGCAGACCATCGGTTAGCCGTCGGTGTGGTGGTTTGTTGATGTTTGTCTGAAAGCTTTTCGAGGACGCTTGAGAGGCTGGACTCGATCTGGGAGCTCTGACTACAAGGCGGACGGCCTGAGAAGCTATGTTGTTGGTTGGTTGGAAGGATTGGCACCGGGATGTCCGTTCTTGGAGGTCGATTGGTGTGTTTGCTTGTTGTCGCAGTTGTTTTGGGATTTAATTTCAAGTAGTCCGTTGTTATGCTAATGAGGCGCCCCGGTCCGTTGGCGTTGATGGAGGATTATTTTTAGAGCCTTAAGATGAAGGGATTGATTGGGGATGCGTTTTTAAGGTTATGTAAAACCCCCACAATGTCCCATTTCCATTTGGGCTCTAATTATTAAAAGTATGTTTCTTACATCTGTAATAAAAAATAATACATCTAGATTAACTGGTAGAACAGCATTTAAAATAGAGAGCGAAAAGATCATCTCAACGCTCAACAAAAAAATAACGAACCAAGGTATTCTATTTTGACGTGTTTTACTTCTTCCAACAAGCAAATTGTGCTGGGATTCCTTCGGACCGAAAAGGCCTTTACATCCATTATTTCAAAGAACAACAAGCAAGGCCAGATAGGACGAAGCACGAACGAAGCAGTAGGATTTTTTCGCAAGAAAACACACAGTTTCGTTATAATAGAATAACGCTGGAAATTTTCACAAACATCCAAATCGAAGGCAAAACATGCGGTAGAGCTAAGTAGATGAATTGCCCTAGGTCAAAGCGAGTAAGAGAATTATAAGAAAGTAGTCAACACAGGTAACTGCTACCTTAAGGGTGGCTTAATACGTGCCTTCGACCGACTTTAAATATTAGCATAGGACATTTGAATCCTAACAGGGTACCATTGAATTCAGCGTTGACCAAGGGACTACTAAAAGGTCATGGCTTTTTTGCAGGTTTCTTTTCCTGTTTCTGCCTTGATTCTTTTTGTAGTTTTATAAGGCTTATATTCCGTATGCCAACCGTCCGTACGACCTTCTAAATTGTTTTTTTTTTGTTTTGCTTTACTCCCCGACCTTTTGCAGGCAACGGAAAAAACCTGCGACATCGAAGTGGATAACTGCACCTCGGACGCCGACACCAGCCCCCGGCAGATGGTAGGCAGTGGCGGCGGTGTCTACGGAGGTGGCCGTCATGGCCTCACCACGCCGCACTACACCGCCAATGGAAGCAGCAGCCAAAACAACTCGCACCAGACGTTATACGAGTTCCTCAGCTCGACTCGCACCACTCCGAATGCGGCGTCCCGCAGCTCGCAGCGCAACGGTAGCAGCGGAAGCGGTATATCTAAGTTTTCCGGCACCACGTTCGAGCTGCGACCGATCAATACGGTGCAGTTTAGCGCCAGCCAGATCTCGCTGTCGGAATCGTGCGCCTCGAACGTCACGGTCAACGCGACCAAGGTGCGCCTGCACGGAAAGCGCATCCCGATCCGCATCTCCTCGCTGAAGCGCGAAACGAAGACGGCCCAGACGCTCAGCATGGTTGTCGGCGGGTTCATCGCCTGCTGGCTGCCGTTTTTTGTCTACTATCTGCTGATGCCGTTCCTACCGGATAACTCCAAGAGCGACGAGCTGATGGAGTTCCTAACCTGGCTCGGCTGGATCAACTCGGCCATCAATCCATTCATCTACGCGTTCTACAACGTCGATTTTCGGGTCGCCTTCTGGCGCCTTACACTGCGGAAGTTCTTCAAAAACAAACACAACCTCGCGTTCTTCAAGTCGTAGGGAACGACGTAGAAGTAGCCGTTCTGTTTCTCGGACAACGCATTACAAAATAAAATAAAAGACATTTTACGTTTGTTACTTCATAAGCGGTTAATACTGATCATGTTTTTATTCAATTAATTGTCGAAAATGTTGAGAAAAAGAGGATTGCTAGATAATATGTATCATTAAAGAACATCATTGACAGAACCATGGCCAAAAACTAAGCGAGTGCTCTGGTAAAAATGTGCTTTTTTCACGACTCTCCTCCTCTATCATCTTCCATTGTTTCATAATTTAAAATTTATGAATTTTACTAGTGTATCTTAATGCAACAACCCTACCTTATTGATAATTCGGTAATAAGAAAATGATGAAGAGTATATTCAATCTGTGATCGATTTTTTCTGCTGTATAAAGAATCAGGGGGCTCTTGTAAAAAAAAATTACGATTGCTATATTTTCCTAACGCGTAAAATAACAGCTTAT
Source organism: Anopheles atroparvus (assembly GCA_914969975.1). Taxonomy (NCBI): domain Eukaryota; kingdom Metazoa; phylum Arthropoda; class Insecta; order Diptera; family Culicidae; genus Anopheles; species Anopheles atroparvus. The sequence continues at coordinate 18,183,962 of CAJZCY010000001.1, forward strand.
TTTTTCTGCATTCTTAAAATACATTTAAAAAAAGGAACTGGAAACCTATAGCGGTTGATAATAATAATACATGACTTGCGATACATATTTTCCCGAAAACTGTCAAAACTGAAAGCACGTATCAGAAAGCTCATTTGAATGAAGAAAGCTTATTTTCCCAGTAAATACAATCCAATTAGGTTGTATACAAGGTTGTCAAGATTTTTTGCCATAACTTGCGTGATACGTAGCTATAAAAAGAAATGAAAACAAATAGATTTCCATTGTAAAGAAAACTGCATCAAAAATGGAGACGCCTAGTCTTTTGTTCGTTGCTTGAATAGGCATAACTTTTAATTTTTTAATTTTTTACCTTTATTTTATTCATTACCACGCAAGGAACTTACTGCCAAACAAAGGAGGCGCAATATTCAACTTCTGTTGGACAAAGTTAAAACAGAATTGTTTTCGGTGTCCGTAGCAGAAGAAGGTGTCCAAAGTTTGGAACAATAGCATTCATAAAATAAAACCCGGTTGGCATGGTGTACCGTATCATTTTGGACGACCACAACTAGTTTTGGCACAAATGTTGAACTTTGAATAACAACATTATATTCAATGTCCTTCATTGATGTCATCTTAAAAGGAATTTGTAAACAAAAATTATTTCCCTAGACCTAGTAAACCACAATAATTCTAGTAAATTAGTTGGAGACCAGTTTTATTCTGCCTGGGCTAGATAAATTGAAAAGAAAAATAAAACAATTCATAGCATGTGGAACCGAATAATGTGGAAAAACTTCTTGAAACGAACTATAATTTTTCAACTTGCAAAAGTTGGTTGAAATCATACAGAAAAATGAGATGGAATAATCCATAGAAATCCAAAATCAAATGGTCCAAATTGTCTTTGTGCACAAAAACTTGGACATACAGTTGATATGTATGTGTATATTTACTTTAAAGTGTATTTGCAAGTGACAATTACTTTAAGTTATGAAAAAAATACACTAATTTTCATAAATTAAAGTGTTGACAAAAAGTGTTCAACATTTTCAGGTCAGTTTGGTACTTTCATCTTAAAGGTTAGTTTAATTTCTACAATAGAATAAAATAGAATATTCTTACACATGCTCTCTGAAAAAGTTTGTCTTTACCCTTTTTATTGAAAGCAATCCTACCGAGGCCATTATAAACAATCCGCATTTCCGGAACTTCGAAAGCCGAATTGTTTGTCAAAAAAATGGATTTGTATGAACCTCTCTATTTCCCGCTGTCATTTATTTAGTTAAACCGTTAAGTGCGCGAGCTAAATGTCGACTTCAGGTCAAGGTCCAGTTGAGGTTCAGGTTGCATTCGTTTGATTTGCATGAGAAGGAAGACACAGCTCCGTAATGTTATTACCGTTTTTATTGCATTAGTCCACCGTCGGTAAAAGGTTAAATCGATCCATGCAGCAATCAGTCTTTATCAGCAGCATAGGGAAATGGAAACCCATGACAACAGAAGGCGAACGGATGCCTAACGCCCTTTGACTAGCCTCTACAGCTTAAAAGGTAAGATGTGCTCAGCGAAAACGCACGGCCGTTACACGCCCGCTCGAAGTCTAGGCGTACTGTAATCAATCATCATAAAACAGCGTCCCACCCTGTAGCACAAGGAAGCCTCGTCGCTCAGGGGTCACAAATCCTTCGCTTGTACCTGCGAACAGTTACACGGGCGAATAAAAGACTGAGGAAATTCCATATCTGATATCCTGCGGCGTGCATGTCGAGAAAATGCTCCAATCGCTGGAAGCGATAATTAGTTTGCGGCGAGAAGAGTGGATGAGAAGTAAATAAAACCATTTGTTGCATCTTTTTAGCTTCGACGCGATTTAACGATCTTCGAGGACGGAAACTTTTTGCACGCGAAAGAAGAACCTGTAACGCGTGTAACGTTCCTACCCTTTAACAACTTCGTGGGCGATGACTGGTTGTCTCTTGAGTGTTAGAAACTAATTTCGGAGCCCGCTTGGTTACGATTATTTTATGCATCTTTTACTCCCCTGAGGGCGATCACAGGCATGAAGTAGGGGAATGCGAAACATGCACTCTCCGGCTGTAATGAAATGAGCTTGAAACAGCTGGCTTTTGTGGATGGCTGAGACGGGGAAATTCTTTTTGTACTTACTTCTCTCCTCCTTACGTTGTAAAGTTTGCCATGTATAGTTTCATGCATATTGATATTGACTAATCTCTAAGAATGGTGGAATAAAATTATTTTGTGACGTGTAACGCATGTAATAACTTGATTACATAAGACTTCACTTTCATCTATAATTAAATTTTCAAAGTGTCGGATAACTGATGCTTACTTCTATTATGTTGACACCTTGCACACCGTTTATATCATCGTTCGCGCTCCAACCGACTTCGGCGCTGTGAGAAGATATTGATCAAGACGTCAGACACTCACACTAAATCCAGTCGAAAATCTATGATACATCAAATTTTAACTAACGCAAGTACTCACACTGAAAAAACAAAAAGCCTTAAAGAAATTTTTCGTGATTGTCCCACAAATGCTTACTGCATTGCATCAACAGCTCCTCCCAAACGTTTTGACGACGCACATTTTGGCGGGGTTTGCGCAACAAACAAAAAGTCGTTCGTTGTCCTCCTGTGCAGAGAAAAGTTCACGTTCGTAAAACAGCAAAGAAATGACAAACAAAAACTCCAAGCTACATAAAGTTCGTTGCTTTAATCGGTGCTACTCCACCTGGCTGTTAGCAACTCCAGCGCAGTTCGTTCCCATATGTGGAGCATTTTATCAGTCACAGGGATCGTACCAACTTTGCAGCCCGCTTGGCGGTCGTTGTTCTCACCATCATTGGTTTTTACGCTGTGGCACATGGTTTGCAGCGAATCCTCGTCCTTTGCGTGGCTGCATTAATTTCACAGTTTCTATCCATCCACATAATCCTTCCTGGCTACATATTAGGCACATGGTGCTTGGGCCCGTATCACACCGTTTAATTATTTGTTACCGGTGTGTCAAAGGATGGTGGTTGCGAAATGATTTAAGGATTTTTTGATGATTCCAAGCAAAGATAAAAATTGTCTGTAAGCTATCGCGATGTTTAACGGAAGCAACCCAACCGGGCATGACAACCTAAGAGGCAGTTTTTCTGAAAAACTGAACACCGTTAAATTGTTTTTAATAGATAAAACATGCTGCAGCAAAGAAGTTTTCACCGTGAAAGGCAGTCAAGCATCTCTTCCGATCCTTTACACGAAATGATAAAGGCTGCTGTCTACACCTGCCTGGATGACTTTCAACAGCGTCTGCGGAAGTATTTACATCTAGAGCGGCTAAGGGCTTGCGATGTGGAACCCGACCAGCCGACTCCCCGAAGGGCCTGACCGCCGTGCACAATCGGAGCAATTAAAATTTTAACCATCTCGAAAGCCAGAGCAGAGGTCCTGCGAACCGTTTCCTAGCACAAACACTTCCCAAATCCCGGCCACCAAGGAAAAGAGTGACATTTGATGGACCATTCATCAGGATGGCCATTCACGGATCGGCCCGTTTGCACGTGCATCTGCTAGGTGGACGATGAAGATGCTCTCTTTCTCTAATGTGGCGCACCGTGCGACGAGGGAAGCTGGCTAAGTCATTAAAAACAAAAGCTGCACGGGTGGACGGGTGAAAAGTGGGAAACGTTTTATGGCCAGCAATCAAAGTGCCGCTTCTGGCCTGTTTGATGATGACATTATGCTTTACTCGCTGCACCCCGCCAAGAGGCCGACGAGAGGTAACACATAAAACATGACTTAAACGTTCGTTTCCCACCAGACGATGGGATCATGGCGTACTTTCAAAGTCCTGCCAACGTCGTTTCTTTGTACGACTGCACAATCAAAGGCATGGGCAGACCGTTCGTTTACGCCACATGTTGTTTGACATCCGCGGGGAGCATTGCATTGTGCTAGCACACTTATCAGGTGATTTAAATGTTTCATTTCGTCATCACACCCGACTCAAAGCGTGCATGGCGTGCTGCTTAATTCATATTTCATTTCCAGTTGAAACCACGCCACCGAACGATGTGCATAAGACAGGCGGCTCTAGAATGCTGCCTGGTGTCACCTCCTCCGATTCGGAGAAATGATTCTGCCGTTGCTGCTGTGAGCTAAGGAAAATAAACTAGCAACCAAAGGCAGAGCTTCCTTAGCGGGACGAACGTGGTGGCAGAAGCAGCGAGCCAGACGACGCACGCAAAGGAAAACATTTACCGTGCCGTCTTGGGAGGAAGCTTACAAGCCACTAAGCCCCTCCATTTCAAACTGAAACTCCTCCGTGATGCCACCGAGCTGTACCTGTTCACCTGCACAACGGCACCAAACAAAGCAACAACACACAGGTACCTTTTACGCCGAGCGCAATCGAATTAACTGAGATTCAATTACCTGGCAGCATGCAATAGTTTCCCATCTTTGCAGCCACTTGCAGTTGCATCGAGGTTCCAGCGGCCGCTGGAGTGCTGCCGTGCCAGTCTTGAGGAGTGTTCTGGTTGAATGCTGACGTTGTTCCAGTGGCTAACCGCTTGCCGTGCAATGTCGTTCCCTTTCTGTACATAGAGGAGTAATGTCGAACCGCAATCGCAATACAAACGTTTCCGATATCTGGTTTCAACAGGAAAGTGCAATTTAAAAAAACACACATGCACACACACCAAACACGTTTAAAAACTCTCCGGAGAAAAACTTGCCTAGCACGTATCGCAGATCGATTGAATTTAGCAAGCTGCTTGTTTCCTTTGCGTATCTATGTCAGTGCAAAATAGAACTTTCGCTTAAGATAAAAAGCAATTTTCCTTCCCTCTTTTATTTTTTGAAGTGTGGGTTCAGTGGTACTTGTTCTTCGCTTCGTTTTTAGATGGCTGAGAGGCTTTAAAAAGTCTACGTAGCACTGATTCGAATTATAACGTCGAGCTTTTCTTGCATTAAAAGATTCAAATTACAAATACAAACTCAGTAAAATCATTTCGTTGAAAGGCTCAAAGGGACGACCTTATTCTGTTCAGCATTACACCATCTTGTTGATCTTTTTTAAGCTCACCCAGATCCAATTCAAAACGGCAGTTTTTGGTGGACTACTTCAGTACACCCTTTCAAATGGTAAAAACAAACAGAGTCAACAGTTCGCAGACCCGTCCATTCCCTCATGGTGTTCGTGGTAGAAATAAGTTTGTTTTTCCTTCTGGGAAATGAGGAGCAAGCAGTTTATCAATTCAAAAAGAATCCGAGCCGGAGAAAAACAACCCGAACAGAATGAATGAGAAACGTGCATTGTCTCTATCGGGATCACAGAGGAAAAGAAGAAAATCAATGCTCGTTGAAAAACCACGATAAAAACCAAGAGACCAAGGTGGCAGGAGTATGCTACCACAGGTTGCAACACCCATTTTCGCTCACATCACACAATCAAACAGTAACGCATGAGAATCGCAGTTGCGAGCAATTTCTGATTCAAGCAGCGTGAACATTGCCCTGAAATGGAACTGCACATGTGTGGTACGAACATTTTGGATTGATGGAAACAACAGGATACCGCTTCTGTTTGCAGAAAAGAATCCGTTCTGCTCCATTCTTTGGCAATCACAACTTGCACAACTTTGATGAAATAAGAATTCGCATTATACGTTCCTTTTTCATTTGAGTAACAATTCCAATGAAAAGCTCAAACCATAAAATGTAAAGAATACTTTGATTTATTGCACGAACCAATATAATTGATGGCCAACAAAAGTTTCCCCCTCCAGGAAGCAGCGATAAATCTTGGAAATCGGAATAATTGATTTTCCAATCATTTCATTCGCTGACAATGATTATATTAATAAAATGAATTTCTGAATTAGATGAACGTCCGTTAGAAACGTCACCTTCCTTGAAAGATCCAGTGATTCTTTACTCTCCGAGCAAACTTCCATCGGGTGAGCTTTGAAAAAAAAAAATAAATCTGTTAGCATTATAAGCTTCACAGCCATTTGTTTCCCTTCTCTGCACGATTGCATGTGCACTATTCATCGTCTTCTAGAATCTTCTTCGGATGTATCGAGCAAAAGGTTATAGAAAAAAAAAGCACACCTGTTGAGACGGATTGGAGATTCTGTTTCAACCTCCGGTTGAATTCATTATCTCGGTTTATAAATGTCGCATCAATGTTTGCTTTCCATCTTCCCAACATCCAATGGGTATCCTTTTTTCAAGTTGTTCAAAAATGATCAACAATTCATCGCACAGAGGTGAAAGAGTAGCCACGTTGCAATAAAGAAGGAAAGAAGAAAACTAGCATTGTATTTTAAATCCGAATCCACGTTCTTTGTTAAATTCCCAGTGCCTACAGAGAATCATCGTCCTTGAACGATGTGAAACTAATTGTCACGCTGCACCATCTCCGTGCGGTGGCGGATGGGAAATTATCGATTTTCAATCAACTGTGTGGTTTTTGCCTGGACGGAAATAGTTGCTTCAGAATCAAACCAGCTATCCAGCAAGAGGAGTTGTTCGAGAAAAATCGAAGAGACAGGACACGCATCTTTCCGAGCATGAAAAGTTACTGAAGGCCACTCTGTTACGATTAATTACCAGTGCCGGTGTTATCAGGGAGGGTGCAAAGGTGCAATGGAATGGTAAGAAGCAAGCGGAGATGCTTTCAGTAACGGTTGATATCTCGTGCATGGACGGCAAAGGCAATGGAAACTATTAGAACGTAAGAAGGCCTGAGACGGCAAAAATCCCGCTAAGGCTTATAATTCTCAGATGACGAAGCAAAATCAATGGTACCGAGCAGAACGTCTGTTCGTATTAACAAACGATAATGAGTTTTGGACACCGATGAGTTTTGGTTCCTGAGTTGGAGGTACAGCCGTGCCGACGATTCCATCAATCGGAGTTCGGCTTTGATGGCTCATCCGGCACACACCATCTCCGTTCTACTTTGTGCGAGCTAAGTTAAATGTTTTTCGCCATATATCGTTGACTCTTTCATTAAATTTATGCATATGAACGTAGAATTTACAAATTTCAAAATGGTATATACCAGGGAAAGGAAGAAACGCTCGAGATAAATACAATTCCTCATAACATGTTCGATGTAATACGAGGAAAACCAAGACACTTCATTAGCAGTAATCATTCTTCCGGTCGTCTCACTTCGTTCCGAGTGTCCTTAAGGAAGCATTTCATCAAGAAATATTCAAAGCAAGTTGTTTTTTTTTTCAATAGCACTGATGGCTACGTTATGCTAATGCCAAAAGTAGGAAAAATCGAATGATATTTCTGGGCGCGTGACAAATGATAATCAGCAATCAAGAAACCTCGCTTGGTCGACAGGACGTTGAGTCCACGCAAGACATTTTAAACGGAATAGCTCGTGGAACAGAACAATTCCAACGTTCTGCACATTTTCCCATTTTCAAAAAAGTGGGTTTATTGTATTTTGATTATGTGTCCGAATGTTTTTTTTTAAACATCCAATCGTAAAACAACGGACGCCAATACGAAAGTAGGACTTGAGTAGGGTGTTTTAAATATGTTTTCCCATATATTTTTCTTTTCCCATTTCACAAGGACACAGTGCACTTCATTGAAGGACAGATGAAACGCTGAAGAGAACTAAAGAAAACTATCGCCATCTGCGTGTAGCACGGGGTCTAAAATGAAGCGCCAACCGGTTTCCGTGCCCCGTTTTTAACTGTAAACTGGCCATTTCCAACTTTTACTGCCATTCTTGCGACATCCCCTGACCGTCAGTGGGATTGTACATTTTGTCTATTTTGTACGCTGTGTATATGCAAACGAGAAACAGGTGACCTATCGACTCCCCGCCATGGCCTTAGAATCTGCTGCGCATTTTGTTGATCGCATTCCAGAAAACGTGCTTCTATAAGTTGAAGGGATTAAAATACAGTCTAGCAAATCGCTTCACTTATATTATAATGCATAGAAGGGCGCGCGATAGTAGTATTCACATTTACAATCTACAACAACGTTCCATATGATTATGCAGTTTTTTTTTTAATGAGTAATTCACATCTTTCATTGACTTATTATTTTCTTTCGTTCGTCTTCGGCGTACACGGGTTCTTTGCATAAGAGTGTTTAATGCTGTGATATTGTAAGCAAATTCTGAGCAACAGTTTTTGCGCGATGTATCAAATGCAAGATTTTAAATCCAATTTCCACGCGCTGCTAGAGAAAATTGCCTGTACTCTGCGTCCGATGAGGCATCGTACAGGTTCGGAATGTGCACGGAATGGCAAACGGCTCGCACATGTTAATGTTGATCCTGCGGATCGGACACGAAACTGTTGCTCGTACCGCCGAGAAGATGTTGCCATATCTCTCCAACGAGCGCCATCCGACGACCGCTTGGTGCCGCTGTGCCCTAGAGATGGGCGTGCTCTCACGCGCACGCTTCCGTTCTCTCTTCCGTTCTGGTTGCCCGGTGCGGTGTACGCGTGCTATCGACGCGAGCCGACGGCCCGACCAGCAGGATCGCGTCAGTGCCAGCGTCAGTTCCATCCGAACATTCAGCCCGTTCGCTCGTTCCGGGTTGCACGGTGCGGGCTCTGCTTCTCGTTTTCATCGCTTCTGAATCGGACCGTGCGGTGCGTGCGTTTCGCTTCATCCGATCCGACCGCCTGTAATCGGATCGGAGGCTGGGCCAGGTGCTGCTGGTTTATCACGGCGTCAACGTGCCACTGTCCGCTGGTGTACGATCGCCGTCGACCGTTGCTAAATCACCGAATGCCGTGTCGGTTTGTGGCCACGTGAACGGTCCAACCGGAACGGGTGCTGGTCTGCCCGGTGTCTCGGGGGATCAGACACTTCGGCCACCTAGGCATTCGACCTGAGGCTGCGTGCCAACGACGACGATTCGCTCATAAATCAAACAAACAAAAGGTGTGAATCCGACCGACCGATCCCATATCCAGCGGGCAGCTCGAACACACCGGTTGACGAAGCGATTAGTGGGGCGGCCCAGGCGGGTAGGCAAGTGTTTGGGACGGGGGGGTTCGGAACAAAACACGCGCTACATACAGCCAGCCGGAGAACGCCCTAGAGGAACGCCGCCGGAATGGGTTTGAGATCAATAAACAAATAAACGTAATAACGCAAACCAGCCGTTACGTGGTGTTCGTCATCGGGAATCGTTTCGAGTCGCGCGAATGACTCCATCGCGGCTACAAGTGGATATCGCGGCTGTTCCTATCGTCGACCGTCTCGCCCTGCGAGTGTACCGTTGTGATTAACTTTGAGGTGCACAGTGTCAACGGGTGTACCATCTTAATGTGTGTATTTGTGTGTATGTGTGTGTTTTTTTTTAATCAATAGCTCGATCGATCGCCCTCGCTCGCACCATCGGTTACTAAAGTAGTCGTCGACGGACGACCTGCATCCGGCGTAACAACGCCATATTTGCGGGCTTTCCAACTCGGACGCATTTGGCCCGGTTGAATACTAATCAAGTGCACATTGTGTCCCCACGTTACCATAGTCTGGATTGCCGAGATCGCAAATACCGATTAATCAGTGGCAAAAGTGCACCAAAAAGTAAGTGAACTTTTCTCGAGGCACCAGCGTAAAGCTCGTTCCCCGTGGGATGGAGGTCGTGCAAGGTGGAGACAATAAAGAACGAGTTTGCTAAAGTTCCCAGTCAAAGTACATACAACCGTTTGCTTCTGCTCGCGGGATCACAACTGGATTGAGCAGTGCCCGTGTTGAGAGGCTTAATCGAAAGGGTTTCTCGCGTAGCAAAACCTTGAAGTTGCTGCTGCCAAAAAAGTTTCTTAAATTATGGCACTGCGAAAGTCTCCGAAGTAAGCATGTAAATCGTAAGCCAGCTGCTCTTGGTGAATGAAACTAGTTTTGGTAAGTGTTGCCGGAGGGTTTGTGCGGCTTGAACAATGTTCAGCATATTTAATCGAATGGAAATGGTCGAATGGAAACTTTCCCACTTGTGTTGTCAAATTAGTTTCATTAAGGTCCGTAAAAACTATGGAACGTGACTCACGGTTATTTTCAGTATAGTTTCATTATTTCCATTGATTATACCCAGAACCTCATGGTTACGAATTAATCACCAACTCTATCCTCTTTTTAAAAACACCCCCTCCACCCCCCCCCCCCCCCCAACTATATTATTTGTTCAATTAAAAACACGATAACTTTGAAAAATTGCTCATCTCCATTAGTGGGAAATTTAGCTGAAGTTTTACATGATGGAAATGCAGCTGCTGACGTAAAGAATGTTACTTTTACAAGCACGTACGTAGAACGCATGATTGGTAAGCAAATATGGGTTTTTGTAAATTCTTAATAGTTTTATATACTGTTTAATAGTTTTAGAAGAAAAAAATTATTCGAATTAACAACTATTTTCATGTTTATAAAAAGTAACTTATCACTAAGAAATTCATTTTTTCTTCACTCAGAATTGTTTTCCCAATGCAATTGGAACAGATGATAGATTAGTTTATACACAAAAGAAGTAAAATATCAATTCAAGAATTTCACTCGCAAAAATTTATGTCGTGTCTCTTCCATAATAACAATCTGGCTTACAATAACTGTAGATTTCAATGGCGCAGCTTGTGGTGAGCTGCAGGAGTACAAAAGCTTCCATTTAATCAACGCTGATCTCAACCAGAAGCAATAAGGGCGCTCGGCTTGACTTCGTGCCTCTGGTGTCTTAAAGTGATTAAGAAAAATTGATTTTACTTTTCCGTAAACACCTTCCCGTAAAGAGCTCCCGCAACTGTGACTAGCAACTTATCTATAGCGAAATAAATTCATTGAGCTGACTGAGACCAAGAGTCTCCTCCAGGACGCTTCCTGATTGTCACTTAATGTTAAATCTGTAGCCTAGAGCTTTTGTGGGCTGAGACGCGCAATATGACCACATCCATCCGACCGCTCTTGGGTAGGCGCTAATTGTGGCGCTGGATCAAAGGCATTTCCGTGATTTGATCATCTACATAAATTAAAAGCATCGTTCGTAGCGCCAGGAACCTTACGGAATGCGGGGACCATGGGTGTGGGTTTAATGACAATTTTGCTCCTAATTAAAACCCACGATAATGAAGATATTTTGGGAAATCAAATTTAAACAAGAATAAGTTTTCACGTCGCTATTTTTGTGAAATGCGTATTGTTTTCACTGTTTGATTGTCTTGAGTTTCCGGGCAGCTACTACCATTATAATTGACACTTTAGTTAACAATAGTCTTCTTCTGCCACGAAGCAGCTCAGAATGTTTAGCATAAAACATAACGTAAGCAGAATTTAGATTATGCAAAAGTTTCTTGATTCACCAAAAATCCCGTCCAAAAATAATTTGAAAAGAAAATTAAGGCAGCTACTGACCATCTGTTCGTGGGTCAGCTTGCAAATCAGTACTTTCCCATATGACCCTTGCTCGATTGGATCCTTATCACTATCGTGGAAAAGTCGCCGTAGAAGAATGTATCCTTTAAAATCCCTTTTTTGGGTTTTTCCTCTTAAAAAAATCAGATTCATCTTCCAACTCCTTGTCGTTGGAGAACGGTAGAGTCAGCTTGTTTGATTTTGTAACATCATCACTCTTGTTGGTGGACTTTTCCTTGTTTAGAATTCGAAGCATGCTTTTCCTTATTCGGTTTAGTGAATTGATAAAGGATGTACTGTGATTGTGACAGCTGTCCACCAGCTTCCGCAAGCATTATCCTTTTATGTATCTTCTTTTTCTTCTTAATACTTATTGAGCACCACATCTCAATCCAATGGAATCACTAAACAAAAAGAGTTGATAGATTGCCTGCTCCGGCCAGCTAACAACTCAATGCTTGGCAGATTGAACGCACCCAGCACAGGTCATATTAAACGGCCTGTTTCTTCTGTTGCCTCTGTACCGCGCCGTTTGTAGTGGAAGGTCATAAAAAGGCAAATTGCAGCCAGTAAAGGCGATTTGATTAAGTTCACTGGAACCGTGACCGCTTCGTCCTGCTGGGTTACACACCTGACACCGTATCTAGAGTAAGTACGACGGCTGGAACTGTCGCTTAGCATCTCAAACCACTCGAGTTGGAGCCGCGGTGGAGCGATGAAATGATGCACTCATAAAATGGGAGCACATCGGAACAAAGAAATGTAACGCTGTACACAGCCATAACCTCAGTGTCCAATAATCTAATCAAGTGAACCCTCAAAGTGTCTTCGGCTGTACCCCATCCGGCATTAGCGACGGTTTGTGGGCATACGGAAGACGGGGAAGTAATGGAAGGCAACGAGATCTGATGCGCAGACCATGCAGGAAGGTGACAGAATGACGGCTCCGCGGTGTACCACTATCAACATTGTGGCTTGTCATCAGCCGGATAACTCCGACCCTCGGTGTGGTTACGAAGCCGACCCTCGTCCGTCTTTCCCACTCCACTCCTACTCCTCTTCTATCGCCTACCGAACGGAGCAAAGTTGTCGACAATAGCGCAGCGACGAAACGGTTGAAACATAACTTTAGGAAAATAATTCCATCAACGGGAAGAGCAACCACCGACATGGTATTGTGTCGTGGTCGGGCGGTAAACAGGCTTAACGTACTCACATAGAGCACCGGACCACCCTTAGAGGCTGCCTTTGTGAGCGGAGAGCGCTCCCACAACTTCAGCTACACCACCAAACTTCATTTCCCAGCGGAAGTTCACTCGGGGGTCTGATAGTGTTTACCGGTGGTGGGAAAAATGCTTTTAAATTATAAACATAGAAACAGAATCCAAGTCGAACCCTTTGCGGAAAGGATGCGTGCGCTACGTGGTTGAGGGAAGGTGTGGGGAGAAAGCGAATGGTAGATGCCTATGCCGGGGGTTTTTCAAACAAAACCGCAACCTATGAAACGATTTCAGCCTGCACTCACCGTCTCACTCCTCAGGATATCGCCGGAGAGGGCGAAAAAATAGGCAATCATGGCATGTCATGTGTCGATCATTGACTTTGGTGATGATCTGATTTTTCTCTCTTGTCAAGAGGGTTCCAAGAGTGAAGCCGAACTGAAAAAGTGTACAATCAATTGCGACCGCGAGGCGATGGTTGGCAGGACTCTCATTCTACCCACTTCCTTCTGCTTTCTCCTTAAATCTCAGCCAGCTTCCTTTGCGACGAGCCAACCCACTATGCTTTGATTGCAGGGTATTGCGTAGGGTTTGTCCTGAAAATTCATTATGAAACACACAATTCGGTCCTTACGGGCCAAAGAATTCTTGGTAGTAAATCCGTTGAAATAAAGCACCCACCACACTCCCACCCACACCCTAATCTATTTCGTGTCAGCCCTGATACGGCTACAATGAAGTAAATGGAGCACAGTGAACAGTGTGCTCCCCAAAACCGCGAACCCCCGGGTGCCAAAACCACTCAAGGCTGCCGAACCATCTAGCCGGTCGGTGTGAGCAGGACACGTCGACGACACATCGCTAATTGCTTCGGTTAATCAAATCAACTTTCCAATTTTATGCAGCTCAGCAACAGTGCGCCCACTCCATTGTCTTTTCCTGCCACGCATAATTGATCTTTTTCCCTAAGTCCCGGGCGGATCAACAGTCTGATGGGTGTCTCGTTGCAGTGGCGATACCCGAGAAGAGGCATTTTTATTTTAAATTGCTTCCAAAGCAGTATTTTGTGTCGTTCCAGCAATTTAGGACACTAGCGCCGTTGGCGAGACCGATCATCAGGACCGTTGTTTCGCGGAAAATTGCGGAATAGGATAATTAAACGACCGTTCAAATTTATCGTTTAAAAATGAGATCGTTCCGCGGGCGAACGCAATTTCCATCCGTCGGTGCACTTGACAGGAACGACTGACATCATCGTCGGGAAGGTGGGTGGAAACCTTACCTTAGTTTCGCATCCCCGGTGGCACGGGGGATCATCATCAACCATCGTTCGCGTCAATCAAGCAGGCGGGCAGCAACAAACGATACCTTATATACATGCATCGCCCCCAGTTATAATATCAAGTTGCTCCGCATCATTCGAAAGGCAACGTGCGTCAAACTGGCTGTTCACCGGCTGGTATTTCTGCCCTGTCTTTCGCCTACCAGGGAAGGACATTAAAACGGGAGTCCATAAAAAAAAGTTGTTGATAGTGTCATAGACCCTCCGAACACGGTATCGTTGCGCCATCGGATGCTAGAGGCACTCGCGGCGTGGAAAGGCAATAACAAAGAGAACCCGTTCGAACAGTTCGACAAATTGGTGGCCATTTTCTACACCGTCATCGCGCCACAGTCCACCTTATCACTCCCGACGCATCTTCTGGGGGAGGTAATCCACGCGAGGAGTCGATTAGGCCTCTTAATGGTTCGACCATCGTTTGTCCTTTTTCACGCCCGGTAAAGTTGATCGCATCGGACGACTTTTATATGGCAAGCGAACAACAACCCCCTAATTGATTGCGCTTTGAGGTTCAACCGACCGAGGAACAATGAACACCGATAGAAATTCCTCTGGGGCTCGTTAGAGATGGAATTCGACGCGTTGGTCGATTCAACTGCCTAAATAAGCGTTTGTCAATCCGAAAATAAGTACATAACTTAGAAAAAGCATTGGTTATACATTCCTCTACCATCTATCAATGTAAAGGCTTCTTCCAAATGCATACAACCAGAAGAAAATAAATCATTATCAAACTCAATAATAAGAAATTCATATGAATTTCTAATTATAGAAAAAAAGCATTTTAGCATTAATTAAGTTAAATTAAGCTGCTCGTGTTTCCAATTCTATTTAAACCAATGCTCCCTCGGGCTAGGAAAACGATACCATTGGACAGCGACTTGTGCCATTTCCTTTTGTATTTCACGCCGAAATACTGTCGACTAGTGCGCGTGGGTAGCCCTGTGTTTACGGTATCGTTGAGAGTTTTCCCGAAAAAGGACTCCCACTTACATCGAACAACGGCACGTGTCCAACCGTACCAAACTGTTGATAATAAACTGGAAACCCCAACTAGACAACAAATCAACATCACGGCTAACTTATGATAGGCCAATTGGATCCCTTCTTCGTCGCGGACGCGAAGCGCCATCCGCGAGTCGATGTTTCCAGCACATATAATTTGATAATTCTCCTATATTAGTGTCAAGAAGTAGCGTTGGGTAGGCATGAGGTTAATAGCACTTCCCGTCCGCGCACCATGGAAGACGTGCTTCTAGTTGACCGAAATCATGAGTTATAGCTTGATGGCTTACGCTTAAGAACCTACGTCAATCGAAACGCGCGCAGGAAAGCACTCCACCCGGTCGCGTTATCCACCGTGGGTTTTAACCGACCATAATGTGACCTAAGGGACACAAATAGAGAGGGGTCTTTGGTGGAAAAACTCTATGAATCTTTCGAAAATTGAACAGGGCCATATAGAAATGTTTCGGGAAACCACTGTTAGGCGGCCTAGGTAATGGACGATATTTGGATAGTAATTTACGCCAGAGACGCTCGGCGCCATTCGCAACAGGTCGGCAGTAAATTGTCATTAGCGGGTGACACAAACCATCGGTGGCATTCCTGGAAGACGTGCAGCACTCTGGCAAAACTATTCATCACAAGAATTTATATCCCACCGTATACAATCTAAAAGGAATTTTTGGAAAAAGGTCTCTTATGTGATACCTAAAAAAAGCCACCAGCCTCATGGATCTCAACATTCAGCACCTATTCTCGTCCCGCTCCGTAAAGTTAGAAGTTTGTACAGACCTGCGACAACAAACATTTTACAAAGCAAGACACTTGAAGACATACTAAAGTATGAAACACTTTGTTACCTCCCCTGACGCTTGTCAAGGGATGGATGGAACTTGGTACAGTAATTATTCCTATTTGGTACGACAAGATTTACGGCCAACCCCATCCACGTAATCAAAAGTCAGCTGGTACTCGAAACTGGAAGCTTACTGTTTCGCTCGGAACTAACCCACCCTTTTTCCTTCTTGACACATTTCGGTCGAAGATGTACGATCGTGCCGGATAAAGCTTTGGAATGCAATAAGGATTCGTTTATGTATCACAAGCAATGCGCTCGCAGTGTTAGCAAAATAGCAAAAGTAGATAAATCTCTAGGTCGAAAGATGTCAAAACGAAGTACCACTCGCCTGCCACTCTTCTAAAGAAGATACCATATCCATCCCTGCCCGGGGCTCGCGCTTCCGACGTGCGGTGCATCTCCGGTGCATCAGGCTATGCTGCGTATCGCACCACCCCTTGCATGCTCCCTTGTGGTTTTCCCATGTGTGTTCTTTCGTGTGCAGAAAACGCTAAACCACCGAGGGCCAGGCGACACCGGACGCACTGTACGCTTGGTAAGCGCGCCCTTCGCAGAACGGCCCTCGGGGGCTATGGCAAAAGCGCAGGGATGCACTCAACAAACACGTTTCCTCCGCAGGTGCAGGATGCTAAATTTTAATGATGTCTACAATTAAACTTCTCCCCGCATACTCACCCGCCATCCCAAAAGCGGCTGAAGGATGTCCGGGTCTCTGATGCTACCGCTCGACATCCACATACACCCATTTACCCCACTCTGCCAGAAGTTGGACTGAACTCCAGGCCCAACCGCACACCGCAAGTGCACTGCAGCTAAGTGGTCGTGCAGACGGGAGCGGAGCTAAACTCAGGGCGAGGTGGTGGTCGCTGGTGAAGTTCCCAAAACTTGGCCATCGTTTTCATTATCTCGAGCAGGGTGTTTACATTGTCTAATTAACGGACGGCTGCGCTTCACAGCCGTGCGAGTGCCGGTTGACAGAATAACGTTTCGAGCATCGAACACACCATTTCCCGGCGGGAGGGCCTCTCCGCGTTACCCTGTCCTCGCTGGCTGTGTTGCCAAACTTTTAGCAGCTTCGGCAACGAGATCGGTGTATTTCCAGATGAAAATGGGTTCCGCGCGCTAATCCTTTCAGTAATGTGTATGGATCCAGGGACGAACCATTGCAGAGCATGTCGACTAACAGTATTCAAAAAGTTCATACCTCTTTACGCACAGTGGCGGAAATTCTATATTTTTAGGATCGTATTACGTGGTTTATTTCTCATTCATGGGTTGAATGAAACTAAAAATAAAGTTTGAAACATTTTTTATGTTTCGTAAGGCAGGTGTAGCCTTACGTTGACGTTACGTCCAAAAATATAAAATGTGTTGATGTAGTACATACAAACAAATTTATTCTGTACTTGTAGTTCATCTAATTTTGACCTAACCACGTGATGCAAATGAGACGTCAGTGTGACTAGCCTGCTCGAGTTAGTGGGAACCAATAAACGCTCAAACTGTCACTTAACAAAGCTCCATCTGTAGGGGCCCTAGCTTTGCTCCGCTTTCCGAAAATGCGACTGGCGCGATCGTATAATCCTTCCGCGGATTCGATTCCACGCTGCGGAGTTAATTCAGTTTTCCGCATGTATGCGTGTCATACGTTTTAAGCGATCCCACGTGGGCCCGCCGCTCGAATCGTTCAGGTACGACAATAGGACGACATGCTGTTTAAATTGACTCATGCACAACCCTTACAATGAAAATTAAATTCATTAATCGTACACAATGCAAGGCATCCACGGATGCGAAGCGCGCAAGAGACTGCATTCAATAAGGGAACAATTTTGCTTAACGGCTGCGGACCATCTGCACGAGGTGGCCGTACAAAACAAAACCGTAGGCTCCCACTTGGGGTAGGAAGACGGCGCAAGGATTTTCGTACGGTAGACGGGGGTTTTCGTTTAGTCTGTTTCACATGAATATTTTTTAAACCTACGGTTTCGTGGAACGCGAAAATCTGTCCTGAAATAAAGGATGTTTTCATGTACGAGTTTCTAGGAAGGACTATCAAATCAACCAGTCCGACTGATGCTGTAAAATGTTCTCGGAAGGCTAGACAGAATAGTTTTTCGGGGCAACAAGTCGAAATGAAAAATAAAATGGAAAGAACCTACCCAATCCGGTTATTTGTTTTGGCATAAACCAATACAATTTTTTTTATTGTAGCAAACATTAAGCCATGAACGATTTTTTTTTGCTCCAAGTTTACGAAATCTTTAAAATTTAATTTTTTTAATTTTAGTTTTGTCCAACTGATTCATAAAAAAAACAAAACTTATATTTTCTTCGTGAAGCAAACAATTTGGTTGCCTTTAATTTAAATTAATTTACTTTTTGCTGTTATTACATTCAACAAAAGGCAGTGTAAGCAGCTCTTATCTTATTCTTCCATTGATAGAAACAGTGTAACTGAATGCGCTATGTTGATTATATGTACTATGTTGACTTCAACAGTGATCTTTCCACGGACATGCTCCTTTTCCATGCTGCAACTAGAACTTGTCATCCCCCAACTTCCCTTTCTTGGTTTGTAAGAAACACATAGGCCCTCCTCACTCGGGAATTACGTGACGCGACTAGCAGTTTACACAAATTCAACCAGTTTGCATATTCGTGCTGGTTTGCGAACGCATTTCTAAAACATTGGCATCCAAACTACCACCACAGATGTGTTCCCGTGTCGAGAAAATTTAAGATCGCTTTTTTTTCTCTTCCTTCAAACCCATATAAACATTCCAATCTTTTGCAATCGTTCGAATCCGGATTCGAAAGCTTTTCGTCGATGAAAAAAAATAATCTTGCTTGAGTGGAACGGACGTCAAATAGAAAATGAAGAAACGAAAACTTGTGTAAGCTATCCACGGCTCAGCGTGAAATTGGTTCGTGATCGAGTTTGCAATATGCGGCACAGTTGGAGCGCAGCATGGCTGCCGCCCACATTAAGCTTGCGGTCTCGTGTATAACCTTTTCCGTTTTGTTCAAAAAGAAATATGTTGGACTATTTTGCATTCGATAAGGACTCCGTGCTACAGTTCGCACGGAAAAATGTGCCGCCAGCGAGGACTCAGGCAGTAAGGCCCGGATCGGAACGAGGCACACGTAATCCCAACGAGTATCAGAGATATAATCTTCCGCACATTGAACAGAGGGTTGCAACTGGGAGTAATAAGTTTACGGCCAGGGTGCACCGGCTTGTGGGTTGTAGTCTGTGATAAGTGGGAAGTGAAAACGAGAGGTTGGAACTATAGATCTTGCGATACGTACCCTCCTGGACATAGTGGGCAGAAAAACCGGTGTAATCTATCATACGACGTGATTCAGTACGACGGTACAAACATCGTACACTCTTCCTTTCGTACCATCATGCAAGTGTTGCTTATGCTTAAATGGGAGTCCATCCCAGGCTTTTTTTTAGAAAACTTTTAGTAGCAATAGCTTAACTCGTCCAAGGGCATCGCGGAGAAACGTAAAATTATCCAAAGTGTGTCCCACGAAAGGATGTACAGTTTACCAGAGCCCAGACTCGGTCGTCAATCCGCCAACTGATTTGCTCGACTATACATTACAGGATTTTTAAATGAAGGGACTTTAACCTCCCGGAAAAGCCGGAGTGATATCGCCATCGACCATTTATCTTTCAAAATATTTGCCTCCTGTAGTTTACGGCTTGGCCTGAATCGACCTTATCCCAGCTTATGCTGTGCCACACACAAAAGTACACCCAGCACAGACCCGCAAAGAATCGAACCTTTTCCCTGGATAAATCCGGAGCGATAAATTATTGCATGGAACATTTTATTCATGCAAGCGGATTTACCCGTATGCCCCGCACGGGCCTTAGGAGCCTTGGTAACCGAAATTGAAATCCCAGCCCAAAAAGGTCTCGCCCTTTTGCGCGGACGGAAGACACCTTTGGGGCATTAAGCTCTAATGGTGACGCCACATTTCAGCGTATCTCTATCATGATTTGAGGTATTACCCTCGACACACAAAGAAAGGTAAATCGAACACTTGTTTGATATTGGTCACGAAAACCGTTCCCCGGCAGTCATCACAGGTAAATTGCAATCTTCATTTGGAAAATTCATTTACTCTAAGCTGATAAACTTTCATTTCTTGTTACAACACCGCGTGCGGAAAAGTTAAACCCGATGCACTGACGAACCTTTTTTTTGTAATGTTGATTTGCGTTTGCTATCGCCTTAGCCTTCAAAACTACTTTATTCATTGGGAGGCAAGTACTGTCGGTAGATAAGGGAATAAAAGAAAGAAGCGTAGCAATTTATTTGACCTACCTCAGTTTTCAACAGTTGACCGACTACGCCGCCACAACGTTTATGGTTCATCCAGCGGAAACTTTCAAGGCAATGTTAAATCGTCGAGTAGGGTAACTTTTAATTCCTTTTTTAACTTGGTGTTCTGTGGGTTTTTCGTTATTTCTTCGCGTATCGTTTGCCGCTGCAGAGTTTTATGCCGTCCGGCTGGGGAAATGAGAAAAAAAAAACGTTTACATCCTGTTTAAACGCTTTGGCACACAGCCGTAAACGGTAATCTCTAGCTTGCGTTTCATTGCTTATTACGTTTAGATATTGCGTTCCTCTCATCATCTTCGTGTACAGCCTGGTGTATGCTTAATAAATTCACTTTGTGTTCACGGTACGGTATCTGCATTTCTTGAGGGAACTATGGCTAAGCAATAAAATTTAATTTCCTTCAACCTTCACTGACGTCTTTTTTCCTAACTTCATTCTTGTGCCGTTTCAGCACCTGCTTCGATCTAGAGGAAAGCTAAGCTTTACAAGCACCGTCAATAGGAATGTCAATCGGAATGGCACACTGCGATCGTAGCGGAATCACGCACACCTTTGGACAATGAATCGCATGCGGTCGGTGTGCGATCGTGGGAAGCGAAGGATGTCTTTACTGATGGCACCACTACCTCTGTACTACGCCACGGCAGCAGCGGCAGCAGTAGTCGTAGCACTACCATCAACCGTGGCCAGCGAGACAGGTGGAGCCATTTTTACAGCACTCAACCGAACACTGGCACCAACGTCATCGACTGCCGCAGCGCAGCTCGATCCGTCGCTAGCGTTCCAGCCCGGAGGATTCACAGACGGCGCCGGCGTCAACCAGGATCTCGGGTTCGGTGCTGCGGTGAGTGCCGGCCGGGCTGCCAGCGATACCATCGAGCCATCACCGAATGCTGCAGGTCCCTCGCCGGCGGCTTTCACCAGTAGTAACGTCAGTGCGGTGCATTTAACCGGTGCGATCAACGGACACACGGCGTTCACTTACCCCACGGTGGAGGATGATCGTTTTTTGCCGCTCGATCGCGATCCAGTTGCGAGTACGATTAGTGCGTCCAACCAGCCCTTCGTCAGCACCGTCCCTACACTGGACAGCCTGTTCTCGAACGCCTCGACCGCTGGGGCGCCGCCGGATCCGACCGCACGCCAACTGGACCAAACCCTGCCGCGAGCGATGGAGGAACACTTTCTCATCGCCAACTGGCAGGACTGCGTTGTTGTGATACTCTTCTGCCTGCTGATCGTGGTGACCGTGATCGGCAACACGCTTGTCATCCTGTCGGTCATCACGACGCGTCGCCTGCGCACCGTCACCAACTGCTTCGTGATGAGCCTGGCCGTGGCCGACTGGCTCGTCGGTATCTTCGTGATGCCGCCGGCCGTTGCCGTGCATCTGATGGGTAGGTAGCGACGGATTCCCCCAAGAGACCCGTTCAGGCCGGTATGCTGGCGGCTGTTGCTGCCGCCTCGGTTAATATTATCGTTATATCGATCATGGCAAACTGTTTGTTTGTCCCTTCGGAGCTATTTGTGATCCCCAGCTGTGACGGGCCAATTCTTGCTACCCGATACAATGCGACCGGAGGCAACTTGCCTCCGTGTCCCTACCGTTCGGCACACAGTATCATCCAGGCTCGTTACCGCAAAACTAATGGTTTTCCGAATGTTCGCCTCCGGCCCGATTGCTTGGCAAATGAAGTTTTGGTAAACATTTGATTTGCCACGTGTAAATAAACAGCAAACACGAACGATCTGCCAAGTACATGTCCGGCACATGCAGCTGCGAGGCCCGTATCATTCGATGCAATCAAAATCTTCATCTCCGTCGGTAACGACCTCAAGCGATGATGGTAACCGACAGCGCACTTGGCACAAGTTGTCTGGTTCATTTAAAAGTTGCTTGCCACTTGTGCCCTTGCCATGCGTTGCCTTGTGCGCTACCTTGTGCATTGCTTTCCAGGAAGTGCCGCCTGGAAGGGGGCTAGTGGAGCCGTCAACGAAGCGGGACGCATGATAGCCTTTGCGATTGTCTTTCGAAAGTCGTGCTGCCGTCCAAGGGTCGTCCTAGGATGCTTGTTTGTGCAAGTGCAAGGACACTTTTTTTTTGCCCGCTTGTGGCATCCCAACCGAGCGAGGAAGTTTTTGATCGCCTGCAATGGAAAATTTGTACCGTCCCTTCCGCTGGTCTCCCGCCTCGCACAAGCAGCGAACCTTTGCGAAGTCGTTGCGAAAGTTTCCTTCCGTCTGCCCTTCACGAGGCCAGCCACGGCATAAGCTGGGTCAGCCGGTCATATACGAGGCATGTTGCGAAATAAGCGGAAGGCTCAAAAAGTCATCGCTTGACAACTTACGTTGTTTGTTTCCAGATCTTTGTTTTGTAACTTGGCTCGCCTTTCTGGTGCTCCTACAGTAATGAATCACTCACTCAAAACTTTTTTCTTCTGAGAAATGGCAACTTTTTGCTATTCAAGCTGTGCAAGGACGATTTCATTTCTTTTTTGCCTCTAGGTTTTACCGCACATACGCAAGTTCGTTATCGATACAAATAAATCGATCGAAATAATTTGCGCAACTATTTAATTCGTTGAGCATTAAACAAGTGTATTAGAAAAGTTTAAAAAAGTTTGTTGAGTGCAACCAATTACCTAATCTATTGATTACACTAATATCGCATAGCATCGATGCATAAAACGTTTTAATAGAATTTATTAATATTACTGCATGCATCAAGGCGGGCACATAAATGTAATCTAAACATTCGTTTTATTTACCGCATTCACCACAAATCTTCTGATGATTGATCGCATTTAGAAGAATCTCGATTCAAAGGGCAATCAAGATAACCACATCTTATAGTTGCAACGCGCTTGGAGATGTGTGTTTCACCCGCTTGATGTAAGTCTAAAAAAAAACCCCCCGTCGGCAGGAAACGTCGTAAAAATGTTATACCCATCTTCCCCTTGATTTTCTGTTTCTTGATTTTTGTATCCCACACATAACACCGCGCTAGATGGAATCGTTCGAAACCATGCTTTAGTGGACGATTACTTTTAGCACCCATTTGCGAGGTAATAAATATGTAAGGGCTGTCTGAGCACCTCTCAGCTTTATGGTGCATGAATTTTCAGGAAGGAATATCAGATGCAATGGCAAGTGTTTCACGCAACGGTGCACATAATTGGGTGACCGTCAGTAGGAAAACAGACATGTGTTCAGTGCGTGCTTCAACTTAGATAGATGTCCTCATCCTGATTTATTATGACAATGTACAATTAAATAAAAATGGATTTGGGTATAGCAAATTTTTTAGTTAAACTCTTGAAATCTTTAACATGTCCCTAATAATGTAGGGTCACTGCAGTTTCGTTGAATGATCGCTAACGTGGCCACGACCACGGATTAGAGAGATATTTGATTTCTACAGTTTATGTTAAAGGTTAAGAAAAACGGACCCGCGATAGAGCAGGGCAACGAAATGGATAAAAGCGAAGAGCACAAATTCGTTTAAATTACTCTCATCTGGTAATTTTTTGCTAATTACGAAGCCACTGTTCCCGGCTTCACCAGCTGCATTCGGTCGGTGCTCGAAATTGCATTCATAGAGCAAACGGCATCTTTCGCCTTTTAGTTACGGTCACCAGTTCGGCGCCAGTAAGAGCTTTTAATCTTTTGAAACCGCCCAACCACGGGGAAAAGCACCGTTAGCTGCATGCAGGAGTGATGGAAAAAAGAGCATCTCCGTTGCCATTGCTGTTGCCTCTACTGTGTGTCTTGTTTTTTAATCTTCCTCCTGTAGGATGAAGTCACGTTTTGCTTTTACTTAGCCGTTCACCTTTTTTCAACTCTCTCGTTCAATTTAGCCCATTTCCCGAGCTTCCCTTTTTGCGACCTTCGACGGCCAGCGCTGTCCTTCGTTGCACTTTTTCAGCTGGTCGCTCCATTATTCCCCTTTTCGAACATCGTTCCCATGAAAATCTCGATTGAGTTCCTTGCCGCATATAGGTCCATACACATAAATCTTCTTTCCGAGAAAAAAAAAACATTTCACTCCATCCCACCTCCACCCGATTGAGAAGATTTCAATCAACCCTGTTCGAGCGATGTTCTTTCGCGCCCTTTTTTTTCGCAGTTTCCCGGATCCCCGAAGCCATTACGACATGATAGGTGATATTATTTTTCAAGTCAAACATTTTTCCAATGCATAGTTGTACCGTTCGTGCCGTTCGCGCTTAAGCTACGCCAGCGTTTTGTCACATGGGTCGCATAGAATCGTGCACAGGGGAATATCCCATACACGGAAGTCGATACGGTGTACAAGTTTGTTGCTTTAGCGCTGGGTCAGATGGCTCCATTGGAACGCACTGTATGTTTCCCGGGAACCATTTTTCTTCCTACCATTCTGACGACTTTCTCATCCGTTCTCTTTTCACAGGCTCCTGGCAGCTCGGTTGGATTCTGTGTGATATATGGATCTCATTAGACGTACTTCTATGTACAGCATCAATTCTTAGCCTTTGTGCCATTAGTATAGATAGGTAGGTATAGCAAGTGTTTCCACGTATTGCCATCATTTTTCACCCCTTTTTCCAGGCGAGAATGTGTTTATTGTGTCTATTTTCCTCCGGTATGCCAAAGCTTTTTTCTCCTTAGGTAAATCTAAATCTCACACTTTCATTTCATCCACCAGCTATCCTTACAGGATGGTATGCTCCTGTTCCGTTGCAAGAGCACCTGTCTGAAAGGCTTCCCGCTAAGCCGTGAAGAAAAAAATCCGTTGATGTGTGCTTGTTAACATCAAATGAAGCCATGGCACGTCCGCTATTCGACTGTTCGCCTCGCGGCTTCCGCTATTTCCAGAAATACTGATGAAATACTTTCCGAAACGGAACAAATCGCCCATCGGGTCGACACTCTTTTTCAACCCGCCTCTTCACCTGTCCCCAAAATGCCTAAAGCGTGCCCTGCGTCCCTTAACGGTGTCGTTTGGCTCCGTTGACACATGATGTACGGTGGAAAATCGTTACCGTTTCCGTCACGGCGCCACGCAAAGGGAGCGCCCGGTTTTGACATCATGTTTGAAATGCAAACAACCTCCGACCGATAACGTGTCCCAACTCCCCGGCGTTCCGGGACGACTACCCGAATACGGTGTGTTGCCAGGAGGACTATAAATTATGAGTGCCGCGTTGGCGCACAGGAATGTTTTCCAGCATTTGCACACTCTGCGTTGGAAACCGCTTGGGCAGTTTATGCATTTGCTGGGGGAAAATGGTTTTATCGGTGGTCTCCCGTGCGCGCACTGTCGGTACCCTTGCCGCCGGGCTCGTGGGGGCAATCGTATTGAGAATAGGAAACATGCTTCAGCAAACTATCCCCAGCCGCACTTCCGTTTGGTTCACCCGCCGGCGTTATCAGCACTAATGGAAGGTACAGGACGGGAGACCTTCGTCAAATCGGAGGAAAAAAAAAGTTTCGCCCATCTCCGACGCACAGACGGCTTTGTGTCAGCAGGCATCCAGAAGGTGAAAACCCCTCGGGGACGCTAGCCAGTGGACGGAGCGGGAATCGCAATCCGACAACAGCCACAACCGTTCCCAGCTACTCAGGCAAACAACGACCGTGGACTGCAGCTAATGATAAGTCCGATTGGCAAATTGGCGCAACCATTATGATGTCGTTCGGTCGGCCTCCCTTATTGGCCGCCATCGACCATGGACATGTGGAATTCTTTTGTCGGGCGAAATTGGATGACTCAACCCCACGTTTGCCACTACGATAAGATAATTTGTTATGCTTGTAACAAATCAGAATACGATCACCCAAAGTGGACGGTTCCGAAACCTCTCGTGCCCTTTGACGTTTAATGGCAATTTATCTCAGAAGCGTGCTAAAACCGATGATAACGTCTTTCCAATAAACGTTTTCGAATGTTTAATGTAACTTTTTTTTAACTCGTCGTTCGAAATGTAAAGTTCGACACTTTCAATTTTCCTTGAAAGCATCCAGCGTTTTTTTTTTTTCATAAACAAGCTTCATTCAGCTTAATAAAAGATCTTTGTTTTGCTATTGAAAAACTCCTCTTTTGTTGGATTTTGTTTGTTTGTATTCTTTTCCAGCGTGAACTTAGTAGTTTCCAAATGGGCCCCAACTTCTGCCAATTGAAGTAACAGCAGAATAACAGCAGAAACAAATTGTCACGAATTTCTCCTCATTTATTAGGAATGGCCCTTGGAGAGAATGTTTATCTTATTAGATACAAGGCAACGGGTGGATATGAGTATAATAACTTTTTTTACTATTCGTAAAGAATTTCCTTTTTTTCCTCTCTAGCGTTATGTCTAGAATTAATATCAACTAAAAAAAGCCTGTAAAACGTTAATGTTGCGTATCATAGGCTACACTCGAACGAGCAAGCATTGCAATTGCAATTTATTTTTATGAAAGTAGTAATACCTTTGCCTTTTGGGTGAAATGTTATGACACTATTTAACTTTTTAATAGTATACTTGGAACCAAGTATAGAATCTTCCGACCTTATGATTGGTATAAATGTTCAAAAGGCGGCGAGAAAGCTTTAAAAACGCAGAACGTTCCGGACATCCAATCACATCAACTGATGAACATCATTTAAGTCAAACCAAAGATCCACTGTTGTTGCTGAAGTATCAGAATTATCAGAAGAGTCATTACGAAAGACCCTCTGAGGCGCAGAAAAGTCACATCTTATTTGATTCCAAAAATGCTCAATTATTGCACTCCCTTTCTTTTTGTCTATTTCGGCACAAAAACAAAATTTGACGAGTATTTACCTGTTCACGCTAAATCGAAGAAAAAAGGTACGCCATCCCAGGGAAAAATCTTTTGGAATATTTTTATGACTGAAGAAAACGGAGAAATTAGGGGATAAAATTGGGTTGGTAGAACAAATACAAACATTTTACCCAAGCTATAGGTTAAGAACTATCCCTGTTCTCTTTGCTCATATTGAAAGAGCTTAACCTAGGGCTAATGAAATGGATTTAATGAAAAGGAGGAAAAGGAATTTACAACATTTAGTGGAACAGATCGATCTGAGATTCATTGCGTTGGGCAAACATTTTCGATAGCGTATCGATTTAAATATCGTTTCAATCGTTTTTGTGCTATTTTTGCGGAAAATAAACGTAATTTCCGAAGCGCAATCTATGTACTTCATGTAGCCGATGCATTCCATTCCCTATTGATTCATATTTTATTAAACAATTTCAAAATGATTTTATTGTTCCCTTTTTCATTGCGTCTACCCTGCGTATGGTAGCACTGACCAGATATTGGCGCCAAATGTTTGCGTTACGCGGAGTTGTGTACCAGTCTTGCGTTATATCCAGTACTCTGGTGCCACACATAAGATAAAAAAAGAATGCTATTAAGCTATTGTCTCTGTGTATATCCACGGAATAAATTTCACAGATATAACACCGCGTAATCCACTGACAATGGGCCTGGCAGAACGGTGTATGTACGGTGTGCTATGAATAATTTCCGGCAGCATACATACATTTAGATAAACTGATACCAATCGCCGAATGCTCCCGGATGCCGCGCTGCCGATGAATATGTGATCGCGAACCGGCATCCACAGGGGGCCCCACCTACAAACCAGCGTGTTCGCGGCCTTGTTGAATCCTTTGGCATAATTTAATGCCACCTCGATGGAGGCACCCGGTGATGCCCGAACCGAAGCAAGCTGAAACTTTCTCGAGCCGACGGCACGAGCCACAATTCCCATTCCCCTGGTTATGATGAACCGCTACAACGGGGCGCGCACGTGATGATGAGCTCCACCCTTTCCCACGCCCTACCGTGACTAACGGTAACGACGTGCGCCAGGATAATGTGCGTCTTCCAAGATGCGATAAGATGCCGCAAATTGATTTACATCGCGCGCTGTTATGTCGTTTACGTTCTCATCACATCATCGCCATCAGGATGGAGAAAAAAAAGGGGCATAAGCAGGACGAACGGGCGAACACTTGAACCGACCAAATCCGTCCAACATTCGGTCGCATCGCCCAGTGCTGGTGGATTGCATTTTCGTTCTGCCGAGCGAAGTGGGAAACTTTTCCTCGGCACCGAAAAGAATGCCGGCGTCACTGGCGCTGGCCGGGAGGGCGATGAAATAGTTTCCAAATTACATTAGATCTCAACCCCCGAGGCCAATTGAACGACTAACTTGATTAAAAGTACGCTCCAGCGTGACGAGGCCATGATGAGGACGATGATGGAACTATGAATTGATTTAGGGAAAACTTTTCCATCGTTCTCGACGCGTACCGCCTCCCTTCTTCACCGCCGCCATTATGAAGCGCCCTCGGAGCATAACTGTCATCTGCAATTCTTGCCCGGTAAGGCTGCACGATTTCATTATGCGTTCAGATTGCAGCGTCACTTGTTCGCTGATGGGCCCACGAAGTTTTCCGTTGCACGAACCGCGTCGCCGACCATCGCAGGAATTTCAAACCGCGAGCTTGAGCAGCACCAAAACGAAGATTAATAAAATGCTGCTTGGCAGATTAGTAAAATGCCTATCAGCGAAACGCGTGCCGTAGCCGGAATGTGTCTGAAACCCGACTAATTGATCAACGTATCGGAAACCCGAGCTCGAAAAACACGAGGCACGCGAATGGCAACTGCCAAACCGCCAGCAGCTTATCACATACGCTTGTGGTGTCTGCTGGCGCCGGAAGAAATATAAGTGTTACATCCACAAAAATCGTACCATACAAGGGAGGCTCATTAGAGGAAACTCGTGTGAAAATAAACGGAAAACGCTCCGCACGGATTAGAGCTAAGTAAAACGTCGAGCAAAGCAGGAGATTTCACTTGTTTACAGAGCACTGATTCGTGCAACGCTCAGATTTGTGTTGGAAAGAAAGCGCTTAGTAAATCCCACCGCATACAAGCAGCTAATTAGACGCAGGGCTCACTGAATGGCACAACAAATCCATGTCGAAAGTGGAGATCATTACGAAAACAGCTAATTTAATTCTAGAGAACGTTATGAGCCGGCCGAAGGTATCCAAACGCGCGAGGCAGAAATCCTTTACAGGTGCTACCCTGCGCTGTTTACCGACCGTTACATCTCGCCTGGGACGCATGTAACTTCAAGCGGCAAACGGAAAACATCAAAGCTATATCAGGGACATTTCTGGCGACGGACGAACTGTGCCACCTCCGATTCAGTTGCGTGATGAATGAAAGGAAACTGTTAATTTACCGGCACGGTGTTCATGCTTATTTAGGCAGCGGTTTTGGTTGATTGGAATTTCATTGAGGTGAAGTCGCAGGCTATGTTTATTTTTCCTGAAAATCAATCTCAACTGGATATCTATAGATGAATGGAAGATTTCAAGTTGCAAACCATGACTTTTGTTTAACTGAAATAAACACATGAGAGACACAGTTCATTGATTACGAAGATTAAATAATGTTTAATAATGCTCCCCGCAGCGAGTTGAAGCAATGGCGGAAAAATCTGCCCCGTCTTCGCATGCCACCATTTAATAGCTAACAATTAAGATGTGTGCAGAAGGAAACATGATTTCATAAACATTTAGTTATATCAATATCCACACTCCTTGTTTTTGTTCCCCATTCCTCGGTTCTTCAGCATTAATCACATTTGTCACGTTGCGTTACGTTGCTCGACCAAACAGCTACCACGCCATGATCCTGTCAATTATCCTAATTGCCCCCCGTCTTGCTCGCACACACACTGGCTCATTTTACTTTTTCTCGCTTATCGCTGCAGATATCTAGCCGTAACGCAACCATTGAACTATTCCCGTCGCCGGCGCTCGAAGCGGCTGGCGCTGCTGATGATCCTGGTCGTGTGGGTGCTGGCCCTGGCCATCACCTGTCCACCGATTCTCGGATGGTAAGATCCCCTTCCCCCCGGACCGGCACCGGTCCCCACTGTGAGGCGGGAAACATTTTATCCAATTTTTTCTGCCACCCTCTACTCTCGGCAGGTACGAACCGGGCCGGCGCGAACTCGACCAGTGTCGATACAACCAGAACGAGGGCTACGTCGTCTTCTCCGCCATGGGCTCCTTCTTCATCCCGATGACGGTGATGGTGTACGTTTACCTGCGAATATCGTGCGTC
This sequence comes from Anopheles atroparvus, assembly GCA_914969975.1. NCBI lineage: Eukaryota > Metazoa > Arthropoda > Insecta > Diptera > Culicidae > Anopheles > Anopheles atroparvus. The sequence goes on from CAJZCY010000001.1 coordinate 18,214,285, forward strand.
GTCGCCTCCCGGCACGACAAGATGACGGAGATCGAGGTCCACAAGGTACGTATTGTCGCCGTTTGGGGTCCCGCCCTCGTAGCTAAGCCCCGGGCTAAGGCCGACATAACCAGTCGCACATCCGTTGCATACTAATGGAAACACTGTTTGCAAACGACAAACTGAGCCTTTATCCTTCCGTCCCGAGCGGACACGTACCAGGGGCTAACGGGATGCAACGTTGTTCCCTCGACAAACAGATGTGAGTGTGCCCTGGTCCAACGGGATGGTGTCCCCCGCTGCGAGGCTACATTCAAATTTATTCAGCTCGATTATTCGCGCTGAAAAGAAATCGTGATTTATGGAAAGAAAGGCGAACGTTTTGTGCATGAGAAGTTTTTACATCAGCCGCCCGCCTTCCGCAACGGAATGTGGAGTCATGAGGTCATAAACTCTTCAAATTCAATCTCATGAGTTAGTGTTTGATATACTACGGAAGTTGCTATGTTAGTCCCATTTTTTAAGTTCACGCAAACATCACTTACAACTAGGATGCTTAGTCAACAAACTTAATCCAAGTAAAAATGAATAATCCTTTGGAGAAAAGAATAATAAATTAGTGTGCGTTGGACGAATTAAAATACGCAGATCGCCCGATACCCAAAATTCATTAAAATTAGTTTTATTTGGATTGCTTGTCATTTTTTGGTACAAAAACAAAAAGAGATACAATGAACAAACGGATAAACCCCTTCCGTTTCTGGCTGCGATGTCGATCCTTAGCGGACAAGATTTTCTTTTTCCACTGATGGTTCGCTATCAAAATAAAACTGAATAAATATGAATGCAGGCAAAAGTTCGTTTCACAAGATACAAAAGAGGAGCAATAATTACTTAGCTAATGAACTTGACCAACCATCAAATAGAGATTAGTGGCATTGATATCGCCGTGGTCCGCAGATGCCTCCGACACTTTTTGGGCAAAATCCCGAAGAGTGCGCTTCGTCATCCGGCCCACCGGACTCCGGGACCTGTGTCATCGTGCCTAATTATGCGGCAAACTGCTGAGTACATTAATTTCGGTCATTCTTTCCGCCGATTCATGCTAATTAAGCCCGGTTGCAATGCCGGACCAAGCCTCGCTTTGTTTGGCCGGGGAATCCTTTTATCCGCTCACTAAACATCAACCGCTTTTACTTCTTGGCTTTTCGTTCACCACCGCCATCTGCTTCGTGTTTGCTTCTTTCCCGGTTCCGCGCAGAAAAGTCACCGCATTCGGGAGCCCGAGGAGGACGGCTACCAGTCCGAGCAGGAGCCGATTCCGATGAGCCCGAAGCAAAAGCGCTCCTCATCGCAGTTGTCTACCGCCACGACCACGTACGTGGCGCAGCTCGGTCACGGTTCGATGCTGGACGAGAGCGGGCCGAAGCCGGCGGCGAAGCGGAACCACAAGAACGGTCACTACGAGCTGGTGGACATGAACTCATCAGCCGCGGTGGACGCGGGTGCCGGCGGCGGGTCGGTCGGCAAAACCACAATCCTTTCAGGAGTGCTAACCAACGGCACGGGTGAACTGGACGGGGCGAACCTTGAGGCTACTGCGTCGGATCTATCGTGTGTCGATCCCAGCCAGGATGTCTCGGGGGCAAGCTACAGCAAGCTGGCCTCGGCCGAGGAACGCTGGTCGTCGGGCAAGGGCGTTTTCAATCAACAAACCCACAAACCACAATCCCATTCCGGAGCCAACGCTGCCAGCACCGGCGGGTCGCCATCCACCGGGAACCATGCGCAGCAGCAGGAGCAGCATTTCCACCATCACCATCATCATCACCACCATCACCATCACCACCACCATCAGGGTGGAGCGACGGGAGTGCCGGTGGTGACGGCAACGGCGACGGCAACGGCGGCGACGGCTGGTAGCGGCCTCCGTCGCAACAACACCATCAACACGTCGATCGCCACGTCGACGTGCAGCTCGGTGCAGGTGGTGGGAGGGCGCGGGCACACGGGCGGCAACAATATTCGCGTGCACCAGAAGTCGCTGTCGTCGCGCATCTCGTCGATGAAGCGCGAGAACAAGACGACCCAAACGCTCAGCATCGTCGTCGGCGGCTTCATCGCCTGCTGGCTGCCGTTCTTCATCAACTATCTCATCACGCCGTTCCTGCCGAAGGGCTGGTCCGTGCCGGAGCTGGGCGAGTTCTTCACCTGGCTCGGCTGGATCAACTCGGCCATCAACCCGTTCATCTACGCGTTCTACAGCGTCGACTTTCGGGCGGCCTTTTGGCGGCTCACGCTACGCCGGTTCTTTCGCAACAGCGAGAAGGCCCCGTTCGCCAACATTCACAACCTTTCGATGCGCCGATGAGCCTGAGGCTTGAGCGGTGTCAGATTGCGGGTGTGATTGTTCCTCCGTCAGATGCCAGCGTGCTCTCCGGCAAATCGGCGATGATGTTCCTACAGAAAGGGTCGCATTCTTCCGCTAGACAAAACACCCTAATGACTTCGAATTTTTCACCAAAAAAGAGGCGAAAAAGCGGCTCGTTAGGGTGTGGAGTAAGCGGTGGACTTCGCACGCGCTTGTTCTAGAATCTAGAACTCGACTCCCCTGCCGCTCGCCCGCTTCGGCCGCTTTGGTCAAATGGGCAATGACCAAAACGGTTGGGAGACGCGGATCCATGGGAGCTCCGAGCGAGAGAGCTTTTCGGCGTCTCTTATGTTGTATCGATTTAATGCTTTAGCTATTTTTTAAGTTTATTTTAGTCATGTTACAAAAAAAATTATACTTCCATTGAACACTTGTTGTTTTATCAGAGGAGAGAAAAGGATTCAATTGAATTCATCCAACCTCGTGAGATTATATCGTTAAGTTTTAAGTTGTTGTTGTTTTTTTTTAAATCTTTCATTTCGTTTGTCCTTCCAACCATAGATAACAATGTTATTTCCGAGCATGTCTTCCCTCCAAACTTAATTTGCTAGAAGAATAAACGATTTCTATCGATTGACTTTGTTTCTGATAAGGTTTTACTTGCACGTGTCTTACACGCGTTCATATGAAACAATTAATGTTCTAACCTGTTTCCTATACTCTGCCTGCAACAAGAGAAGGTAAATTCTACTCAGGCCCATTCTAATACACCGTCTTTGTCGAAAGTTTCCCTGCTCATGCGTGTCTTTTTCATACGACTGGTTTTAAACTGGTGGATGTGAATGACGCGGAATCATTCCCTTTCCAAAGCGACAGAAGTAAAAAAAGGGGTTTTACCATGTTGAAGCAAATTGTGCACACTGTTCAGGTGTGGCTTTCCCTGAAGGGGCCATTGTCGAGTTACCGAGCTCACACCCCTCATTTTCAACCTCTGCGGGCTCGCAACGGCACACGACAGAACGCACGACTAAGATCCGGGCAATGTAGCCATCCTATCAAGCATAAGGAATGGTAAAGATGCACGTTCGGTCACTTTCAGCCTGGGGCCTACATTGTCGCCCGGGTCTCACACATCACGGGAATGCCATGAATCTTCGAATGTCCTCCAAGTACCCCCCCCCCCCCTCCCCCCCACCAACTGTTCATATTCTTCTTTTTTCCTGAATTGACGCTCCACAGTGAGCGGCTTTCATTCATCATCGCCTCAAGGTCTTTCTTGTGCGACATAGCACGGCTTTTCCTTCGTTGAGGCTCCTTGAGCGTGCTTTCAATGTTCATCCTTTGCCACTGTAGCCACCTTTCATTTTGCATGGCGGTGGTCACAGTGAAGCTCAGTGTATCCGCTTGCCTGGCGATGTCGGGTTCCAGTTTTTTTTTCTTTTTTGCCGGTCTCTAATCCTTTTGCAAAGCGTTTGCCATGAGGTAGGCAAAGCAGTAAAATAAGCTGGAGCGTAGAAAAAGGAGCTTGAAAAGCGAAACACATAATAGGTAGGTGTGGACAGGCATCTCACTCGAAAGAAAACGAAGTGTCATCATTCACATTTCCCACCGCATGGTTCATTGTGTGCTTTTGTGTCTTTTTTTCTTTTATTTTCCTGCAAGACCTTCTTTGTTGGACGAGGTTACAAAACAGCGGGGCACAGGGCAAATTATGAACTGAACCGTTTTCCATCGGTCCACAAGTAAGCGAGCCCGGTCCATATACCACACCCAATCTTGTGGAATTGTCCCTGTGCCAAACAACAGACAGAAGAAAGCATACGTTTGTTCGAACCTTTCCAGGGTCCTAGAAACGAGGGAACGGGGATTGCTTTAAACAATTAATTAAAATCCATCACACAATAAATTATACGGAAGCATCCCAGGCCCTTCAGGGTGCTTGGGGAGGGATCAAACGGACAGCATGGGAAATAAAGAGCAACGTGCTAAAATCTCGCCAAGAAGAAAAAAACCTCGTATTCAATACACATTTTATTGTTTCACCCTGAATCACGTTCCCCCGGGAGGAGTTCGATCTCCGTAACTGGTATTGACAGCAAGGAAAAAAGTATGAAGAAAATCGGTGGAAGCAGATAATTTAATGCAACCGTTCGGGACGTTGGAGGTAGCGATAGGGCCATGGGGATTAAGTTGATGTAATAATACCCCTGCTTACTTCGTTTGTTTTACTTTCGCCAGTTTTCCTGGGTGGGAGCTGCGGGACGTAAGTAAGCAAAGGAAGAGCAAGAGCAACGGAAGAGCAGGGAAGTGGCGAACGGGGTTGTAAATCTTTAGGGGAATCCTAGACCTGGAGTGAATTTATGATAATTTAAATGGGCTACAATGACGGATATGCTTATTAAAAAAAAAACTAGTCAATTCTCCGCCTTTTAAACCCTCATCTTAGCCACCTTCAAAGAATATTGATGCTATTTTGTAAAAAGCTTTGGATCGTTTCTTTTTTCGTTTTTGTCGTTTCGTTGAATTGTATACGTTCAATTGATTTTTTACCTTTTTTTCATGGTAGTGTTACATTACAATGTTTCTTTTTTTCTCCTATAAAGCCTCTGTTCTAATTTAATTCGTGCACCACCGTTACAAAAATCTGTAAGAAAATTTGATGAATCCACATCATCATCGATTTCCAATAGGCTTAGAGCGAGACGGAGCGATGGTGGGTACGATTGTCTAGTGTGGCGTGAAGCAGTCACAAATTACCTCGAAATAGACACATCAATAAACACACACACACGCTCCCTCTCTGCGCGAACGTCAAAGGTCATTGTGCGGCGCTGACACTGACGGCATGATTGACGACGGGTGGCATCGCCGGTGGGAGTCCTTGCGGTGAGCTGGGCTCTTGCGGGAAAATATCGGTTTTTTCCTCATTTTCTCGCTCGGAAGCGCACAGCGGAAAGTAAAAGCACATTGTTCGTATTAAGCAGCAGCATCGCGCGGGCTGGAAACGCAATGTGCGCAATGAAGCGAAAAATTAAATGAAATGAAAAACAAGAAAAACACATCCGTGTATTGACAACTACTCGCATCTAACAACAATGGGGCCGCGTGCTGCGTGGAAACCCGTCGCGATCACGCAGTACCGCGGAGCCTCCCGCGGGTCGGAGGAAAAGCGAAGAAAACGATCCACTCCACGGCGACGGGCCGAGGGAAAACGCCGGTAGATTACGAGAGCAAATCGTTTCTCCGAAAGTAAACAGCTTTTGTCTTTGTTCGAGCTCTAGAAGCTATCTAGGCGCCGTTGAATTGAATGAATAAAGAGGATTACTAAATAGACGGAAAAATTGCGCTTCGCTTAACCGGGACACGCCGGGCTTGTTGAAGTGTTTGCAGGTCGTATGCACACAAATTCTAGTGCGAGTTGTACATTCTGCTTCGTGGGAGGGGGGGGGGGGGGGGTAAGTTGTGGTTTGGGGCACCGTGTGGTGATGGAAAATAATCCGAAATCCGCTCTACAAAATTTCGATTGCAATGAATAAAACAAGAAAAAATAGAAATATTGAAAAAAAAAGCTCCGATCTATGTTGACTTTTAAATTTGTCGTGTAAGCACTGTTCGAAAAAGGAAAGTCCCACGAATTTACTTCGGTTCGAAGAGGTGGTAGGACTTGGAGCGGCACATTCACAGCAAACGGCGCGTTGGGTCACTGTCACTCGCTCTGCCCAGATCGAACCGGAAATCTCGTTATATTCGATTACATCCGTTCTCCTCCTGCGTAAGGACACTCGATGATTGTTATCCGAAAGTTGGATGAGGAAGAAGGGCGAGATTAGCGGACAGAGGGGAGTTTCCTACGTCAGCATACATTTGGCAACAGACTAACGTCAACAGCCACTCTGCCCGAGGGCGTGACAAACGTGAAGCAAGCAGAAGGCGACGGCATGAAAGATCACGCAACTGGCATATTGCTGCCGCGATTGAGAAAGTGGTGGCTAGGAGATCGTTAATTTGACAACTGTTACCGCTTTCGTCGTCTTGATTGTTAGGGACGCCACGGAATGGTCCCATTACAAACTGTCCATAACGAGTTGGTGTTAGCAGTGGCATGACGGATAGCGTGCTTTGTTCAGCAACACATTACCAGTAGATATTTCGATTGATGGTAGGTTTTTAACTTGTACGAAATATTTCTCTGAACAAATGGGCCATGCAGGAGAAGTAAGTATAAACATTGTTAATACAAGTTTATATAACGATTATACAATACGGCCGTTTCAATAAATTGGTGAGTTTTTATTACGACGTAAGTTCATCCAGTAGTTCATTTAAAACCATATCTTTTCCTACATACTTTGGTGGAGCAATTTTACCCCACTTCCGTATTTCAAACATTCGTAATTACTGCAGCAGCTATGTCCGTCGTCGAACTGCAAGAATTATACCAGATCGCTTTCAATCAGCCGTCGGCCGTTTTTAGTATACTACAAACGCTTCGAACAAAAAGCTCAACGCATACAACCCTGAAGCTCATGCTGCTCGCGGTCATGGAGAAAAGCTATCCCGATTCTCGACACCAGGCGCCTCCACCGTACAATTTCTGCAACAAATGATGCACAGGAAACTTTTGCGATTTTCCACGCTTGCTCTGGAAAACTGCTTTTTACTGACGTTTCAAGGTGAAACGCTTGCGTTTGAAAAACTCACAACATAATGAAATGAAAAAAATTCCCATAAAAGAATACTGAATGAAGCGTTTTACACTCAAAGCATTTTACATCTAATCAGTTTTATTGTTACGTAAAATTGTCCTAAACTAAGAAACAGGATGTAAAATTTAACAGTGAAGAGATATGACTGCAAAATTTACCATATCAGAGAACGAATGTTTGAAATCCTATTGCAGAAATGTTTCGTTAAAATTTAATACTGTTGACTCATAAACGTAAATGCTATTATATATTTTAAACAATCTCAAACTTAATGTGCTCAGCACAGTTCGTATGACAAAATGTCGATTTTTCTTGCTGTGCAGAAGGTACGTAAAACGTCAAATCACATTTATTGGCCATTCCATTAGCAGCTACACTTTGGTAACCGTGCATGTGCCGTGTCTTTGCTTGATTCCCGTTTGCAGCCTTTTCGTGGACGTCTAGTACATTCAGGGGTTTTTAGTACATCAAACAGAAGCTCGATATGGGTTGATTAATATGTTTGCAATGCTAAGGTATGACGGGGAGGTATTTTTTTTTCATTTTATAATGTTGAACGGGAAGGAAGGTCACCCCTTGATGTCTGGTTCTGGCATACATCGATACATTCACACATCTACACAGAGGAAGATTATGTTCCATTGAGATTCAAATGTTTCAATTTGTGTGTTTATGTTTGATGTTCCACTAATTTTGCAATAATCCCCTCCGGTCTTTTAATAATGTAGCGTCAAAAGCAGACATTCCGCAATGGAATGTTGCACAGGTTCATATGCACACATACACACATGTATAGGTTTTTTTTTTTCTCGAGTCGGCTACTGAAGAGAACCAGAGCATTCAGAGGAATGTTTCGTTTTCCAGCTCGTTCACCGGCAGGACGTTCGTGCCGTTGGGGAGAGTGGCGCTGCTAAAGCTGTTGCGTGCTGCCGATGTCGGTGGCTGAGCGATGGTTCCGCTGCTTCCGCCGAGCGCCCCGCTGCTGCCACAGGTTACGGTGGTGGTGATGGTGTCCGTGTTGTTGTTGTTGTTGTTGTTCGCCAGTGCCACCATGCCAGCAGCCGAGGTGAGCGTTCCGTTGGTGCTGCTGTTGTAGTTCACGGAACCGCGGGCCGGCGCAACCTGGAAAGTGTTGGTTGGCATCGAGTAGGTCATTTTGTACTGCTGGGCGCGCTGCGTGCAGAGACCGTAGCTGTGTGGCCGTAGCGAAGGGAAGGGAGGGGGGGCAGAACGAGAAATAGAGAGTGTGAAGCTGGAAGTTAGCGTACGGTCACGGATGGGCCAAGCGTGAGATACTCACTTCGCCAGCAGCGAAAAGAAGTCCTTCCGGTACTGCATGGTGAGGATCGCGTACAGGTACGGGTTGGCGCAGGAATTGAGCGGATAGAAGAACACCAGCAGGATCTTGGACTTGCTCACACCGATCAGCGGGTAGCCGGCGATGGCCGTCAGGCCGAAGAACGCAATCGGTGCCCAGCAGGCGAAGTTGGTGAACACCAGGAGCGCCATCTTCTTCGCGACCGTCATCTCGCCACTGTGCGCCGTCCGCGCCGCCTGGCGCGTCTCCTTGCCGAGCGAGAGATAGATCTGCGCGTAGCAGATCACGATCACGACGAAGCCGCACCCGTTGACGACCAGCACCGTGAGCAGGTAGGCGACGTCCCAGCTGTCGCGCGTCTCCATCGGCAAGCAGATGGAGGTGGACGAGTAGTTGCTGATGCCGAACAGCGGCATCGACGCCATCGTGAACGCGTACAGCCAGCCGACGACCATGATGTACGTAGCGGCCGACAGCTTGATGCGCCGGTTCAGGTAGATCGCATGCGTGATTGCGAACCAGCGCTCCAGCGTGACGATCGTCAGCGTGAACACCGACAGATGGCTGGCGAAGACGGTCAGGAAGCCAGCCACCTTGCAGCCGACACCGTACTGCCAGTCGAACGCGTAGTTGAAGTACTCGCCCATCGAGTGCGCGTCGATCGACGCGATCAGCAGCAGGTACAGGCCCATGCACAGGTCCGCGAACGCCAGGTTGCAGATGAGGAACTTGGGCACGGTCAGGTCGCTGCGGTTCGAGAACAGCACCACGACGACGGCCACGTTGCCGAACACGGCCAGCAGCACCACCAGCCACACCGAGCCACGCAGCCAGTGCGAGCCCATTACGTCCTCGCACGGATTCAACGCGTCCGGCATCGGGTAGCACTTCACGTCGAATATCCTGCAGGTGGAACAGAGGGTTATCATCTCGAGAAACCTCGTCTCGGTGCGGAAGGAACTCACATCGGCGTCAAATTCCCGCACAGCGCTTCCATCGACGGGATGTGGGCCACCGTCTCGTGGAACACGCCAAACTCCAGCGGGTTCTCGGTGTACATGCCTCCGCCGCTTTCGGCCGCACCTCGGCTTCCGCCGCCTCCGTCCTCCGGCACCGGTAGCCCGGTGATGGGCAGCAGGAAGCTATCCTCCACGATCTCGCCCATCCGTTTGTCCGACAGGTCGATTCCCTTCCGCAGCGGCTCAACGTCGCCGTGGCTCGGCTCGGCGGCGCCCCCCGACAGTCGGAACCAGCTTCGAAAATCGACCGACGCGCGGCGCTTGCGGTGGCTGGCGGTACCCTCGGAGGAGTCGACCACCGACGCTGCCGGCAGCGTTTCGGCGCTCGAGGCCGCCGCCTCCAGTTTGACCTGCGGCGTGGAGTACCCTTTCCGGATGCAGCTGTCCTGCGCCTCGTAGAACTTCTTCAGGTTGCGCTCGTGGGCGTCCGGGTCGTGCCGGGCCGGAAACTTGAACGCGCAGCAGTGAAACGAGTGGGTCAGGTAAGCGTTCCGCAAGTTCTGCAAACGTCGGTAACGCCGAGGTGGGGTTCATGAAATATGCAAAACAAAACAAAAAATAAATTCTTATTAGTTTCCAGGAAACTTAACTCAAGCCAACGTTCCTTGCTCTTCCAGCTGGCGAACAGGAAGATCGCCCATGCGGACCTCCTCTTACGGATGGGAAGGATCCCCACCCCATGCTGCTCGTTCTGTCCCGCCGTCGAGATCCTGGAGCACAAATTTACCGCATGGCCACGCGTGTCGTTGGCGTGGGCCTGCATGCAGCAACACCTTAGACAAATTGCTCCAGGGTCAAACTTCTGTTTTGAGGACCTGCACTGGCCTGCTCTAGACCGAATTAGAGCAAGCAAAAGCAGTGCAACTTTAAGTGTCTTTTCCAACTACATCATCCACATCCTTGGCAACAACGATGCTGTGATTGATGTAGACGTCCTCGCTGTGTGATGTCTACGCCGTAGATGTCTCCGTATACTTCCTTATATACACCGTATACGTCCTTATCGTAAATCATCGTCGTCGTTTCAAAATCTTGTAAAAACTGTTGATTAGATTGTAAGACCTCCTTTTTGTAACATACAAATAAACAATTTTTTTTTAAACTATCCAAATGCAATTATGAGCACCGGTAGTAAAACGAATTTGCAAGAACACTGTCTGTCCAATCGCAGTAGAAATTGTTTTCCAGCAATGACTCAATTTTTTAAACTTGTTCTGTCGAGTCCTGTTTATAGCATTCTTTACACTCATGCCAGTTTTATAATGGCTGTGTTTATCGTTACCACATGATATTGAACAAAATTTCTTCTTTAAAACAAGTACCATAGCTACGGATTTGTATTAACATTTGTTTGGTGAGCATGTAAAATTTTATCGGGCAGTAAATAGAGTTGGCTAGCAATTGCCAAGTAACTTGAAGGAATGTTCCATCGAAAGAATTTAATTTGGAAACCAAGTCTCAGAGAACGAACAACCTCCAGGTCATCGCGTCGTAGATAAAAGGTCTTCACTAGCCATTCATCATGGCTCAAATATCCTCCATTACCTTGAAATTGTACACGGAAGGAATGGTTTTCAGCGAGTGGGTGTTCTGTATCCGCAGCACCTCCAGCTCCGCCAGTCCCTTGGTCGGCAGCTCTTCGATGGCAGTCCCAGAGAGATCCCTACGGTAGAGCAGAAAGCACAGATGGCCACGGTAAACCGTCGCCGTTAGTAGTTTGAATTGCAGATGCCCTCGCCGGGAAGGCTTCGCCGGTGTGAATCGCTTACAGCTCCCTGATGTTGCCTATTCCCACGAAGGCGTTCTCGTGAATGTCTTTCAGCTTGAAGTTCATTTTGATGCTCCTGGCAAGAGAATGCTAGAGTTAGTATTTTAAATTCACTTTAATATAGGTTCTTCGTAAACGCACTGCCTATACTTACAGAGTGGCTATTTCGGAACCATGAAACGCCGAGTCGTGAATCTCCGTCAGGGCATTATTGTCGAGAATTCTGGGGAAAAGGAGAGAAGTGGATTTTCTTCAGCTGCTCGTTTTTGCTGTGCCCCAGACAACGCCATACTTACAACTCGTCAGTCTTCAGTTGAATCGAGCGCTCATAAATTTGACGAATTTGATTGCCATCCAGGTCGCTGTGAAAACCCCCGCGCGAAAAAGAATCACCGTTTGGAATCAGAAAAAAAACATCATTGGAATTCAATGGTGTGCAGGCTGACTTGTACCAACAGATTGGTCAGATAACGAAGTGCCATGAAAAAGTACAGTGAAGAAAGAAGGAAAAAGCACCAGCCCAACAGCGTTAACCGTCCACGCACCATTTGCCGATTTAATGATCAAGACGATGGCGATGAGACGGGATGATAAAAAAGATGGCGATGGTTGTGATGGTGTGGATGTTGACGATATTGGGCAAACAACCTGCCCTCGTCCAACCTATTATACATCAGTAACCTGATCAACAGACACCCGACCTCAGCGCTGAAAAAAAAAACTCTAAACGAAATGGGCGTTGCTAATTAAGTGCTAACGTGAGTCCGTACGGGAGCATTTCGCGCACTTGGAAACACCCCGCGATGCGAATGAGGAGCAAGGGGGAAGTAAGGCAGTAGAAGCTATAATATATGCTGATAATATGCGGCGTTGACTTTTTCTACTCACACCATGTGCATTATGATGTGGTCGGACAGGACGCGCAGATCTGGTACCGCGAGCAGTCCGCTATGAATGATTCTCCTGTAAATTCGAAGCGTTCCAAAACAGCACAGCAGCGGAGTTTGATGCGCAGTATGAAAGAAAGAGAAAGTAATGTAATGTAATAGTTGATATCTCTGTAGATTATGCTTAAATAGGTTTTCATTACACTCTGGCGTAACCACTAATTTGATCGAGCCTACTATCAAAGGGTTTACTAGACTCTTTCATCTTCAACGTACGCGGAAACTCAATCCTTCGTACAGGGAGAAATCCGGTTTGGATTCGAACCCTCGCCATCGAGGATCGTGTTCGTGCGCGACTATCCCGGATCCTACATTATTACCTTCTTTTTTCGGTTTTAACAAAAAAAAACCTGCATTGGGTATAACACGGATGGCAATACTTACAGAGTTTTCAGCTTCAGCGAGATTCCCTCGAACACGTCTGCCGGTAGAAATTCGAGCTTCGGAGCGTGCGCGATGTAGAGCGTCCGCAGGTGGCGCAACTTCGAGAAGGCGGCCGGCTCGATCCGGTGGAACTCCCTCAGATAGATCAGGAACAAATCCTCCAGCGTATCTGCGTACACCGTCAGCGCGTTCGTGCGCAGCCGCTTGACTCCGACCTTCTCCAGCGTGAGTCGTTGCATCGGGAGCAGCTTTTGCGGAACGCGCACAATCGACTGGCCGAGGCAGCGACATTGCACCTCCCCGACGGCCTCCTCGGACGAGTTCCAGCAACGGCACTGGCCGCGCTTCAGCTCCGGCACGGACCCTTCCGGGCTGTCCGGCTGTGTGTTCTCCTGCCGCGGCTGCTGGTGCTGCTGCTCGTCCTTCGGCCGGAAGGGAGCTGCCAGCGTGCCGTTAGTACCATCGGGCCCGTTGGCTTCCGGTGGAAGTGTCGTGGTCGACGAGTCAGTCGCAAGGGCGGCCCTTGCAGTCCGGCTACCACCAACCACCAGAGCCACCAACAGCAGGACACCGCCGGGCAGTGACCGCAAACCCAACGCTGGACGAAACGACCTCCGGCTTCCTGCTCGGCACGGTCTTACTACCATTATTTGGGCGCGCGCTGCTACGAACCGGTCCCCACGGAATGGCGTAGAGGTTTGACGTGACCGGAAGTCGGCCAATTTGTTACCGTTTGTTGGTTCACACTATTCAATTTCCCAGCTAGATCGGACTGTCACACGCACGTTTACACACTCACACATAAAACAGAAGACTAAGATTGCTGCTCACGTGATTTCGTTTTCGAAAACACCGATCTGTCCGCCGGTGCGCCGGAAATTGTACGCGTTCGTGCCGTGCGACCAGGGGCGAGAAAATTTGATTGTCATATTTTGTAGCGTCTGTCGTGAAGCCCGATAGGAATTGGATGCGAGATGTACTCATCTAAATGTGGCTGTGAATTACAAGAAAAAGAACCAAGTTAAGGCAATGTGCAAGATGTTTTAATATTGCCTTCACCGTTGTGCTTGTAGCTAAAAGGAACACTTCAACCATACACAATAAACAGAACGGAAATGAAAGTCATACTAAACTATTGCAATCCATCTCATTTTCGGTTTACTCAGCAATATAGCAAATCCTTCTCATGTTCTACTGTTCCTCAACGTTTATTACTTCCCGAAAAGTGACATTTGACAAGGGTCACTGCCTGGCACAATGTGATTTTTTTCACAAACTCATTGGTTCATCTGACAAGAAGAGGGTGTCTTTGTAGATCTTTTCTACCGTACAATTGAGTATCGGCTTTACATCAGATTATATATCGCACACGATTCGTAATTTCAAATGGCCCCGGGAACTTTTATTCGTCTTATTTTTATACCTTCCTCTTGATTGCCTTTATTGTGTCACATTTTATCAAATTTCATACCAAATAAACGTTTTCCTAAATTGAGATTGTAATTGTAGGATTTTGAAGCGTGAGATGCTAACTAACGTGAGCAGGGGATTAGTAGAAGTTTTTTATTGCCACAATTCTTAAGTATTTCCGTACAATAATCAATTAATTACCCCCACGACGTAGGGATTCTCAGGCAAACGAACGCCTTAATTTCAACATGCTGTTCCCGGAATACCGTTTCCGTTTTCTCCCTGTGTCCGGACGTGTTTGGGCGAAAATATTCATTAACACCATGTACAACCCAGCGAACGGGCGACGGCCGAACGAAAACAAAAGTTGGTTAAATAATTTACGCCACTTAATCCACATTGCCGTGGGTTGGCTTCTGATGGCAACTGGTGTCAAGTTGCCGGAGATAAATCTCATCAACGTTCCTCTGCGTTTTCTAACCGCCGTAGGTTCTGCTGTAGGTTCACGAACATCGAAAAGGTTAATCAATTCATTTTGGCACATTTTTTCCGATCGCTGCCGAGTCCAAAACACTCAACAAACACTGTGCAATGTGAAGGAATTTGGGAAAACATCTCAATTTTTTTTATCCCAACCTTAATGCGCATTGTCTATTTCCGTTTTCCTTCATTCGCTTTCCTAGAAGCGATAAGAGACGTGCTGTGCTGCCATTGTATGCCTAAAATAGAGGAGCTCTCTCTGAAGTTTGCGGATAAAACTCCATTTGTTGTTGTATATTTGTCCTCAGACTGCATCAGTTCTCCTCCATCGAAGCTAAGCCATCCTTATCGTGGCACGTGTTTTGCGCGCTTCTCCGTCTTCATGAATTTACGATGGGTCGTACATTTTATTGGTCCAGTATCGATAGCCTATCTTCCCGTGGGCCCCTTATTATCATCATCGGGCGACTCTAGCGTCTTTCGACGCTTGCTGCTTATCGACAGTCATAAGAAATGTCTGGCTGTGGCAGATGGATTCCGGCACCATCTAGTGCAATTGTTATTACCCGCTGAAAGGCATATTTCTTTCCATGGTATTTATAACGTCTGGCAACGCAGGTTCGTTCGTTTTGGCGGGCTACATCACACGGGGCACGCTACGCGTAAAATGAGCATAAACGGTGTGCAATTCGCCCTATCGTTTGTTGCATTTGGCCGCTTTGGTCTTCCAGTCTGAGGCGAACGACTTTCCAAACGCCGTGGAAAGGTGATTACAAATCCATCATCACAGCTGCACACGCTCCAGGTTAGCTCCAGGCAAGCGTCAGGCGTTTGATTTCACCTTTCAAAAGGGAATACGCGTGTATCTCGTACCTCCAGCCGACTGCTTCAACGCAATACGGAGTCCTTGCCTTCCGTTTATGAGGAGATTTAATGGGCTTGCCAACGCCCAACGGGAAGGGAAGTCATAATTGAAAATTCCACCTCGTTCGTACAATTAAAACACACAAAGGCCCCTCCATCAGCGATGGTAAGAATGAAACAATGTCGTACAGATTTGAATTTTGTGGAGTGGAATGTAATTTTGCAAGTTCTCTTTGAAAGACTGAGTGTTTTAATTACCTTCCCATAACTGTATCCTTATGTATCAATATATTAGAAGTGCTTCAAGAAAGCCCGCCACTAATACAAAAGCTTTTCACACTCTCTTCACCGTTGAATGTTCGAGGAACGGATTGGCGTTTGATGTAAATTGTGCAGCTTCAAACCAATCATCATATGAATGGGCTGTATTTGACATCGACATCACACATATTTTTCGTCGTGTGGGGCGAAAAAACCACACGGAAATCATTTCAAACGAATTTGTTTCCGATTCCTGTAATAAGCTGTAACTGAAGGGTAGCACAAATGACGTGCCGCTATGAAATGAGCAGAATGAGTTATTAAATTTTGTCTCATTCTAACCGTGTGAAAACTGTACAGACCGATAAAAATGGTAATTAATAAGTTCATAATGTTTTATGATTTATTTTTTTACATTCATCCAATTTGTATCCAATTAAACTCTTTTTCCACCAAGAACCAAATTGCCACTCGGCATATATAACGACACTAATTTATCGTACGAGTTTGACTTTTGTAGCTCATGTAGTAATCAGAAAATTTCAGGTTCTTTCTTGACCAGAAACGACTTTAATGTGTGCTATAGTGGTTGATTGCTAAAATAAAGTTATGTAAGCACCTAGGAGAGCATTGCTTTTGAGCTACTTTTTCTATATTACTGGAGGTGCTCCATAACAAAATGTTATTTGGAAAATAATTTGTTTTGTCCATAAATGTTTCCAGTGCAAAGTAAGTTTAGAGCATTGCCATTTTTTGTAGGCGCAAATAAAAACAATGCTCGATCAGATGAATATTTTACCACTCAGCTTTCCCATGAATTTTATACTTAAAATTATCTATGCCAAACAAACGCATCAGTTTTGAACATTTCGTCGATCATCCATCTAACCAGTTCAGGGAACTGTCAGCAACGATCTCCAAGCATCTGTTTCAACAAACAGGTCTGTTTCGAAATTTAACCTTCCCAACGCTTCGATGCAATCGGAAAGACCATTATAGAAAAATATGTTTCTACATCAGGTTGATGTGAGATGTATTTGCCGCGTCGGCACAAGTGTCTGGGCAGTATCTGTGAAATCCGACTTGGAAACGCAAAACGGAACCGAGGTGCTACTGCTATTGCACCCAAGCAAACGAACCCATAGAGTCCACAATGGCAACCAAGCAGAAAACGCTAGGGTTGTTTATTAGCAACTTATTACATTTCTCCTGCAGACCATATAATCACATCATCAAGGATAAGTTTAACGTTGTTCCCGACGTCTCTTCTGCATGCTTCGCATTCATTGTTCCTTATATGGATGATAGGGATCATGATGCATGCACACATTATTTAGAGCGGAAAGGGGATGCAAAGATAAAACCATAGCATTGCTTAGATTGCAAGCATTGTCACATAGCTAGTTTGAAGCGCATGTAAGATTATTTTCATAATTTTGTTTTATATGTAAAAACTTCTCTTCAACTGTACGGTGTGGTAATTTTAATTCATCACAATGAAAGAAAAGAAAAAAAGGTTGAAAAGATCAATCGATATTTAGAAGAAACGAAACATTGATTGATGTTTGAATGCAATAAACTAGTGGCATTCCCACCTTACGCTCAAGATAGAAGTTTATTAATTCTGAATTGATTTGAATTCTAATTGATTGTTTTTCTTGCAAAACTGTTTATCTAAGTCATGTCAATATGTTGCAATGATCTTTCTCTCGTTTTCCACTTTCATTTACTTTCGTAAATTTTCTGAACTTTCTGCATCTGGCTACCTTCATCCGCTCATTTTCGTGTTTTATCGCATACCCATCATGTATTCAATCATATTAGAGGTTTATTGAGCATTATTAATGCAAGACGTGCGTGATTTTCTCAGGAAAAAGATAAAAGGAATCGAATCGAATGGGATACTGCTGTTGCTGTCCCCTAGCTTGGCCTTCTTCGTACTCCACTCACCTTTCACGCAGTTCATATATCGGTCCGTTCTTGCAACAGGCTTTCGGGTCTGCTTCGGGAACAGTTTCCCCCTGGGCAAACCACCCGGATGTCCGTACCGGGATTTCGGTTGGTTGTGTTTTTTTTTCTCTCTCTCCGCGTGTCGCGCCCGTCGTGCAAAAAGGCGCAACCTTAAATTAGATCATGATCGCACACGGTACACGACCATGCAAACACCGGACAACGTCTGATTTGTGTTTACTTTGGGCGTTTGGGAGGACACAAAGTCTATGCTTGCCCTTGGCCACCCCCACAACTGTCCGCCTCACCCCAACGCCGGTCCGATCCGGGGTTAGCAGCTTGAACCGTGGGCAACACAACTACTCGAACAGCACTGGCACAGACACAACGCGTAGGTTGGGTGCGACGGAACATAACGCCCGCCACAGTGGACACATACATTACACACACAAACATACACACACACAAACACAATCTGTGCCGATCGGAGGAAACTGGAGCTCGATTCGACCACAGCGCAGCAATGGGGAACAATAGTCGGCTGGTAGACTGGTGAATAGTTTTGAAAAAATAAAATAAACCGTTATTGACGCTGCAAATTAACACCACGCTGGTAATTTCAGGCACTCTTGCGCACGGCACACCACTTCCGCCTGCTGCCTCCGTCGATGCCCGACCGGACGACGCATCTTTGGGGTGGTCGAAGAAACTCCCATGTGCACCACCAAAGCCCTGCTCGAGGGAGTCAATCGTTGCAACAGCGGATAACCTTGTGCAACCACCATACGCACCGCAAACACTAACGAACGGAGGCTATATCCAGTGAACTCCGGCTGACTCCGGGGGTTCCGTTCTAATCAATGAGCAAGATCTGTGCTAAGCCACTGCAGCATCCCGACACGGTACGGCACGGGCCCCCGTTCGAAGGGCGAGCCACCCTTAGAGCGTCGACACCATCAATTAAGCAAACCAGCACCCATCCGAGGGCTCGATGGGCTCCGGAGTGCGGAGAGCTGGACAATTAGCACCACTGCGTAACGCGCAAACACCCGGCCAGTCCGATGCGGGCCACTTGTAACAAGTACCACACGCCACAGACAGACCCACCCGGCCGAACACCGGAACCGTGAGCACCGTAAAAGCGGTCGGAAAACTGCGTCCGAACGCGTCGGCTATCCGCAACTGACTGACTACTGCCTATTCCGGCTGCTGGATTGGAAGCGCGACCGCCCGGAAGATAACGCGCGTTGGCCGCCAGGAACGCGTTCATCCTCACGGAGGTTCATTTGTGTGCTCGCGCGCTTCGGATGTTCATCCGACTCGGCGATGACTCCTCCTGGTATCTCTAGCCGTTTCCGGTTTGCAACAACGGATGATGAAGTGGACTTTTTACGAAAATGCATTTTTATTTATGACCTCACCGAAAACGAACAAATACACCGGTTTTTGGAAACAGCCGTCCTGGACATGTTTTTAATATTGGAAAAACAAATCCTGCCCTGCTAGCCGGAAAATCCGATTTGCTGGCCCCTGCGTGATATGGCATGAATGAGCGAACATTCAATATGAACCACTACAAGGAATTCTTGGGAAAAATGAAAAAAATATATCGCAAACTTATAGGATGTGGTTTTCTCGTTCCATTTACCGTCCGTTGATAAAGAACAGCTTTGATCTTTTGGTTCTTTTAAAATCCCTCAACAAATGGTCCGATGTTACAAGGTCAAATGTTTACAGTTTGGGAAAATGTTTGCAATGGGAGCGCAATGAACGGAGCGCAAATAATTTAGAGGCGGGAGCATTTACAGTTGTTTATCAAGAACTGCCCTTCCTGCACACAGACCAACCAACAAAAAAAAAATCAACTGGCAACTATCTTTAGGTTGTCCGCCGCACTTAAAAGTATCTTCTTTTCTCAATGAAAACGTATTCCACGAAATCGAAAGTCCCTCAAGTGATAATGTCCATCTTTAGTAAAGTTAATCCGTAGCCATGGTCTTCCTAACAAACAACGGGAAAGTATTCGTAGCATTGGATCTCTGTTTAACGATCCGTTTGTAGAAGCATGAAGTAAAATGATTATATTTCTTTGTTCTTACCACTTTGTTGCAAATTTCCAAACTTCTGAATAAATTTAAAATATTTTCACGGTTTTCCATAACATATGGCTGTCTTAACGATATCCTGTTGAGAGGTGTTCAACGAGTCATTTGCAATCCTGGCTCTTATCTCCAAACTCTTGCTGGACTGTGAATATATTGATATGAAACAGTGTGAAATGAATGGCGAAAAATCATTCACCTCGTCTCAACCGTACATAGAAATGTTTCTCAACAAAGGCACGCCAAAGTGGCTCCAACTGGTTCGCACCGGATAACACCGTCCACCCTCCAGGTGTATCAATTAGCAGAATTAAATCATATACCCATTCCAGCTGTCAAACTGCCTATCGCGTTCGATGTTACAAAAATCCCCACACGCACACGCCGAAGACGATATAGATCCTGAAGAGAAGGAATGGGAACTAATTATCACACAAAAAGTTGGATAAAACAGCTGCCTGAAGTAAACCCCTTCTAGGCCATTGCTTTTCTTCCTTTCCTGGCACATTCCAAGTGTGAATTCTTCCGTCGACCGGAGTTCGGAGGCTTATACTCTGTTGATCCCGCCTTCACTTTCTAATTGTCGGCCTGGGAATATCTTGTCAAGTGTGTAATACTGTTAATTGAACACTTTCCCCGGCGCAAGTCATCATGAAAAGCCTGCTACGTCAGATAGGACGAAAATCCCGCTGAATGTACGTTTCCCTGCTTCAAGGATTACGTATCGCGCCTTCATTCACCCAGCTAAATTTGTTGCAATCCACTAACCTGATGCCACTAACGGACTCGTTACTTTTCGAGCTGTTCTAAGAATTCACTTAGAAATAATTGTATTGCTATACTCAAGCATATAAAACAGATTAAGGGAACCAGCTCAGTATTGCCTTCGACAACACAATTGCATTAATGCAGCGATGTATTTGCACGGTAAAGATGAACTCTGCCGGCGATGGCGAAATAGCCCGGGAGTTTGGGGTTCATCCATAGCTGACCACTTGTTGCTCCGTGTATTCCATGCTGGTAGTTACCGGTACTTTTCCATTTGGAGTCTGTAGGGCTTTCCCAAGGGGAGGTGAGCGACAGGGGTAGGTGCAAATTTTCTAGAGCATAACACATGCGTGCAATACACTATGCCAGCGCAAGTATCCTCCAGAACCATTAGCCAGCTGGAGCTATTTTTGGTATCACCAGTGGCAAACTGTAGGTGAACGCCTGTTGCTCAGTTTTCTTGGAAAACGAATACTACAATATTCCAGATTGTTGCCAAAACATGGGCGGCAAGCGAAAAACGCTGTCGCACAAATGGTCACGGAAATGTTTGTTCCAAAAACCTCTCCAAACGTGCGGAGTCCAAATTAAATCCCATCAAGCGAAAAGCGAATGCAAATACACTGAGCGAAGAAAAATCTCACAATGTGCAAACAACATCTGGGAGCTGGGTGGAAAAATAAATCATTTTTCGTACAAACAGGGCGAGCGTGCCGAGGAAAAGCGGGTCGCCCAAATGGCACGCCTGCCAGCGCACACTGGTTTAGCTTGTTCGTTTTTACGTCGCGTGGTCGCGCCAAACGACTCCACTTTTCCAGCTCTCCGAGCCGGCACAAACAACTCAGCACGCTGGCCAAATAGACACGCGCACACACATACACGCTACTAATGGTTTACCGCAGGCAAACATCCAAAAACCACCTACACCGCCTGGGGAAAAATCCCCACGGTTGGGATCTGCTACGTTGCAATCATCGGGAAGATTTTACGGCTTGCCTGGCAGATTGGTATAAAATTAACTATCACGCGATTATGAACATCCAATAGGCTGATCAAATAACTTCGCACGGCAAGAGATTGTGTTGTTGTGTGGTGGAGCCGTCGTTAGAGAAAACGAATCGGAAAACGTCTGGATTTGTGGATTCTGTTAATATTATAAACTATCGGTTGTGCACTGGCAGATTGGACATATCCCTTGTGGATTAACAACTAATGGACGGTGCAGTTATAAATAACCTTTCGCCCTCTCGTTGGAACGTGAAGCTAAGGTCGGACGCGGTTTGTAAAGAAACGAAACTATGACATCTATATTTCCGATAATATAGCAAATGAAGTGCACACCACAGATGCACAACGGAAGCGTACAACAAAATGCGTGCAACATTAAACCGAAGTAACAAAGCTAACATTAAACTAATCTTTCCACCACTGCAAGTCCAGCCGGGGCACTTCCGGAGACGTGCAGGCCACCGGTCGGTTCGCCTCGTGTGGCAGTGCGAACGCATCCGGCAGCACGTACATCTCGTGCGCGTCTCCCGCGTTGGCACATATCAGTGCGGCCATCGTGGACTGCTGGATGGCCTTCAGCTGTGGCAACGTGAAATGGCCGGGATTCGAGTCCGGTCCGTGACTGTAGAAGTAGCGGTCACCCCGCTTGAACCTGGAAAACTGCTCGCTGATCAGCTCGGCGAACGTTTCACCGACAACGGCGCCCTCGATAGGCGGCTCCAGCACACCGCCCACGTACAGGTCCACGTCGTCCGGGTGCGAGTACAGCGCGCTCAGCTTGCTGCCCATGGCGGGCCCGAAGTCGTCGAAGCTGTGCGCGCCCGGTTTCCCGGCCAGCCGGAGGTAGTCGTTGTACGGGCGAATGGCGTGGTCACGCCCGCGCTGAATGTTTATGGCGGACAGATCCACGCCGTACGGGTGACCCGGTTTCACGTCCAGGAAGCGCGTCAGGCTGCTCGAGAACCGCTCGTCCACGGTCTGCATCGGCTGACGCTGCATGGATTGGAGCAGATCGTCGTAGAACGACTGCTCGCGGAAGCGCGTCGGATCGAGGAACGTATGCCACGTGTCTACCGGGCCGTCCTTCAATCTGAAAGAGTGGAAGAAATCGAAAAGGGTGAAAATTACCAAGCGGACATTTTCGGCATAGCTGAAACCAATTTTCCAAATCAAAACAAAAACTTTTATTTGATTTACGTCCCATTCTGGAAGAGAGCTCGTCAAAATGAAAAGTGTGTTTAAAAGAAAAATAACATGTAACGAAGGTTAGCACAAAATCGATTGGAAAATGAGTCATAGAATTGCCGCAACAACTTCTGAACTGGCTAAATGCTGATGATGAACCATGAAAGAACCATTTTTATCGCGAAATTCTTTACCAACTTTAAGGGGAATTTCCCCTTTCCCTATATTTTTTTTCATGTTTAAAGCAAGCCTGAAAATTTCACAATGTTCCATGAAAGGTAATGATGTTTTTTTTTTTTTTCAAACTGTAACCTAGTAGTCGTGTGTACACTTACTCTAGCTTCGACGGAACGGTGGAGTGGCCAAACCGGAAAGCCGCCACAGTGAACTCGCTCGTCACTGACGGGTCCACGCGGTCACTGTAGGAGTCACTGTACTCGCCCCACGTGGGATGCAGCCCGTACAGCGTCGCGTACCATTTTCCGACAACCTTCGGCAGGTACTCGTTGTACACGATGTGCTGCAGCTGACCGACGACGATCCGGCGTGCCTCGTGGAAGAGCGTCCCGTCCTTCCAGTGCGGGTTCAGCCGCTGAAGGTTCCAGGCGACGCGGTTGTGCTCGCGCAGCATCAGTGTGTGGACGGCGACGAGCGAGATCAGCTGATTGGAGCGGCCGTCACCGGTCCGGAAGCACAGCGTGGCCCACTTCTCGCACGCACCCTCGGCCCGCTCGATCGGCGGCAGCTCGTTGTGGTAGCGTCGGTGGTTCAGCGACTTCAGGCGGCCACCCTCGTGCGCGCGCAGCCCGTTCGCCTGCTCTTTCGTGACGCCGTAAATGGGCGACCCGTCGAT
Organism: Anopheles atroparvus; assembly: GCA_914969975.1. Classification (NCBI taxonomy): domain Eukaryota; kingdom Metazoa; phylum Arthropoda; class Insecta; order Diptera; family Culicidae; genus Anopheles; species Anopheles atroparvus. The sequence goes on from CAJZCY010000001.1 coordinate 18,237,658, forward strand.
GAAGTGGCTAACCGCCGACAGCTGCCGCCCATGCGCCACCGAGCAGTCGTCCATCGGGGCTACGGCCGAGCGCATGAAGTGCATACAGCGGACGCCATGCTGAGCGTAGAACTCGTCTCCACTCGACACTGGGATCGCCATGCAGCCGGGCGACGCTTCCGGAAGCCGGCGTGATCCGTCGGCGGTGCAGCACTTTGTGCTCGCCGCGATAACCTTGTTGCGCGAGAAGTCGTGCGCCAGGAACTGACCGAACTGCATCAGGAGTACGTTGTAGTGCGCGTGCGGCTGGTGCAGGTCGGCAAACAGCGCGGACGAGAGCTTGCGGGCCGTCGGCAGATAGCGCCCGGCAACGGAGACGGTCCGGGGCGACCACACGCCATCGTCGTACGCCGGGGGCAACACGCGCCCCATCGGGTAGCCTACCGAGCCCCATAGACTGCCACCGGGTGCGATATTGTTGCAGCGACCGTCGAAGCGCCGGTACCGGGAGTGCGGTTTGTCGCAGCGTGCCTCTCCGAGCAGGCAGCGCTTTTTCCGTCGAAATGCCTTCACTCCTGTTCCGTTGGTTCTAAAATAAAATAAAAAGTGTTTTAAGTTAACTATTTCGCCAGAAACACGCTGACTACACCTACATCCTGTTCAGGGCTTGCTGGGTCAGCACATCCTTCAGCCCAGCCCACAGAGACGCGGCCGGAATAGCGTCGTGCGGAACCGGAAATCCACCGTGCAAGTGCATCGCACCGTCCAGCAATCCGCCATCGATGGCGTTTGCATTTGCGCGAAACTTTTCCAACTCCCACCGGCCGAATGATTCCGCCCGCAGTAAAACTTCATCGTCCTCGTTAGCGGGCCCGTTTGTTCGCTCGAAACTCTCTTCACCTGATTCAGCAGGGTGCCACGGTTCACTTCCGGTCAGCCCGAGCGGTGGGCAGCAAATGCCGACCGGCTGGCCAACGCTATCGTCCAGCGTGCATCGGCGCCAGAAGGACGTTTCCCAGCGGCGTTCGGGGGGCGACCGAAGGTAGGGGGGCCGTGACAGATACCTTACTAGCGCCATCCGGTCAATTTCCGGGCACTGTAGCAAGCGCACGCAGCTACTCCCGAATGCACAGGACTGCGGCGGATGCTGGGATGCTGCGAAGGCGATAAAATAAACTAAATTAGTGCCCATCAATGATGGTGGTGTCGGTGAAGCTCGTTTAATTCAATTGAAAATAACTTTAAGCGCGATTCGACGTGATAGACTAACTTCCCGCTTCCCTGGAGTGAACGCAGCTAATGAAGATATTCTCGTTTACAAAATGCAATTTAAATTAATTGCACTTTTCCAAACATATCACCAGAGGTTAAAGCATCAACACGGGTTGCATTTAATTTCATTAGTATTAAAGGACAAAAGTGTTTTTTGATTAGGCACACGGCATTTTCGGTTTGTTTGAAGCTGCCAATGGTTTGTCATAATAAAACCAATTTAGTCACTGAAACAAGCATACAAGCCGTTGCTGTTGCTGCTTATCGATGAAAAAAAAATCCACTCGGCTTGGTCATACAGATGTGCTTTCAATCCAGCCCATTTGACACATGAGCACGTGCTGCTCTTATCACCAACCCCGTGGCATCCATAGCAGCAAAAGAAACCGTTTCAACAGATGCCAGATGTGCTGGAGATAGACATATTCCACACGAAAACTATCATTCGGTTTAGGATAGATGAAATTAACTGAACACCATTGAAGACTCGTTGAGCAGCTGGCGAATCGGTCAGGCGAAGACGAAAGGCTCCACCTACAGTCCCGTTTCTCCTACTTACTTACCATTTGCTCCTACACGGGAGGATTGTTCCACCGATGGAGAAATGCTATCGATTATAGGCACCAGTGCCAAAAAGCCCAGCAACACCAAAACCGCCGGCCAGACACAAGGCTTCATCCTGCCATCGGAAACTGTACAGACTGGCGCTTCGAGCCGTTGTTCTTTTGACGAGAGGCGAGACATTATGAAATTAGTTTCTCATTTGAAACCCTTGCTGGAAGCAAAATCTATTCGGGACGAGGAGAACAGCACAGACCAAAGAAGATACTACGCCGCGTGTTGGATGGGTGCGATATTTTTTTTTTTTACGATACGACCCGAACCACCGGCCCTTTGAAAGGCTGCCTGGTGTGTGACGTTTTTGTCCTTTGTCGAAGTGGAACCGGCTGATGGGGCAAGGTAATTGTTATTAATTTAACCCTTCGATAAGTGATTCTATCCGCGAAGATAATTGGCCGATGGTTAGCTTGCTAAACTCAGGAAACAGAAAGTAATGAAAACATCAAACCTTTCCAAATCAGTATTTGTCATATTTTTGAAAAAAATTCAAAGCTTTTAAATATTTTCACTGCTTTAACCTGTAAAAATAAAAATCACTTATTGGATCCTGTCTGTCTGTTTGCGTCGTATAAACACCAAAACTACTGCACCGATCGGTGTGAATTTTGGTACACAGGGATTTTTGGGGTCGGGGAGCAACATGGTGAGGGTTAACCACAAACATCTTCTCTTTCCCCGAGCAAAGTCGGGCAAAAAAACATTACATGTTTATAAAAATCATTTCATCTCATTTCATGTCGAGATGAAACATTGATTTAAATTCTTACACATTGTGGTGCACTCAAGGGTTAGAATAGATTCTACGCTATATGCGTTTACCTCGGATACGCTGCGTTTGATCGCTTCCGGCGATAGAGACTGTACGGCTAAGTGACAGGTAATTTCAGCTTACAACGCACCGTTTTTTGCCTGCTTCCGGTTGCACTTTTAATACGGATCCTCTAGGTGTCAGCTGTCCCGGATTGAGCGGCGTCGTTTCGAACCAAATTCCGGCAAGATGCAGGCCAAAGGCGTGCATTCGTTTTTAGTGATAGTTTTACTACAATCTTGCACAACCGTGCACGGTGTGGAAGAAGCAGAAAGTTCTCTAGGCGGATTTTGCGAGTCTCCCGAACAGCGGTGTCTTTTGCGAGTTCAGTGTGCCAGCGAACCACGTGCCCGACGGCACTTCGCACCGTGTCTCACAGCCGACGGGCTCGAGGGCCTCTGCTGCAAACCTTCCCAGGTAACCGAGCGAAAGAAGCGCGCGCTGGCGTACGAGTTTTCCGAGGAACTATTTAGTAATGCCGTCGAGGAGGGTCACCGGGTGTACTCCCGCAAACTGGCACAGTTCGAACGGAACCGGGCGGAGCAGCTACTGACGGAGCCGGCCGGCGTTGATGCGCTCGTCCGGCGGTTTCATCATTCCCCGTTGGTGGCCGATTCTACTGCAGCAGCGCAAGAGCTGGGTGCCTACGAAGACGTATTCGTAGCACGATCGTTCGCCGACGCACTGAACCTGACGGACGCGGAAAGGCTTGAGCTTGGGTTTGCGATGCCGAAGCGCCACAGCAAACGCTGCGTTTCTCCGAAGCGGTGCAATCCGCACGCCAGGTACCGTTCGCTGGATGGCACTTGCAACAATCCGGTGCAGTCGCGCAGCAGCTGGGGCGCTGCCGGGTTTCCGTTCGAGCGGTTGCTCCCACCCGCGTACGAGGATGGCGTGTGGGCTCCGAGGTTACACTCGGCCGTTTCTGGACGTCCACTGGCCAGTCCACGCACCGTCTCGGTGGCCGTATTTCCCGATAACGATCGACCGGATCATAGGTTCAACCTGCTGCTGATGCAGTTCGGTCAGTTCATGGCGCACGATTTTACGCGCAGTGCGAGTATTCGCATGGGCAAGGAAGAAGTTCAGTGCTGCAATGCGGATTTCTCCAGCCCGCTCCACTCCGACCACGCACACTTTGGCTGCCTACCGATCGAAGTCAGCCCGGCCGATCCGTTCTACTCCAAGTTCGGCATTCGCTGCTTGAACTTTGTCCGCCTGGCACTCGCCCGCGACGGGAAGTGCATGCTGGGGTACGGAAAGCAACTGAACCGCGTCACGCACTTCATTGACGGTTCGCACGTGTACGGATCGGACGAGGCAACGGCAGTCTCGCTCCGTACCTTCTCCGGGGGGCGTCTCAAGAGCACTTTCCCTTCCGGCGAGGAGCTACTCCCGTTCGCGACCGAACGATCCGCTTGCGAGCCGTGGGCGAAGGCCTGCTTTCGGTCCGGCGATGATCGCACGAATCAGGTTGTTTCACTGACCGAAGTACACACGCTGTTCCTGCGGGAGCACAACCGAGTTGCGGCTCGCCTGGAGGCACTAAACAGGCACTGGGACGACGAGACACTGTACCAGGAGGCACGCCGAATCGTCGTTGCGGAGCTGCAGAAGATCTTCTACAACGAGTACCTCCCAGCCGTGCTCGGGCATCAGAAAGCGCGACAGTATGGGCTCCTGGATGGTCTGCAGGGACACACCAACTTCTACAACGCCGATGTGAGACCCTTAGTTTTCAACGAGCTGTCGGGTGCGGCGTTCCGTTTCGGACACTCCACGGTTGATGGAGCGTTTCTGTGAGTCTCTACCCTGTACTATGGCTGCTTTTTATTGTTGCAACTAACATACATCATCTTTTTCCGGTGTAGAATTCAACATCGCCACCGCCGTTCGGAGCTGGTTCCACTACATGAGGTCTTGCTGGATCCTTCCCGGCTCCTGGAGCGATCGTTTTTCGACGATTTGCTCTTTTCGTTGATGGACCAACCGCAGCAGCAGGTGGACGATTCCGTCACGTTCGAGCTGTCGAGGATGCTTTTTGCCGGCCGACTTCCGTTCGGCACCGATCTAGTGGCGCTGAACATCCAGCGTGGCCGCGATCACGCTCTCCGTCCGTATAACGACTACCGCGAATGGGCTGGCTTGCCCCGAGTGACCAGCTTCGAACAGTTTGGGCCAGCCGCGGCCGCACTGGCCAGTGTCTACGGCTCGCCGGATGACGTCGATCTCTGGGTCGGTGGAATTCTTGAACCTCCGTCACAGGATGGAGCGCTGTTCGGGGAAACGTTCGCCGCCATCATAGGGGACCAGTTTGCTCGGCTGAAGTTTGGCGATCGCTACTACTACACCAACGGCCCTAAGCACAATCCTGGCTTCTTCTCCGGCGAGCAGCTGGCCGAGCTGGCGAGTCTGTCGTTTGCTTCGGTCATTTGCGCAAACCTGGATCACCCGCAGGGATTTTCGGTAGCGCGAGACGCATTTAAGCAGCCGGGTGAACACAACCCACCCGTACCCTGCAGCGCCTTGCCGCCGTTCGATCTATCCGCCTGGAGTGATCGATGAACATCGTCGTTGGCTGTACTATTATATAGTACGAAGCAGTATTTATTTTTTTCATGTTGTTTTAAATTTGTTTGTTGAATCGTAGCGTTAATTCTTTGTTTGTTTCAATAAAAGAAAAATTGTGTCCAAGTTCACACTACATTATAAGTGTTTTAACAATTGATATCTAACTATTTTGAAGTTAAGGTTAAAAAAATTAGTTCATTTTATGAACATTGGCTTTTTAAACTTAAAACTGCTCGTTTCTCGCTTGCAAGGTTGATAGATAGAGTAACATGTTGTTACGTTTGCAACAATCTTATTTAAAATCAACAGTGACCACCGGTTTTGGCCGCACCTGAAACCGGTTTTGGTCCCACCCGAACTGGTTTACACGTGAAACCCCAAAATGGTCTCAAATTTTACATTTCTTCTGCCCGGTTCACTTCTCGGACCAACCGATTCACTTCCCCGGACATATCGTGTGCTGGAATCGGTTCTTATCGGTTCAACGGTGGATCGATAAAAACGATAAATGAAGCCATCTTTTGCCGATTGGCAGTTTTTTCCCCCATATATTTGTTTGTTATTTTTGGAAGCAAGCGGGGTAACCAAAAGTTTGCAATTTTTCTAAGTCTCATATTTTTGCTTCCAATAATACGCTTCGATTGCCAACTTATAAATTTTGCTTAATTTTGAACAATCGTAACGGGAGTTGTGGAATTGCAGAAGCGAAGTTGTAAGGCGAGTGTGTGTGCGTGTTGCCATTCCAAGTGGTGCGATCGTGATCATGAGAAACGCAAGGGAGTGAGTGAGAAAGAGCAAATGAGGGAATGTCGCGTATTTATTGTCGCACAATAATATCCGTTGGTGTTGGTGCAGCGTAAAATTCCGTTTATGCGTTTCTCGCAGAAGCGTATACACATTCAGTGCAGCATAGAGATGGGAAATATTGTAATCGTGTTGGAGTGGAGTGGAACTGCGTAAAAATTGTTTCGGAACGGACCGGCGAACCTGCATCCAATGAACCTGCTTTGGAATTGAAATGAAAACAGGGAAGCAGTAAAAGTTAATTTTTTAACCATCAAAATTATATTTCAAAAATAAAACTTCTTCCATTTTTTTGGGGGTCATTCGGTTTCGTCTGTCCGTTAAAATATTTCCAGCTTTTGAGAATATTCTCTCACAGGGTACCGATGTTGCAGGTATACACATAATTCTTAAAATAATCTCATATAAATTAGGATATGCATGCTTATTTTTTTGCCACCAGATTAAACTATCTTCTTTAATCCCTAAATCTTGATCTTTTAAATAGCCGCCTAGCTCATTTATAGCCGCTGCTGTTGAATTTGTTGTTGGTACATTTAATCTTTTTTTCGCATCGTAATCACCCCATAATGGGTTTGATTGTTCAGTAGTCTGAGGTAAGGTTTCAGTTTGCTCTGTTGTTAATTCATTTTGTCTGGCTAAAAGTCGTTTTAATTCGTTTAAAACTAGATCATACGTTTCACGAAATTTTAATTTATCGTCGAAAAACCCATGTTTCTTATGCCTAGGATCTAATAAAATGGATTTTTGTACTAATTCGTTAGAAAAATAGGGAGCGTATTTCTCCCTTATACCTTTAATTATACTATTAACTAATTCACTTATTTCTATTTCTACGCTACCATTAATTTCTATCTTCAACATTCTATCTAATATAATCCTACATAAGACACCCATTTTCGAAAGTGTAACCGATTTTTCAGCTGAAACATCTTCAGTTGCTAATTTGAAGAGTTTTAGTATTTCTAACGCCTTGTTGATTGTTTCCCAATCCCTATCTGTTAAATTAGTCTTAATATTAAGAATAGCCAAACAAGAAAGTAAGGGTTCTTTATTTAAAACTGTTAGAAGAGTAATCTATGAATTGTAGTAGCCTTTGATTTGTTATACATGATTATTCTGTGTTCAACTACTGAATATATCAGACGTACTTTTCAATAGGTTATGGGCCCAGGATACGACTCTGTTAGTTTGAAATTAAAAGATTGAAAGCAGTTTTGTGAAGAATGGCGAATCCGAAACTAGCGGGATCTTTTTCCCTGCCTTTGCGAGAAATACTTCGAGGATCGGAAAACTACAGTTCTTGGTCTTTCGCCACCAAGATGGTTTTGATTAAGGAGAAAACCTGGTGTGCAGTGAAGGAACCAGCTGAAGGTGAACCGGCAGTGAGCGAAGAAACATCCATGCAAGCATTGGCGACGATATGTCTGAGTATTGATTCCAGTATATACGGACTCGTGAGAGATGCTAAAAATGCGAAACAGGCGTGGGATAACCTCAAAAATACGTACGAGCATAGTGGATCAACCAGGAAGATTGGTCTGCTGCGACGGCTGACAGGAATTCGTTTGGTTGGAGCTGAACGAGATGAAGACATCATTTGCCAGACGACTCAGCAGTATGTGAACGAATTATTCACAACGAGTCATCAGTTGGCAGAAGTTGGGTTCAAAGTCGATGACGCTTGGTTGGCCAGTTTGCTCATGAAAGGCCTACCGAAGCAGTATGACCCAATGATCCTTGGTTTGGAATCATCCGGAATCCAGTTGACTGCGGATATAGTGAAAGCGAAAATTTTGCAAGACGTAAAAGTGTCGAGCGAGAAGCAAACTGTGGAAGCGTTCCTTGGCAACTCGAAATCGACGACGAAAAGAAGTAGTGTGAAATCTAACGTTCAATGCTACCGGTGCAAGAAAATGGGTCATTTTGCTTCTCAATGTTCGAATCAGTTTTCTGACAAGAAGCAGGAGAAAAGCAAGAACAGTGGTCACGCTACATTTTTCGCGGCTTTCAATGCATGTCAGACATCAACAGCGGCAGAAGAAGAATGGATTTTTGATTCCGGAGCAACTTCTCATTTGTGCCGAAACAGAAATTTATTGGTTGATGCAGAGAATGTTTCGTCGAGCATCAACGTAGCCAATAATACTGCTGTTCCAGTGGTTGCTAAAGGTTCGGTGAACGTGTCAGCAGATGTTGGAGCATCGACATGTGCGATCACCATGAACGACGTCCTGTATGTACCGGAATTGGCTGTGAACTTACTATCTGTTAGCAAGATGTGTCAGAAGGGCTACACAGTGACGTTTCGAAAACAGACGTGTAAGGTGATCAGTCCTAGTAATAAATTGGTTGCGATTGGTCAAGAATCTGGTGGTTTATACAGATTGAAAAGATCACCTGGGTCGTTGGTGAATATGGTCAGCCGGATGGAAGACAACTTTAAGCTTTGGCATCGCAGACTATGTCATATGTCTGTTGGCTGCATGAAACGACTTGAAACCATGGCAAGCGGATTTGAATTTAGAGTGACGGATGGAATGCAGTGTGTACCATGCATACAAGGGAAGCATCATCGACATCCGTTTAACATCAAGGGACAACGTGCGGATCGTGTGCTTGAGTTAATTCATTCCGATTTGTGTGGACCCATGGAGACAGCATCGATAGGAGGAAATCGTTATTTTATAACATTCATCGATGACTCGAGCAGAAAGGCGTTCGTATATTTCCTGAAATCGAAAACCGAAGTGTTTGAAACGTTTAAACATTTCAAGAGTTATGCCGAGAACCAGACTGGTGAGAAAATTAAGCGTATCAGATCGGATAACGGACGGGAATATATGAATCGTGAAATGAAGCTATTCCTTTGTCAAGCCGGTATTCATCATGAAACATCCGCTCCGTACACTCCGGAGCAGAATGGATTAGCGGAACGTATGAACCGGACGATTGTAGAAAAGGCGAGGAGTATGCTGTGTGATGCCAATCTGCCAAAGCGTTTTTGGGCTGAAGCAGTTGCGACAGCATCGTATGTGATCAACCGATCACCTACTATGGGATTGCGAATGACACCTCACGAAGCGTTTACTGGTAGAAGACCGAATCTTGCCCATCTTAGAATATTTGGAGCAAAGGTGATGTGTCATGTGCCGAAGGAAAGAAGGCAGAAATGGGATGCCAAATCAGATTCTGGCATTTTCATGGGATACAGTAGCAGTTCCAAGGCGTATCGAGTTTATAACTCAAAGACTAAGAAGGTTATCGTTAGTCGGGATGTAATATTTGTGGATGAATGTGCAAAGAATCGAGTTTCTGAGTTTGAAGAATCATCTACTGAAGTCAGTCTTGGTGAATTCCATTTTCAACCTGTCGTACAGGATCAAGAAGTAGAAAGTTTGGAGACAAATGGAGCTCGGAATGATGATAACGATTCAGAATACGACGATGCTATAGGAGATCAAGCAGAAGCTATTGAACACCATGAACCACAAATAGAGGACCCACAGAAGTTGGTAAGGCGTAGTGAGAGGGAGCGCATTATCCCTGGCAAGTACCGGGATTTTGTAATGAGTTGCAATGCTGCAGTTAAAAGTCCTGATGAATCCTGTACCGTGGTTCCAGCGATGTTAAATGAACCGATAACGTACCAAGAGGCTAATTCCTGTGAAGATAGCAGTCGCTGGAAAGATGCTATGAAATCAGAGTATGATGCCTTATTGGAAAATCGAACATGGGACTTGACGAGTTTGCCTGCTGGTCGAAAACCCTTACGATCAAAGTGGGTGTATACGGTGAAAACCAATGCAGATGGCTCGGTGGAGAGATTCAAAGCCAGGTTAGTCATTAAAGGTTTTTCGCAAGTCAAAGGTGTGGATTACAACGAGACCTACGCACCTGTTGTTCGATTGGCTACCGTGCGATATCTAATGTCCTTGGCTGTCAACATGGACTTGAAGATACTGCAGATGGATGCAGTGACAGCATTTCTACAAGGAGACCTGGGAGAAGAGGAAATATACATGGAGCAGCCAGAAGGATTTGTGAATCTAGAAGCACCACACAAAGTGTGTAAATTGAAGAAGGCGTTGTATGGACTGAAGCAAGCTAGTAGAGTTTGGAATTTGAAACTAGATGCTGAGCTGAAACGCATTGGGTTGGTACAGTCCAATTACGATTCTTGTGTCTACTACAAGATTGATAGAGGAAGTGTACTGATTGTAGCAGTGTATGTAGACGATTTATTGATCTTCTCGAATAATGAGAGCTGGGAAAAGAACTTAAAACAACAGTTGACCAAGAGATTTAAAATGAAGGATTTAGGTCTCGCGAACAAAGTTCTTGGAATACGAGTGACCAGAGCAGATGGTGTAGTTATGTTGGATCAAGAACTGTACATAAATGAATTATTGAAGCGATTCGGTGTAGCTGAGTGCAACCCAGTTCTTACTCCAGCGGATCCAGGCCAGAAACTGTCCAAGGAAATGTGTCCTAAGACTGAAGAAGAGCGCAGACAGATGCAACAGGTTCCTTACCGGGAACTGATAGGCGGCCTGCAGTACTTATCACAAGGAACTAGACCGGACATAAGTTTTGCTGTAAATGCTGTGAGTCACTACTGTAACAATCCTGGGAAAACTCACTGGATTGCAGCCAAACGGATCTTACGTTATTTAAAAGGCACGAAATCCATGAAGCTGTTATATAAAGCAACAATTGAAAAAGGCTTTGAAGGTTTTTGTGATGCTGATTGGGGTAATGACACTGATAATCGTCATTCCATTACTGGCTATGTGATGAAGCAATCTGGAGGTTCAGTTGCCTGGAATTGTCGCAAACAATCAACAGTTGCACTTTCGACGACGGAAGCCGAATACATGGCACTTTCAGCTGTCACACAGGAAGCTATTTGGTGGAGAGGTTTTCGAAAAGAACTGTTGGGAATCGAAGAGCCATTGACGATTTTTTGTGATAATCGAAGTGCTATCTATTTGGCGGAGAAACAAATTGGCTACTCACCTAGAAGCAAACATATTGATATTAGACATCATTTTGTGAGACAGAGCATTGCAAGAAATCTTGTTCAGCTGAAACATGTTTGCTCTGAAAAACAAGAAGCTGATTTGCTAACTAAGGTACTTCCTACCAGCAAATTTGAAGATGGACGGAAGGCCCTTGGAATTAAAACAATTCATGATTAAGGGGGGATGTTAGAAGAGTAATCTATGAATTGTAGTAGCCTTTGATTTGTTATACATGATTATTCTGTGTTCAACTACTGAATATATCAGACGTACTTTTCAATAAAAACAAACCGCTCCAACATGTCGTATGTCGAATTCCAACGTGTTGGAACATCCTGCTTTAATTTAAGCACTGGGTACTTCAAATTCTTTTGCATTTGCATCAGTTTTTGTGTTGCAGTAGCACTTTTTTTAAAATGCTGGACTATACTCTTAACCTCATCTATTATTCTTTTAATAGAAGTTTTTAAACTTGTTTGAACTATTATGTTCAGTGAATGCGCAAAGCATGGAATATGCGTTAGTTTTAAAATATTAATTGCTGCCTTCATGTTCGCAGCATTGTCAGTTACAACTGCAACAACTTTGTTTTTGATATCATATTCTTCCATAATGTTTTGAATCCACTCAGCAATATTTACTGCAGTATGATTCAAGGCAAATTCAGAACATTTCAATAAAAGTGTTTGTAAATATCCGTCTTCGTTTATAAAATGGCCCGTAATAGCAAAAAAACTAACATTATTGTAATTTGTCCACCCGTCAGTTGTTAAACTTATGTATTTTGCCTTCAAAATACTATTATTTACTTTTTCCTTCGTCTCATTGAACATAATTGGTAGAATAGAATTTGAGACTGTTTTTCGACATGGTAACTTATATGATGGATTGAGCGCATTAACAAATAGCTTGAAGCTTTTCTCCTCTACTAATGAAAATGGATGATAACCCTGGACTATCATAGCTACTAGTTTTATATTAATTTTTTCTTGTAATGAGCTTGGTAGAGGTAAATTAAAATATTGTTCTATGCTTTTTGTTGCATGAACGGCTACATCTTGGTCTGAACTATCTTCTATTTCAACAGGGGTAGCAGACTCACCAATGTCTTGCTGTGTAGATCTATTCTTCGGCACCACCGAGGTATTCGTAAGAACCGCGTGATGGTTCCGTAGTAAATGCCGTTTTAGATTAGATGTGGAGCCAGGTGAAAAAGCGTAAATCACTTGGCAGTAACGACATTTTGCTCCACGATCTTGACGAACAAAATGTTTCCACATTTCTGAAGTTTGCTGTTTTGGTCCCATGTTGATGCTGAGAATAAAAAGAGAGAAAAAATTATGTTCACCACTGCTGAAATTTAGCCCACATTACCCGACATTCACGAAATGGAAAACATTAATGGAATGATTAGTTCTGAGCTAAGCGATACAGCCAGTACAGTCAGCAGTACTGATTTACAATTACATAAGCAAGAAGCAGATGGATTAGAATACATTTTAGGGTATATTGCTATATTTGGCAACAAGCTAAAATTGGTCACACTAGAATCTCTTCCGTAACGATATCACTTGTCGTCGTCTTGTCGCTCACAATTGCAACGTTTTCTTTCCGTCTGCGCAGTTTTAAAACGTTGTACAAAACGGAAAATCTGGACCGGGCTTTATATTCACAACTTTCCAACAGTATGTAAAGTGCGATCGCACATTGTTATAAGACTGACGAAACAAAACAAAATCCCTATCACTTCTCCTTTTAGATTTTTTTTGTTATCATCAAAAGAGTCTAGAGTATGAATACGTTTGCAGACGTTTTTCACACTTGGGAAAAAGTGGTATTGGAACACGGTCTTGGGACCGGAAAACAAATAAAGTAAAGTGCACGGCACATCTAATTTCACCCGAACCACTTTCTACAACAGCGAATCACGCCGAACAATCAATGATTGGGTTTTTAGATACCCTTCTAGTGACTAACAAACATTAACACTGGCAAACATTAACACTGGAGAAAATGTAGTTTTGCATTTTATGAAATTTAGTTTACACCAACTAAATTAACCCCTTGTGTCTCGTATGCATAGTATATATACACATGTGAAAAACATGGATAAAATCCAAAAAGTATCCATAAACGTAAACCACCATTTGGTACAAGAATTAAAATTAAAAACTAACAAAACTCCACTACTACAATACTTGACTACTTATGCGCATTACGACTTACCTTGTAGCAATACTTTGTTATAAACACGCCACTTTTTAAAATTCACTAATAAGACTTATAGTGTAGATCTACGCGAAGCACAAACCACAGTAGAGTACTGAAATTAATTAAGTTAAATTTTAAACAAAAATATCACTGTTAGTTCAAACATTGACAACACTTTGGAACAAACGCAAAACTTCTGGATTAGCCGACACTTACCGGTTTTTTCTCCAGTTGCACCGGTTAAAAAAGTTATAGAATAGAGATACTACACAGAAGCACTGATTTGAACGTTCGTACTGATGACGAGCATAGCAACCTTTCAACTGAGTGTGAAATATCAATTTTTACCAGCTATATATAGTAGCAAAATCCTTGGATCCTTTACCCCCCTTTACTCCGCCCATCCCCCTTTTAACAGTACTAATAGAAAATGTGCTCGCAGATAGTCTAGTCTCTTTTGTCCTAGCTAGCACCGAAAAACCTGGTCTGATCGGTCCACCCAGTTCTTTACGTTCAAAAATCGGCCCGGTTCGCTTCCGATGCACATACCAGTCTCATTTGTTCTGGCTAGCACCGATAAACCTGGGCTGATCGGTCCACCTAGTTCTTTACGTGCAAACAACAGCCCGGTTCGCTTCCGATGCACATACCAGTCTCATTTGTTCTGGCTAGCACCGATAAACCTGGGCTGATCGGTCCACCCAGTTCTTTACGTGCAAACAACAGCCCAGTTCGCATCCGGTGCACATACCAGTCTCATTTGTTCTGGCTAGCACCGATAAACCTGGGCTGATCGGTCCACCCAGTTCTTTACGTACAAAAATCGGTCCGGTTCGCTTCCGGTGCACATACCAGTCTCATTTGTTCTGGCTAGCACCGATAAACCTGGGCTGATCGGTCCACCCAGTTCTTTACGTTCAAAAATCGGTCCGGTTCGCTTCCGGTGCACATACCAGTCTCATTTGTTCTGGCTAGCACCGATAAACCTGGGCTGATCGGTCCACCCAGTTCTTTACGTGCAAACAACAGCCCAGTTCGCTCCCGGTGCACATACCAGTCTCATTTGTTCTGGCTAGCACCGATAAACCTGGGCTGATCGGTCCACCCAGTTCTTTACGTGCAAACAACAGCCCAGTTCGCTCCCGGTGCACATACCAGTCTCATTTGTTCTGGCTAGCACCGATAAACCTGGGCTGATCGGTCCACCCAGTTCTTTACGTGCAAACAACAGCCCAGTTCGCTCCCGGTGCACATACCAGTCTCATTTGTTCTGGCTAGCACCGATAAACCTGGGCTGATCGGTCCACCCAGTTCTTTACGTGCAAACAACAGCCCAGTTCGCTCCCGGTGCACATACCAGTCTCATTTGTTCTGGCTAGCACCGATAAACCTGGGCTGATCGGTCCACCCAGTTCTTTACGTGCAAACAACAGCCCAGTTCGCATCCGGTGCACATACCAGTCTCATTTGTTCTGGCTAGCACCGATAAACCTGGGCTGATCGGTCCACCCAGTTCTTTACGTGCAAACAACAGCCCAGTTCGCTCCCGGTGCACATACCAGTCTCATTTGTTCTGGCTAGCACCGATAAACCTGGGCTGATCGGTCCACCCAGTTCTTTACGTGCAAAAATCGGCCCGGTCCGCTCCCGGTGCACATACCAGTCTCTTTTGTTCTGGCTAGCACCGATAAACCTGGGCTGATCGGTCCACCCAGTTCTTTACGTGCAAAAATCGGCCCGGTCCGCTCCCGGTGCACATACTAGTCTCTTTTGTTCTGGCTAGCACCGACGACGAGCGGGCCGTCGCTGTTCTTTGCGTGCAAAAATCGGCCCGGTCGGGTTTGGTCTGCTTATGCCATACAGTGAACGCAGACGGCTGTGTTGTACGAGAGCGCATTTGCATACGAGATCCGTTAGCTGGCATACAAACTAGCACACTTGCCTTGCTTCGCACACATGGTGTTTGCTTCCTCGCTCGGGTGGATTTCATATTCCTTTCGATTCCAAAGAACCTGGACCTGTCGTTTTTGCGGAGCGGGTGGACCGCGTTCCGTCCATGGAACGGATCGTTCCGGGCAGGTCCTTCACGGAACTCTCATCTCTAGTGCAGCATTAGAGGTGTGCCACGACGGTTAAGGCAGCATTTTTGTTTACGGGTGTTTCAGCAATGTTTTCGTTCCCATCGATGCACAAGCGGTGCATTCATTCTTCAGTTCTTCTCGATGCAAACAAATCAGCGGAAAAGTGAGTCATTCTAGGCTGAGGCGAATAAAAGAGGCACCGAATCAAATTAAATTGTGGCGTGCCACCGAGAGGCGAAAGAAAGAAGTTGTGTTTTCACATCTAGCAGCCAGTGCGCTGCTAAAGAGTGTGTTTGTGTGTGTCCCGCATGGAGTGGTGTTTTATTGCATTGCAACAGAAGGAAGTGAATTAAAAGCAGCGGAATAGCGAGTCGGTGGTTTTTGAAAAAGATAAAACATAGTAGAGAAGAAAAGTGACGTGAGGAAGTGTGTACAACGTGTCCTACAAGCGTCAAGGAAGAGAAAGTGGCCTTCAAATTAACTGCTGCAGCCTTCGATCACCTTCGGCGCAAGGATTAAACGGCGAGTTCGCGCATCCCGTGCACGTTGATCGCCTTCAGTTTTTATTTTTTTTGGTAGTGGTGCTACCAGCCAGCATCCTAGATTCGTTTCTTCCATAACTCGCATTCCATCACGGATTTCCCTCCAAGCACCATACGGCCACCAATACCAGCATCCAAACCAACCGATAGGCAGGTAAGAATTCTTGAAATGGTGACGTTTTGGCTAGTGATGTACACTCTGAGCGGGATCGAATGGTTTTTACTCCGCTCACTCAAAAGAGCGGTTCGGATAAAAAACGGCACAACTAAACAACGCGATCGGTACAATACGTGAGGATGCTTGTTGGTACTATTTTTTTATCAATGATCTTGAGAAAATAATGGGATGTTAACTCCTATCAATAATTTCACGTGTTGATCGGTGATGCGACGATCAACAACCGTTTAGGAAAAAGGTTTGTTTTAACGCTACCGGGCTCTTAAAATTTCCGACGTTCCTGTTTTGCGCAGAATTGTGTTTGTTATACGGTACAATAGAAACCCTACCACCCCTCGATTCGAAGTGCCCAATCTGTACAGTATTGGGGGCCTGGTACAAGGTTGTTTTTCTAATCGAATCCTTGGTTTGGCACGTTGGACCCGTTTTGGGGTGCGTGAGAAGAATTCGGAAATGATAGATCAAGGTAGATTTCGATGGTGTCCGTTTTTTTCTCCGCTGTGCAGCCGTACTACCTTTCTGTCGACTTACAAACAGGTTTCTGGCACACAATGATCGCATATCGAACTCCGGAGTTCGATCATTGGCGGGACGGTCGCGTTGTTGTTTTGTTTCTTTGTTGTGGTTTTTTACAATTTTGTTGTTGTCCTCATTTCAAGGGCAAGGGTGAGCTTTTACGATTGGATGAACGAACAGCAGTTTTTTTTTTGTTAACAAATGTTGTAGTAGGGTCAAGAATGATTTCATCAATGGCACCTCGTGGGGAATTTTGCTTAAAAAACTGTGTGTGTTTTTTTTTTTTGCTTTGCTAACAAACAGACGTTCCGGGGCACTGGAGATGCAACCATGAACGTTGCTTTTTCGTATCGTAAATTGATTATAGCCATGCTTCTAATGCTGGGTATTAGCCTTGTTAGCTGTCCGATTATCACTTTGCTGGTGCTTTAAGATACGGAGAGGCCGTCTAGGTCTAGTGCTTCTTGCTGCACCGAGCGACCTGTGTCGGCCGGCTGTGTGTGTGGTTTTCCTTTCCCCAACCGTCCCACCCGTTGCATCTTCCCCCACAGCCCGCAGTAGTACACACTTTAGAAACCGCGGAGAAGAACCCAGTTACCGGGGTCGTGGGGGGGGGGGGGGGGGGGTTGGGTGGGTTTGTGGGGTGGCGTGCGGGGAGAATGTTGGTAGAACAGTGGGTACAACAACCTTTTCGCCGTTTCTCGCTAACTGACTGCGAAACTGACTGCGGTCCGCTGACGTCGCGCGGGGAACGATCGCACACTTGCAGCAGTCGACCGGAACGACGGTATCTGAGTTGCAATGAGGAAAGGGGGGTGTGGGGAGAACTAGCCGAAAGAAGAAAGCTCCACACTGGGGGGGCGAAAGGTGGGCGAAGTGCAGAAAGCAGAAAGCGCGCTTAAAGTCCCTTAAGAAGAGGGCAAAGAAAATGTTGCGGTTTTTTTTTGTTGTTGTCCGTCTTCTTCTGCTGTTTCGCACTCGCGCACGGGTTCACGCGATATTTTCGCCAGCAAACCGAACACCAAGCCGACGACGTTGCGGCGGAACACATGTTCGCTGAAACGGTGACGGGGTACGCGAGATCAACCGGTCAAGATGTGAGGGGGGAAAAGAAAGAGACGCCCAACATAAGGCGCTGCGCAATTCGCTCGCGGTGGTGGTTGCGGCTTTTTAAAAACAGGCTCCACCACCGTAATCCGCACAATCTCTCCCTTTCCCCTCTCTCTCTCTCTTTCTCTCGCGTTCTCGCGAAGGGGAGGTATCTTCTTTCTTTCTTTTGCAATGCCCCCCTCCAGGGGGATCCGTTCACCCCTCTCTCTCTCTCGGAGGGGCAGGGGCCTTTTGCTGACCGCGCTGGATTTTAATACCCTGTGGAATGTGTGGGTTCGTCGCCGCCGCCAGCGACGTGTGCTGCCTTTTGCGCCCGTGCGCATCCTTGTGTTGGTGAAAGGGCGCCGCGATCGTCTCGCGTGTGTTTTTGCCTTTTTTTTTGTCTTTTGCTGTTGTTCTTCTTGCTCCGCAATCGACCGCCACTTGTTTGGTTTGTTACCACCGCGACCACGGAGCCGTGTGTTGCCTTGGCCACGGCCGGCACGCACACCAAGACAGGGAGGGCCCCCTGTGGCGTCCATGGTGCCGCGCGTGTGCGCCGCTGCTGCAGTCGCGGTTCGAGGCGCAAGCGAGTGGCAGTATTTTTTCGACCGTCCAACGTCTACGTAGTGCGCGTCGCGTCGTCATCCAGCAGAACGGTACGTCCGTGTGGCGTGTCATGTGAGAAGCCGGACGGAGTGAAGGGAACGAGTGCGTGAGGTTTGCAAAAAAAAGAAAAGAAAAGAAAAGAAAAAGAAAAAAAAAGGGAACAAAGGCTCGCTCCCACAGGAGGAACAGGGAGCGAAAGGCGCACTCTACCGAGAAGAGCGAGGTCATCATCGTCATCAGCAGCAGCAGCAGCTTTGCAGACGCAGAGAACGAGGTACACAAAAGCGATCTGCTGCCTGCGAGTTTTATAGCGACGAGCAAGAGTATTTCGTACATATGACCGTTTGATATTCGCGCCTACCTGTCCTGGGCGTTCAATCCCCGACGAGATATGCCGTCCTTTTTGTAATAAGGGTCCTTGTTGCGTGCTCTTCCTGCAGTCGGTCGGTCGCCGTGGTCCCTCTTTTATTGTTCGACGCGGCAAGTCGAAGGGTCGGGAAACATTTTGGAGGTTGACGGGGTTTTGTGTTCGACAAAAAAAAAAAGAAGGTTCGTCTGCTGAGGTGCAGTATAAGGCCGTTTATTACAGCACCTATCGCAGCGTTTGTGACGCGTTCCCCAGATGGTGGCCAAATAAAAGTGTGCATGTGTGTGATGATGGGTGGATAAACCAAGTCAAAAAAGAAAAGTAAAATCTAGAAGAAAAAGGTGCCACTCTTCAAGTATTCGCGAGATCGAGCGCGTCTACGAACCCGACCGATCATCCGTATTCACAAAGGTGTGTCTGTGTGCAGAGATCGCCGTCTCGCTCTTAGGGTTTGGTTGTGTTTTTTTTATGAAGCTGACCAGCTTGGTGCTTCTTGGCCTGGATTACACATTATCCTTGGAGCCAATCGGAGAAAGAGTGAGAGAACGAGAGACGGAGAGATTTGGCAAAACTGTGACGACGAAAACCACACACACACACGCACACAGCGATCACCGTTCCGCGCCCCGTATTCCGTCGTAGGATGGGTTTGTGCGAATTTGGCAAAGTGGCGGATGGAATGAAATGCGCGAGTGAAACGACGAGCCAGTTAACGCCACCGGCCGTACCTAAAGTGTGTGTGGTGCTGAATGATGCTGAAAGGAAAATCATTGTGAAAATATGTGGAGAAGAAATTGGAAAGAAAAAGAGGCAACGAAACAAAGAAAAAGTGTGTGAGTAAGCGAACGGGTGAGAAACGGTCTTCTTCTCCTGCCCAGCCGCCATCGAATCGTGCCTATAAACCTGGTCCCCACGAACCGCTGGATGCTGATGACCGCGTGCCGTGTGACGTAGCGGCGATTGTGGTCGACGGGAGGAAAGAAGAAGAAAAAGGGAACGTAAAAACGTACCGAAAAAGTGAAGAAGGAAAAAAAAAACATTTGAAAGAAATAGCGAATCGCAACCGCTATAGAGACAGCGACGACGAATTTGTGGTAATTATACTGCTGTCCCGGAGACGGTGGTCCCTAGGATTGCCACAAATCGCATCAACACGCACACCCGGCATTCATTCCATCGTTGGTCTGGACATCAGCCACACTTCCCGACAAACCTGGCGCATGAGTCACGCAGATTCCGATGGCGTGGAGATGACGAGGAGTGCCCAATTATTTGCCTACACACGGCGGTGAATCTGCTGTCGTGCTTCTTCGCCGCCGCCGCTGGGGGGCTCATTCTGCTCAACCTCCCCGGAAGGTTCTCGAAACCCCCGTTTGGGGATCGCATGCAGGGGGGTGGCTGCTAATTCAACCAACAAGTCACACCGTTAACACAGCCACATAGTGACAGCCCTATTGCGAGCAAAATGTGACTGGATATGGTACAAGCTTCACGCCACACGCGGACGGCGCATGTGCGATTGCATTAATTGGATTACGGCGATGGATGGGATAACGTGCAAAGTGGCTGTCTAGCGACCCATCTGACCGTGGCTGGGGTTGGCCACAGGTGTAACAAAAGACGCCATTGGAAGCCCACTGTCGTCCTTCTTGTCGTTTTTCTCTTGTTGAGTTAGACACGTGTTTGATAATAAGTTTAATTTCGTTTCTAAACGTGTTTAAATATCCAAAAAAACTGTATGTGTCCCTATAACATGTTCATTCTTTGGAACTTGTGCTGTGAAGGCTGTAGTGAAATGAAGTAGTGTATGAAACTAAAGAAGGATTGATGAGATACTGTTAACTGACTCTGTTGAGTTTTTTTTAAATTGTCGTCCCCGTGTCGTTAGTTTTTGAAAATGATATCGATGTATAAATTCGCCCTTCTCAAATCTAAGCGAGGCTTTATGGTCTTATTTAAAGTAAAGTTAAAGCTTGGGAAGAATATGCCGAATTAAATATATTGTAACGGACCTAAACAAGCACTAGACTGATATCCTCCGTTACGTTTCCTCACAAACGAACTAAGCTACAAGCTTGTAAGTTGTCATTACAACTTGTCATGCTTTCAATTTTTTCCATTTCTTCCATTCATCTTGTTCCTTCTGCTGATTGTATGGAAACGTATTTCTCGGTATTCGTTGGCAGGAGTGGAGTTTGCTAACAACTGAAGCATTATCGCCGGAAGACAAAAAAAAACCTGTTTGCCCCACATAGATAACTTATGTGCAATGCTCTGTTTTATCTTCACGCCTACCTGGAAATTATGACCCGAAGGGCTCGCACAGAGGATGCAGCAAACTTCCCCGGTAAGCTAAACCGGATTGCACTCCGGGCTCCCGGGGGAAGGTAAGATATGTCGCTCACCGGAAGTTATTTCCGTTCCAGGCGTATCGTCCCTTTTGGCGCAACACGCACCATGCAATGGGAGCACCTTGCCCAAAGGGTGGACCTGCACGGACCGGTTTGCTGGCGCAGTGGGGGAGCGATAGCGAGCGAAAGAGAGGATATCCGTTCTGTGGTTCGGTTCGGAAAACGAGACAAGATGCAAGTGCACCCGGCTCGCTGCTGTTCCATTGGCGGGAATAACGTTATCGAAGCATTACAATTTGCCGCCCCACCACTATGCTGGTGTATTCACTCTAGCACAACCACCGCACCAGCACCAGAATATATACCGTTGTGACAATTTCCGGTGCGATTTTCTTTGCTCGCTGTCCTCAAACTGAACGGTGCGCGGAAGCCATGCGATAAGGTGTGGATCGGACGCTGCAGATTACATTTTTTGCCGCCCCGTTTTCGTTTGTAAGATATTCCAACGACGCACCAATGTTAAGAGGTGGTCATGGGCAACATGAAAACCATTAGGAAAAACCATCGCCAAACGCTCAAACGAAACGCTCCGACACCTCGCGACTTATCGTGATGGATGAAAGAGGGCTAATTTAGGTGGGTTTTTTTTGGTTGCTGCTCGAGGTGATAATCGCCGTATCATATGCCGACATGTTTCACAATCCAAAGACTCCATCGGCATGCAATGTGTTGCTTCAGAAAATCATTTACAATCACTGACAAACCAAGGAGTTAAGCATAAGCTATAAATGTAAACACTACATAAAACTTCGCCCCTAACTATGTTACTCTTTTTTATGTATTCAGTTTTATGATGGCTACAAAGTAACTTGAATGTATTTTTGTAAACTGTCGGTTGTGATAGCCTTCGGCGTGTCAGAAGCAAGTGCATGGAACAGAAACGTGTGTGGAAAATTTGTTCGATACTGTTTTTGGAAATTGGCTCTCACACATGGTTTCAAAATTAACCCCACAGACGTGTGCCATCGTCTGACCTCTGCGACCTGCGATGCTCACGCCGACCAGAGCTTATGTAACGGTCCAACGGCGATCGCTTTCATTCACGTCTTCTGCGCGTCATCTTCGTCCTTCTTCTTTGCTTTGCTCTCGATCGATCGTGTGAGAAAACTGTTGCCGAAGAAGCATGGTGAGCACATTTTTTGGGTTGTTGTAGTTGTAGTTGTTTGCTTTGGCCGTTCTGTTTCCCTTTTGCTGGCTCTAACCTTGACGCGGGAAGTATAACGTCCAATTGCTGGCGCATTATGTGGGGCATATAGTCGATGGATGATAAACGATCGCATGCATTTGATGAGGTCATTATTCGAAGCGAAGATCCTCGCCCTTTGCGTGGAGCGTCGAGAGGAAGCGACGATCCGTCTACGGTTGAACGATCAAGTTGTCCTCCTTGGCAAAAGGGCAGGTGTCGATTACATTACAACGCAACGGGTAGGTTAGTTGTAGCTGATGCTGAAAGGAAGTGAAAGTTTGCAGGTCCGTTAGTTCGCTGCACGGAAAAATGGGTCTTGCAGAGTACGTACCGAGCCGAGTAGTTTACATTTTTCGGGGGTACATCCGCAGATACCCCCGACCGTCTCGAGAAGGGAAAGGGGTTTAATGGCTTCGGTCAAATGTTTGCCAGCGTTTGCCGTGCAGGTATTACGAAAGCCGTGCGAGAAGTCTTTTCGTTCGTGCTGACAACGGAAATGTTGTATGTACTGCCCAACCGACCCATCCGAAACCGATCCATCCGTCAAAGATAATTATGGACTGTCTGTGTTAAGTATTACATTATCCGAAATGGTGCCGCAGTGTTTGGGACCAGATGTGTCTGCACGACGTATCCCTCTGGTCCACTGTGCGTCGGACATTTTAAGCTACCATTTTTGTCGTTTAATTTTCTACGCACCATTGACTCGATCGCTACACGAAAGCCCAGCCAGTGCCAGCCGTGTGTCGCTTTCTACCGGCGACGCGACATAGGAGACAGGGTTATAACATCTTCGAGTAGGCAAGGTGGGGCAAAAACCGGGAGGATTAGGAAAGGCGGCCTGCGACGACGACCCGGTAGTCTCGTCTACCCTTTTGCGCCGGTTTCGGAAGTCGCAGCAATAGCAGTAATTGTGGATCGGAATGTATACCGGAGTCTGCTGCTGCGTCGGGGCCCCTTTTCCCGATAACTTTACCTTTTTCCGCCTGACAAAAGTGCGATAGTGACGGGTTTGAATGCTTCGGCTGCGGAACACAAAAAGGCTGAACCGTACAAATAAAATAAATAAAAAAAATCTAACAAAATGAACCCCACCGTTGGCTGACGTATTGATTTTCCTTCTCAATTTTCACTATTCGCCTGAGGTTGACATATTTCGTTTCCCTTTTCTCCCTGGAACTTGGATGGAGGGGGGGGGGGGGGGTGGGCAAATATTCCAGTTGTGGACAGCAAATTGATTTCCATGTTCGCCCGTACGGTCCTGGATCTCGGGTGCACGAGTTGATTGATTTTGGGTGCGCTTGGCGGCACAAAATGAGGAAATACTTTTGTCTTTCTGCGGCCATCCATCTGGGAATGGCGGGCGATATCATATTTTGCCTGGCCCCGTTCGTTTCCCCCGGGTTTGATGAAACCGATCCATGCGCCGCCGAACGGTGGGACGAAATTGGAGAGTGTCATAATGTTCATCTTTGGTTTCACTTTCCCTTTTCGGTTCGTTTCGCTTGTTTTTTTTTCCTCTCAAGTCGAAGCGAATCAGCCGCGGCACTTGGGTTGCTTTGGGAAATCGATTACACGCGATGCCGCCGAACGACGACGACGTTTCGTTGACAGGTTTCTAAGCGGAAGGATGTCATCGTAAAACGGCGCAACATCTTCACCGCGGTGTCTTTTCTTCGGCGGATGGCGTTCGGTAAACGACCGTAGCGAATGAACATTGCCTAAAAACATAGAAGAAAAGATTACTTCCGGCCAGTTGGGAGTGCGAGATGGATCATCTGGAAATGAACTTAACGACTACTGATTCACCCGTGCAAATCTTACACACATCGAGCTTTCTCCTTTCTAAATGTTCTTACTATTTGTATCGTCAAATAGTTCCTTAAAGGTGGGACCTTATTAAACCCTAAAATTATCATACACTTTCGTGATGGTACATGTTAAACATATAAACAAATTTTAAACCAACGGAGGCTTTCGTTGTTGTCTGGACCATTTGAACAAGCGCGCGTTTTACGCCTTAAATTTAATACCCTCTTCTAGCAACGCGCTCAATGTTTGTTTACAGTTCCGCCCCGGGTGCGGCAAGAGACATCTCCTTCACATGCGGGAGATAAACCTGGAGTCTATCTACTTTTCTGTTTTTTTTTCCTCACGTCTGCTCCATTCTCAACTCAATGTAACACCACGTTGTTGCATTAACTGGCATAGCTGTAAAAAAAACACACACACACACACATAAAACAAACGAAAAAGAAAACGGGCCGCTTTTAGGATGGTCTTGTTTGCCGCAGGAACGGTTCAACGCAGACGTAAAATTTGCTTAAAGAATTGAAAACGAATTTTCTAAGGCATGGCAGGCGTGATGGAAACGACGAAAAACAAGATACAAAAACGAACTTGTCGTTTGTTTTCCCACCTCTTGCGTACCCTGTCGGTCGTACGGCTTCTTCCGCATGAGGACTGAGGGAGGATACTACGAGTATTTCTTCTATTACGCGCGTACAGTTGGCAGTTGCAATTGCACGTCCTTCCGGCGGAGTTCGGCTCGCTTACTCGAAGTGGTCAGGTGGAAATATTTTTTTACAAACATGCGAACAGGATTGCGGGTTGGGAGAGTTTGCAGAATCCCTCTAAAGCTTCACGCATTGGGGTATCAATGTCTTGTTGGGTTGTTTTTACTATTTTTTAGAATTTTCTTTTCATTTTTTTTTCTTTTTATTTTTTGAACATTGATCTCGCGACAGGGCAGGCAAAACCGATGGGTACGAATCACGGGGAGGCGTGGGGCGTTTTTGATCAATGGTCCCCCCCTTCTCCCAAAATTTCACCTACGTGGGTTAGTTCGTTTTATTGCATTCCCATTGTTTCGCCAGTATGTGCAAAAACACAGCATCAGAGCGATAAAAGCATTCCAGACACAGTGGATCTCGTGGTTGTCCTCTTCGTACTGAACGTTTTTTTTTTATTGATCAAAACTGTTCTCGCAGCGAATCGCGAGCGAATGTCGAATCCAAATTGTTAACACCCGCGCGACGGGCAATGGACGTTCATTGCAACAACGCCGTGTTATTACCGCACGGGGTTTGCATTCCATGTCCGAGAAAGGTAAGGATGAGTGTGACGGTATTCGTATGTGGCAGGCCGCAAAGTTGTGGAGATATCATCCTCGGTGCTGCAACCCGAGCCGTGCCGACGGTTCTCCAGTTTTACCTCGAGCAGCGAATTGGTATATTAAATTCCTTGGAATAATGGTTTTGAAATTGTAAAAAAAAAATCACAAACACTCCATCCATCAACGGCTACAACCAAGCATCCCATTCACCTCGGCTCGGAATGTTTCCTCTTTTTTTTTTTGCCGTGCATTAGAATCCAACCGAACAGGAACCGGTTTCGCTATTCGCCCGGCTGTGAAGTGTTGTCGTTTTGCATAGGCGATGGCGAACGGTTGGCATTGAAATGGACGATCGGCGAATGTTTGTGTTTGTGTGTTTTTTTACTACCGCGCTGCACATGCATTCCTGATTAATCTTGCCCTCGTCGGCGATGATGACCAAGACGTCGGCGGGATGGATGAGGATTGATGGAAAGGGCGCGCGTTGCTTACTGCCACAACCTTAACTTCGAGAGTGGATAAAAAGCGTCGCGGTTGATTTGCGCCTTAGCGAGACCAAAGGGAAGAAATACAACGAGTTTAGCCAATGTGACGTCATGGTTTCGTTGGTGACCTGGTCAAAATCAGTTGGTCAAAAGTGGTGCACCAAACCTTCCCTTTCCGCCCTGTGGGTTTGCTGTTTTTCCTTCCGCGGGCAATTGAGTGAGCAAATGCGGAAGTAATGCACTATTGTTCGGTGGTGGTTGACACGTACACATTTCTATTTCATGCAACTGCACTTCCCCTGGCCCCCCGCACTTCGGCCATGGGCACTCGTCAAGGCGAATTTCTCACGTTTGACCGACCGGAGTCGGCAAAGGAAGGGCTGGCATAACCGTTTACGATACGAATCATGCGAAGGAAGGCAACAGTTTTCGTTGTAGAAAACCTGCTTACCGACGCTCGTTTGTTGTAGTCACTCCGAAAAAGGGGTGGAGGAATGAAAAAAAAAATGCAGAGTACACTCGGTTGGAAGTTTATAAACATTTGCCCAAACTGCGTTCGGGCGCTGGCGTTTGCCCTTGCTGACAAAGGGTTGTGTGTTTCCCAAAAATGCAAAAGCGCCTTCCTAGCAGGGCCTAAGCGAAGCGAGCGGACACAAGCGTGCGCTCGAATGCACACCGTAATGGGTCCGTGATTTATGCACACCATCTCTCTGCCCGCCCGACTGTCCCCCGTTGTCACCGGAATCGCACGCAGTTTTCCCCCGAGGAGCCCGAGCGCAGTCGATTAATCGCAAGACGAATCAAGACCAAACAGAGCGCAAAGTCGACCGGCTGCAGCGCCGGGCTTGGGCCGGGCCAAGATTCGGACGAGGAAACGACTCCATTCGCAGGCAAACGCAGCCGATGTGCACCGTCGCTCTTTTTCCGCCCGTTGCGCACCGAAGAGGAACTGCATTTTTCGGTCGAAAGCGTGCAGCGTCAGTCGAGGTCGGAATTCTTCGTTTGCCTGATTGCTGTGCGGTTTGTTTTGCTTCGTGTCGTCATTCTAGGCTAGATGATGCATATTGTCATTTATTTTCCAATTCAATCTGGTCGCTCCGTTCCTGGGACACATTTGCTCGGCGGGGCTGGGTGGACGCCATGCCCGAGTGAACTGCAATCGAAATGTCGTTGGAAATTGTGTTACAGCCATTAGCCATTGCTAGCTGATCGTAGCCTCCAGTGGAAGATGTTGTTCCAACTTAAGGTTTGGTTTGAAAAAAAAAAATCACTCTTACTAGATACGTTTGCCAAGAAGATGCAAAGTGAATGGGAAATCGTTGGAACGAAGCTTTTACCTCATTGATGCATTGTTGTTTTTTTGCTTCTTCTTAAAAGCACATACCCAAGAAAGGGCGCGTCACAATTGAAAAATAATCTATAAACGGATATTCTTCCGCACGACGTTACGGTTCGAATGCTGTTAACGCAGCGCTTCTTCAGCGCAGTCGACCGATAAAACGGAAGTGAGCCGTTTGCATGGTGAGTTGCATCAGGAACTGTTCGATCTTCGGTAAGGGCGTTATTTATAGTTCGACTCGATGCGAAGCAATTGTAATTTTCATTTGTCTGTTATTTCCTGGGAAACGTTTTCAATGCTTCACGAATGCTTTTAAGAAACTGCTTTCAGAAATTATTATTTGTCTAGCCAGACAACGGCACCGTCTGAGTGTTTCTTGTCATCCGGCGCGACAGGTCGAACTGGTTCCAGACGACACCACGGCAGGTAATGCCATAAGCATGGTTCCAGCCCTGGCCGATGGTTTTGTGGTGGTGACCTTTAAAGAGAAAGAATGTCGAACATGGTTTGCACGTTGGCTTTTGTTTCAAAACACGAATTTCGCTTCACATTGCCATATTTTCGACGAGATGATGGCTATCAGTGGCGACATGGTGTATGGGACTGCCGACAATTCATTTGGGAAATGTACGAGATTTCTGCTTCGCAGGATAAAGGTTTCTACTGCTCTGCAAAAACGTACCTGCGCGATAATGAATATTCTCATTAAATATGGTAGTCGAACAATTGGAAACACATCTATGTAGAAGTTTACTAATTGTATCCATGTATGACGTATATGCGGATTTTGGGAAAAAAAAAAAATTGTCGTTCACAATCGATATGTTTGTTGTAATGAGGTGCTTTTTGCTGAACTCACAACTCATGTTTTACAGCCGTAATGAAATGGGTATTGGATAAATGAATTTTGGTATTTCATTAAACAATATCGCTTCACAATCAGATAATGAAGCAAGATTCCCCACTTACGCTACAACTTCAAGGGTCGTTATAATACGCCGAGTGTTTCCGTGAAATGTATCGTAGCTTTCGCCTAGCCATTTGCCTGCGGGTAGGAAAATAATGACGAGCATATAGAATTGTAATTTCAGCTAACTTGCATCACCCACGGAGCTCCTCCATATTATTTCATTATCACTAGGTTCATTTCATTATCACCACATATCCTAGGTACGTACTTTTCATTATTTGCAATCCATTGCGCCAAAGTGGAAGTGGACCGGAACCGCAGATTAAGTGATGTTGTAAATGAGTTTTCCATCGTTCGGTTCTGATATTTTGCAGCGACGAGGAATGTACATATGCAAATATTAATTAATTGCAACCGTAGTTCCACCAGGAAGTTTATTGATACGAGCTAGGTTCGATGGAGTTTTGAGCCAAGTGTGCGCATTTCCCAGTCTCTTCTTTGTCCAGTTGACTCACGAACGGCTGAAAGCTGTGGGATTGAATTGCCAAGTGCTCGGTTCAATTGAACATGGGCTTTTTTTTGTGCACGTTGTTACGAGTCCATCACCCTGTTAGAACTAATCAATTTACAGATATTTTGCTCCGTCGGGTCACGTCAGAACTTCGCGACACATCATCGCATGAATCATGCCGCATAGTAAATATGATTATAACCCTCATTTCTGCTACTGCCGGCTTCGGCGAACTCGATATCCGCGATCGGAGTAGCGTTGGTGCTACCAATCCCCGGTCGTTACGGCATTAGTTGGTCGCGGTCGCTCCGGTAGGTCTGTGGCGCACGGTCTTGACTTGCTTCCCTTGGATCGTTTCCCGGGCCCGTGGCTCGCAAGCGACCTTTTAATGGCGAGCAGGTCGAGGTCAATTATGTTCTCCGCCTCAAACTAAGCCCCTGATTGCACTGATTGCATTTGAGTGGACAAAAGTGGCGGAACAAGTCAATATACCGCTGCCGTTGGGCTGTGTAGGGATTTCCACTTTGCCACTTGTTCTCGACGGTGTTTTGCTTGCAGATTTCTTGTTCACCTCGGGCGCAAGCAAGCATTGCTTTGGGGGAAGTCGAGTCGAGAAAACACTTGTTCACGTGTGCATCGTGGCATCCTCGATTGAGAACTGTCTTTCTCTCCTACACAGATGCGTTACTAAGCAAAACTACTGACTGACGGCCATAGCACTTGGGCAGAGGTATTCATGTTTTCACGCCCACTATCGGCTCCTGCACTCGGGAAGTTAGGTGGAATTTATCAGCCCGCAGTTACACAGCATTGCACAGTATGTTGTTGTTGGAAAATAAAATTCAGCTTTGTTCCAGCGCGCAAAGTTGTAATATTGAACCTAAATTGGAACCAATACTTGCTAAGGTCAGAACGTTAGGCGAAGCTTTTTGTAACGTTGTGGAGCAATAAAGTGCATATTTGAGGGTGCGCCGCATCGCATGTTTCTGCACATGTGATGTGTACCACGTCATGATTCGTTAGTTTATTAATAGGATTTATCGAACAAATATACCATATATATTCAGGAAAAACAGGTGGCTGTTGCTATGAGCTGTGTTTACCATTTTATAAATAGGAGAAGAATTTGATGAAGGTTGCCAATCCAACAATATATTTATCTTTTCAATGGTGTGTAATTTTGAAGAATATTCCAGCAGTATTATTTAAAGAGTCATGCTTGTTGGAAAAGGCGAAATCGAAAAATTGTCTGTGAAAAAAAAAACTAAGTTAAAATACCACAGCATAGAAAAACGCCTCCGAGAAACTGCACGCTCCAATGACCACAGGTGCAGCCCCTGCCGAAGTCGGGTGGGAGAAATACTTTCGGAAGGGTTCTGAGTTGTCCCATGGGCTGACTCTTTCCATCACCACCACCACCACCACCAACGATCCTTAGAGCGAGCACTGTCATTACATATTTTCCACCCTGGCGGAAGTGCGCGATAGTACGAGCAAGTCAGGAAGTGGCCATTTCGGGGCCCTCCCCTCCACCTGGGGGAAGGTTATTCCCCTGGACAAATGCTCGGTCGGTCGGTATTTGCTGGGAAGTGCAGTGGAGCTGAAATTTCTCACACTTACAGTTCTAGGTGTTTTTTTTTTGTTTTACCGCGAGTGAGCTTTGTTTTCTTCTTTTTTTTTGTGAGTTGGTTTGCGGTTCACCGACAAAGAGAGGGAAGAAAGAGTGAGTATATTTGCCGCGGTCGTTATTCTAAGCGAGGTATGCTTTTGACCACTGGTATCGGGTTTTCCCATTGGTTCATGCAATGTTCAGGTGGTTGTTGTATTCGAACAGCAAAGCCGATATGTCGATATTTTGGATAACCAAAAGAGTGGAAATCAGTAAACTGCCTAAATATTCATTTGAAGGAGCATTCTTATGGTGGCAATTCTTAAAGGAACGTTGTGTTTGATTTGTTATAAAATGCCATCGAACATTCATCAATATGCTAATATGCTTGGTTCCTCCGTCTCTGGATGCCTGATTTTTGTTGGTCCTTAGATTCCGGTTGCCGGATATTAACATTACTTGTTATGCCAACAGCGTTATAGCTTTAATTGCGTACGTGCAACTATGTGGTTGAGCTGTTATCGACCAAATTCTTTGTCCCTTCTTGTGCCTACGAGGGTGGAAAGTGGTTGCGGTTGCATTATCTACTCTCACCCCTCTATCGACCGCACTATGTGTTTCTTGTCCACCGGTCGTGCTCAGGGATGGGGGGTGGGCTTCGCAAAGGTGCTGTTCGTAGCTAACCGTGGTGGAAGATAATAAATTAAGGGAGTCTCCCGCGGTCGTCGGCCGGGCTGAGCGGTCTTCTTTCCACCTTTTGCCGAACAAACAAAGCGATCGCAATAAAAATGAGCTGAAGAATACACCGCATATCGATCTAATAAACAAAATCACTATGCTTACGCTACGGGTGTGATTACCTTCCGGCCTGTGTGACGGGAGGAATTTGCTGATGAGTTACCGATAGTTCGCGGTAGGCGCACTTCCTACAACAGGAAAATTGGTTGGTTACTAGCTACATCCCTATTGAACTGTAGGCTGTATATTTCGAACATGAGCGATAGTACTGTCAGTTTCTTATCGACAACGGAGTGTTTTTCCATGAAATTTTCGTCTTTTCTAGAACTCAACGTAAGAAAAGCAGATTTGCTTTCGGCACTGCCCGGTGTCAAATGTCTGCGAAATTGTTTACCAAGTAATCCGGTAATTGGATTAATTAGCTAATGGAATTTAGACGCCCATTGCCGTTTGGCTTTTCTTCTCGTTCCATCTGATAATCTTTGCTCGACCGCGTTTGATCCTTCAGCCGTCATAGATCCTCTCTCCAGCTGGAAATCCCCTCGGCTTTGTCGTCTAGCTTGTTAAAACAACGGTGCGCCATTACCATCCCCATTGTCCCCCACCGATTGGAAAACGTATTATGTGTACTTTTACGCACGAAGATGATCGAAGAAGGTCCCAAGAAACGCGGATCATTAATTGGATTCTACGTCGGGCGATGGGCCCATTTAAATTCAACGAACAAGCGTATCCCGTACGCGCTAACTGCCAGCCTATCGGGGCCCAGGCTCACTTTAGTCGGCCGTGGTGTCCTCATTCTCACATTCTTGCACGTGCTCACCACGCGCAGATGGTCCCATTTTCGGTGCGTTCCCTGGGCAAACGGGGAGCGGTTGGTAATAATATTTTCCTGTCAATTGTTTTTAATTCGCGCAAAACGTACCACAAACGCACCTGCGCCCCGATCCACGGTTGTTGCCAGGGGATGGGAGGGCAGCGAAAGATATGCTCAGAATCATTAAGCATTCGCCGTGGACCGTTTCCATTGTCTATCCGACTGTTTGGTCGATCGTTTGGAACGTTAAGTAAGTGCCATAAGGTTACATTTTACAGCTCGCTAGAGACCTTATAGAGTTGCTGTGTGCTACGGTGTGTTACTGCTCCGGGCAGACAGAAAAGAGGAACGACATAGAGTGAGAGCTGCCACGATTCGTTTGGTGCAAGTAATGATGCGTCTCGACAAGTGTGTACAGTGCCATTGGGAGACACCTGTCCGAATGCTGGAGCGTACTCGTCGCGTGAAATGGTGCAGATGATACGCCTCTTCTGACTCGTAGCAACGGAGTACATGAGGATGTGGCTTTGAATGGTTGTACGCGTTAACCCTGGGATGACAACGAGCTGGATCACCTTTTCGGCTGTCGTTTGGAGCCTTGGGACAAGCCGAGACGCTTGAGTCATAAATCAGAATGGAATTGCACGGGGTGCTGCAATGATGCAATTGTCTAGTCGCCGTTCATGGGATGTACCGTGGCGACCGTTTCACGGCGGGTTTGTGTTGAGCTAAAAGAAAAAGAACAAACTAAAAGGCCATAAAGTCACAACTTTTGGTTCACGGTCGTGTGTTAGCTTTTGCCTCAACAACTTTCATCAATTAATGCAAATAAGATAATTATTTCCTTCGTTCAGCACCGTGACACATGCGGCACATTTAAACACGGTTATTAAACTTCAACAGGAACTGAACCGATAAGGGCTACCGTTCACCTTCCTGTCGACTAATACGCACTTACATATTTACGTTTGTACTAAGAATCCAGCTTGTCTCAACTCAACTCAACTTCACGACAATTTCACGAACTGTATTCATCTGCGTAGTGATGTATGTTTTGACTTTTTTGCAAACACAAAAATCCTCTTGATGTTAGCAAAAGAACATATAAAAAAGTAATAAACCCGGGGACGACATCAGAAAATCACATATGTGTACAGGTCATTTTTTTCTTTTTGTACGTACGTCTTAGTGAATCACTGTCAGCAGAGTGTTAGAGAAAATTCTTCATCATACTAGGAAAAGTTGCCCTCTTTTTGGACTGACGGAGTGTTACCGCACCTGCTAGGCGGATTGCACATTTTCCTAGGAAGGAAGAGCTCGGGTAGAAACGGGAATTGGCACAGCAGGGCAGGCTGGTCTGAACGCAAACATAATTGCACTTTGTATCTCCAGTTTTCTCGCCATTAGCGCGCGTCCTAATCCCGCAATAGGGGAGAAATAAGAAGCTTTTCTCCAGCGCGAAACGAATTTCTATCCATCTCCCCCGCAACCGTCCCCAGCGATCAGGCAAGTTTCCTGAGCTTTGCCGACACTAAACGGTACGATAATTTACCTCATCATCCGACGCTAGGAATTCTTTAACTTTCCTCCCCGACCCTTTCGGATTGTTTAGGTTGGTCTGAATTGTTTCCCCTCGAACCGGTTCCGTCTCTCCAAAGCTTTATCGCTTTTCTCGCGAATTCTCGGCGCACTCTTCGACACACGTAGCCCTAGGTCGCGGTTGACTGGGCGTAATCAAATGTCCATACTACTCACAAGATCTGCCCGTCTATGCGGTGGTATCCATTGGGGCGGAAGCGGTACAGCACTCCTCAATCAGGGTCAATCGCTAGTCCCTGGAGATAAATGGGAAAGAAATCTCCAGCAACCACGAAGCCGCTCAAGTGCCACGCTCCGACTTCACCTCGATTCTAATTGATCTTAATAAAAGCAATTACCATCGCCTGTACGTTCCTAGGCTGGGCCGCTTAGCTTTGGTGCACCAAGCCGTGGGCTGTGGATGGTTAGAATGTGACTCCATTTTAACCAGTGCTCCTTTTTCCGTTTGTTTCTTTGCAGATAGATAGAACCGCCGTCGGTCGCAGGAAACGAGGGCACACGCCGCGCAAGACATTCCGATCGGGAGGGGGCTCCTGTTGTTCGTATGGAAAGAGCGCTGTTGCCGGCTGTTGCGGCGTCTGGTTTAGCTGCGTACTGAGGGCAAAAGAAGTGTGTACGCCGCAGCGTGCAATCGCGAGTTGGAGGGATCCAATTATATCATCAACCCCTTCCACTTTCAACTCGCCGCCGCACATTCCACCGACGTCGCACCAGTCGCGTCGCGAGGCTGGAGAAAAGGTATCGAATTGTTGTGTAGTGCCGGCTTGTGTTACCGTTCTCGGGTTACCTTCTGCCGGCGGCCACCGGAATTGGCGGCGAGTTTGAGCTCGTTCATCGTTGTCTTCGCTCGCCGGCACCGAGTCGAGTGATATCGTCCGACAACAGCGAAGCCAAGTCTATCGCGCGCGCCATCGAACACCGGGCCGTGGTGGCCACAACGGCGGCAGCATTACCACCACAACGCACCACCCGCTGCCAGCTGCCGACGGTTGCCTAGGAAGCTGCCACCCACTTCCGGAACGCACACCGCCCCACAATCGATGACGACGACGATGTCGCTGAACGAGAAACGCATGTTTGATCGCGAAACGCTCCGATCCGTCATCCAGCAATGGAACACGGTTCGGTTGGACATTTTTGCGCTGTCCGAACCAAATGAGGTAAGCTTTAGGTTATCATAAGTGCGTAATACTTGCAAAGATTTATGACTCATGAGAATAGAGCTTAATATTTTAAGTTAGATCAAAGCAGAATCTACATGTTTTCTTCAATGTGACTTTAAGTATTACCATACATTATAAATTTGGTGGCAGGCTATCAAAGCTCGAGTGTTTTGTGCTTATTTACAAATGACTAATATTGATTAATTTAACGGAAATATGTTCCTCCGTGACCTTTTGTGGCTGCCGAATTTTCGAAGAGCGGCAGAGACAGTGTCACCCAGCATTAGTCATAGTCTGGCAGCTTTGGTATGTTACGCATGGCTGGCGAAATTAGGGGCCGACACTGGATTGTCGTCCAACACGAACCGGAATAAAGTTGTATTATTTCTTGGAACCGACCTCCGCCCAAATGTCTCTTCAGCGTATCTCTTAAACGATAACATTTGCCATATCCACTTCGAACGTATCATTACAACAGTATCTTTCATACCTGTCCTTTGTTTATCTTCCTTACGCAGAATCTGGAGTTCCATGGAGTGATGCGATTTTACTTCCAGGACGAGGGCCAAAAGGTAGCAACGAAATGTATCCGTGTCGCTTCCGACGCCACCGTTTCCGACGTTATCGGTGAGTCGCGTGATGGTTTCTACTCCCGGGATGGGAATGAGACTTTCTGGAAGGTGTACGGAAAATGGAAATAACTTGTCAATATACTGTGGTGCTATAATCTCCAGCTTTCTTTGCTGATACTAATGCTGTCGGTTTGTGTTTCCACAGAAACGTTGATAGAAAAATTCCGCCCCGATATGCGAATGTTGTCACTGCCGAACTATGCCCTGTACGTGGTCCATGCGAACGGTGAGGAGCGAAAGCTGAATCCGGACGAGAAGCCACTGCTCGTGCAGCTCAACTGGCACAACGATGATCGAGAGGGACGGTTTCTGTTGAAAAATTGCGCCCAGAAGACAAATGTAAGTAGCGGATTCGGCCGGGAAATGATCAATCTGTCCAAATCGGTTTTTAAGTTGTTCTTTCACCAAATTAATGTTGATGTTTTTTTTTCTTCAAAATTTGCAGACCCTAGACAGTATCACCGACCAGCCCAGCTTCAAGCGGAAGCTCTCGAAACGAGAAAAGAAAGAGCAGAAGAAAAAAGAAAAATTGAACAAGTTGCTGTCGGGTGGCGGCGCGGGCGGACCGGACTCGGAAAACCACGTGGCGGAGAAGTTATACACCGAGTTGCCGGAGACGTCCTTCACACGATCCATCTCCAATCCGGAAGCGGTGATGCGGCGACGTCGGCAGCAGAAGCTGGAAAAGAAATTGCAGCAGTTCCGTTCGAGGGACGGCGGACCGGATACCGGTGGGACGCTGAAGATTTACGGCGAGAGTTTGTGCCGCGACGTGCCGTACAAAACTCTGCTCCTCTCGATACGGGATTGCGCCCAGGCCGTCGTCCGAGAGATGCTGGCCAAGTACGGAATGGATAAAGTGGATCCGCTTCACTACTGTCTTGTGCAGGTAAACGTCGCCACAAAACGACGTTCGTTCTTGGCAAACATTTTATTCGTAAATAAAAAGGACGATTACTTTGAATCAAACTTAACATCTCGTATCCCGTAGGTTAACAGCGATGGTTCTGAGTATATCCTAGACGACGACGAGTGTCCACTCTCAATTTTGATGAATCATCCAACATCGAGGGGTAAGTGAAAGCTTGTGTATTTTATTTCTTACCGAACTCTTTCAAAATTAAAAAGAAGGAAATATCGTTTCAACCAATTTCACGCTCGTAGGATCTGGGGATTAAATAACTTTTGCTGAGCTTGCTGCAATGTTATACATGAATGGAGGGTTCAGTTGAGCCCCCTTTTACGATCTTCAAAATTCGACAATCTTAATATTCGTAAAGATGGCTTATTTCAAATTGGACGAAAAATGGTTTCCGATCAATGGAACATCATTTTTGTCTAGCATTTTAGCATTTCAATTGAATTCTTAAAGCCCTGTTTGAGATAAAAAGGCCAGTGAGTTCTGCTGTGTTCGTGCTGCAAAGGCTCGTATACTGTGGCAAGGTCGTTAGTATGGCCTACTTCTCACGATACTGATTTTGAAATATTTTGTTGTATTTTTTTATCCGATTGCTTTTTTTTTCTCTACCTGACAATCGAACTGATTCAATCGGTCAATGTTAATGGTATTTACACCTTTTCAGTTGAGCTCGACTGTATGGCCATGGTGTTGCTAAATGGCATTCTTGTTACAATTCACACAGTGTTGTGGATTCAGTCGACCATTTTACAATTTTTGTTGACAATTATTCAAGCGGAACCAAACCATTCAATACGTTGGTACGCGATAAAACCAAGGTAGTGGTTACCTTGGTATTTCATGACAATCTTGGTTCTTGTTCAACTCAACTGAATAAGTGTTATTATATGAAGCGTTGTTTGATGTATAGAAAATAATTTTTAGACTTTTCTTTAAGAAAACCAAATGACGTTTTATTCAATCATCTGATGTATTATTCAATACCAATATTAAATTATTGTTGAAATTTTATTTATTTTATTTAATAATTTCTATTATTATTATTATAAATTTTATTAATTCTTTCGGAGGAATTTATTTTTTTTATTTGCTGACACGCAGCAATCATCTTAACACACGATGATGAAAGCTTTGAAGTTTTTGAAAAGCGCCATCTATGTATCGGTAGAGAAAAAGAGCGCGAACTGTGTGTCGCTAGAGGAAGCTTAAAAAATCATTTTTTAACGATATATTCCATTTTTAAACGATGTTGGTCGTAAAACACGGGAGAGGTTCGAAAAACTACGGTTTAAGGAAATGCTTGAACTGCAAATGTTGGGAGTTACTTGTAAAATGCTGCCTAAACAGAAAGGTGATTGAGCCTGTGGAGAGCGAGCGTTTCCATAGCTTGAAGAAGCATGTGTTTTATAACATCCGGTGTTGAAAGCATTGGTACTTGAAATCATTAACACCTGTCTCTTTGAAATGGATTCTGCGAATGGTCGTCTGCGAAACCGTTTATCTAACACTTGAGGTGTAATCACATTGCTTATATTTAGCTATCGATAAGAAATAATAAGAAGAGAAATGCCCGGACAGCCAATTCAAAGATAAGGAAAACTTGTGTTTCTTTCGTTTTGGCAATCTTATCATCTACGACGAAACATGCTGTGCTACATTAAAACGTAACGGTAAGCTCTAACGTAAATGAAGAGTAATGAAGCAATTATTCTGCGGAAGTTGTGGTTTCAATTGGACTATAGCACCAGTAAACTTTGATAAAAAAAAATCGTTGAAAAATGCTCAAGGTATCAAAGTTAAATTGCCCCCGTTTTCTACCATCTCTCTGTTTACAATTATAACATTGCACTATTTATATCCAGACAAAGATAAGATGGCGCAAGTTTGTTGTTTATCTCTTTTTCCGTGTTTTCGTTGATTGTGGCCGTTGATTTATGGTACAATTTTCCACTCCGGCCGGCCGCACTCCTGGCGCGTAATGGGAAATTATTACATTTCTGTTTGACCAAAACCCGGTCCCAAATTCTCCATGATTGATGCGATACAACTTGACACGTGAAATGTTTATCAACTGAGCGGGGGAGCGTGTTTCGTGGGGTGACCACAGAGACCAATCGAGTGAGAGAGCTTTTTAGTGGCGGTGCTTATTTAGTAGTAGCGTTATCGTTGCAATCATCGTCCTTACTGGTAAACCGTCTTTCCGATGGCGCCCTCCTATCGGGGGAGTACCCATGTACCCCAAGAGTATCGGTCTCTTTCCCGCCGGTATACTCCTCCACTATCTTTGTCCTTTCGGTGCCCAATTTATTGGACACGCGGCGCCGTCGTTTACTTTCGTCGTCCGGCATAGCGAGAGAGTTGGAAGGCAATGGCAACCGAGCGCGTAGAATCATGCTAAACCGGAAAACAAATGGAAAAAGATAAATAAAAAAAAGCGGGCACACCACGTTCTGGCCGGCACCATGCTGCGGTGCGGAGCGAACGTAAAGAACGAACGGAGAGACCGGTCGCCTTCGGGAGTGCGACCCCGGAAGCGCATTCCAACCGTACCTAGCCGGAATATTTCCACACAACCGGCACGAACGGTTCTTCCGATCGGCACGCTCCCTTGCTGTTGACGGTACGGTCGAGAATTGACTCTCCGGCGAGAGCAACCGCCTCGGCCAACGATGCCGCGACGTGTGCAGCAGTTAGTTCTACGATGCTGTAGGGTAGCGCGCCGATACGCTGTTGCTGCGACCGTCAGTCGTGCCCGTAGTCGTGCTGAAGCAAGACGCGCACGGTGCGGCGTTGCTCGCCGTCGGTTTCATATTGTTGCGCCCGCCAGTAACCATCATGCTCCCGAACCGTGCGGACCGATAAACCGCCGTGAACGTGCGTCGAGTAAACACCGCCTTTCCACTGTTCCTCCCATTGCCGAGTGCGAGATTTCCTGTGTGTATCCGGTCGGAAGAAAGCAAACGCAAGGAACACAAAATACGACGGAGAGTTCGGACGGACCAGGAATTCCTGAATCGGACTGGAATGCGTTTTCTGCTTTCCGAACGAGAACGAGAAATAAGCAATAGATATCGGAATGGTTTAACCGAAACAGCAACAGATCGAACGGAGCCGAACCGTCACGGAGACGACACACAGTTGCAACAGAAAAAAAAAATGGGAACAAAAGGAAACCACGTTCTGTGTTATCTTCTCCCTGCCCATCATAAGTTTGCTGCTCATACGTGACTGCTGCACTGGTTGGTGTGTTTGTGAAGTAGGAAAAAACCTTCTACCGAGTGCCCTGTGGCCCTGTTTTTCTTTGGGGTAAAAAAGGAAACGGTTTTCGACCGGCAGGCCGGCGGTGCATCTTTCGACGTTCCGAGAATAAACGGCAATTAAAATGGTCCACTGGCACGAGTGACGTGAAGTTCAAAACATATTTCCCTCAGTTCCCTGTTTGCCACCAGGGGCTTAGTCTGTGCTCCGTTTGTGTACTTTGAAAGTATTGAATTGGTTGTCTGGACAAGGGACGCTCGTGCATCGCAAACTAATTCGACTACGTGCGTCTGCGTGACGCTAGATCGAGGCCGCAGCGTGCAGTTGTGTGTTTTTCTTTTTCGTGCAGTACACTGCTTATTGGTGCACGTTTCGGGAAGTGTGGCGGATACGCTCAAGTGCAACGCGTTCATGAACAATGCACTTATCGCAGCTTGTTCAGCAGGGGATCCGATAGGACCTGGCGCGGTAGGCGTATCTTGCTGGTGTGTTGTGGTGAGAAAATCAATAATGATCCTCGATGAACAAAAGCATACTCTCAAACAGGCGGGACGATGAGAAGCTAATTAAAACGATACATCCACTGCCAACGGAGCGGACTCCCGTGGCTTGTTGATTTCGAAAATAATTTCCGAAAATTAAGGTCGAAACGTTCAGCGTACTGCCGCTAATACCGCTTGCTTGCACCGCACGACGCCCTGTTGTTTTTTTACGCTCCGTTCACGCTCGCGAGGGGTTGAGATTTTCCGTGCGTAATTTTCGCTTCGTCAACGGTTTTTCTTCTTCTATTTTTGCAAGCGTTCGCTGGCCACTGTTACCAACCGGCCCGGTCTCATTGGAACACACAGAATCGGAAATTAAATATTCACACGTGAGTGTAACCGACAACACAGCGGTAACTAAATCGACTCCACGGAATCCAGGCGGGCGCTACGGGCAGTCAGAGAGGGTGGCATTTTTCCGTTTCGATTCATTGTAGCGCGGGAAGCGACCGGAAGACGTCGCCATCGTCGTCGTCCTGCTGGTGTGTGCCTCCGCTTTCGTGCGCGTTTTTGTTTGTGCCACAAGCGAAAGTTTCCCGACGTGCGTTCCCGCCAGCAGCGCAGTGTGTGCGAGTGTGATTAAACAGGTCGGACCGGGTGTCGCTGTAGGACCGCGCATTCGGTGGGTGAGGGGGTTCGACGGGATCGTAAAAGAAAGTGGAATAAAGCAAGGAAAATTTCGCCACCTACTATCCGGCTTCTGGCGGACACATTTGGTCGGATCATTTGCGGAACTACCCTCATGCCGGACGGTTCTCGCACCAGCAGCAGTAGCAGCGGCAGCGATCGCACTGAACCTTTCAAGCGGACGACGAGTGGTGGAAGCACGACGGTGGCACAATGATGGACTGGGGCATACGACGTAAGTGTGATTTATTTCGGTCACTGATCCCACACATTCATTTCCCCATCGGCAATCGCTCATTTGTTGCTTTGCTGCTGTCTATGTCCGTTCACCTGGCCATTTACGTTGACCGGTTGGCCCTTGTAAAGTGTGAACCCCTCCGAGCGAATCCTTTTCCATGTCTCATTTCTTATAGTGTTTTGTTTTGTCGACGCCAGCAAATCCCCTTTTCCCCATCTTTCTCTTTTGCGCCTTCGCGCTCGACTCAGCCCCCGGCCACTGGGAACGTGATGTAATAAACAAACAAAGCTCGGGCGCGTCCTTTGCTCGTTCCCGCATTGCTCTCAAGTGTCGCGCACGTCGCCCTCCCGGGGGAACAACGGCGGCGAGACGCCACCGAAGTTGTTGACGTCCCCCGAGCGAAAGTGTCGACGAAGCTCGCAGGTCAAAGAGCGAACGGCGTGCACACGCAAGAAAGGTCTTAATAAAACAGCATCCAACCGTGCAGGAGCAGCGGGAGAGGACCACGGCCGTCACGGCCACTAGGAAGGAGACCAGGCTATAGGGCGTCCGGCGATGATGAGGTCCATGTGGAGCAGGAAAAGCGTACGACAGTTTGATGATGTTCCTTCTGTCTAGTCACTATCGCCCTTTGCGCCTCGGCGTGTGTCTCCCGGTTCTCTCGGGGAAGCGGAGACAAATGTGCACGGTTTAAAGGAAAGTGTGGATGGTGTTACCGCGTGAAGTGTAGAGTCTAGGATGCGGCGTCGAGTACGGCGGCATGTTGGTGTTTTACATTTTCCGTTTAATGATTTCGGAGGCACATTAGTGCCCTAACAGCAGTAGCTTCGTCAGTGCTTGTCCGCTGTGGGGATTTATTACGCCCTTCATGTTCCCCACTCTGCTTTCCCATCGTCACGTTTCTTTGCTAAGTAATGGAAGGCAGATTTTTTGGTCCATGGATAAAAGGTTTGTTGTTTTTTATGGTTTGTTTTTAGTTTTTTTTTATTATTGAGACTAAGAACAAATCGTTTGCCTTCTAGATTCTTTGAACATGTACCTTTATTTACAAATACTTGATTGTTACTTCGGGAACCTTGAAAAACGCTTGCACATATCTGATTCACTGACCTTCTACACTTGCGGAGG
Source organism: Anopheles atroparvus (assembly GCA_914969975.1). Classification (NCBI taxonomy): domain Eukaryota; kingdom Metazoa; phylum Arthropoda; class Insecta; order Diptera; family Culicidae; genus Anopheles; species Anopheles atroparvus. The sequence goes on from CAJZCY010000001.1 coordinate 18,279,557, forward strand.
ATGGAGGCGCCCGGTGGTTTGTGGGAGCTTTCCGTTGAATCCTTGGGAAGTTCTGTGTGCACATTTACGCTGCTCACTTCCAACGCCTTTGCAACCTCCCAGTGTTCCGTCGAGGCCACGATTTTCCATGCCAGAGTTTGGCTTTCAAATTAAATTTTCATCACTCCCGTTCCGTAGTGGAAATGGAGGCAGTTACGTTGGCCGGATGCTTTCCGCCCTTGGTTTCCTAGTGTTTTTTTAGCATGATTTTTTGTTCGTAAGTTTATCGCTACGTTCTTCTCCTCCCTCCGACCGAGGATATTTTGTTCCTGTTGGCAAAGTGAGTTAGCCTTTAAAAGCAGACATACGGTGATGCTCAATGTTTGATGTTTCAGGGGCGGACTTTTTTTTTTTCGAGTAAGGGGATAATTGATTGATTTATTGATAAAAGCCTTATGAGAGAGTAATTGGTTGGCATCAACGCAAGCAAGTCGTAATTCTTTTCTGTCCTTTAAAGATGCGCACTTGACTTGCTTCGTTCTTACGCTGCATTAACTCTCGTGTAAAAGTACTCTTGTGAATAGCTGATGAGGGAATTGTTCGAGCGTTTTCTGCCGAAGGAACACATCTCCAACGGTAAAGCTGAAATAAGTCATTGCCGCTTCAAACCAACCAATTAGAGCGTGGTTCGTCATGAAGTAATTATATTTCTCAGCGAACGTTACGCGTTCCACTCACGAAACGGTGTTTTGGCGTTCCTGAGTTTCCTTGCGGGGGAAATTTAATATTCTCCGCCCGCTCTGGCTGGAACCAATCTGAAAGTCATTATTCAGGCTGGTAGGGGTGCTTATTATCGTCCCGCGCAAAATATCCCAAATTAGCAAACACAGTGCCGCCTCGGTTCGGGCCGGGGAAAAGTTTACCTGCGGTAATGGAAACATAAGCAAACATTTAACAATCGTTAAATGAGAAAATTTCACATCCTTTGTATTACTTTCGTTCTAACCGAGGAGGGAGGGGGCGGGTGGGGAGAGATTCCTGGCCCCAAAACCCGTTGGCCATCACTAGACGACCATCACAAACCGTAACTTCGCTAGCGATCCGCTTTGCACCAGAGTTCCGGCGTTTGCTTTTTTTTTGTTCTCTGAACTTTGCGCCATGCTAAAGGTGCAAACAATTCCATTATATGAAACTCCCCAGACGTCCGCCCATTTATTCGTGGTCGATGAGTAACGTTACCGTTGCATCGTTAGCCCCTTGCAGCATCCTCGGCGTGTGTTGACGCACGGTAAGACAGCCTCGTTCATTATTCATTGTGGTGAGACACCAGGCGGCTCCATATCCACTAGGGGCAGCATGGATGCTTCGGGTTCGGGGTGAGTTGTTTGCATCGAGAAAGTGAAAACCAACCTGGGGATCTTCGTCGTTACTACGTTTCTTATGACCTTTCCGGTAAGAGTGGGCCGCCACGTGTAGCTTGGCGCGAAAAGAAAGAAAATGTAATAGCGGCGTGGAGGGAATCTGGCCCATCAGCGATTTTGCCTGGCTGTGCCGCATCGAATCATTTACTTTCTAGAGATTAGTTGGAAAATTTTCCGTACTGCAGAAACGGGTTTCGCCTCCGGGTGGCGGTTGGATTGGAGCGAACGGCATAAGAAGGGGCGCATATCACCAGTATGTGGGATATTCTGTCAGACGTGTGGTGCCTTCTTTATTTGTCTGACTCCAGACCGAAACCGATTCGTATGCATGGCAAACGAGGTGGAAATAAAATATACATACACGAATGTATATTCATACCGAGAGTCAACCCGCCTCGCTGTATTATCACACACAGGCTGTCCTGTAGGTCGCCCTTCGGTTTCGTTTTCCTTCTCGATCTTCCGCATCATGCTATCATTTCGGCGCCCACCCCCATCCCCTTTTTGTTTTGCTCGTTCACTTCTCTGAAGTTTTTCTTCGTCGTTATCCGCACACGGAGCCGCGCGGCACGCTTTTGTTGACGACAAGACGACTTCCTTATCGGTTTTGGATGGCAGGGTGAGGGAAAGATCCTGCCCTTTGAGAATGTTCCACTGCGCTGGAATAGGTCGTTATTGGTTCACGTATGTACACGAGCTCGGGCATTCTTCGTGCGACCCCATCGTTACGGAAACGGGAAATATATTTTCCTCCCCAATTGAACTTGAACTATTACGGCGGGTTGCATATGTAAATCATATCATTGCGATATAGTGTGTGTGCTGTGGAGACCGTTGACTGCTACCGAGTTGAACGGTTCCTAGTGTTGTGCTTTTGCTAGATGGACAATCTTAACTGGTTTAACAATCCAACTGTAAAGAAATCCTGTATACAAATACGATAAGCAGAAACGCAAGGACGTGACGTGACCTTATCTTAACCTGTTTTTAAAATAGTCTTGTGTGGTTTTGAGTTGTGAATGTCTGACAATTGGAGTTTTTCTGAATGAAGTTATCTTTTCTTGAAGACGATTTGTTTACATTTAACTAGCTTTGGAACCGATAAATTTGTAAATATTTCCTCCTGTATTAGAGCGTCCTTTCCAGGGCTGCTCTGTCGGTTGAAAGGGTAAGGAATGCCATCGATAGAAACAATATAAAACATACCCGTCGTATCTTTACTGTTCTTACACTGTAATGGAAATAGTCCATCCCGTTTGTTTGCGAGTATGCTCATACTGCTGAGCAGCTTATCGTAAACCAACAGCAACCGTTTCCAGCACGAAACCGGAAATGCGGGAACGTGATCATGGGATACGGCAAAAAAGTAGGTTATCAACTAATCGATAATACTACCGGTGTGTTGCGCTTACTCCAGGACGAGCTGATTTGGAGAACAATCAATCTAGAAATGTAAACCGGTTGACCTTTTTGCTTCGTTCTCCATGCGGTTCTTACCAGCTTCGGTCTGCTTCAATACTTAATGATGTTTGGAATGATTGAGTTTTCGAATGATTGTGGTTTCTCCATTTCTTTTTATGAATATCTTTTACATATGATTACTGCAAGCTAAAGGGTATTCCTTGATTATCTTTTTCGCTGTGTGAACAAACAATACTGCGCAGAAAGCTTTTCCGTTGATAAAATAAACTAGTAATGCCCATACTTTCCTTTCGCTACACGAGTTTGTATTTTAATGGTGTTAAAATTTGGACGTTGAAAGTTTGTTGTCATCCATTCACTATCTCTGAAGTCTCTGTTAAAGTGACTTTTGTAGAAGAAAATTCGTTCCACAAAAAGTCGGATATTCACAAATGTAGCGTTCCAAACTTATCAGGAGCTTTTTGACGTTGTAGTATTTGAAGTATGCAATGTCTCAGCTCTCAACAACAAAGAGGCACACCGCAGCTCCTTCAAAACTCCCGATGGGAGATTATGTTTGCTTTTCGTTTCGCAAAACCGCCGGCTGGCGTAATGTTTCCCCGAAACGTCAGCGCCAACTTTGGCGGTTTGCCGTGACGAACAGCGGAGCGCGTAGGACACCGTGCTGTAGTATCCATACTACGAAATCATCTTAAAAGCATTGCTAAACGTCTTGCGTCCCTCTAGATTGGCTGAAACTCAGTGGCGCAATAATGATAACCCGTGTTACAAAGCACCAAGGGCGCGCGCCACGAAATGTCCTCTTTTCGCTTTCTCCCACCGCGGGGGAAGGAAGTCGGGTTCTGGATGGTCGTAATGGGCCCCAAATGAGTTACCAAAAATTACTTATCCGAATTTAATTCCCTGAATTCCTTAATCATTGTTGTATCACAGTCGGTCGGTTGGAACTCGAAGGACCCTGCTTCCTTTCCTATCGCTAGCTCATGGCTGTCTCTCGTTCTCTCTTCTTGCAACGCTTGGTCCACTTTGCGCTAGCGGGCTGGAGGACTTTTCCCGATCGGGCGTAAAGACAACGGCACAAAAGGACGTGCTGGTGGCAGCGGTGTGCTTGAGTTCTGGGTGACACAGGGGAGTATCAAATGTATGTGTGTGTATGTGTATACGAGCCCTTGGAGAGAGGGTGCCTAGCACGGATCGGCGCCTCCGTAGTCGAGTGAAACGTTCTTTTGTTGTCGATTACTGCTTCTCGCTTCTTGTGCCGCTGTAGTTGTTGATGGAAGGTCCCAACTAGCCGCCACCAGGGTGTAGATGTGTGCGCCAGCACTTCAATAATGCCCCAGCCCCTTAAACCTTTCGCTCTTCGTCGGTCCGTCCGGGCGCCAGATAAGGAGCTAGTGGTGCTCCGGAGGAGCAGGAGCAGGCCTCCGTTGGCTTTTCATAGCAGTGACCCCCCCCCCCCCCCCCCCGACCCCTCTCCCGTTCTGGTACACGATACTGAAGCACACTCGCACGAACTTTCACCTAGGCCACAGAAGCCAGAGAAGAATGAAGCGGGAAAGGAGCCGGTTGGGTCGAGTACATATGTTCCTATTCTGGTAGTCATTTTCTCCAAACAAACACCCGCCGGCTTGGCGGAGGGCAGGGCGATAAACTCAGCGGGTAGCCGGCGTGTACCCCTTCTTGGCCCCGCGAGTCGTGGTTGAGTTTTCGGTTCGGCCAGTCACGATCGGCGCTGGTGGTCTGGAGCCATCTTTTTTTTTAACGGTGCAGTCGGTGTCGGGTTACACAAGCGGATGGTGCTGTTTGCGAGTCGGTCTCGAGCAGAACCGGCCACAGTGCCACGGCCGATTCGTGGGTGGATTTAGGATGCGTTAAGTGGTGCGAGTGTTTGCCGATACTTCCCATTGGTGACCGCAGGATTTACTCGGAGGCACCGACAATCGCCGTGTCCCAGAGATTCAGGTGCGTGCAGACTGTCCAACCAGTAACGCTCCTCTATCGCGCGTCCAGCTGATTTCGACCCGAAGTGGAAACGGTGAAGCGACACCCTGTCAACAACGTAAATGACGGAGGTCAACTAAAATCGATCACTCAATCGTGCTGCGGTGATACCACCGGTACCACCTGATTGGAGTGATTGTGACATGCAATACGTTCACCTGCCACATTCGTGGCTCAATGTTCAATGTCAAACTCGATTGGCTCGTCCTAACCCCCTGTGCTGTGCTGACTCGGGGCGACAATAATCTGCGTACAAAAATGGCGCAACGTTTCTCCGACCATCGCCGTGTGCCACGTTTATCGATCGTCCAGTGCTTAATGCCGCCCGGTTCGAACCAGCACGACGGAGCGAGAGGGACCTCTCCGTCCGTCACACCCATTTGTAGTCCATTCTTCCGAGTGACAGCAGTCGTCAGTTGACGGATTCGCCTGTGTCGGGCGTCTGGCGTAACAATGGAGTTGAAGAAAGGGCTGCGGTGGGCGGGCTGGGGGTTTGAATTTGGATGATAATGGAACACCACCCCTTTTAGAACACTTTGTGCGTTGAGATTGTGACACTAAAGGAGAAAGAGATAGTGAGCGAGAACGATGGAGATGGAAATGCGAGTGTGTCATTGTCAGTGTGTCAGGAAATCTAATTCCTCCGATAACGTAATGAAACAGGGCGTACAGCGTTGCATCACGTGCCATCTGACTGGCCGATGTTGGCTGCGTATGTTTGCCGACTTGCGCACCCGACCATATTGTTTCCATGCGCCCTTTCGCAGCAGACCATGCTCCCATCGTGAAATCCCTGGAGGATTACGGGAAGCGGGATTATAATAATGGTTCCATGCTTCACTCTCTCCATGCCAATCATTTGCGAACGCAGGTTTATTAATGACCGTTCGGAGGGTTTTTCTTTTTCACTTCCCATGTGCAAGCTTTGCATTCCCGATCGCGCTCCGCATTGACGTAAGCCCTCATTTGCATAATTCACACGCGGATAATTTATCACTAGTCAAACGCGTAATGGTGCATTTTTTCACCGTTGGGTTGTCCACGGAATGACGCACGACGGAAAATGGCAAATCCGTGTGCATCAATTCGCACGATTTTTTTCGGAATTCATTTATTGCTTTGTACTTTTTCGAAAATGAAAATGGATCGCAACCGTTGCAATGATAAATAGCGAAACATTTATCTGTTTCACTGGAACACCGAGGAAGGAAATGGTTTGCATTTTTAAACACTGCGTCGAAACGGGAGGGGGGAGGGGAGGGGGGGTAGGGGCTTTGGTGGGGTAGTGTGCATGCTTACCACTGATTTTACAAGTAACGCTTATCTTTGTGACATTCCTGCTGTCCGTTGACTCGTTGAGTGTTGAGCTACTGGCTGATAAATTATAGCAAAGCGTCCATTACGTAGAAAAGAAAGCGAACGAGCGGAAACTGATTGGAGGGTTTTATTAAATTTCCCCCTCCCCCCAAAAAACCGCTCCACACCTGCACTCCTCTTCATCACATAGATTTCCACGTGTACAAGCACATTGGGTCTACGTTGAACCGTGTCTGCCGACACCGGTCGGCGCAAGGTATTTCCGATATAAATTCCCGCCCTGACACCGTCTGTCACATTCTTAAGGCCTTACTTTCTACAGCCCCCACCCTCTTACCGGTGTTTGAAGTTAGTTTTACCTGACTTCACGGAACTACAAATGCCACCGGGTTCAAGGTGTTCTCGGTTTACTCAATGGTACCCCACTTTAAAATTGTCCATCTCTCCCCTCCTCGCTCCGTAAATTAATGGAAAAGTTTAAAGTGGTCTTTCGATTTTCTCCGTGCGCTCCGGTCGCCATGGCCCACGGTCCACTCCGATAAGCGAACGAGTGGCCGTTAATAAGCGGTCTTATCCAGCCGATCCAGCGGTGGGGTGTGACTTTGTAAAATCAGGACACACTCGTTGGGATCGGCCCGCCGCGGCATGGTTCCGTCAAGGTTGGGCAAAGGAAAACACTCGTCAGGCTAAGTAAAAACAACGGGATGAAAAATCGCTTCTAGTCAGCATAAGTGAACTTGATTAATTGATGAAGATAAGCGTAGCGTAGTGAGAAGAGTACCGCGTCTCGCGGAGAAGAAGATTTGGCCGAGGCAACGCTCGGGATGTCTTGGTCAATAAGCTGTATACAGAGAAGGAGCAAACCAAACTCGTGCGAGCAAGAACGAGTGATGGTGAAGAAGCCTGTCCGAATGTTTTTTCGGAACACTCTCCGCATCTTGTGCACGATTCACCAATATTTGCGCCGGTGTTTAAGATTCTTTCGCTGCTGCTTCGGTCTGGCCGACTTGAGACCGAGGGATCAGCATTGCACTGCATTCTGCCGGAAGGAGAAGGAAACCGCTGTGTCGAAATCGCCACATGTTTTCCACCGTCCGTGAGCTTAAACACAAAATGACGTCAGCAGCGTTGGTGCCGCAGTATTCTTTCGTTTGCAGAACGATTTTGCCTTGCTGACGTTCGACAGGCAGTGGAGTGAAGATTCATTCTGCCGTGAGGCCGGCTCTGCGCACCATCTCATAATGCCAATTTTAACGAATCTCGTAATGCGCACCGTAAACAACGGCTTAGGCGCACGGTGCTGTGCAAGCTGGAGGCATGAAAAACCAATAACGATATGCATTCTCCTCGAGGCAAGCACTCCCATCCACCCCGGGCTTTCAATTTGTCTGATTGAACCCGATGGAGACGCCTGGTGCCGCACATGTGCGCGGCAATCAGCTAAACAAACCTTCCCGTTCCGCCGTACGTGTGCTAAATGCTGCGGACGGCCCCGGTGCACAACTGATTTACGACTGGAGTGTGAATGGGAGCGAAAAATCCAATTCTTCCATAATGGCGGTTCGGTCATTACTCTCACAAATCTCAACGGCCGAATGATGACACCCCGCAGGGAAACCATCCAGACGTTCCAGCGGGCAAACGGACGCTCCCTTTGAAATATCGTGCACAAAAACAAAAGCACCGTGTTTTCGGCCCTCCCTCAAAACGCGTCTGGCGATCGTTACCAGCACCATTATGGTGCCTACGTTGTGTTCGGTCAATTTTCATTGGGGGGTTTTTATTTTATTTTTTTGCGCCACGATGGCGGGATAGACAATCATTGTTTTTTATGCCTCCATAGGATACGCCGTGGGGAGTAGTGTACGTTAAAGCAATCGCATTGCCCCGTGACCTTCATTCAATCAACATCGCCAGAGTTTTTTTCCTTCCTTTTTTGCTTCCTTGGAACGCCTGAATCATTTCCCAATGCTGCTACAGCACAGCATGTGCGACTTTGTCCTGACCAAGACCAAGAGCTTTGCCTCTGCGTTGCAGGGGTCAACGGTTCACCCTCGATGGCGCCTATGAAAAAGCAACTCGTCCTTGGTCGCTCACTGTCCAGGAGTTAGCAACAACAACAAGAACAACACAAGAAAAACCATGGTAACATGTGGTGTGGAAATGTGGTTCTAGTGTATTTTTTTAATTCTATTTTATGTTACTCTCCCTTTCGCAACGAACTCTCACTCAGCCCCGCGTCAACGCAACGTAACATTAAGGAGCATGATCTTTCTGCAGGTCGTTCCGCCAAGTTGATTTCACCACCCCTGACCTTTTGCCGACCCCGGAAGGATGCGAATACTCCCCGCTAGCATGGTCGTACGAAAAGCTTTTAATAAATGTTATAGGATTTATCGGAGACACCGACACGAGACACACCACGGGGATACGCGTTCGACCGCGCGTCCATGTGTGTGGAAGAGCGTTTATTTGTGCCTTTTTCTTACCGTTCTGCACATCCTTTCGCACGTGTTGGAAGGGGCTCCGTCCCCCGTAGTGCTGCAAGAGATGGCTTTTAGGGGCTGCTGCGGTGCTGCCGACCGGGAATCCGTGTTGTTCTCTATCCTGGGGATTACCGTGAGGACATGCCATGTTTTGCTTTCCAGGAAGAAGCAAACACAGAAGGCAGGCAGGCTTTGCTTCGTTGCTTTCCAAGAGCGTAAGTAACGTTTAGGTCTCGAGCGCTCGTTTCCTGTTCGGTTGTGGCAGATTTCTAGAAAAAAAACCTCCCTTTTTTTTCGCAAGAGGCTTGACGTTATCGGGAATGAGAAGTGCTGCTATTTGTCGGCTCTTCGGAGGATAAGAGTTTATTCTGGCGACACGTATAATTTAACCGGGCTTAGGATCTCTTGATGTTTATCCCGAGTTCACTGTTATGCTGCCATTTTGCTACAATACGTTGGGTTTTTGTACATATGCTGTAATATGTTGGATTGTGTACATGTGCTTTGGTAAATGATAGTGATGCCATACGGTTGAAAAAAGGTTACTTATTTCTGTATAAATCATACAACTCTCTATAACCGCTTTTTTCACAACAACATGTGATCGGTGAAACAGCTGTACATTTTCAAACCGAAATAACATTCTAGTATAATTTATCTGGAGCGCTATTTCAATCAAGCCATCACCGTTACATTGCTTATAAATACAAATGCCACAGGGGTTATAAGTGTGTCCACTTCAGATTCTGCTGCAACATTCGTTTCCATTCCATGTTGGCCATCAATTCTCAAATTGCCGTTCATCTTATAAATAGACAAATCCTCCTGGTCCAGTTTTTCAACCATCCGTACCACCTCGAAGCAAATTAACAGATACTACCGAATTGGGAGCAACATTTCATAAATTAGTATGCATATACTGTTGCACCATCTGGCATTGGGATTGCGGCAACCGCGTACAGCTTAGGGTCGCTGCACTTGTACCGCGGCAGTGATCGTTCGTGTGCATGCGTATCGGTGACGTCCTTGAAGTTCTGACACCACAACACAATTCAGCTGCTGTGAAAATGGGTTTCAATTTCCACAAAACCCGCTGCACCATCCCATCGTGTTTGCCTATATCTGAGGGCATGTATGTGTTTGTGGGTGTTGAGCGAGCAACTAGGGAAACCACAGACGACTGGTGGTTCCTACGACTGCACAGGGAGCAACGACGATGTATGAGAGGTTCAAGCGCCGGTCAGCAAGCGAACCGAACCAGTCGAGTGCCGAAGCATTTAATTATGAACATGTGTAGTAATTAGCATAGGCAAACGAGAACCATTCTGCCTCGGAAGACCTCAGAGAGAGAGAGAGAGAACGGGCGTACGGTTGCGTTGCGAACGTTCTGGTATCGTTTGTGGGCAAACAATTCCACGCCGAACACCTCACGTACGGTACGGATTAGATACGCCAGATCGGATTGCGTCGATGGAGGTACTAGGTACTTCCCGCAAGTACCGCCAGGAACGTGACACAAACCATCCCATACCATTCCATATCCTTTCACTCGTGGTGGCGATTAACGCACGTGGATTTGTGCTCCATTTAGAGTACATATTCCTCCTAAACTTGCTCACTTGGGCAAGGGGTACAAGAGATGAAAGTTTTCACAACGCGCGAAGCGGGCGTTCTTCAAATGTAATTTGCATAGAAAAGTCGATCGCCACGGGGTGTGCGCTCGTTTCGGGCGGAAGATCGGTCGAAAAATAATAAACCATCGCGGGAGATAATTAAACGCGGTTCTGGGAATTGAGCCCATCCTCGCCGGCGGGGGATAAAAGGTCGAAAAGGATCGGCATAAAAACTAATGGAGAGTCCATTTTACAATTATCCACTCGTTCAACACGAGTTGCGTGGCGCACCGGATCGGCGCGGTCGTTAAATGCTGTTCGCTAATTTGTTTTCGTCTCTTTTTTCTCCCTCGTGCAGGTTCGATAATGTTTCATGTGCGTCGCCGACCGGCGGATTCGCAGCCGCGAAGACGAAAAAAGAAACCGCTGGGCGTGGCGAACGGTGGCAACAATATCGGCGGCGACCGTGAGGGCCCGATGCTGATCGAGATCACGCACAGTGGCGACGGCGGAAGGCGGGTGAAGCTCGGCAGCGAACCGGTCGAGGTCGGCTCGGCCAATACCAACGCCCTGCAGCTGTTCGGGCCGTCCATACAGGCGCGGCACTGCCTCATCTCGATGCACGACGGCGTCTGCACCGTGACACCCCTGCATGCCGACGGCACCACGTTCGTGAATGGTCACCACATCCAGCAGCCGACGATACTGCATGTAAGCATCGCACAGGCAGGAGGAGTCCAGTTTGTGTCTGAAGTTTAGTTTAGCTAACCTTTTATACATATTCATGTATACTCTACGATCTTATGCATTATATCGTAGAGTATAAATTAATATGTTTAAAAGTAAAATTGGAGCCTAAATAAGCTATATCTTAATAATTGATCATCGCAACATCTTCCTAGTTAGAAGTCTAATGTCTCATTCAATTACAGGATAATAATTTAGTCCGCTGCGTTCATTTGTTTCGGACTTGTGTTGGATATGAAATTGGCAATTTGGTAGGGCTTAAATATGAATTTAGTTGAAAAAACTGCTGGAAGTTAGTGATTAGTACCACAAAATAATCTCCAAAACCAAATATCTCGCGCAAACCACCCGTTTTCCTTCTACATAATTAAATGATTAATAATTACTGAAAAGGAAAAGAAAATCATCAATCCACCCACCAAAGCGGGAAGCCGATTTCTATCCCCATGGCTTTAATTAACCGATTAAGACTCTGGCTCAATCGCAGGAGTAGTTCAAATCCAAATCCCATCCAGCTTCCATCCCGACCGGTACGCTACTAAGCGGGACGTGAATTTTTAAGCAGCTTCAGAAAGCTCCCGAAAGCCGGGGAAAGATTATGATTCGTTGTTTATAGGAACGGTGAGCGAACCTCACCCCGTCAGAACCGTGGTTGAAGGGTGCAGGAGGGTGGTGGGGCAGTCACGGGGAACGCCAGCATTACACACGCTCGATGAATCGATCCGGGAAGGGACACCCGAAGGATGCGTCGGGTGGTGTGGTGCGAGCCTTTTAGTTCACATCACCGATTTAATTTACATTAAACATCAGCTACGAAAAATCCCATTTTCCCCACACTTTTGATCTGTGACTGGAATAAATCATTGATGAAATGGATGGGACTTAGCGGGTAAACGTTACAACCACGTACCGCGACGAGCCAGCGGTTGCGTCGATGAACGGGGGAAGATGAACCACAGTTTCTCGGCTAATCCCAGCATTATGCTTCGGATCGCACCCCACAGTGTCGACGAACGAACGACGGCACCGGCAGCGATCGGTTTCAAGTGTCGGCCGGTGTCTTGTCTTTCTCTGCCCTGTCCTGCCTTGTGCGCCTTGGCTCGGAAATCGTGTGATCGGATGAGAGATTATCCAACGTCTACGAGCATCTCGCATGACGCCGCGAGGGAGCGAGGAGCGACCGATGCGAAGAAATCGCACCCGCTTCGTTCTGTCTCGCGCTACACGGTCCTTTTCTTTCACCGGAAACTACGTACCGGCAATGCGCCGGTTCGGATTATCTGTACACTTTCCCATCCTTCCTTGCGAAGGGAGGGTTTCACTGATTGAATATTTCACCTCGGATTTCACCGGTGCGGGTGGAAAGCATCTGCTAGATGGCGTGCAAACGATATACTCATCCCCTATCCCTACCCGTGCTAAACGCTGTGCCCCGTGCTCCGGATTCCACGAAAAACGGGCACAGTTGTTTCTGTCCTGCATCCTTCCACTTCCCCCATCCCTGGTACCGTGCGTTTAATAATTTATATCGATGATTACGGCCCAGCGAAGCGTGAACGCGAATCATCGGACAGCCGACCGAGGGTTACCACCAATGGTTCTTTCCCTCGAAACGGTGCTCTCGAAAACCCTTAAATCTTCGTCTTTCGTGTTTTGGAATTAAAACATAGGATAGTATCCGTTGCGGTCGATATTGCCCATGCTCCCGTTTAGGGAACTTTTTTTTCCATCAAAAACATGGAGTTGGTTGGACAGGGAAATTTCCGTACGACACGCTGTTTGGATGTGATTGAATTATATTTTATCTGCATTGCTTAATGCACTGCTACTCTGCTCCCTCCATTAGAGTAGAAGAGTGCATTTGGCGTGCAAGTGAATAAAACTAAAAATGGAAGCAAATTTGGATTATGATAATATTTACTTGTCACTTTACGGCACTGTGAGGCCAGGCGATGGGTGCGGAGATGATTGGGTGAAAACATTGACCCAAATTCGTGTGCATATTTCTCCCGACGGAATGGCGGGCAACATCGTCGAGCAGCAGCTGTTATGACTAGCTGGTGCAGCAGCAGCAGCAGCAGTAGTAGCAGCCGTGGCAGCATTTGTTACGTGGTAGATTTCGCTGTCTAAATATAGAAGCAACCACGGCTACCGATTCGCTTTCCCGGATGCGACCGGTATCGTCGGAGCAGGGACCGCAAGGTTAGGGCATACGGCGAAGGGCGAACGAGAGATGATGGTGCCCTAGTGCAATGTGCACTTTTTGTGTCACAATCGCCCGTAGCACACAGCTACTTGCACACATAGTTTGGGATTGGGGATTCGATTGGATGCCCTCAAAACGCCAGCTTGGCAAGGATGGTGAAAAGTTCAATCATAACCATGCTTAGAACTATTTTTTTACAGATAGCATCGTGCTGAAAATAGATTACTAGTCTTGCGTGGTAGAATGCGTGGGTTTTTTCTACGGTTCTGTGAAATTTTGAATGTCATTCGTAAAATTTTGCCATCATGTTTTAAACAACCGGTGCAGCGTACGATAATAGAAATATATTTTCAAAATTTTATTGAACATCATCTTAAATATTTCAACTATCTTCGCATTTCTATCCTTTTTGGGATGATTCAACTCTTATGGAAATCCAGAGGAAATCTTTGCAAAATTCCGTCACGTGTAACATCAGCAACCGGATTAATGGACCGTAATGAAAATGGGAAATTGTGTCGCCATAGTAAACATAGGAAACAAAAAAAAAAAAACCAAACCGAACGCAAAACCCTATGATGATGATGATGTCAACCACTTTGCTGGGCCATAAATCTGTCAACCACAATCAAGTTGAACCGCAAAGTAGCGGAGGCGACCAAAGTAAACAACTAAAAAATGGGTTGTATCCACAGCTTTTTTGAGGAGTTTCCCGGAGACGATGGTTAAGTTAAAAATTGCGGTTGTTTTTCATTAGAAATGAATTGTCTCCCAAGGCTTTCGGGCGACCTTTTTGTTCGCTCCTCTAAGGAACGCCAATTCACAGCGGACACATAACGGCTCGAAATGTTTTTTTGAAAGTCTCCTAAGCACACGTCTTTTATCTTCCTTTTTTTGTTTCTTTCAAAGCTTTCTGGAGCGTTCTTGTGTGCTTGGCAAGAGGCGGATGAATCAGAGAAGGTTAAACGTCACGTTGTCGTTCGTCATCTCGTAGTCGCCCGTCTCACCCACACTGTGGCTAAAGAAAATCGAACGGTGCTCAGCAGAGTGAAATAAACCAATTTTAGACTTCCACTTAAGGCTGTCCTTTTTTATTTCCTTGCTGTCCTTTCGATTAGAAGTGACCCAATGGAAGGACAAGATACAGCTCGACTCAAGCCGTTGGCATTTCCCGTCGTTGCGCTATGGTTGAACTAGTAGCAGCCCGCAAAACGGGTCGGCCAAGTTTCGGCATCCCATTGAACATGGAAGAATGGGAAAAACTCTTCGTGAACCCTTTGTCGCGTGCGTCATTTTTTCGGATCCCACCATCTCCCGCCGGTGGTTCGGAAGGAGATAGGACAAGAAACCTTGAGCTGATGATGATTAATAGTTTGCAATTTACTGTTGCAGCTTTTCCGGTTGCGCGGGGCTCGCTGCTGTTGAAAGTAAGGCCGGCGGATGGTGCGCACCTGCCACAGGCAAGGCCCATCGGGAAAAGGGTACACGGTGGAAATAGAGTAGAATGGAAAGAGATTAAATTAAGCTGCTAGAATTCTTCCTCCAGTTGCACCGTACGACTGTGGACGGAACAGCCAATTCTAGGAGCAAGGGGAAAGGTGTCAGGACGATGAACGTCAGCTGCGTTCTTAATTAAAAATATACCACCTGGGAGAAGTAGCTGAAGCCGCTTGTCCTTGGCGCGAAGCAGGAAGTAGTTCACCCGCTTGCGGAGCTTTATAATGATGAAAATTGAATGGATTAACCTAGTGCTTGGGAAAACTTAAAAATTAATTACGAAGCATTCGATTTGCAAAAACCAAAAAAAAATGCAAATGAAAGCCAACAGGCTCTTCGGAGTGCAGGTTCGCTATTTCAGTCAACCAAAAGAGAAGGTTTGTTTAAACGGTTGTTTTTTGTTTTCGTATTCTGTTGATTGAATTTTGATTACCCAGCTGCGCATTTCGCGTATTGCAGATTTATTTTCATTGCTCCGTTTTGGTCTTCACAAATGTTTTTTTCCCTCCCTCTTGTAGAACAATATTTAAGCTTTCCGGCAAGTTGCGAAGTTATTATTGAGCAATTCCGCTTGAAATTAAAACGATGCATGGTAATGAAGCTACTTGCGGCACTTTCCAGCAGTCCACGATGCTGGGTGGGACGGAAAGCGAAGACTGGAGCCGTAAAAATAAAGCACTTTCAATTTGGCCTACGTTTACGTTGAGAAACTTGTTCCTGCTGTCTTCGGCCGAGCAAGCGGGCAAGATGCTGCAGTGCTTTCGACTGCGCCGAAATCACAGTCTGCTTCCCTTGTGGAAGTCTGCTCGGGGGGCACTTTTGTGGTTTGCCTCTTTACTAAAGTATTGAATTTTACGACAAAATGCCCTGCCGGTGAATGCCAAACGCAGCAAGTCAGCCAGCCAACACAGCCTCGGGTGGAAGATGTTTGCAACTCGCACAGGAGTGGGCCATCCTGTGCCTTCCTTTTTATGTGCGAGTGTTTGTATTGATATGCCTTTTTCTTTTCTTTTCTCTTATGCGTTCATTTACAGAATGGATCGGTGGTCATGTTCGGACGGGTTGCGTCCTACCGCTTCGTCGACTCTCCCTCGGATGGACGCTACAACCTGGCGCTGTCGCAATCTCAGCTAGATTCGGCGTGTTTGTACGAAAGGTAAGTTTTTTGGGGGTGGTCGTAAACATGTACCCAAATACGGGTAGCAAATTAGTCGACTTCCCACAGCAAACGGGATATAAACGAAACGTGGTGGTTAATACAGTCATCTTATGTTGTGAGGCCAGCTAATTTTCGTTGCCTTTAGTTTTCCACATATGTGAGGCTTCATCCGCTCTTGTGTGCTGTGTTATGGCTAATATTTGTTTGTTAAATCTCGGACCTTTCATGTGCGCTTAATTTTCGAGTTTTAATGAAAGCCATTTTTATCAGGGACAACACACGGTATTGTTTGCTTAAGTTTATCTTTCACTTGTGCCTCCACAACGTTAGTTTACTGGTCTACGAGGTTGGACAATATTTACTTTCCACTTGCCAGCCTTAAAATCAATAACACCTGCTTATTGTTGAATTGTTGTGCTAAGTTATTTATTTTATTTATTTATCATTGTATTCGTCTTACTAATGAACTTCACATTCATTTTTATTCTTTTTCGTTCTATGTGTTTTTTCTGTTCTTTTGTTTTATTTGTACGCTAATGTAACGTCATCAACGGTGTGCTGCTAATGAATGTTAATGCTTTTGTGTTGTTTTCGTCAATTTCGCTTGCAACACATTATCACAAACATACACCAACATTCATGCACATACACACAAACACACAAATCGGCTGCAAATCTCGTCGCATTCTTCGAAAACGCTGTCCAAATTCTAATAACGTCCGGCGTGTGTCCGGCCAACAACGACATCATTGTCTTATAAATACGCATGGAACAAACAAAAAACTTCCTTGGTCCTTGTTGCAATTTCGAATTTGCCAACGACGACACGCCGTCACCGTCCAACATTAGTCGTTCACCGACCTCACCGACGTCCTGGAACGAGGAAGAAAGCCGTCCCATCAGTCCGATTAGCTCGGTGCAGATGGGTCAAATGGGGCCACCCGCCGGAGGAAGTGGTGTAGGCAGTTTCCTCGACTGTGCTCCGTCTACCAGTGCCGAAGGTGGCCAGTCCGCGCAACAGCAGCAGCATCACCAGCACCAGCAGCATTTGTTCGGTAAAACGCCGTCGTTCGAAATGCAATCGGCCGCCGGTTCCCAGCAACAGCAGCAGCAGCAACAGCAGCAACAACAGCAGCATCAGCAGCAACAACAGCAGCAACAACAGCAGCAACAGCAGCAACATTCGCACATGCATCGCCATCATCATCCGAGCGGGCTGCTCGTGACGGCACTGGACGGTCCCGATGTGACCGGCGCTGACGATGCAGGCAGCAGCAAAATACACGGAACCACCGGCCCTGAACACGGCGACGGAGACAATCTCGGCACTGGCGGTGGTGGACCCGGGGGAGCCGGCAATGGGGGCGAAACCGAAACGAAATCCATTTCCAGCTACAAATCAATCGGATCAACCACGGACAGGTACTGTAACGGTCGCAGGTGTGCCTTCTCCTACCTCCCCGCTCTATCTACTATATGTGCGTCACTTACCCAACGAAAATCACGCAAACGACCAACGAGTCAACGCCGGGCGAGGACAACTCACAACTCCTTCCAGCTTTCGGAAATTGAAGTTTGGAGGGTCATAAAAAGCGTCTCATTCCGGGGCTCGCGCGAACGAACCACGTCGTTGAAAGGCTTTCTGTGTTTCAAGGCGATTCATTTGCATGCTTTATGCGATAGGAAGGGATGGGAACATTTGCCCTAGCGATAGAACGCTGCTAACCGCAAGGCGTTTTTTCTGCTTCCTCTTTTATCCACCAGGACCACATTCCCGAAGTTGCAGCCATCGCACGCGGCAACCTCGATTGCGGGTGAGCCGGGCGGACAGGAACCCATTCTTCCGGCCGTGCTTGAGTTTCCGGAGCAAAACCAAGAGCCGTTTCTGCAGTCCGTTATCAGCGAGCTGGATGTGAACTCGCCGAACTTCAAGCTCGCGCCCGTCTACACGCTCTACCTGTGCGCCCGGTACCGCGCCTCGACGCACTACCGTCCTGACCTCCAGCCGACCGAGCGGGCCCACAAGCTGACCGTGTTCCTGCACCACGTCGCCAACCTGATCCAGAACGTCGTGCAGGAGCAGTACACCGACGCCAAGATTCTTTCCTTCTGGATGGCGAACAGCTCCGAATTTCTGCACTTCCTCAAGTCCGACCGGCATATCTCGGCATTCAGCGTACAGGCGCAGGAGGTGCTGGCCGAGAGCGTACAAACCGCGTTCCGCAATTTGGTATCGATTTTTCACGTCGAGCTATCGCAAACGCTGAACCAGTTCCTTTCGGAGAACATCGATCACGATTCCGCCGCCGGGCTGGTGCTGTCGGTGCTCGGTTCGGCCATGGCTCTGCTGCGCCGGTGTCGCGTCAACGCGGCCCTCACTATTCAGCTGTTTTCACAACTGTTCCACTACATCAACGTGGTGTGCTTCAACAAGGTAACGGCAGGGTTGTCATCATCGCTTTCCGGGTTTGCTGTGGGACAAAAGCATTCTTGCAAAGATTGAGTGTTATGAGTGATAATTTATATGTGTTCTTTCTGGCGGTCATGATGTTTCTTTCTTGCTTCAGTTTGTAACAACTTCGCACATGTGCACGAGCGCATGGGGCAAAGCGTTGAGCGAACGTTTGTCGCTGTTGGAGTTGTGGGCGGAAAAGCAGGGCCTCGAGCTAGCGGCCGACTGTCACCTGGCCAAAATCAACCAGTGCGCACAGTTTCTACAAGCGCCCAAAACGTCCGTCCCGGACGTGCAGCAGCTAGCGTGCTCCTGCTTCCGGCTGAACTCGCTCCAGATGGCCGCACTGCTCTCGCAAGAGACGATCCCGCGGAACCTGATCGACACGGCCGTGCGAATGGCGGAATCGGTCGCTGACGAGCTGAGCCGCGCCGACGGGCGTGAGATACGGCTGGAAGAGTCGCCAGAATTACCCCTCGCCCTGCTGCTACCGGACGATGGATTTAGCTGCGATGTGGTTCGGGGCATTCCGGCCGGGCTGGTGGACTTTCTGAACCCCTTCCAGATGGCCGGCTGGTGCCGGCTGGCCTCGCAACCGACCAGCATCGGCCTGTGGACGGTGTACATGCACCAGTTCAACCAGGGCCGCTCGCCGAGCGTAATGTCGAGCAAGCTTCCGCAGCCCGAAGTGCAGATCATCAAACTCCACAAGAACGCCAACGGTATGGGCCTGTCGATCGTGGCCGCGAAGGGTGCGGGACAGGAGCGTCTCGGCATCTACATCAAGTCGGTGGTCGGAGGCGGCGCTGCCGACCTGGACGGCCGTCTGCAGGCGGGCGATCAGCTGCTGGAAGTGGACGGGCAGAGTCTGATCGGTATCACGCAGGAGCGGGCGGCGGACCATCTCGTTCGCACCGGCCCTGTCGTGACGCTCAAGGTAGCAAAGCAAGGTGCCATCTATCACGGTTTAGCCACACTTCTCCAGCAGCCAAGTCCCGTGATCCAGCGCGGTAAGTGTTTTATTACTTCAAACGCCTTTCTGCTCTGCAGTTGTCTAACACATTATACGCCATAACCCCAGTAATTGTTTTCCATTGAATAAAAAATAAATCTTTTGATGCTTCTGGTGCATAATGTTGTTGACATAATCTAAAGTAGACTAAATCAAACTAACTAACAGCTAGCGTAGCTATAATGGATCTTCTCTTATCGCTCGGTGTTTTCTCTCTCCTATTTACTACCATTTTTCCTGCTGCTCTGGATTAACCGCTCCGTTCTCGGGTGGTCTTAACCTAAACGCGTAACATGCAACTTTCTTCAACTAACCAACCGGATGGTAACATGATAACTTGTCGTTGTGCCTTTGCTGTTTCGTGTCTTTGCGTCCTTAATCGGTTCTCGTGCCGTCGTGTCGATTTGGATGCCTTTTGTGTCACGTGAATTGTGAATTGAATTATTTGTTGGGGTTTATGATGTGTTGGGGCGTAGAAATGGAAAACGAATTCAATTGTAACGTATACGACAACGATGGCAACCATCGGTACCATTTCGGGCGATCGAACGAGAGCCTAAATTTCTACGGTTCCGGTGGTGGTAGCCATCAGTCGCGCCGGGGCTCCCTGCAACAGCCACTATCCTCGGTGGTGATGAACAACACCTACTCGAACCCGTATCTGACGCAGCACGATGCGTCCTACCGACGCATGTCCAACCCGGACATAAGCCATCAGCGGCGTTACAGTCTGTCTCTGTCGCACGAGGACATCCTCTCGAACGATCAGCTGCAGCAGATCCACTTCGATCCACGCTACCGAGACTGCCGGTCGAGCAATAGTCTGAACAGTATCTACTACAACCAGCAGCAACGTCGCAGAAGTAACAGCCTGAATAGTATCGGTCGGATCGGAGCGGGAATCGTTAAACCGCCAGTGCTGCGATACGACACACCGCCCTCGATCTACGTGGAGGATTACGACTCGCGCAGCAACAGCCACAGCAGTCGGGAGATGATAAAAATCGAAGAAGCGGCCGAACCGGAAACTCCGGTCACGTCGCCGGTGGTC
The DNA here is from genome assembly GCA_914969975.1 of Anopheles atroparvus. Classification (NCBI taxonomy): domain Eukaryota; kingdom Metazoa; phylum Arthropoda; class Insecta; order Diptera; family Culicidae; genus Anopheles; species Anopheles atroparvus. Next base: position 18,299,920 of record CAJZCY010000001.1, read on the forward strand.
GCGGAGCGGCGACCCTCGGCGTCGTGCGTGTTCGAGATACGCGTCGAGGCGCCATCGACCGAGTCGAATCTCTCGTTCGTAGCGGACGTGAATCTGGACGACATCCCGTTCATCGATGAAGACGACGGCGAGGAGGAGGACGTTCCAGGTTCGCGGAGTCGCGTCACCGTGGACAGCCAAAGCGTACCGACACCGTCGGTCGTGCAGCCACCGGCCGTACCCAGCGGGACCAGCCTGCCAAGCATCATGATCAACACGGCCAGCCGGCGGGGTAGCAATGCGTCGTGCCGGAAAACGGTTAGTTTCGACATCATTAACGATCATCATCATCATCATCATCAGTCGTACGATGATAGCGATGGCGACGAAGGAGAACAGCAGCAGCAGCAGCAACAGTGGACAACGACGATGACGACCGGGGACGGGACCGGCATAAGCAATATTGAATACGACGGTGATGGATGTCCTGCCCCTTCGACGTCCTCGCTGTCCTCGCGTGTAGCGAACCGTTTGAACAACAACCACGCTGCGGAGGAGCACAGTTTGGGCGGAATTTTTCACCAGCGTCGCTATTCTGACATCGGCACGGGAGCGTCGGGTGCGGCGACCACTTCAGAGCCATTAAACTCGACAACCTATAGCAATAATAATAATCATAATTACGGGAAAGCCGACCCTAAGGAGCGCAACAACAATGCCCCGGGTTGGGAGGAGAACGTGGCCGATCTGCACCCTCTTGCGTCACCGAAATCAATCAAACCGAAAGAGACGGGGTGCACCGAGACCCCGAGGCCGATAGACACAATTAGGGATTACGTGGTACGCCACTTCAGTGGGACGGCCAATATCAATGTCAATAATAACTACTATTGCAGCAATACTGCCGACAGGCGACAACGAAAGTTAGATAGTGAAGCGAGCGTACCGTGTCCACGTGGCCATCCCCTTCATCGGGAGCGGCCCAAGGAAACGGTGGCGCATTTTGCAATCAATAGCAATAACGAACGCCCCACCAGTGGTGCCGCAACGACGCTGGACGATGATCATTGCAAGCTGCTGCGAAACATCCAACTGCTCCGGCTCGACCCCCAAACGGGTGCTCAACTTCCGCAGGATCATCAGGCTTATTTCCATGGGCAGGAGGCTGGACTTGCTGGTGGTGGCAGCGGCAGTGCTGGTGGTGTTGGAAGTGGAAGTGGTGCCGGTGGCACGAAAGGTACGGCGAGACAACTTGTACACTTTCTTCGAAACATGCTGCGATAGAGCCTCGCTGCCGGCCGGCCAGCTTGCCTTCAAGTTCGTGTTCGAAACCGTCCTCTTCCTTCTTCGAACCTGAGATTCGCCTCCCGAGTCGCTTCCGTTTTGTTCCTCTTTGCCCGAGCACGCGGGATGGTGGTGATGATGTGTTTGCACACATGTGTTCTCTGCGTTTTTGTGTTCTGTATTTTTCTCGCCTTCAACCGAGCAGAAAACCGACGGCACAACATTCGCCTTGGCCGTGGTAGGTCCGTGACAAGCCAGGATCTTTCAATCGTATCCACCTGTCACACGCACGACGCCGGTCGACGGTCGTCGACAACGAGCCAAAAAAAAAAAAAAAAACCGACCCTGGTGGGCACTTCTTTTCTGCTTCACCCTATGTAAGTGACCAACACGACGATGGCGGCTATCTTTTGGTTTTCCTTGCCCTCTTGCCACTCATTCCCGTACCGCGAGAAATCGATTCGTTCCAAAAACATTCCATCAACTCGTTACGGTGTTTTGATCCCTTTCACACTCTTTCTTGCTCTGTTTCTATTTATTTATCTTTATATATATATATACATACCGAACCACATGTTCCTCGTTCCGATTGTTTATCGTATGAATGTCGTTGTTCAGAAAGCTCGTTGTCGTGTTTTCATTGCTATTTGACTTGCAAAATTGCATTTGTTTTAATTCCCGGAAACCTTTACACGTTTTTTTATCAAGCAATACAACACCTAAAAAAACCAATACAACCATGGATTGGTGTACGAATGGGCACTATGCATTTGTTAATGTATTTAAATAACATAACGTAACGCAATCGTTTCATTCGATATTTTATCGTGTTAAAAACAATTATTCTGCATGTTATATTATATTTACGTATGTTATCTGTGTTTACATTGTACAATCGATCAATTGGACACATGCATCAATGCTCGAATTGGTCGTGTAAAATCGTTCCCCACATTGTGCTCCAACGCTCTATTTGTTAATGCAAAACACCTGGAAGCATTTGTCCGATGATGGATGGGTTGTACTTCAAGAGCAAAACAAAATGCATTAAATCACCAACCCCGTGTTTTAGTGTTGTAATACCGACCCAATTTCCCGTTGACGAGGGATTGCTCGTTGTTCACAACCCCAGGGGAAATAATTACACCGTGCTCAGGGTGTATTTAGAGCGCCGGTCCCATACAAATTAAATTTATTACGCCCGTGTGCATCCTTTGGGCGTCGGTTGTGTAGCCTCCTATTGCTCATAATGGTTCTCCTTCATGGGTTGTAATAAGCCTCTTTGTATCGTATGGCAGTAAATTTTCCTAATACGTTTACATCCTTCCTTACTTTCAAACCTCTGTGTTCCCCCATTGTTCAGTGCAAAATGTGCCGGAACATTACGACCAGCCTTTTAACGACCATGAAAATGATTCCGTCTGGGAATGTCCAGAAACGCCAGCGAAGTCGCAGCAAGAAGAGATCAAATTTGGCCACGGCAAGGTGAAGGCGTTGACCCGCTTCTACGATTCCTTGAAAGACGTTAACAATAATCCCGCAGCGGATGGGGAGCAAACCCGCCGGCACGAACCACCGAAGCGGGCACGAAACGGTGAACGTGTGCCCTTGCCAAAGCGCTCCGGAGTGGCCAATCAAATCCCCCCGAACCACTTGTCGAACGAGGAAGAGGTGCAGATAATGAATCAGTTGCAGCGCTGGAGTGAGTTCGGTTCGGTTGGGGAAGAATTGAACGATATGTCTGATGCTGATGCTGAAGGCACCATGTTGCAACGATCACAATCTTGCGAAAGCATGTCGTCGTACGACGCGCGGAACAATGACACTGCCGTGCCCGATGGCTGCCGACTGTACACTCATCTGGACGCACTAAAATCACCCACCGGTCAACGGAAGGCCGCCAACCGCCGTTTGTCTCCCAAAGTTAACGACTACTATCCGGCGCAGCACGGACTGAATCCACACGTGCTCCCCGATGCATTCATACTGCGAAAACTGCAACGGTGCCGGCCGGATTGCAAAAACATCGAAAACCGAACGGTCGCACTGAACTTCCTGTACGGGCGCAGCGGTTCTCCGGTGCCCTCATCGTCGGAGTGGCGAAGCAGCTGCCCGGATCTGGGTAGCTGCAGGCAAACGCCACGCCAGTTGAAGAAACAGCACACCATCCTTCGGCTGTTGCGCCAAATCAATGGCAAGCTGGATACCACCGCGACGGATACGGCACCACCCGACGAGAGTTGACCCGAATGTAAATTTGAGCAAATTCATTCACTGCACACTTCATTACTCCTGCCGTTTGTTGTTCGGTGCCGCGAGTGCACGAATTCAACCCTGCCGGAACACGCTGCTTTCGCGATTCGAACACAAAAAACCCCCACACGCAAGCAATCCAACAGGGGACAATCTTTCGATCGCGGATTACGCGATCGTTGATGAATCCTGCTGGTCGTTTTCGTCGCGCCGCGAAACGATGCACCACAATTTGAGTGAAACTTAAATTTCGCTTTTGCTATTTTCTATTCATATTATTATCAAACACGGTCGTTGCGTTGTTTTCCACTTCACATTTTCTTTTTCTCAATTCTATTTCTAATGTTGCCATTCCTCATTCATCTGACACTGCCAATCTTACAGTCCAATCTTAAACCTTCCTGCTACCGGGGGAATGAGGGATGTGTAACACTTTGAACACAGTTGGTAGAAATGACAATGTATAACACCTTACTCATTGGAATCCGTTGGAAGTTTGTAACATTTGCTAATCGTTGGATTATTATAATCAATTTAATTATAGAATGTACTTTGCATGCTTTGCGTCGCTTGAACAGTTTATTTGTTGGTTCATTTTAAGGCAAATATCGAACGACATGTGCAAAATGTTTCTCGCACATCAACGTTAATCGAAAGAGTTTTGTGTTGCGTTATGAAATAGGTTTTTTGTTTCATTTTGTTTAACTATATTTCTGTTCTATAAATCCCCCGCCACGAATACAGGTGGTCGAAGAATGTCCGAACGAGACATGACTCGGGTCGGCACCAGCAGCAGCGGTGACATTAGCAAACCCCCCGTACCCTCACCATCCACCGGGCAGCAGCTACTAAACAGCAAGTCCGTTCCAGCACTGCACCACGTTGGCAATATTGGTCGGTATCGGGCACCTGTCGGAAAAGGGGATTTGATGTTTTAATTACATTTTATACTTTTTGCCTTCAAAAACGTACAGGTTCTTCCGCTAACAAATCCCGTAGCATACACAACCTCGCCGGTGGTGGAGGAATCGGAGGTTCAGGAGGAATGGTTGGCACATCGGTGAACAACCAGGATCAAGGATTTTACCAAAATCTTAGCGTGTACCGAGCGCAGAATCAGAGTCATCCCAATCTGGGTGAAAGGTAGGTCTTGTTCCTTTTAACCCTATTTGGAATCCTTAAAACAATCATGTGATGCTTATTTCCACCCCCTTTTTCCATCATTTAGACCTCCGATGCCTCTGCAAACATCGCTTAATTCCCCAGGTGCCGCTAGCACCGCCCAACAGCAGCATCAGCAACAAATGCTGCAGCAACATCAACACCAGCTCCAGCAACAGCAGCAACAACATCACCAACAGCACCCAATTCTAAACCGTCCAGCGTCTGCCTATTTTAATAGCAATAATAGCAGTAACAGTACCAATCCGAGTAATTTGTTATTGACAACACCAAACACTATGTCTTATACGATGCCTAATCAACCGCCTAGTAATAGTAATAACGGTAATCTAACGAACATATCGCAGAGTAATATTAACACCATGAACAACCGGCTGGCGGGCACGATGGGATCCAAACAGCAGCAACCGGTGCCACAGTCCGCCGGCGGTAACGTGAACGGGTTCATGCGCGACGTCCAGGCGCAGCAGAGTCTCCGCATGAACCAGATGATGGCCCCTTCGATGCCAAACATTGCACACTCAGTCGGATACCCGAACGCCGGTGGAATTTCGGCCAGCCAGAGCATGCAAAACGTGAACATGATTCCGGGTGGTCCTGGAAGTCCCGCAGGTGGTGGAGGCGCCTCCGGGTACAACTATCACGGGAGTGCAAACGGAAGTCCGATGTTGTCGCCGCAAATGTATCCACACGACCAGCAGCAGCTGGCCGCCCAGCACCACTCTTCCTTGCTGCGTGGGCAGGCCAAGCTCGCGGAAATGAATGAACTTATCAAACGCAGGCAGCAACAGCAACAGCAACCGGTCGCCTACAACACGGCCACGGGGAGCAAACCACCGTCGCAGCAGGGAATGTTGCCGCCGTCCACCGCACATAAACCGGTGCGCTCGCAAGAAGATCAACCTCCACTGCCACCCGTTTCGACGCATCCACTGTTTAAGGGCCAGGGTCCGGGTGCGAATGGACCACCGCCAAGCAATAATGCCTACAGCAGCTCCGAACCGCCGAAGGTGGGCTTCTACCCGACGATGCCAACGCAAAGCAAAAATCTCCCCCAGATCGGCAGCAGCCCTTGGGAGCGGGAGGAGAAAGAGAAAGAAAGTGAATTGAGGCGTGAGCACGTGCGCGCCTGGAGGGACCAGCAGATCCTGGAGCTACAGTCGTTGCCGCAGCGCACCCCGAAGCAGGAGGAACAGCTGCGCACGCTTATCCTGGAGCGTGACTTCGAGCGACGCGCCATGGAGGAGGATCAGGACTACGACAACGATTTGCCGTACGGGGCGAAGGAGCACGGAAGCGTGCAGGAGGTGGTCCGTTTGTCGCAACCAAACACCGCCCCGCTGACCGCACCGATGACGAAGCTAAAGCAGGTAGACATCAAAGCGGGCGCCCCGGATACAATGTCCCTCACATCCAACAGCGAACACTCATCGACGGTCCCTTCGGTTTCGTCGACGATTGCTAACTTCCAGCAGCAGCAGCAGCAGCAGGCATCTTCTACCGGAGGAAGCACACAACCGCCATTAATTCAACCGAAAAGTATCCTTAAGCATAACACCAACAGCAGCACGCCCTCGTCGCCATCGAAGGGTGCGGCGAAGACGGCCAGCTTCGCGCACGATGGAGCGAATGCTCCCACCGCCCGGTCGCAGCTGAACCTGAGCGAAATAACAGCCAACAACACCAACGCCAACCAGATGATGTCCCAGATGGTGCACGACATGAACCAGCTCAATCTGGCCAGCGCCGGTGGCGCTGGCATGGTGGCTGGACTGATGGGTGAAGATCGTGAGAACAGCGAGTACGGGCACCCGATGATGGGCCACGAGCAACAGCAACAGCAGCTCCAGCAGCATTTGATGATGAACGGTGGAGGCAACGCAGGAGGAGGGTATCTGATCGATGCAAACGGAGGTGCAGTACCACCACCGCCCCCTCCGGAGCGCAACAGCTCATACGTGATCATGTCCCAGCAGCAGCAGAAACTTCGCACGAGCACTGGACCAACACCAAGCACCAAGCTGCCCTACGGAGGACCGTCCAGCAGTGCCAATAGTCCCGCAATGGACCAGCAGCAGCAGAATATGCTGAACAACAACAACACGACGACCAACACGACGATGGGCACTGGAGGACGGTACGGCAACAACAATCTGCTTATGACAGCCCCCAATAACAGCAACAACAACAACAACAACCTGCTTGTAAGCAATCCCTCGACGCCCTCGTCGGGAACAGCCTCCGGGGGAGCGGCGGGGAGCTCCTCCACGCTGCTGGCTGGTGGTAACAACTACAAGGACAATAAGCGCGTCTCGTTCCACGATGAGGATGCGGGAAACAACAACAACAACAACCCGGCAGGTCCCGCAGGATACACCCAAGCCGGACACCTGATCGGTGGCAGCATAGGCGGTGGTAGCAGTGAATCGACGGGGACACCCGGCGAACTCGGCACCATCCTCGAGCGTCCGGATCCAGATGTAAGTGTTCAAACGTTTCCTACACAGGTTGAGTGCGCGATCACACGATGGCGCCACTGCTCGCACGAGCATCCGTTCAGGCGAAACTTTTGCTACCTGCCGCCAGACGTCGCTAGACGTCGATAACGCGCGTAGGCTGGGCGAAAAGTATGCAACAGAAACAACCCGTACAAACGATGTGTCCCGATTTGAACCGGTTTATTGGATAAAAATCAGTGACATATCGTTTGCCACCGGTCTCGCTGCGAATCGATAAAAACGATAAATGAAGCAATTTTTTGCCAATTCTTTATTTTGTAATGTTGATGAAAGATGTGTTAGTAGTAATCGTATGTTTCAACAATCTTTAACATCCTTATTGATTTCTCTTTAATGGCTGATTAATTTAAGAACTGCACTTCAAAGCTTGTGTCTTTTTTTCTATGCGTGAAAAACATGTTTTTCGACAAAGGGATGAAAAACACATTACTTGAGGCATTCCAAAAATTTGCAGTAAATACGATTGATCAATGCACAGTTATTACAGAACAAAGTTGCTATACTTACCCGCGTAGAAACTAAGGTTAACAGCTTCTCTCCCTTTTCGCTCTTCTGTTCTGTACAGCGGTTCATCGACGAAACCATGCCAGCCATGTTGCACACCCCCACGACCCCGGAGGGCGAAAACTGGAACATGCAGATCCAAGCGACGCCCGGCGTTATTGGCGCCCAGGAAGTGTACCGGTGAGTATCTCGAGCAGCGAGTTGTGCCAAAAGAAGGTGTTTGCAATTTGAACCGCCTAATTGATTGTTTTTCGTCTGTTCCCCTTCCCTCTTTCCAGTGATCCCCGGACGCGTCGATTGGCCGAGCAGCAGCAGAAACAGAAGAGCGAACCCGTCCCGGAGAAGCTGTCGTTCAAGGAGAAGATGAAAATGTTTGCCCTCGAATCGGGCGAAAACAACACGCCGAAGGATAAGTTGAAAATCTCACGCGCCCAACGGGACATCGATGCGGTACACTAAAAAAACGAAACGCATGGGCGGCAGCTGTTTCTTTTAGAACATATGTTTACGGTAAGCTACATTCATAGCAAACCCTGTGCGGTAAGGCACTCCTTGCCCTCATCTAGCTTTGTACGTCGAAGTAGATCGTACACCGCTCTAGAGCAGCTTTTGTTGCATCGATCGGGAGACTCATAAAAACCGGGGTCGGGTGGATATGTTATCAATGCATTTTTTTTTTCGCTTCCCCTTCGCGGTGGTGAAACCTGTAGATAGATGAAATCTTCTAGAGTTCGCTAACACTAAATATCAGACACTACCCTGTAAAGGCTTCAGAAGATCGTACATTTGTGCGGAACGGACGAAAACTGGATGCGCGATACAATAATGATCAAATTAAGCGATCGTAGCGATTGATACGAACCCAATGGACCAAGATGTTACTAACAGCAGAGATTTAAGAAAGCAGCTTAGAGAATTGTTTTTGTTTTTTGATATATCTATATATCTAAATGAATATATATCTCTCTGTGTATGTATACTAAATGAATGCAACCATAGTCAGCAACTGAGGAATTATATTTATCTGTGGGACGAGAGCAAGAAAAAGAAACAAACAAATGATCGAGTAACGAGAAAGCGAGAATGCGACACAAGTAATGCGTGCGAGTCAACGGGATTGAAGTGTTAAAAGAAGGATTAGTTCTTTAAGATAAGCAAGGGCTGCGGTAGAAAGATAGAGGAAATTATTTAAGTTCGATAAAGGTTTTAAAAACATTTCCTAGCGAAGGCGAGCGTGGGGGGTTGTGTAGTGTGTTCGACATTGCAACAAACAGCACGCTTGTGACTCCCCCGAGTAGCGCGGAAAACATCGTGATCGAATCTTCTCCAAACATAAACAAAATACACAAAGAATGGTCAATTTAGAATGAAAAACAAAAAAAAAGAAAAAAATAACATCGTAAACACCCCCTTCGTAGCCTTCCCTACTACGTTCGTGATACTGTGTGCTAGTGCATGATCGTTAAACAAAACAAAACGTTTAAAGAAACAACATAAAAAACGGAAATACCGATGGTGCACACTACTGTTAACATTTATGATGTATTTTAAACTTTTATTTGTACGCAAGATGTTGTTCTGTTTTTGTTTCTCTGTTGCGCTACACTTCGAAATTTAAACACGCGAATTACCTGTAGTATTAATCCACTCGCATTATCATGCACACTCACTTACAAACGGGTCCACGAATTTGCACCAAGCACGAAAGTGGTTTTATGCGTATTTTGTTGTTTCGGTAGCGCTTCGGCGCTGGGGACATAGAGAGAAGAAGAGCGAAGAGATTGTGATGGCACCATGCGAAAAGCGAGCGATAATGATATAGCGACTTGTGGATAGCATTATTAAGTCAAAACAAATACATGAAGAATACAACTTTCATGGTAAAACAAAAAGAAACAAACACAACAAAATATGAAGCAAAATAAGGTTTAAACGATATACTATAAACCTAGATATGTAGATTGAAATCACCTAAACGAGACAGCAAAGTGATTTTATTTGTTACACATATTTTTATATCGAAAACGAGAGACTACTGAAGTATTTCCAACAATTTTTCGATACATTTAAGAAGAATTTACCTCTTTACCACACCGGAGATTAATCGCCGATTTCTAGCACATATTTTTAAACTCCCTCACCGTTAGCGCGAGTAATGAAAAACCGTTTGTAAACATTATAATATATGCAGAGTACGGCTGCCCGACGGTGGTTAGGGTACGCTGGCGGATGGACTCTCTCCTCCCACTTGGACCAACGTCGTTTGTAGTCCGCGGCGGCCCAAATCCTAGCGCGAGGATGATGGAGGCACGAAATGCATGCGTGAGGAAGTATGAACCGTTCGTGGAGGTTCCACTGATTTGTAAAGGAATAATAGTAGCCTAGCTCTAACGAAAGATGTAGTACTGGATGTTCCGGACGGTGCGGTGTTCGACGGTTACGTGTCCCGCACACGTGATGGCTAGAACGAAAGGAAAAATCGGTATTTTCGCACAGAAAGTGAATTGATTCAAACGACAAAAAAAAGTAACACTACAAGCAAATTGTGAGCATCCACAATGGACGGAATTGGAGAGAAGTTTAAAGTTTACTCATTAACTGCTATTTTCCAACACTTACGAAAATATGAATGAAATACAACCGCTATGTAAATGTTAGTAACAATTGAGGTAAATCAACCAATTAAAAATGTTGTTAGTATTTTTTTAGCACGATGATACTGATGACATTTTGTTGTTGTTCATTTATGTAACTTTCACCTGGGAAACAAATTACATTGACTCTAATGGATAGAATCAAATTGTTTTTTCAATGGAAAAAGTTCGTAGCTTATAGAACATCCCGATGCAAGTTGTGGCTTGAATTCTGATCATTGTAAAATCGTTTGAAATCATTAAACAGAATTAAAAAATTGAAGAATTGAAGGACTGGCTAGAATGGTGAGAGGAGCTAAGATTGAGAGCGTTGAAATTCAAAGCTTAAATACTACGTTCGTGCAACGATACATGAACAATTTGTTTCCTAACGTTCCTGCACGTGTTACTCGTTGCCTCTCGAAGGCCACAAATTGCTGCTAGCCTTCACAGTCATCACTATCGCAGTTTCTTTGTCGTACGTGTTCGCGGCCAATTCCATCGGCCCCATGCTTGTCGCAACCGTTCATTAATGGGTCGAAAGTGCGCAATCCGAGAAACCCATCGACACTGGCTGTTCCGCAGGCCAGGGGCAAAGTGCCGTGCGTCGTCGAGTGAGTGTTGCTTCCGTTTGAGCGTGAATTAAATACACTTCACGGCTTGCATTAATACCGGTGTCTCACGGGCCGTCTGGCATCAAACCTAGCCTCGGCCACGACCGGTAGCGAACCGGTGCGGAACACTCGCGGAACGAAATCGGGACGAAATGAGCTGAACAAAATGGAACGCGACTGTCTGGCGCTCCACTGCCTCTAGAGAGGAGCTAGAGAGCCGTCCTGGCGCATATGGCCGTTGGACGTGTGTAATGCGTTTAGCAAATTATTTTACATTTCATGCTCCATTTATGTTTTACGAGCGCGCCCCGGGTCGGCGGAGCGGATGGTGTTTCTCGTCGTCCGCCGGGCAGTTGCAGATTCCACCGGCCTTGCTCTGGTCCCCGTTTGCCTTGTAATGCGCTTCGGAATCGGAATGGCAATGCTCTCTGGGGGTTAATAGCTTTTTAACGTGCCCGATCCGAGGAAACACGCTCCATAGGCTCCGCCCCGGCAGGATGCCTCATCCCTTCGGCAATGTTGTTCATTGTTCTTAAATTGCAAAGGAGAAGACTTTCAATTATCATCCTTATCATGCCAAGTAATACGACTTGTCTGGAATGTTAGTCAACCATGTTTTTTCTATTTGCCATGACGCCAATGGCAACACTTTATGTGTTGCTTATATTTATCAAAATAACCATTGTGAAATTGCTAACAAATTGTATATGCAATTTGGATTCTATTTTAAAAGTCCTAGAGCAAAGAGTAAAGGCCACACTAAAACTAACCTTATCCGACGTTATCTGCATACATTTGAAAAAAATCCAGTGTCGTCAAGCTGGCCCGGAATGGCCAATAAAAGGTTATTGTGATGTAAATCTAATTTTATTGTGACTCCCACTAAACGTTCGTGCTTTTTTCTGCGACGTGCAAATGAGCATGCCGTATTAAAACTCCGCTTCGGCAAGCGGCACTTTCGATGTACATTTTTTTCGTTGTCGTGAGAACACGTTAGACCATTTTTCCGTGACATCAGCGCGCGGAAACATCACTCGATGGAAATATGCAACCCTAACAACACGAACACAACAAGCAAACCCTATTGTGATGGGGATATTCTATTTTATTTTTCATTTAATAACGAAAAATTCTCGACAATGTTGCTTCGCTGTGACCCCGTGGAGCGAGAGGTGTGGGTGAACCATTCAATGAGTGTGTAAAAAGCTAAATACAAGTGAAAACTGACATGTGCCAGTAATTTATTCACAACCACCGGCGTGTCGATGGCAATTTAATTCCCATTTGACCACCGGACGGACGGATGGCGTGGTCTGTATTTTCAGAATGGTTTTTCGGTGCGGGGGGTTTTTTGTTTGCCTTACTCCGCTGATTCTCTCCTCCATGGCTTTTTACATTGACCCAGATATGTACAGTAAACTGCTTTTCCACCATGCTGTCGAAGTGTCGTCTGCTCGCTGTCCAATGCTTCAAGGGCCTCCGGTGCGTGGCGCACATTCACGCAAGAGCAAAAGGTGTGTCCGGGGTGCGCTTTTGTGGTGCAACAATCCGTGGTATCGCACAGAGTCCCCATACCACGGCGTGTCCTGAGAACGCACAAGTGGTTTGTGTCATGCACATGCACCGTCATCGATGGTGTCACGGGCGGATTCTTCGACCCGGACCGGTGGGAAAAGTCAACACCCATAAATAAAAACCTGCATGCATTCGTCATCGGATGCGCTGCATCGTTGGCATCGGGAATGTTATCTTTCGCCTCTCTCTCTCTTTCTCTTTTCTTCCCCCGCGTTGGATTGTGTCCGAAATCGTTCGAGTGCTGCACTTCAACGTGCATTCAATCAATCAATTATTGCATGGCATCGGTTTCCGTTTAATTTACCCCATCATTGACAATGCGCAGTTTAGTGCGCCTGGCGGGTTGATTACTACGAGACGGCATACGTTTCCCAGCTGGCCACTCCCACGCGCTGTCCCAACGTTCCAACGAACGAGTTGATCCCAATTGCAGACCGTGCCAGATTGAATGGCATAAGATGACTGCATCCGGTGCTCAGTCCCAAGTATCCGCGAGTTGACGGATGGGTACAATGCAGATGATAGTAAGTTATCATAGAATTGAATCTTTCGAAATCGTAAAAATTTTTCATGAGAATACAACGTTCCAACGAGAATATATCAAAAATACCAAAATTTCAAATGAATGATACAAACGGTTAAAAAAGATGGAAATCAATTGAATGAATGTAAACGTGTTCGTAAAAACTACATGCCCATGTTTAAACCTTAAGCGTGCTCTTCCCAAAGACAAAAAACGTCATCCTAAACATTTAAAAGTTTTCTGCGGTACTAAAAAAATGCCTGCAATGGAAGGATAACGAATGCGTTCAGAATTATAATCTAGACTGACCCCGGCCGTATTTGCATCGAAGCGAAACGAAATACGGCAACGCCAGCCCGGAATGTGGAAAACGGCCGGGGGCCCTTGCGCCGGCTGAAAGTGGGTGGAATGTTTTGACAATATTATCATAAATTTGCCATATTTCCTACGGAGCAAACATGTCGCTTCCAAGTCCCCGGGGGTGTTTTCTATGGCGCTACGATGGTGTTTTATTTTTTAAGTTTTATGCCGAACGGGGTGACGTGGCAAAGGGATTGTAAAGCCGTTCCGACGCGAAGAAGGGGTTTAATAATTTAATAACACTTAGATTGTTCCGGTTGAGTTGCATCATAATTTTCCCACTTTTAATGTGAAATATTCTCAAAGGATTCCGGCTTCGAGGTTTCTTCTTAGAATGATGGTGCAAATAATCTCTTGTGAATTTACTTCATTAAAATTCATCTCGCAGTGATTTTATTTGCAATGTTGCTGAGCATAGCTGAATAAACAGTTCAATGGTATTTCTATCGCACGTAGGTTGGCCTTAGGTCGCCGAATGCAATCAATAACTTCGTTTTGCATTTCGAGCATTTGTACACGCAACGGCACAATCGGATCCTGTGATAAATAGCTTATGATTATCAGTGCACACATGTGGCAGTGGAAACGTCACCCCTTGAAGCCTTCAACATCCCCCGGATATTAGGGAACCCTTCTTCTTAGCGTCGTGTTTTTAGGGTTACGCGAGACACGCGATATGCGATCGTTGTAAATTTATTGAGCTATTAAATTCTTCTCCGATGCCGGTAAGGATTCTTTCCATTCCTTAAACCGGTCTAGATGGTTTGCATAGGAAAAATAAATGGCTTTCAAAATTTCAGTCAACACCACCGTGTCGATCCTGTGCCGGATGCATGATCGGTTTGCGAACAAGTATCATTTTTCATTCACCACCCTGCCCCACCCGATATCGACACATAGTTGTGCGGGGTCGAAAAAAAGAAACTTTGAAGATAAGGTAGAAAAAGTTTCTTTTCCTTTTAGTTTGTAAAAGAATCCTCTCCTTCTGTGGGTTTCCTGCCACTTCAGCGCTGCGTCACCCGGTCCCAGGCAGCCTGACGGCGGAAGGAACTGTGATAAAACTTGCAGGACGATAGGACCTGTACCATTTTTATTACTCCTTAGGGTACAGCCAGTTCCTGGATACCTGAATATCCGTTTGCTTTCCCTTTTTTTCAGTGCTTTGCCCGGATGCGTTTTTGCGCATTAAAAAAGAAAAACTAGACCGAGAAAACTAAAGTAGTGCAAAAGCGAAAATTTATGCATGTCTATTATGTTTTTGAGCTCTGCTGGCTCGTCGCGACGTCCTGGTACGTTACGGGAAGTGTATGTATATATTTTAATGTGTTGTAAAAGCAACCGGAGTGCCCATGAACCATTGTGAGTCGATAAAGAACACCGGGCTGGACGGGGGCATGTGGGACGCTGGGCAAAAACGCTCCGAAGGAACCATCAGCATCTAGCCTGTGATCTTTTTCTTCAGTGAACCGAACTGCTCCGGAGTTTTTTAGCGTTGCACGTGTGTGTGTGTGTTTGTGCGGTTGCCTTGTTTCTTAAAATCTTGGCCAGAAGCCACGGGCAAAGCGTGAATGGAAATGAAGACGATAAATCGTAGGACTTCGGTGGCTGACTACCGTGCTGCCAGCATCCCGGAAACGGGTTTTATTAGCGTACCACAAAGCGAACTGGTGCAATGTACAGTGCCATGAATCACTTTACATTACGTACGCCGTACGTAATAATGTTCTAGGGCGACATGGAAGCTGAAGCAGCTCGTTTGCGCAGACCGTAGGCATCGCGTTTTATGACCACCGGAGATGGAATGCTCCGGACGGGCCGGAGGTTGGCTCAGGCACAGTCCCATGAAATTATTTATCAATTTTGGTTTGCATCTTGCCGGGGAAGGTTCCGAATAGTAACAATGTTACAACACTTCCGGGCCAGGAATTTATGATGGAACGAAAATGATAATTTTCCAACGCATAAAAAGGAATAGACGAACTCGGATTTAACTCTACCACCACTCAACCCGAATCTACGCTACTATTGGGATTATTGGAATATTCTTTAAACTTCCGTTGAATCTCCGTCACCCTTCTTTCTCTTTCTCTCTCTCTCTCTCTCTCTTTTTCCACCGGTACTGATTGATGGTGCAGTTGAAACATGAATAAATTTGACGCCATAAGCACTGTGTGTTGCCAACTGCGCTGCCCTCGTTGGCTATTTGTCACAGTAAAATTAGTTTGAAAACGACAAGATAAATTATTCACGTCGCAAACATTTTACACAGATACCGGACCGGTGGTGGCTTATCCGGAAGCGGGAACCGGCAAGCGTGGTGTTCTGTGCAGTTTTAAATGTTCAAAATATGTTCGCTTCGTTTGGTGCGCAAGTTGGAACGGAAGCGCTACGCGATAATCGTTTAGGAAAAGTTGAATCTTTTCAAGGGGCGGATAAATCGCTGGATTCTAAATCTCAGCGATGGAAGATTCACAGTCTTCGGTTTAGTGTCATAATTGATGAAATTTTTAAATTAAATTCAGTTTCCCGTGCGGCTTCTGAAGCTGGTCAAATTCTCCTGATTTGAACTTAAACACGAATTAGCAATTTAATAAATTTAGTTTTCCGAAACGATAGCATTTAAGTGTATCAAGTAGCGAAATTAAACCAAAAAACGTTTCCAATCTCGCTTGAAGTTATTTTTGGTTTAACTTTTCTTTTGTTTTGAAAACTACGGAACATTCGAAAAGGACGGAGGAGCTGCCCTTAATTTCCAAATCAGAAAGATATAAAACCATTCTTCATGTCACGCAATCTCACTAAGAAAAAGCCATCCATTAAAAAACTAAAATGAACAGGGGCCTATAATCTTTCTGGCGAACGCTGGGGATTTTGGAACCGTCAGTTCCATCCACCTCTGTTCGCTGCTGTGGAATTTCGTTATTAATTCTTTCGCCCTTTTTTCCCCCGCGCAAAACGTAGTAAGCGCGATTTTTCGTGAACTTCTTTCCGTCGGGGGGCGGCCGGTCGAGGGAAGGGGCAGATTCTTTCGGACTGCGATTAAAACATTTTATTTATTTACACCGCACCGGTAACGAGGCGTATCGGCGGGACCAAGTGGGCCCTGCACTTTCCCCTACCTGCTGCACTTGCACGCTTCCGGCCGAGGAAGGTACGGAATCGCGGTGGAAAACACAGCGCGGAAAACGGGTGTCCGGGTGTTCGGGCTCGTGCTCGGCTGCTCCTGACAAAAGGGAGTAAGCTAATTGAATCTGGCGGTTACAGGCGGATCGCTCGAGGGTTTGCGGACAGTTTGGTTCGGCGATGGGAAAGTTTTCCGGGAAATCTTTCGACGATCAATCAAATTCGGTGAAGTGCGCCCAGGGACTTTTGTTGAGATTGCCGTTGCCATGGAGGAACGTATTTTTGTTCGTTTTTTTCGCTAGTTCTTAGGAATGATGATTGTGATTTTTGTTACAAATCTTTTTACTTAATTTTTTTTTAAACAATCTGATACCTTCAAAATATTCTCTACCTTATTGAACAGAAACTGGACAAGGCATTTTCCTTGTGCGTATGTTAACTTTTTTTTTAATTGTTATTAAATGAATTGTCTCCTACGAACACTGGGATGACACAAATTCTTTTTAACCTTGTTTTATCTCTTCAAGTATTTTTCATCCCAGCCATTTGGCTATCGTCATGCCACGTCCCACTCGAAGCGTCGAAATTTTTGGATAAACTCCCGGAGTGCCGTTTCCAGGCCGATCCACATCCCTCCCCCGCGGCATGCCATCGCTTCCCCCTTCGGCTCGTCTTTCCCCCCGCGAGCAGGGCCGGGCGCGGAAACGTTCGTTCGAATTTATCTCGGCGATGATTAGCGCCAGTACATTCACCGTCAAGCGCGTTTCCCACTGGAAACGGTTCGTTCGTCGGCCAAACAGCAGCACCAGCTCTTGCTCGCTTGCGATGGCGTGCCAAGAAGGAGGCAAAGGATTAATTTATGAGTTACGACAGCAGCAGCAGCAGCACGTCCACCCGATGACGATGACGACGCCGACGCCGTCGACGGTGATCATTATCCCCAGCCAGAAACAACAGCTGACGCCCATCAATATGCATAATCATCTCCCAGCCCGCAGCTTCCCTCTCCTCGGTCTTCGTGGCCGATGCTCTCCCTTTTCCCATTTCAGCCCTGATTCACTGCAGCCGGGTCCGACCATTGCCGGCGAAAAGGGACGGGTCGATTCCAGAGCGGAACAGAATCTAGAATGCCCACGGTAGATTATCGACGGGCGATTCGGGATGGATTTTGCTCCATTTATTATTGTGATTATCGTCGGGACGAGCGTGCGGAGAAAGGACCGAAACGTTCTTTGCTTTGTTCCCAACTAGTCTCGTTAAGTTTGCCAAAAACCAACAACAAAAAATAGGAAGCGAAACGGTCCCAAAGGTAGAAGAATTCCACCATGATTCGATGCAATCGGATCCGTTCCGCAGCCGTAGCGGTTAATGGCGTCTAAATAAAAAAAACTCTATCTGCAACACATACAATCGGGAGTTTCGGGAGATGAAAACCAAACGAACGAACCCCGAATCCGATGGACTTGATCTGCTCTTGGTGGCAAACTGTGAAAAATTTGCCTCAAAAGCGATGCAAACAAGCAACATACAGGAAAAATAAACATGTCGTAGGAATTGTCTGCACATCGGAACGGGAGATAAGGATGTAGAAAAACATTCCGCTCGGGGAAACAATAAAAATAATAAACCGGAGTGGATGCTGGAAAACTTGGCAGCGCTTGGGACGGATGAAAGTGGATGTTTTGAGAGCGTATGGAAATGATAATTAAATACGCCATGACGAGGCTACAAACGGCTGCCAAAGGAATCCACCCCCATTCACCCGACACACAGACAGAATCGGCCGTCATTACAGTGAATCGAATTTCCGAGCCCGTCTTACACACAAGTGGACGTGCACAGTGGCTCAAGTGGCGAAGTTTGGCGTTTGAAAGGCTGCAAAGAAAAATTTCGAAAGATTTGTATGGCAGATAAATTAGAGGATTCCGTTCTGCGCCAGGTTTCCATTGTGCGGGTTGTTGTTTTTCTTTCTCCGCTCTCCCTGTCCTGTTGTTTTTTTCTTCCTTCCAGTTCCACTCTGCACCACGGTGCCTTCACATTCTAGTGTAATTGTTCGGGGTTCTCCGGGTCCATTCTCTGCATTCACGCGGCATGTGAAGTGCGGAAGACGCTGCACGACACGGTTTGTCCCGCCTTTTGTTGCTCCTTCGGGGCGAAAACTTGCGCGATACACCGAGTTTCTCGACAATGGAACGCCGAAAACTGCAGAGTGGCGACCGCGCCCCGCCGTTGGCACCGAACAAAAGGAGAATGGAGTCGGACCGGTTGGAAAAGCGCCGATGGATGGCATTTTCCTCGGTGCGAGGACGAGCTTGGGCAAGTTTTTCGAATTGTCTTCGCCCGTTCGTGGCTTCCTCGGCGAAGGTTTGGTGCTGTCCGTGCTGCAAATGATTGTTCTATTGAGGTTAGTCTCTATCACCCTCTGCTCTGCTCTGTCCCTTTCCCCGAAGCCATCCCAAGGAACTGGTAGAGATAATCGCCGAATCCGACCCGCACGTCCGTTATCCGTCCAATTCACTTTCGCAACGGGTTCGATTTCCTACCATTTGGCACGGGATCTATTGGTCTATTGTCATTGTCGAGCACCCGAACATCGAGTGGGGAACTTGGGACTTGGTGATTTTCTTTTTTAACTGACTGCTTCCTCCTTTTGTTTGCCCCTCCGTAAGCGCGAGATGCACGACCGAGACCTGCTAAAATGTCCGCTTTAACGATATTTGCCACCGGGGATGATTATTTTGAAGAGGAGTTTGCATAATTAATACGGCAAAACTTATCGTTCCCCAAGCACACAACTGATTGCCAAACGTGGGAAAATGAAGGGGATGAATTGAAGTTTAATTTAAAATTATTCCACTGTCAAGATTGGAAAGCGTTTTCAACTAACCGAATGCAAAGTTTATTATTGAGTGACATTATGCACGCCCGACGGATTCGTACTTTGCCATCCTGAACTGGAACTGAATTTAATTCTTTTCGGAATGGATTTGGTACATTAAACCGTTCAGTGGAACTTCATAAGGATCTGCTATTCGATGAATGTACATTGAATGTTCTTCATCAGAAATCGACCCTGCTTGAAACGGGCTGGAAAATCCCTTCCACTCCGAAGGTCGTAAAGCAAACAACACACTTCTCACGAATCAACCACGAACATTATTAAGGAAGCTTCAATCCGCAGCAGCGTCAACCGTAAAACCCATGTCGTTTATATTTACTCTCACAAAACGCTACCAGGTATCAGTTGGAACCAGTCCACGATGCATGTTTCAGCTATTTCTTTTTATAATGCAGTCTTTTAGGTTTTTCTCCGAAGATGACTTTCCACCCATGGAAAAGTCATCTTCTCGCTATGCTGGGGGGTTTTCGACCAAAGAAGCAAAACATTTTTTATGTTTTTTGGTACGGAGGAAAAACCATCCTCGTTTACGATAGCTTCCATTTTCTCAGAACCGGCCCGAAAAGAGAAAATAACACCCATCATACTTGCACCATATTTGCACGGAATTGCGGCTCTAATGGAAGGAAGGTTTTTTCTTTTTTCCTGACAATGATTGTAAGAAACACCCACGTACGGATGATTGACCAAAAGTTTCTGAGAGAGTCAAACATCTTTGAAAAAAAAGAACAATCAAGTGTAGACGGTATGTTTTTCACAAATGGAACCTTTAAAAAAAGATAAACTTTTATGTTGAACAGTCTTTTCCTTCTTCGGAATCTTGCCAGCTGAGCAGTTACGTCAGAATGGTATCTGTTTGTTCGTTTTTTCTCTAAAAGTAATAGAAAAATTGATCAATTAAAAACATCTACAATTGTTTAAAGTAATCATAGCAAAGATAATGTTTAAAAGTTCTTAAAAGTTATGTTCGTTGTATTATCTGCATCCTTTTTTAATAACTTAGAAATAATCCAACCATTGCACATTTCAAAAGATGCCACAATATGAACCAGTTTAATTTCGAACTCGTCTGGATTGATGCTAGCATTTTCCAACGGATGCACGTCCCTTTCGCTTGAAAAGCTGCAAGGGAAAATGGGTTTATTGCTTCGCTGGTGCCTAAAAAAACAAGAACATATTAAAAAGTACCCTTCTCTCCCTCGGTAATGCTCGCTTTCCCTTTGCTGTGGCACAATTGCTTCTTCAAACTAATTGCACGGGACCCACACGCCGGTCGTCCTGATTGTCTGCTGGCAATTGAGCCAGTTGCGCCCGAGCCGGATGGCCGAGTTTCGTCGTGTCATTGCCATCGAATGAATTATGTAATGGTGCTGTAATTACGCGTTGCTTCAAGCTTCATGCAACATAATGGAGAACGAGCACGCTTCTATTGCACCATACCAGCGTGGTTCGGGCTTCCCCGGCCTGGCTTAAACGCGCTCCTATTTGATTCGTTTCAGTTCTTTTTTTTTGTATCCTTCCTCGAGCTCTCTTTACTTCTTCAATTTCAATAGAATGGCCTCTCCCCCTGCCAATATAGTGTTGCGATCTGCTCTCCCGGGAACATCAATTGTCACGCCATTGTCCATCGGTTTTCCAAACTGTTTGGCAAACGTCGGCCAGCGTCGAACGCGTTTCCGGAAGGACGGAACGCAGCACACATGCTTTCGGGTTTCGATTTTGTTCCCCGTACCATCGTGTGTTCGTTTGAAGTGGAAAGAAAATCCCCAACGAAGTGAAAGAATGATGAAACCGGCTCGCCTTTGTTCCAGGAAAGGCAGGGAAATGATAACGGATATGATGCCATCCCGTTCCACTTGAACTTCTCAAAGAGGGAATGAACTCTAGCCAACCGACGGATAATTTGACCTTCCGTCGGGCGTTTCGTCCTCCAGGGTTTGTCATCCGCTCTGTGTTGGCTTCCCATTTGGTGCAAACGAGGCGATTGGGATGGATAATCGAAAACAAACACAGAACCTTCCGAGAGATCCGATTAGGAATGTTAAGCAGCGTGGCAACGTTGAACAATAATTTCAATCAATAACATACGTCTCATTCTTGCACAATTTAATATTAAGAACATCAAATTGTCAAAGCAGCCCCAAACTACTTTGGTGCTTTTTGGTAGTGTCGTCCTAGAATTCTCAAATGATTTTCTATTGGATTTAGGGCTAAACTTTCGGACTTCGAATGCCTGTTCAATCTATATCTCTTTACTAAGTAAAAGGCTCCGTTATTTTGCAAAAAAGATTAAACGTTCTGGCATAACTTTCAAAAAGCGGTCATAATCAAAAGTGTGATGCCTCCAAAATTTCGGCTCAGCTTGTTCTTGGGTCATTTTATAAAATCATGCCTTTATTATACATAGCAGTTAGGAATATCGATCGAGATTGACCTGTTGTTTTTTCTGGATATGGGCCCGCATTCGAAAACAATTATACTCGTATCTCACTTACTAGAAATTCAGAGTTCAAGTTGTTAATAAAATACTTATCAAATTTTTTTGTGTAAGGTGACATTTCTTTGATCTATTAGGCTTCGTTCCCTTCGCTGTATCGTCGCGTTTTTAAATTAATAACAAAGCAAAGTATTTAATCATCCGTTTGAACATCCGTCTGAACATCTGTTTAACTACAGTTTAGTTCAATTTTTTTTATTAAACCACTTCACGTTGGTTTTCATTTGGACAAACAAATAATTTTAAAGCAAACCAATTACTACAACAGATAGATCTATACATAGATTGCATAGCATAGATCCGATTGTAATGAAATAACATTCACATATTCAGTACATAGACTTCGTAAAACATCGAAAACATTACCTTTGTTTAAACGAATTCGTCTCACTGTACTGTTCGTCTATTGCACTAGATCTCATGAAGTGAGTTTTAGTCGTTTGCACAGACTTGGGCTTTTCAAAATTTGCAGCGCATGTTAAATCTTTTTTTTAACTACACTCACAGTATCTTGTTTCATCCTTTTCGGCCCTTCGCATCCTTTGAGAACTGTCCCACATGTCCTAGCCTGAAGCGTCCTTTCTCTATATTTCAATGCGAAACGCTGCAAAACCGTTCCACGTTCAGTTTTGCAAAGATATCCTGCTGTCCATTATCCGATCACTCCTCAGCGAAGCAAGCCGGAACAAAAACTCCGCTCATATTTCATTAATGCTCTTCCTATCGCCCTCCGAGCAGGGGCTGCGTCCTTTCTTGGGTGGGTTTTTTTTTTCTAAAATCGTCCCGACCGGCTGATTATGCACCATACCATGCAATTCTCTGCCATGAAGAAAAGAAAGAACGATAGTAAAACAACAACAAAAAACCGCCCAACATGATCCCGTTCGACCGATTAGCCCGTGATTTATGTGGCCCTCGTTCGGCCCGACACTGCAGGATCCATTCCATTGCATTGCATCCTTCCAGCTGTTTGCCATTACGCTCGGCCCGTCTCCCGGGAGCGTCGGGAGTCCGATTTTGCAGCACCGTACGCGAGCTCCAGCAGCCGCATTCATGTGTCAAAGATCCAGAAAAGGCAACGAGACCGTCATCCGGCAGGTCCTGTTGCTTGCGGCAGGCACTTGAATCGGCTCAATTTCTTCGACGGCCAGAAATTCGACTCCCTCTCAATTCGCCGTCGTTCGAGTGTTGTTTCACCATTCCAAACAGAATTCACGACGGCATGTGCGGCATTGTGTTTTTCGAAAAGCGGTGTGTATTTTTTATTGTTATTCCACTTTCTGCCCAGTCCCTTTCCAAGTTTTTTGGTCGTGTGTTCGAGCCGTCCATTACTCGTCTCCACCCCAGCGTCTTTCTTCCCTTCCAACCGTCGTCTCTGTTGGGTGTCTTCTGCTCCGCTTCGTTTTGGTTGAGGCTTTCCCTTTTATTTTCCGATTCCACACGGTCGGCGGTGGCGTGTCCTTCCAGGACGCAAAGCGGGAGCCACAGGTGAGCGGCCGCACGGTGCATGGCGTGGGAAAATGTTGAAAACTCACCAGCTGCAAATGCCGGAACGCTCGACTCGACCAGCGCGCGCGCGCCCGTGCCCGACGGTCGTGGCAAGGTGCGGGAAAACTATCAAAAACATGCACTAAAACAATGCGCACCGAAAATGGCACAGGATAACATCAGCCGGCGGCGGGTTTCGTTGGCGAGCAGGCCGCGGCATTCCGATGTGCAGAAGGGCGGTACTTGAGTTGTTTTCGGAATGGTTCATGCGATAGGCGCTCCTCGAAAGTGGTTAATTCAGCTTGAGCCCCGAAATCTGATCGATGCAGGGTATTTTTTCTTCATTTCGAAACATACCGAAGGCTATGAGTCAGCTGGAAAATCCATCGTTTAACAGCCCTTGAGAGCTCGGATGAGTCACGAATCGTGTTACAAAAACCGCTTTGCAGAGAGTTTTACTTCCGATTCAGCGAGTTGAATTTTGGCCAGCAACATATTCCACGAAATCTTAGGATTTATTACTAAAAGTGAGCAATTTCATAATGACTTTATCTCTTCAATCATTTCTAAAACAGTCCACAAAGGCGACCAAAAATGTTGGTTAAACATTCTCGATAGGATTACATTTTCTTGTTCTTATTCGTGGCGTAACGACCGCAGTTTGGTCAAGCCTATCAATTTAACGGCTTACCAGACTTTTTCCCCCTTCGAACCCACGCCGCCGTGGATCTTGTTAGAGCCGTCGTACGCGCTCGGCTATCCCGGACAGGTAGCAGGCCCGGTAAACCTAGTTTTACGTTCAAATGTATGTTGTTGAGACCATTAGATTTTTTAGGAGCTCATTTCTTAGTTTGTTGCTTTATATACACACACCAAAAACCTTTTTTTAAATATATTGCAAAGCACAATGGAAAAAAATCAAAAGATTTCAGTTAGTTCTCCAACACAAAAAACTTCTTGTGCAATTTCATCGGATTCCCTCTTTGTGATTGATATTACATCGATTCCTACTTGCTGTATTCACCTTTCTGTGCTTTGATGAATATACCTTGACGGATAATATGTCTCTGTCATTGGATTACAGTACGGGCCAGCGCTGCATACATACGCGGAGTGTAAGTTCTTTATTTAAGAGTCATTTATGACTCTGAATTAAGTTTAACGGTAAAGAAAAATTCGAAAATGATACGAATGGTCATTGTTTAACGTTAAACATTTAAAGTTTTACTACAGAATATTGCAGACAATCTTTGGTTTGTGCCACAAAAATATGACTTAAAACATGTTTATGGTGTGCTGTTATTTTGGCAAGAACTGTAGAGGGCGTCCATGGTTTTAAATGTAAAATGTAGATGATTTTAATGAAATTCATTAATCAAACAAATCTTCAACAACATCTGCAGTGCTTAAAATTAATGTGTGGAAAGTTTCAGAAGCAACGGTACTGTATTGATCAAGTTTTTAGTGTACACAAAGCTCCATACAAAAAAAGGTACAATATATATTAAGATCCTGTTAACTCTGTAACCTTTAGCTTAAAAAAAGCATAGTATGTATTAGTTTTATGTCTTTGCTTTTTAATAAAGTAATTTTATACACATTCTATCCTTTCCAATTAACAACACAAGATCCGCAACTTCGATGGTCCTTAATCAAATAACAAAACTTGCCTTCATTATTCCACACCATCATCGCAATCGAACTTTATGGTTTCATGATTAGTTTGACACCGTCTCCTGCGTCCGTGCGTTCGCATCCATCTCCTGTGGTGCCTCCATTAGTGATAAAACACGCCCCGCCCTAGTGGTGTCCGGTGCGTCATTTCATCGTCAGCTGACGGTGGGCCAGGACTTCTGCACCCTCCTGCGTATGCCTCGCCCGGTTCGCCCGCCGGTTCGGTGGTTTCGGTTTTCGGTAACCTCATTACCGTCTAATAGCTTTTTCTAATCCCAAGACGACCGGCGGTGCTGCGTCCTTGTGCCTCGAAGCGGTACCTCCCGGATGCTCAAAGTGGCCACATTCCGGTAGACGCACGATCACGCACTCCACCGTCGATGTGGAAGGTGGAAGCGTCGATCTCCCAGAGCGACCGAATTCGAAATCATTACAATCCATCCCAACTCTTCATGCACGTTGTGGAGTTGGGGGGGTGCGGTGGAAATCGTACAACAATTTCGTGAGTTTTACGAGCTGCGGTCCGAGGGGTGTGGTGTGCTTCGGGTTTGACCATGAAATGGGCCTCACACCAAGCGGCATCTTCGAGATGGAGAGCGATTGCGATTGGGCGTCAGGCTCCTTTTACTTAGTGGCACAAACTTTCCATTCGCCTTTTCCCAACTTTTCCAGACAGTTTTCCACAAAGTCATGTCATTTCCAGTTTCCTTTATTATAGTTTTGCTTTTGAGTCGAAACAAGTAGTATAAGTTTTTGTTAACATTGGACTACGTTTAAAAAAAAAGGGGGAAATGAGAAACATCTCACAAACAGCACGGTTCCCCTTTCGGCAAAAAAGGGCTGACGAAGAATGAAAAATGTGTTTATTGTGATGCCACCAACCCGGCCCGTTTTGTTCCATTAATGACACGAGTCCATCCACCTACGCTACGCCACGTTTTATGTTACGTCTGACATTTTATGAGCCATGCTATACCAACCCGCCACCATCGATTTCGGAGTCATCCATTTGGCGAGCGACATCGTTACCGCACCATTGTGGCGTTGTGTGGCACATTTTCCGGCTCCTTCCGGTACCACCCCCGATACTCGAGCAATCTTCTCCGGGCGCATCCGTCCACATTGTGTGCCGGTTGGATGTTTGTGGTTTTTTCGGGCACATTTCGGAGGCACATTCGTCGAGCGTGCGGTTTCGATATGAACGTTACAATTTACTTACACACAACGATTAGTTTGTAGCGATTCGCTTCCATCCAATGTTGGGTCGCTTCCCCTTTTGCGGGAAATGGCATGAACAGACATTCTATGCTGCTTGGCGTCCGATCGATGTCACTGTTGTGCGCTCTTTAGGATTTGCTAGCGAAAAGCGGTTTCAGGGAGGGAAAATTGGCATTCTTCCGATGCACCTCGATGCACCACAATGCGCACATGACAGCTGTTTCACCGATCTGTGAAGGAGAACCAAAAGAAGAAACCCCAGAACAGGTTCAACTGCAAAATCGAATTATGATTGGACCCTCGTAGCAAAAGTTTCCCTCGTCTCGTTTCCGTCGGCCATAACCTCTGCCGAGGAAGCCAGTGGGACCAATCGAAGAAAATTGGAGATTATTTGCGCTCCAGCCTTGCAACATTTTCTGTTGGTCGCGTCCAGGTATATAAAAAAAAATACAATTTTGGCGTCAGCAGAATTAGCTCGTTACGATCGTTTTCTTTCTGTCTCTCTCGCTCCGGTTTTGCCCTGTTGGCCAGCGCACTTTTGGTGAACGAAGAATAGTCGTAAATCAAATCGCCATAGTGTGCTTTTGCGCTGCTTCTAATTCTGCTCAGCCCTGCCCTGAAACCAATGTCGAATAGAACCGAAACGCGGGAATGCGCGGAACGGAACCGTCACGGCATCTGTCTAGTTCTGGTTAAACCACAAGACAAACAAAAAAACACAATTTTACGAAACAAACGCTTTCCGCAGGGTTGAGGAGGGACGCCCGGGCAACGGAATCCGTCACAATTCTTTCGCCTTTCGTCCGCGAGAACCGCGAGAAGTGCGAGCTATTATTGTGCCATTATTTCTCGCCGTGACAGGCCGAAAAAGTTCGCGAAGCCGACGCGCTTTTGCGGGGCGCACAAAAGAAAAACCCCTTGCGTGGCATTGTGATCCCTCCCCAATCCCGGGGACCTTAGGCCAGAGATCTTGCCGTTGCAAGGGACGTCGTCGCCGCCAGTTTCTGTCCCATCGTTTCGCTTCCATTTCACCCGAGCCGATGCGTTCATCTCGCACTCGCCTTTATTTGCGAGGACAATAAAACTGAACAACTCGTACCACTTCGCCATGGAAGAGTGCAACCCGGTCCGGGCACGGAACTGAAACAGTTGGGCAAAGTTAAAAGAATCCCCCTTGGTCCTGCGCCGCTGTATGTAGTATGTGCACCGTGCCCGGGAAGGAGGCTCTGGCCGGGTGAAGGCGCAGGTATTGTCTAGTCTTAGCTGCAGTGTCACCTAACCATAAATTGATTTATGGCCCATGGGGGTTTTTCTGTGGAAAACGAAAGCTAACGAACAATGTACCGTTCTACGGACAATAAACGAAAATCTCCTTTCCCGTGTGCGTGTCAACTTACTGGTTGGTGTTTTTATGTCTTCTTTTTTTTCCCGGTACGAACGACCGAATGAAGAGCATCAATCTCGAGAAAAATGCCGCATGAAGTTGTCGGGACGTTCCTTTAACTTTGCTCCCTCCGTAATGCCATCGCCAGCCGGAGACGCAGGGAAAGAGAGCCGTCAATCGTCGATTGATCTGCAAGGCTGTTGTTTGTTTATGAATTTCACGGTCTCGTGACATCAACTTCGTCGGTTGCATGCGGGAAACCACTGCCGCCCCTCTAGGGGTCCTACCTGAGTCATTTTTTATGGCTCTCATCGCCGCATCCAAAGTAATATATTAATTTTATTGGCAATTGTAATCGAATCCTGCAAGCCGTTAGCGTCTTCCATCCGCATACACTTTCTTTTACTGAGCGTAGGCATTTTATTTTTATGCTTTCGGGAGATTGGTTGCAATTAAATCAGAATAAGATGAACTCAAATTACGAGGGAGATAAGAAAGGGAAAGAACACACAACCCTCTTTCTTTTGCGGTGCTCGTAAAAACCCGGCTATAAATAAGTAGAACCCAATAAATTAATGAAAATCATTCTAGTCATGTTCCATAATGTAACGAAAAAAAAGTTTTTACAACACCGTTCTGTGTCGGAATGGTTCAATTCAAATTGCCAAATGACCTTGAAATGTTTGTTATGCTTTGGCAATCTGACTTCGAATATGAAAACAAACAAAATGGAGGAGTATAAGAAACAAACTCCTATGCATGATGAACTTCTAAATTTAGTGACAAGATTATTGAAATGGCGACTTAGTTTCTTTGATACATGTTCGACATTAAATTCTCGAATCTTTTCCTTCTCCACGATTATTTATATCGGCATCATTTTGCCATTTTTGTCAGCTTACATTCAGTCAGTGACATTTGTCAGCTTAATTTCAATCAAATACGATATTTAATCTAATGGTGTGGACTTGCCACTTCTTACACTGAATTGAATTGGCTTGATAGGATTTTTAAATGACAAACATGGAAAGACCATTTGTTTTAATTTTTGAGTGGGGAACATCAACAAACTTACACCAAGTGATTTTAAAATGATTCAAACATCTGTTATCCAGATTTCAACGTATGTACTGTAAGCTATTGAAATCGAAATGCACGTTAAGCGTTTTATTTCAAGCGACATATTCCGGCATCCCGAACCCTCCAAATCCTCCTTGCGAGGTAGTTTTCCAAGTTTTTTTTTTTGTTCGTCACACCACCGGGCGGTCGTTTCTGTTCTGGGCCGTTCTGCTTTCATCCCTTCGGAAGCCGTCCCAGGTTGCCATCCCTTTGAAGGTGCTGTTGGCACATAAATCCAGTTTCCCGTTCGATTAGTTTAATCGCCAGCACCCACGGCAAGGGCGATTATTCTGGTCCGCTCCGTTTGACAGTCTATGTCGCGGAACAGATCTCGGATCAATGCGAATCCATGTCCACGTCCGGTCGGGTGATTTTTTAGCTCTCTCTCTCTCTCTCTCCCTCTCATCTCCTCCGATCAATTTCCCGTGTGCTTTCGAGCCATCGCGGAGGTTTCGATGGATCGTTTTGAACTCCGAACAGCCGTAGCGATCCGGTGTGCGGTAAATGGTTCATATTTCCATCTAACCGTCCCGACCCCGGCCCGACCGAGCGCGGGAGGTTTCCAGTTCCGTGGACTCATCGATCCGAATCGCACCGCGCAAGGTTCCCGTTTGCTCGGGCCGGCATTTCGCGGTAGAAGGCCTTCGGCCGCGCATCCGGACCGCGAGTCGCATCATTTGGACCCATCCAACCGTGGCCACGAGCGGTGCTCAGATGTTCGGAGGGTTTTAAATTACCTCGGTGTGGGCCGCCGCTCGTAACGTGTCCCGCGTGCGGCGATTGCCCCTGGTCAAGAAGGAGACGAAGTTGAGGTAAAGCAGCGTTTTCAATTGCTTCACGAAGGTTCACGGAGAACAACTTATTCTCCCCCGGTCTCTGCGCTGCAGCGAAGAAACAGCTAATGAAGTATCGGGTGCCTGCATTACCGTTCGTTCGCTGCCCAGCTCAATCTGGGTCACTATTGACTCTAGGGAAGAAAGAGGAAGAATAGGAGTATGTATAACCTCCGGATGTGTCCTCGAGGGTTTGGCATATGACACGGCCCTGGACGAAGCGAGCTGACGGCAATCGTGTCTAATCAGTTTTCGCTGAGGCTCCTTCGGCGACTGCCACTGGAAAACTCCCGGTGGACAGTCGTACGTCATCCTCGCACGGGAAGCCCTACGTAAGCACCATACGGAAGGATGGCCTTTCCGACGCAATGCAAGGAAAACCCGTCCCCGGAGGGATTGCTGGCGACGCAGAGATTATATATTTCACTAATGCTCCGTGCATACTCGCCGGCCCAAGCCCGGGTGAGTTATGCATACGTACACCCCACCAGGCAAAAGGAAGCAAAAGGCGGAAACTTTGCGGAATTCAAAAGCGGACCGATCGAGGCGACGACAATGGAATGGGAACAAGTTTGAACGCGCGTAATGCCTTCGGCCACGGACAAAGTCCTGCCTCACCGAGTTCCGTTTGTATGGTATGCTTAATTGAATAAATTTTCATCCTTTCATGGCACGACTCGTCCGCATAATGGAAGCTTTGATGAGTGTGCAGAAAGGGCAGAACGAAAGGTTGAGCACGGGGCGAGAGCGGACAGGTTCCATTTGGAACATTTTATCACCCATCCCTCGGCCGCTCAGACTTTTTCCAACCGATTTCTGCAGAGATTGTTTTTCATAGAAAACACAGTTTGGAAAAGAATAATTTCTAAGTTTTAGGTTAAACAGTTCTAAGTTAAACACGTATCTAGAAAACAAGAGGAAACTAACTAAGCCATTGTTATCGAGCATACAGTCCCTTAAGTTACGTCTTCACGAACTTTCCCTATTTCAGTTTTGTATCAGGTTCAAATTTTTACTTTCCGTATTGAAAATTTATAAAACATCGAAACACACTTTGCATCGTTTCGTAACGACATCGTTTGAACAAGATGAGTCTACAGTTTTGGCTTGATGTTCAATAGTTTTTTAAGCGGTTTGGTTGTACAAATTTGATAGAATGCGATAAAATATTCAAATTCAAAATTCACGATAAAATAAACCTTGACAGTTCCTGACAGAACGATTGATTACAAAATGGAAATGTAACCACGCAGAGGAAATAGTTTTCCCTCGAAGCTTTTGTGTGAAATAAGCTGCTTCATCATCATCACGCAGTTGTGCATTTATCGATTTGTAAACTTCCCGACAAACAAGCTGTGAAAACCATTACCTCTTTGCCCAGAAAAATATACATTAGCTTATCATGCAAAGTCACGCAGCGCGCTGTCCAATATTCACCCGCGGCACAAACACACACACACACCCAGTCCGGACCGAATGCGCATGCAGCATGCGAATCAGAATCCGTAAACGCCCGATTCTGACATTTTGATTTGTCGTAACCGCAGGCCACGCGATTGGCGAAATGTAAAATGAAATCATCCCGCTCCGACTCCAGCCGTTGGCAATTGCATGCTGCTCAGTTATGCCGCCCAACACCATGGTCCCTGCCGAGAGTAACGTACCGGAAGTGGCCAGTTCGATTGTGTTTGTACACTTTCTCTCACTTTATTCGCTCCTTTCCTTCTGTTCCCCATTTTCTGTTCCCTATCAATTGCACCAGCCGTGGGGGGAGGGAAATGGAAAATCTGGAAAATCCTCACGCGCTCGTGATTAATTCCCACTCCCTTCCGGTGCTACACGTAGACCGAGGGCATGCAGTGACACCGCACCCTGACTGGCGCTCGTGCGTGCATTTGAATCCATAATTTCCGTACATCCGATTGACGATCCCATATCAACTGACGGCTCCGGGACCCGTTCCCATAATGCAGCCTTTATTCGGTGTTTTGCTTTATTTTATTTTTTCCCTCTTTCTCCTTTTCCATCCATGTTACAGGAAATACAACTCCGTAGCCCTTTCGTGGCCATCCTGCCTGCCTGCCGACCCTGGCCCCCAGGTCATTCGCAGCCGGCAGGCAAGGGTGAATACATTAAAACAATTTAAATGCCAACGCATCGTCAGCGGCAGCAGCGGCGACACCGGCTCCGCCATCATTACGTCGGGTTGGGCAAGTAGGGGAAGGGCGAGGGGAGGCGGAGTTGTGTTTTTGTTTCGTGTCTCCCTCGCACGCCATTTGTCGAGGTTGCAACCCTCCGGCAGCATGATGCGCCGGGTGGGTGCATAAATTTAACGACTGCACGATCATAACGCACCTTCCCAGCATCCGGCCGGCGGAAGCGAACGGTTCCCCCTCGCTGAACTAACACGCTGTGCGGCAATACCGGGGACCTTATTTTATAATCGCATGCTCACCGTTTTTGACAGCTATCTTCATCATCCCGAGGCAGGCGGCGTCCGATCGGACACAGGCTGTTTGGCCCACTCACTGCAGGTTGTTGCGGTGCGGTAATAACTGTCGGTGAATTCTGAACCTCCCTCTATGTTTTGCCTCTCACCCTAACCCCCACCTTCTTGGCCTTCCACCATCCCTCGTTCATTCGAATACGAAGAAAACCAAAAAATGCAAACATTTGATCCCCCCGGCCAATTGATCTCCGGCTAAAGACGGCACGCTATCATAGGGCAGGAGGATTTCGGAAGGTTTTCTGCCCGGCTTTCGGGCCTGAGCTGAGTCCTTCCGGGACAATCGGTCGCCGCCGTCGCCACCGGCACCGGCCTGATAATGACAAATTAAAGCGGATTTTTTCCTCCATTACCCCCGTGCCAGGGGCTTTGGAAAGTGATTTTAAATTCATTAACGAGCGCCCGAACGCCGGTCGTGTCTTTGGCGGGCTCGCTCCGCATCCGTCCGTCCTTATGTTATGCCCGGGCTCGACTCGTCGGCCCCTATCTCTTTCCCACGCGTCTCTTCCATTAGCGCGTCCTGCCGATTGGTGGCATGTGGCACTTCGTTCCCTGCCAACTGGTGTGCCAGGGATTATCGCCTTTCCGTCGATCGAAACGAAACACGAGAAGCCAACGAGCCGTGCCGGGAGGAGGCTTACGAGCTAAGGCCTAAGAGGCTAGGGATGAAGGATAAGCAGAATGGAGGCCATCTTTGCTTTATTCCTACAAACATACGTACGTGTTTGCAGCGCGTTCGGCGTCGATGAGCAACTCCGGACGGCGACCAGGAATTTGTTCCGGCCGTGGGCTGAAATTTAATGATGATAATCAAATATTTACACGAAAACCTCGGTACCGATTCCCGGTGCCGGGTGAATGATTCTTTGAAAGCGGGAGGGAAACGTGA
This sequence comes from Anopheles atroparvus, assembly GCA_914969975.1. Classification (NCBI taxonomy): domain Eukaryota; kingdom Metazoa; phylum Arthropoda; class Insecta; order Diptera; family Culicidae; genus Anopheles; species Anopheles atroparvus. The sequence goes on from CAJZCY010000001.1 coordinate 18,332,976, forward strand.
AAAAAGATACGGGTAAAAAAATGGAGTACCGGTTGGAAAACAGTAGGCTGTGCCCTTAATTTCCGAATGCCGGCTCTGATTACGATTTGCGATTGGGTGACATTCCTTTCATGGCCTGCTGCCGAAGTATGGTCTATGAGTCCCACAAAAGAACCCTGAGTTTTGGAGAATATAAAAACGGCGAAAAGCACCTTTTTATTATGTGGATTTACCTTCAAAATACTTCCAAGCTGCTTTTAAGTCTTGGCTGCATTAACGTGTCCGAATATGATAAAACCCAACTCCCGATCAAACCCTAACCTTGACGTGTGTTCTTGACGCCAAAGTTTCCGAATTGATTGCTCCGAGGAATTAGTAAAACGAAACACAAACACGTCCACTAACAATCATCACAATGTTCGTTTCATTTTCCCAGCAAAACGTAATGCGTCAATAAGTCGTCGCGAACAGAATAAATAAAACCCTCCTGGCCCCACCGGAATCCCACCGATGCGACCGAATGAAGATAACCATCGAGATGCAACACGCTGATTAAAGCCTCCTTGCTTCCTTCACTGCCGCTAACGAACAGCTGGCCAGTGCGGGGAATATGTAATGGACTTCCCATTTGTCCCTCGGTCCGCACGCAATGTGCGCCCGAAAGGCGAAATAAATTTCATTCGTTTGATTGCGACAGATTGTGGAACAATCTGGCCGCCGGAGCCGTGCTCTGCCTTTGGGCGAACCGGCCCGGCCTGGCGATTATTAACTTCGTCTAGTTCATCTGGAACAAACAGGAAACTTAATTTGCAATGGCGAAAACAGCGCTTTAACTGTTTGAGCCAAATGTGGGACAACATGGCGTAAGAGTGCGATGGATGAGCGGAATGCCATCTGGTTTTAATTACCGGAATTTTGCACCGACTTTGTGTGAACATCGAAATCATGTGTTTTCCCTTTGCAGTTTGCCGACGCGCTGACCCAAAATGTCGAGTGGTAGAAAAGGTTGCTTTAGGAAACGTTTTACTAACTTCGCCCGCCTGTTGGCGCAGCACGATTTCCGTCCCATATTCCAACCGCGCCACACCCAAACGGATAAATGGGCCACTTCCTCTCGAGGTACCCGGCGGGAGACCGACATTGTCTACGTCCAGTCAGTCGTGAGTCGACGATCGCTCGCTGAAAGAGAACGTCCTCCGCGCATCGGCATCAGCTCGGACCTGACGTGATTTACATGTGGCCCATCCTTGCCCGTCCCAGGAGTCCCCGCAAAAGGACGGAGGGTAATAAAACTCCAGCAACGCTCGTCCGGACAACGACTTCCTCGCGCGGGGCGAGTCCTTCTGCGAAGCGGCACTTCGAAATGATGGAAATGACGGCTGCCCGGTAGATGAGGGCAGCCGATTGTATGTATGTGCGTGGTGCCATCGTTTCGTAAATTTGATATTTTTTCTCATTGCCCCTGCCTCCTTACCTTCTTTCGTTCTCTCTTGGCACGATGCTTCGATTCCTTGGCTTTTGTGCCAGCGTTGTGAAAAAATAAAATAAACGGATGCATGGAGCGAACCCAACTCCCGGCTGGATCTAGCGTAGTCCTTTGCGGCATCCCAGTCCTATTTTCTACCAGGCACACAAAGAGGCTGCAAATCGGAGCACGATCTTCGCCCGGGACGGCGAAGCTCACCTCGGCCAAGTTTTTATATTTAATTAACTCCCTTTTTGTTCTCCGATTATTTACGGCCCATTTCGTACCCAGTACACGCAGTTTGGGATGTCGTAAAAATCCTGTACGCTCTACGACGCGACCGACGCGACCGACCGACCGACCGACGCCCCTAGGAAAAACGAAGGCTGTACGCTCAAGTCCCAGCGGTCAGGGTTCCTGGTCCGCCAAGGCGTCCTACCACCGCACGGGCTCGACCAGGAGAAGAAAGCTGATAGCATCCCGAGCGACCGAGTGGTAAAGTGGAATATTTTTAACTGCTACCCAAGCTGTGAGCAAAGGGCATTGTGATAAATTTTCCACCCATCCACTCGACCCACCGGCTATGTGCGCGAGCGAGGAAGAAGAACACCACTGGCTCTGGTCTCGTTGCAGCATGCTCGGTCAGATACTTCGGTCGATCTTATCGTTACCCCTGCACCGGGGGACGCGGAATTTCGGAATCCAACCCAAACGCGGCCTACGCCGTGGGGGGATATTTTATGGTTCTCTAATTTTTACAACTTTAATTGCCTATCGGATCATTACACTTGTGTACGGTCTTTGCAACCCCGCGCGTTCCACCGTGCCAGCGATTGCCGCGGATTGTTGACGAGTTGCGGCCGTGTGGACGAAACCAACGCACTCTGAAGCTGCCTCGAAATTGAAAAGTTCAACATTCGACGCCAACAACGGCATACGCAAAAGCAATCCACTGCGTGCGTTGCGTTGCCGATTCATCGGGGAATTTTATTTACGTTTTCCCCCCCGCGCCGTCGTTGCTATTTGCGCGGGATTTTCCTGTTCACCCGGGGTCTCTGTCAAGTCGAAACAATAAAATAGAGAAAACATAAATAAATACTTTACGGCAAGCTACGCACACACACACAGACACGGAGTCCCCGGCTTAGAGGCTCGGCCCAATATTAAAGGGTACATAAAATAACAATCGTAACGGCGACGAAGAAAGCATTCCGGGCGAGGAAAACCCTGCCGCAGGGCAAGGAAATCCCCCCCCTGGGAGGGAAGGTTTTAATAGCCATTCGAGGAAATTTCGTTTCGTTTCGTGCCATGATTTAATCCGTTCTCGGTAGCATTCACTTCTCTAGTGACCCTCGCAAGCCTTTTTATTTTCTCGCCCGGAGCGTGCATCTCCTTTCACGTCTTTTGTGTGTGTGTGTGTGTTCCTCTCGTGGAACGAGGAACGTTCTAAGCATGTGTGGCGTAGGTAAAACCCACAGGTTAACCCCCACGGAGTCACAGTGTCGAGCGGACGTGAGGCTGTATCCTTCCATTTCATATGGTGTTCCCGGAGGCGTTGATGCAATATTGTTTTGAGCTGCCGCTAAGCTTGAGCATGATGATGGACAAACAACGCCTACGAAAGATCGGTAATCCAAGCAAGCGAACGAGTGCGACCGATTATCCCATGCTGTGGACGTTGGGAAGATTTTGGGGGGCATTCAAAAACAATGCTTCGGATAGAAAGTTGTATCCGAAGGGATTGGAGAGTTGGACGGTTATTGGAAAAAATATAGAAAACCACTTCTTTGGGATAACAACTAATATATATTAGCAAATCATTCGCATTGCATTTAAATTTTGTTGAAGAAGTTCATTCTTTAGTTTAAACGTAAGATGTGATTGAACTTATCCTTGGCTTGACTGTAAGCTCTACGGAATTAGGATCTAAACGGTGATATTTTTTAGAGTGTTTTTGCTGTTCTATGGTTGCATTCACCTCGTTTATTTGTCTGTGATTTCTGACTTTAGAGGCAATGTCACAATTTCGAATGTGATGTGGCCATCATCAGGCTTAGATGATTGATTTAGCTTTAGTTTTTCATCATTACAAATCTCAACGTCACAACAACACTTTACGAAAAACAAACCTACGAAATGCATCATGTAAAAAAAACGAAAATTCTTTCATTTTCACAATAAATCCTTCACCTTTCTTTATGTAAAGTAAAAAACGGGGTTTGAACTGCGTTTACTAATTAGTGATCAGTCAAATGAAAGTGCATGTCGCAAGATATAAAATAGGCAGCATTAAAAGTGAGTTAGACTCAGTGCAATCCTCCCAGTCTGGCTTTGGTGTTCCCTGTTCTCCAGCTACGCATCATTTCAACCGATGACTTACGAAAATGTATACTGCTTGTGTCCATGTCATCAAAAATAACTCCCACGAATTCCCAAATCCCCAGCCATCCATCCGCTCGATCATATTCCTAATCAACCGAATGCCATCAATCAGTATCGCCTCGGCTATAGCTCGCCGGCGATGGAATCGTTCGTAGGAATCGTCCTATCGCTGCTCCTGGCCCCGACGCTGGCCAATCCTCACTCCCTGGTGGGCACTGAAGCGGTTTGCCGTAAGAAGTTGGGCATTGGGCTCGGATGGCTGGAACCGTTCTCCTTCTGCGGTGTGCTGGTCGTTTTCGTTGAGGTACTATCGGAACACCCGCCCAACTACTTCCCGCTGACGCAGAACGGCCACTACATGAAGGCCTGCGCCAGTGCCGACCAGCAGCAGGTGCAGCTGCAGTTCGAGTGGTGTTCGAACATCTCGGAACCGGCGCTGATGCTCCCGATGCACATCCACCAGCTGGACATGAGGGTCTTGAAACACAACGATGTGTACAAGTTTTACGGTTGCTCGGTCAAGTTTCAAACTATGTTCGACATCGCGATGTACGAAACAAGGCTCCACCAACTCTCCTGCCGGTCGCTGATGGCGTACGTGGGACAGCGAAGTGAACTGCATGGCACGTACGAGTTACATACGGGTGCGTACATCAACGACAAGCCGAGTCCTCAGAGTCGCGACACTACAGCGGCGATTTTAGGGGTATGCTGGTTCCTCGTACTTTTCGCTATATGTAGTCTAATGTACTTGTCTCTAACCATGACGTACGATAAATAGAGATAAAGCCGATCATTAAGAAAACGTGTGCTCAGAAAGAAAAATGTTGTTTTGAAAATGTTTGGATTCCTAAATTAGCTTGTTTTTCTGGCAGAGCAGTTTTGTTATGCTTGGATATTTAAATAGAGCAAAATTTAGTTCAATCATGTCAAGTGCTCCCTTCGCCGGATGTCTTTTCTCAACGTTATGCCAGGACATTTGAGAAATGAGATGTCCTCAACACCGTCCGGTCTTACGTCCTCACGTGTCCCAAGCTCCTCACGAAAGCGATAACGCACTCTTAAATTTGGTAAAACTGCAAACTTACCAGGCCGCCCAGGGTTTCGTAAGTGCACATAATTTTCAAACCACTCCAATGTGGTGCGTGCGTTTCCGGTGTGGTGATGGTGCAGTGTGTGGAAGTGGTATAAAAAATAAATCTAACTCGCAGCACTACACACTACCGTTTGCTGGTGTTCCCATTAGGCAAAAAGCTATTCCTCGTTTCACGTCCGTTATGTTCCTTGTTGAGCAGTTTTGTTTTTATTATATTTTTCGTCATATGTTTTCCTTTGCCCTTTTTCCCATCATAACACCCCAGCCCGTCACGCCGCTCTGCCGCCGCCTGTGCCATCAATTTAAGTCTTCTGGCAGGAACGTGCTCCGCCTGGCCGTATGAAGTACTCTATCGCCGAACCAGTGCCCTCTTGGATGTGTAAAAATAAAAATGAAAATACAAAGAGAAAAACCTCCAAACAGCCTACCCAAACTTTTGGCGCAAGTACTCCAGCAGACTTGCACGCTCTAATCACTCTGGCAGATGCGGAACTCTGCTTTTGCGGCTGGGAAAACTTCATCATTAAAAACAGCCCGAGCTCCATGCCGTACCCGTGGCGCTGCGGGAAGAAGCAAGGCAGCCCAAGGCGGTTTGGCCTGGGTTTGTAAAAAAGAAAGAAATGAAAACTAAACCAGAATGAAACAATAACAGAAAGCACTTTGCCTGCCTGAGCCGATCCCGGGAAGCGGAAACCGACCGAGGACGCCTTGCACTCGTCCTGATTGGCTCAAGTGTTTTGCCATTAAATTTAAATAATTAGTGCATAACGCCGGTCGGGCCTGCGGTCTGGCGGTCTTCAACATTTCCGGCATCTTGTGAGTTACACGACGAAGGGAGGGAGTAAGATCCCACATCCTACCACGGTTCACATGAGCACGACAATAAAAAAAAATAGATGCGATAAAAAGGAATTAAAGTTAAGCAAAGAAAAGCTAAAATTCATTCTCAAAAACATCATCAGCATGAAACAGCAGCTTCTGAGTCGAAGGAGAAAATGACTTGCTGTGCTTCATTTATATCCTTACGCAAAAAAAAAAAACCACCCTAACCTGTAGGACGTGAAAATGAGATGCCCATTGCACAAATGGATCACATTTCCAGCAGGTGAACGATTTAGCAAACATAATTAATTCCACATGGCGCTGTTTTTGTGTGAGAGGAAGTTAGCTATTACAGGCATCGTTTTCAACGACTTGCAATTTTTGTTGCCTTGATTTTGAGCCAACGACGGTTAATAAGAATCATCGCGAGAAGAAATTGTTACGCTCACGATGGATCGCTTTTTCCTATTGAACAGGCTGGTGGCTTTGGTTCCCTAGTTTGTTTTGGATAGCTTCTACGAAAATGAACATTCGATGTACCCAGAAGTAATTAGGCTAATTCCCAAATGGCCTACCATCAATGCGCTCGATCATATTCATAATCAACCGACTGCTCAGATTCAGATATGCGTCAGTGTTGGCTTGACATTGAAGCTAGTACGTGCTGGCAGACGATGGAACCAATCGCCGGAATCGTCCTGTCGCTTCTGCTGGCCCCGACGCTGGCCAGCCATCGCTTCATGGAAGAAACGGCAACGCATTGCTTCGACCAGCGGGGCATTGCACTCGGCTGGGTGCAACCGTTCTCCTTCTGCGGTATCCTGACCGTCATCGTTGAGGGTTTGGGCCCGTCGCCCAACTACTTCCCGATGAAGCTGTACAGCGGCTGCATGATGGCCTGCGCCAGTGCCGACCAGCAGCAAGTGCATCTGCAGTTCAAGTGGTGTTCGAACATCACGGAACCGGCGCTGATGCTCCCGGAGTACATCCACGACCTGGACATTACGGTCGCCAAGCACAGGGATCTGTACAAGTTCTACGGATGTGGGGAAACCTTCCGAGCTATGTTCGAAATAGTGGGAAACTCGACGTGCTACGAATCATCCTGCAGGTCGCAGATGACGTTCGTGGGACAGCTAGATGAGATGCGGCGCACATACGGGTTCCATAGTAACTACGCTACCGATAAGCAACGTCAGCGTTCGGGTGCGATCCTCGGGAGAAGCATGGCGCCGACGGGTTATCCGAAATGTTGGTTCACTGCACTGTTTACTTCGTTTATGTTGCTCTCTTTTTCTGTGCAAGCACCTCTATGAAGCTTGCTTTGATCAACAGTAATAAAAAGGCATTAGTAAAGAGAAAGAATTTACTGCTGGTGCGTCCATCTTGGGCTCCAATATATGATTAGCATAAACATTCCAGACGTTAAGGGTCACGTCTTTCGAGCCGGATAGCTTCGGCCAAGTAGATCCAATCAAAAGTTTTGCGTCCAGCTCACTAAACTGATAACCGATGATTTTCCACGAACGCTCCCTGCAGCGGACGATTTGGGATTCCGGCGAAAAGGGTTTCTTATTTCCGGTACAACTTTAATTGGCAGCTCCGGTTCCACCGGCCGACGTTCGCACGCGTTCCTCGGCCTCGTTGAGCAGCTCCTCGAGGGGGGGGGGAGGGAAAGGAAAAACCAGAGTGCATTAAATAAGGGAGGAAAATCTCGGATGACCGCAGGCCAAAAGTAATCAAAATTTGATGGAGATGAAAGAGTAGAACAAAACACCAGCATGAAAGTAAGACAAATTGAAGCGAAGGAACATAAAACTATAGCATTCCCCGGCCAACTCACACATACGGTGCTGCGGTTCGCACAAAAGCCGAAAAAAAGGGTCACATTACCTTCTGCTGCTTTCGATTTGCCTCCGGGCTGCCAGTGTCCTGCCCGTCCCGCGCATCCCCTGCACGGCTTCAGACCCTTACGCAAACGGAGGAGGACGAAGACTAAAAAAAAAAACAAGTAAAGAAAAGCAACAACAGCACGGGATAAAGAAATGGTCCGGAACAAACAAAACCGAGCGTACGAATGCACGTTCCGACGGCGAACAGACTGTTGGTAATTAGAAGCATTAGCAATGCTCATCATTTCGTAATCCCCTGCAGTGCTCTCCGTGTGCGCTCCGTTTCGCATAATGTGCCTCTTTCTTTTTCTTTTTTTGCCCGTTTTTTTGTATGCTTTCGAAAGCATCATGCGGTCCGTACCGGCGGTGTTTGTCTGCCTGTTTGCCTCTGCCATTTTTCCCATTCAGAACACGCGAATAGCTGCTGCTGCTGCTGCTGGTGCCGACCTCTCTCCCCTATGTGATGCGTTTCGGTGTTCCTTATCGCGTGGTGCACGTTGTTCGCCACATACTTTGGCTTTCTCTCCTTCCACTTAGGTCCCTCGTACCCTGCGAAACCCCCGCCGGTAATGGTTTAGTTGTTAGAATTCTGTGTTGCCTTTTATTTGCACCCTCCCCAACCAAGCCGGTCTTCTCGCGCCGAACCCCCCCAGCTGTGCCCGAATAGAGCTTGCTTTGTTTCTGGCGAATCGCGAACCATGCAACGGAGCCATGTGCTTGCTCCACGATGCCGATGCCGCTCTGCCGATCGGTACCATCGGCGTCGAAGAAACATGAGCGGAACCGCGTGTTGCTCGGGAGTCCCCGGGAGCATGAGCATGATTTATTCACTTTCCCGAACCGGGAATGCGCTGGCGGGCCCCACCGAACACCGAATGGTGACCCGGGCGCAGCGCGGAGGGGACCCGACCTTGGCGAAAGGGAAATTTATTGGATCCGATATTAATTTTTATCGCTCCGAAGGGCGCAAACTGATGCCAGAACGCAGAAGGAATCGAGGTGGGAAGGAAAAGAGCTAGCGCAAGAGAGACAGAGAAGGATAGAAAGGGAGACAGAGAGAAAGAGAGACCCCAGGAAAAATGTTCGTGAGAAGCAAAATTGAATCTCAACCGTCTACGTACGTATGTAGGGCACGTTGGGCGCTGCGGTGATTCGAATGCGCCAAATGCGGATTGGCAAACATTTGGGATCGAAATTTAAATGTGTTTTTTCTCGTTTCCGTCGTTTTGCGAAAATAAATCCACTCACGAGCGGATGCTGCTATTGATTAAATTCGTACTGCCGGTCGGACGCAACCGAGCTTGCAGCTATCTCCTCACGTTCGCCGCCATGTTACAGCAATAAAGAAGTGTTGCATTCCTTTTTCCTTTTAATGCTTTTTATTTCCGAAACGATTCCATCGGTGCTAGCCTATCATAAGCACAACAAGAACAGTTACCAAATCATGACCTTAGCGGATTGAGTCTTTATTCTGTACTTTATTTCATCATCTGATCCCTTGGGGCTTAGGATTGTTTCACAAAATCCTTCGTAACTCCCGAATGCCACTCGATGCGCCGTCGATGCGCCGTCGAGTCCCTGTACGCTATCAGGCTCGCATTGCTTCATCAGTTCACTCCATATAAATAATGATGATTTTTCGTCGACAAACTAGTTCTGTTTGGAAACATAGAAGCGGTGCATACTCCTTCGTGGCCGGCCCGACTCGGTTTATAATCGACCTGCCGCCCGGCGCAGAACTCAATCAGTCCAGAGCCGAACCGTCGGCAACATCGACCAGAGCATGGACCGGCTAGCTGTCGCCGGGTTGCTCCTCGCCTCGTGCGCCTTCCCGGTGTCCGGCATCATGGTGCTCGACGCACAGGAGCTGGACTGCTCCAAACCGGCGGGCGTCCCGCTAAACCAGATCGAGCCGTTCCAGGTCTGCGGTGAGCTGATGGAGATCGTCGAAGGCGAAAGCGCCACCCTCAACTACTACCCACTGGCAAGCAACCAGGGCTCCACGACGGCGTGCGTTGAAGTCAACGTATCGCTGGTGTACTTCGCGATCGACTGGTGCTCGAAGCTGGTCATGCCGGTGCTGATGCTGAACCGCTACATCCAGCAGGTGGACTTCAGCGTCGACCGGGATCCCAACGTGTACATGTTTTTCGGCTGCTCGGACAGGTATCGCACAAAGTTTCAAATCATGCCGAACGTCACGTCGCCCAACAAAACGGACTGCCTGACGGTGGTGACGTACGCGCGGGACCGGAATGAGCCACGTGCACTGAAGCATTCGCGGAAGAGCAAGATGTGGGCGGGCAACCAGGCGATCTTTAACACACCCGAGAAGATTACCAATGGTCTGGAGAATGTGGGCCCGATGGGACTGCCAAGCCACTGGGTTACCGTGCTGTTCGCATTGGTTTGCTTGGTGCTTGATTACAACTGAAGAACACAATCTGTGGAATGCGATCACGATCACAATGAATTTAACATTCTTTCGGAATAAACCATCTTCATGGACGCACTAGAGCTTTATGCGATGAAAAGATAAATTGAATTAAATCAAAGCTGAAAGTGCATGGATAAATAAAATACACTGATTGATGGAGCATAGCAATACTTAAACAGCTGTACGTTCGATATGAATGCTAGATATTGTTTTGTGTGAGTTTTAAGTTATTTTCTAAATCCAAACGATATTTAAAACAAACCCATGTCTGCCGCATTTGGAAGTCTTTCCAGCGACGAAATGGTTTGAGAAATGCAAATTTCCCGAATCTGCGTCTTGTCTCACGATTGGAAGATTTATGATCGACAGATGCGTTTCTACGTGTTCTATAAATTAATCATGCTCTGGTTATGAAAAAACCCATCGCGTTCAGTTGATTTTTTAATGCTCCTTTATCGTAAATCCCAGCTGCCCGATCGGTTTCTTCCTCGTCATGGCGCGGTTTCGTCATGAGCTAAAAAGGGCAACCGCGATTGCGATTGTGAAACAATCGGTAGGCTAATTTCTCTGCCCCAAACCGAGAACCCGTTCGTTGGGGTTTCCTCCGATGAATAATTCATACCTGTTTTTTTCTGTCGCCTCCTCGTCGATGACGATGTCCCTGCTGGGTGCCCCAAACTTACGTGCACGTGCACGTCCGTGCTGGCCACGATCAGAATCAGGGGATGATGTATTCAAAGAAGAAAAAAAAAACACACACACACACAAATCAAACCTTCATTTCATAAATTTATAGCCCCGCGCTGACTTTACTGCCGCCCGAGCCCGAACGAGTGTCACAAAGTTTGATTGGTTGCGGCTGCATGAATTCGAGTTCGATGCAGTAATTTGCTGCGAGTGTATAATGTACATAAAATATTCATCCTTTCACAGCGCACTCCCAGGGAGGAGGGGATGGAGGGGAAGGGGGAACCGAGGCAAAAGGGAAAAAAAAAACACTGCAGCCCTCAACAGCGGGACTTTAGTGGGGTAAGAAGCCAATCTCGTGTCGTTTACGTTTCGGTTCGAAGGAAAGCATGTGGCATTGTGCGCGTGTGTGTGAGCCAGCTTTTTTCCAGCTCCAAATGCTCCATTCAATGTGTGCGTCGTCGGTTGTGATGCTGCGAAGGAAACTGCTCCAATCGATGTCGTCGGCACATGTCATTACCCGGCATGACAGCCCTCGAAGGGGGTGACTTTCGGCAGTCGGCGTCTTCGTGCGGGTCGTTTCATGGGAAAGATCGGTTGGAGGCCTATTGAAAAAAAGAAAAAAAAGAACCCCCCTTTTCTCCACCAGCCCGCGTGGGGTGAATGGGCGCAAGGAAATCGAAATTCAGCGATGGTAACGACGGGGTTTTGTGACCCGCGCTGCGGGCTTTCCTTCCGATTGATGACATTTGATTGCATCGTCATCGTCATCCCGCGAGCGGCCAAACAGCTTCCACCTCTTCCCTCCCTCGTCCACAGTCGGGTGAGGCCGTGTGTTCGTGTGCATTATTGACTTCAATTCAAAAGCAATCAATTTTAATGAAATCCCATCCCGGCAGCCATTGTTTCGGGCCGTGCGTGCAGCACGAGGCCAGCCACAGCTCGCTCCGGTCGGATGGTTTTCTTCGGTTTCTTCGCATCCCCATGCGTTCTGGGTTGTTTTTTTTTCTTTCCCCCCCGCTGCACCGCCCATCCTCCTTGCGGTCGGCAACGGAGAAAAAGGGTATCATTAATTATGGATTCCTTATACGACTTCATCAACGACCGACGGCGGTGTAATCGGCAGGAAAACACGGCATTGCGGTTGTGTGTGTCGGACCTCTAGGTTTTCTTTTTCTTCTTTACATCGCCCGTTGTCCGTTCACTGGTCGCCTTTCAAAGCTTCCTGCCGGGTTACATGGCACGGAAGACGGACAAGTTCTCCAGCACTTCAACCCTTCGGAGTCTGCGGAGAAATGTGTCACTTCAGGATAGGTAAATGATCGCAGATGACAAACAAGGATACAGCAAGAAAAAAAGGTTGAAGAAGACCTAAATCTTCTTTCCGGCGAACGCATCGACCGTGGCAAATCTAGGAGCGAACAAAACGAATGGCAGAACCCAACTGATTTCATTCAACCGTAGAACGGTTCACGAGTTGCTAGTGAGTTTGCTAGTGTGCTTTTCACTCGCCCGGAACATGGCAACATGGAAATGGCGACACAACCCATTGTGCAGCCTGTGATCCGCACAAAAGAACTCGGTCAGCATAGTTCATGCCATGCGCCAGCGTATCAATCTTTTCCCGGCACCCGTCATCCACATGCCGCATGAATGTTTTTCCTCGCTTGAAGCCATATCCTTGTCTCGGTTACTGCGAGGTCCATTATCCTCCTTTTCTTTTTGCCGATCCTGACAACTCGATTCGCTTGGAAAATGATCAAATTTCGAATGCTAAAATAAAGAAATCAATTTGATTTAATAAACCCACCGGTGTCACCGGTTCCGGTCAACGTAACCCTCCGAGGTGAGGTTGTCTTTTCGTGCGTTTCCGTTTCATTCCTGCTTCCTTTCCCTTTGTGCGATGGCAAAAAGTCGGACAGCCGCCGTCGCCGCCAGAGGAGAGTTTTGTATCTTTTTAATCGCGCGTTTTTGCTGCAAACGGAAGCAACGGCAGTCCCGTTCCCCATTTCGGCCCGCGTGTAGCCCCTGTGGAACGCGGACTAGCTTTTGTCACTTGATTGATCGAAAAAGGATTGACAGACGGGGAGAATTTCCGTACCGCGCCGGACTGGATGTTGACATTTCTTGTTCTTACGCCGAACATTTTATGTTCCTTTTTGTTTCCCACCCCTTATCGTATCTCAAAAACCGTCTCCTGCTGTCAGTCACCGGGAAGTAGTTTGTTTCGGCTCACCGGTTTTTGTAGCCTTTCTACCTCCCCTTTATCTTGTTCGGCTATAATCAGATCAACGTATCTCCGAGTTCGCCTGACGGCTAATAATAACGTCTGCCGTTCGTCACGAATCGGTGAAAACTTAAAAAAAAGAAGGGAAAATTGCTGTTTGTGCCGTGTGCGTCTTCATGTGTGGTTCCACCATTCAAACGGTGCTCTAGAAGTTTGATCCGTGTATGATTTATCCGCTTGCAATCGGCATTTTTGCCAACATAATTGACACGTCTATTGCAGAATTGATGCTCACGTCGGCATTCTTATGGAAAAAGTGCTCTTCCAACGAACACCGTACCAATCGGACGAAAGAGTATTCATGCGCGAGTGCGTGTTGCTTCGATGTGTGCATAAATGAATGTCAGAAAATTGATAATACATCATCCGTTCATTATGAAGCTCAAAAGGCCGAGATTTGAATTCGCGACCCCTTTGGATAATTTAAATTAAACATTGTGATTCAAAATCGGATTTATTTATGAGCCATCGTCCGTCTACGATATGCTAATGATCCGTTTATGTTAGCATGAAATTTAGGTATGCATGATGGTCCCCGCCAAAGCCATAAATTAAACTGGAAACGGGACGAAACCAGTAGGAGAAAAAGAGGCTCGTAGCAGTGCTTTCTCAACGGCATGGAACGAAATGTCATCCGCATATAAAACACTCTGCGGAAGCAAGATAAAAAATATTGATTGCTGATAACATCGAACAACTTTCTTCATTTTGCATCATTTTTGCTGTTTTTACATGTTTTGTTTTGGCACCTTAAAATTATGCCGTATTGATTTATTTCTTAGTAATATTGGTTTCGATATCGGCTAAGCTAAGCCATTGGATAAAACATATTTAAGAGAGCATCTGTTCTTGTTGTGATATATTTATCGGAAAAAAGGTCGTTTTCTACATTCGTTCATTGGTGTGCAACTCAATACGAAACCGATTCGCGACTGCATATCGACCATCCTGCTAACCCTAGCCATTCTATTCGCGTTGCCCCCAGCCCCAATTGAAAAGGATCTTCCAATAGAAACGGCTATCAATTATCATTAATTTACTCTGCTGCTGCTCCTCCAATGGCCGTCCCATCCGTTCTGCCGTCGTTGAAGGATGCTCCGATGCCAAGTGGGGAAGTGCGGAACTCCTTCACTCCTCAAACTCCTCACGGATTCCGGCGGCCGCACAACGAACGCGAGGTCTTGGGGTTCCAACGGATCGCTGGATCGCGAGAGGACATTCTTCTTTTCCCTCTTTTCCCTCCCTCCGTTCCTTCCGCGGGGAGCTCCCCTACGGCGCGCAGCCCCGAGTGTCCGTACAGATAATAGGTTTGCACGCCGTCTGGAGCCGCATGGCTTAAGCTTGGAGAATTCGCCGAAACGAGAGGTTCACTTTCAGCATAATAATAGACTCTCATTATGCTTCGCTTCGCGTCTTCCAGCCCTCGGTCGCGTCTCTGTCTCTCTATCCACTTCCTTCCCTCCAGCATTCTCGCGACTACTCCTGCTCCTTGCGACTCCGGTGGGGTTCATTCAACGACCATATCTAATATTTAAATGAACCATTGTTCTCGCCCCCGGGTGAGGAGGCTCTCGGACAAAAGGATTCGCTTCCTTTCTTAGTTTGTGCTTGAGTGTGTGTGTGTGTGTGTATATGCATGCCGAGGTCGGTTTGTTGGAGTGTATTTTTTTCCTCGCCAACTTCGCTAGCGAGCAAAAACCACACTTACTATTCAACTATCTTCACTTCCGTCCCGGTGGCGCCTTTTCTGTCCTAAACCTGAGGAAAAGATATCGGCTCGCAACTCGCTGCTCCTGGCAAGGACAACGGAACCGGTGTTCTTCTTTCAGCTTCCTTCGGTGGCTCTTGTTTTTTTTTTTTAGGTTTCGCTTACGGTTCACCTCGTTCTACTTCCGTCTAATTTTATCACCCGACAAAACCGGGAACCACAGTTATAGCGTGTGCAAAATTATGCTCCTCATTCATGCTGTCTTGTGCATGCGACGCAAAACGGTGGCATAAAGGAATGGTGCTTTTCGCCGTAATGTGTGTGCCTGTGTGTGTGTGTGTGGGTGTGTGTGTGTGTGTAGAAGTCACCAAGCGAAGAAGGAAAAGCGATGAGCGAATGGAGCAACCAGATTGTCACCTATTAGAGGGAAACAATAGGGCGTTCATGCACCGCGCCAGAGATAAAAAAAGCGAAGTACGGCGCGAACAACCATTTAGTGCGGACACCGTGCCCTTTTAAGTCTGTGTGTGTGTGTTTTTTTTACTTCCTCCACACAACACACTACGAAAGAAAATCCCTTTGCGCCACGAAAGCACGATATGCAAAGCGATGCCAACGGATGCATTCGGTGTGTGTGTGTGTGTTTATCTCACTCGCGATCCCGCGGTGCGATTCATTCCGCAACAGATGAATGGGAAATTCTTCAGCTCACCATGCGACCTTTTTGCATACACGGTTTCTCATTTTGATTTTTTTTTTCTTTCCGTCTCTTGTTCGGCCTCGCCAAAGGTGCCACTAGGACGAGTGTATGTTGCCAACTAAAAGACACGTTGCGGAAGCGACCGAACGCAGCACGGCCCTTCTGCCTCTTCTTCATCGGAGGTTCATTTAATTTGAATTTGAATTTGAATTTAAATTTCCGAAAAAATGCAAAAGACGGCACGGCCATTCGTGTGAGGTTTCCTTTCCTGCCCTGCGCCGTGATTTTCTCGGGAAATGGTTTGCATCTGCCAGTGTCAACTGCCATGTGACGAGTGCCGTCGTTTCGTGCATTGTCGTTGTCCGCTCCGAAAGGATTAGTTCCGATGGCGGAAAACGGAACCCCACGAGGCGATTCGTTTGCGCATCAAAAGGGCTTACCGTTCAATGATGACGCTCCGGTCTTATACATTCACTCGGATTTGATAGCCAACGTGTTATCTACGTGCGTCCGATAGGGATTGTGTGTGTGTTTTTTCCCCTTTCTCCTTTATTAATTGACCTTCTTTCAACACATCGCTTAATTTCCTCCAAGAGTTTCCAGATATGATTGCTTCCCTTCAGGTGGTCTCCGCATCCCGTCCCGACTCCCGGCGTAAGGACACGGGCTGTGAAGAATAGTCGCAAGGTCCAGTGCTCAGTGGTATCGTTGGAAGCGATCGAACAACCTTCTGCCCCTTTTGCGCATCTGTGTTCCGCCACAGCGGAAACGGGAACCCGGAATGGGTTTTCCTCTCCTGGCACGGATTGTACGGCCCAACGGGTCCGTTCTCGGGTAGGTTGTTATTACCTGCGCTGGCGGCAACATCCGGGCGCCTATTTGTCCCTCATCTCCGCATTCCCGAAAACGGCCAGGGGCGATGAGGCTGATGAGAGCATGTTGCCTTTTTTTATGGTTTGACGTTTTCGAATGGCTCGACAGCCTGCGATCAGCGTTCGGTGGATGGCGATGCCGGACGCGGCCGAAATTGGTCCTGCTACACGTGGAATTAAGCAAAATGCCCATTACGCCCGACCAGGTCGCGTAAGGCTGTACGAACTTCGCTACAGCTGGCACGAATGGGTTCCGGGTTTGAAAACGAGATGCTGCTCACAACCGAGCAACCGAAACGAACCGAGAACCATTTTTTAATGCTAGCGTAAAAGTAGAAACAGAAGAAGAAAGGAAAAATACTCCAAACAGCATTGATCGATCGCTGGGAAGGGCCGAAAGGATTCGTTTCGAGAAGGAAAAAACACTAGAGCGTATCGAAGAGAGTGCTTTTGCACAAAATCGGTGCACTTGTGTACGACATCTTTTTGTTTCCCTCGATTGTTTCTGCTTTGTTTGAGCCACGGTAGGAGTCTTCTCGGGCGACCTTGTGCCTCTTTGGGACGATTTGTTTTCCAGACGGGTTTCGAGACAATCGAAAACAATTATAGCCACGAAACAGCTTCGTCAAACAACGTGCCGTAATCGTAAACGTTCCAATTTTCTCGACCAGCTACGAGAGGACGACGGAATGTTTGCCGGAAGCAAATAGAATGAAAGATAAATCGGAGTGGAACATACTGTTTGTTAAATTATGGCTTTCTCGAAAAGAGGTCAGACGTTTGCTCCGAAAAAAAAATAAATCCTTCTTCCAGTTTGCGCCACAACCGGTTGAAATTTGTTTTTACATGTCTGAGATTCTAGATCTGGTAGATATCACTCGAATTCATTAAGGGGTTTTATTTTTTCATTTTATCAAGAGTAACTTTTCCTTGTAATTTTCCATGAGAGGAAAGGTTCTTCTTGAGCAACAGTACCTAATGCTACAGCTGGTACTGACATCAGGCTTGCCATTGTGCTTTAAAAATAGCAAAATCATTTATTGCTCTGTCACGTTCCGCTTACGAAGATAAATGCTTTCGGGGGTTCCCTGTCTTTCGGCCACCCTGAGCTTCTTGCCCCAGCACAGGCACATCGCCGGAAAGAAGAAGGTAATTTCATGTACGTGTCGCCCTGCACCATATGGTTCCACTTCCGCTTACACAAACGAAGCGCCAAAACATCGCACTGCTGTTGTGCAATTCGTTTCCGTTTATTGTCTCCGTGAACCGATCAATTGGATGCACAACATTACAGCAGGAAATATGATGCTGCGCATTAGGGCAACATATTGTTCCAGTGTTCGGTGGCCTTTCCCTGGCATTGCTGACACTGTCCAAAAATAGTTCACATAATCTCCATACTGAATGGTCTCTCGCTCTTTCTCGGCCAGTTGCCGGAGAAAATGAACCTCCCTTTTCCCCGTGAATATGTGCGTTTCTGATACATTTCCCATACTGGCGAATGGTCGGAAAATGCTTTTTCAAAACACATAGTCTGCGCTGTTGTGTGTTGTTCCAAATCCGTTCATTGTGCCTTTGCTACACGTTACATTTCGCTCGCTACAATAGACACTTTGAAAGCCGTTTTCCGTTGCTGGGGTTTTATCGTTTTTTTACCTCCACTTTTGATCCACGTCGCACCATCCCAAGGTCCAACCGGGCAGTCGTGTGTGCGAGGATACAGCAGGATCCTTTCCCCGGTGGGACTCCGTGGCACCACTAGAGATAAATTAAACAGGAAAACCCTTCGGCCCATTGTTGTGTGTCCTTTTTATTTATTTTTAATCACGTCCATCATCGTCCGTCTTCCCCGGGCACTTCGAGGGTCGTTAGTCGCCGTCGTGCGTCTTGTACCAACCGGACGGGCACAGGGGTACATGATTAGCTTCGGCGAAAGGATACAGCGATAGGCATCCTTAGCCTGGCGTTGGTTGAACGTTGCACAAAAAGAAATTAATTCTGTTGTGCCACAGCGCAACTATACCGAAACCCTGCCCGTTAAGGGACATTCAGGGGCAGAAAGGTACTGTTGACTTTTTACTCCATCAAAACCGAAACTCGTCGTTTCAAAGGAGCATTGTAATGAGGTTTTTCCTCCCCTTTTTTTTGTTCCTTGTCCATTCCTCTACCACGTGATCGGCAGCGCATCGAGCCAGCTCAGAATGTACATCAACAATGCACACCATCATGCGGCGCCGGATGGCCTAAAATGACCGCAGTCGACCAGCACCGTTGGCAGCGGCTTCGGTGGGAAAAGTGTTTCGACTCACGCTGGGCTCCTTGAGGACTTAACGGTCGCTTCGGCGGGGAAGCAAACGCTGGCAGCGCGAAGCGAACTCGATTAAACTGGCACACATGTCGAGACGTGACGAGACGATTCTTCGGACGTGTGGTGGGAAATTTATCAAAAAACCCCACACAATTTCTCGATGGGCGGTTTCATGTTCACTTTTTTGGGTGTTTATTTATGTGCTTTGGCTCGACATGGCTGGACAGAATAATTTATTTTATTTTTTCTCTGGAAGCTATTTGCGCACTTTCTTTACGCATCTGTGTATCACATGGCAGTGTTTGGCAAAGCTATAAATATGAAAATAAAAAAAAGCCAGACCACCATGATTTCCCTTTGAAGCGAATACTTTCTTGTTTGAGTCTAATAGTTCATCATACTAAATTACACTTTTATAATGGACCAAAACTCCTACTTTACGCTCGTTCAAACCACTTCCCTTTTGACTTGTCGTTTATAAAATTCCATCGTTGAACCATGTTTCCCGAGAAGACGACAACGCTTTTGCGTTCGTTTCACTTAACATTTGATAGACATTTAACCTTATAGCACCCCAGGAAACTCCAAAACAACGACATACAATCGCATAATTGAAATTATAAATACCTCGTTGATGAGAATCCTTATCGGTGAATTTTAATAGCCTTTAAGCAGGTTCACAATTCCTCCGCACTGTTCGTCCAAGTGGTGAGAAAAAAAAACACCGCATGAAAGAAAGCGAAATATTTAAATAGTTAACCGCTCACCTCGACAGCCCCGGCTCGCAGAGGAGGAACCGCGAACAATCAACTGCACCTTACCGCCCACTTTCGGATTCACAATTTCAGCGCGTATTCATATTCGATTCCGACTGTGGTGTTCGATCGTGTTTTTACGATCCTTAACTTTCGCCTCGTTCGCGGTTGTACCTTTTTTTGTGTGTTTTTTGTGTGTGTTTTTGCTCCTTGCAGGGGTTTCGCTTTTGGCGAAGTCCAGCGGAACGAGGGAAAACGGCTCGCGATTGAGTAAATAAGTATCTGCCGATAAACATGTCGAATATTCAATTTCAGCAGCCCGAGTACCGTATTTGATTTCACCAAAAAGGCTCTCGTCGACCTGACACTTGGGCAGGCTGACACTTGGGGGGGGAGAAAGGTTTTTGTTTTTTTGTTTGTTTTTGTGTGTGTGTGTTTTGCGTTCCATTCTCGGCCATCGAAACCGTGGCAGGAAGAAAAGCCGAGGGCGGCGGTGAACAACCATTTGAATATCTCACAGTCTCCAAATGCAATCCTGCCGCGCGGGTTGAGGTGGAGGGCCTTTTTCGGTCTGTTTGCATTGTGCGGTGCAATATGCAGTCAAACCCTCTGAAGAAACTCCGTCCTTCGCCCAGATGGCGGCGGTGCAGATAATGCAAACATAATAATACACCTCTGGCTGGCGGTTCGGCGCATGGGACGGAAGTTGGCTGCAATCGGAAAATGCGGCCGTTACGAAGCGCAGCTAACCCGCGCCGTGATTCGTATCTGGCACTTGAATACGTGCCCACGACGACGACGACGACGTCCGGGGAAGTGTCTATTCATTATGCAGGCGCGATTGCATCGACCGATGGAAGGTCCGACGGGCATCCCGAATGTCATCGCCATTAACGAGAACGACGCGTGAAGCATTCTGCATATGCCGCCCGTACTGCACACAAAAAAGAGGGCATCGGAGGAGGGCTTTCTTGAAGACGTCGAGCGTCGTTGCCGCGCTCGTCGAATAAAGGCCACACTTTCAGCCATCCATCGATCCATCCAAAGCCATCTGTCCATGCCTTTTCGGGCCGCTCGACCCCGCGTGACACGAATGGTCACACGAAAAAAGGCAGCACCGTAAATGAAAAGAGATCTTGCTGCATATTTGCATACGCGACGCGGACAGGCCTGCGCGCCATCGTGCAATCGTGTGCAGCAATGGAGGTTTTTCGGGACAAAAGATCGAGTTGGCAAACGTAGCTCGCGAACGGTTCGAACACTTTGCAACCATTCCAGTTGATTTTCAGAGGAGTTCCGCTTCATTTCGTCTCCGTGATTAATGGCTTTAGAAACACTTTTTTCTCTCATGTTTCAACCTTCGCAGGTAGTAAATCCATTGTATGAGCGACAATTTTATAAATGGAATTGATTGATCTAAACCTTGGTAGTCCGTGTAGGGAGTCTCCCTACAAGAAATTGTGCTTATTGTACTCATGCTATGTTGGTCTTTCTGAATATGTACAAGTCTTGTTTACAAGTCTTGTAAAACTTGCCTGATATTCAGAAAGACCAACTTAGCATGAGTACAACAAGCACAATTTCTTATCTCTCGCGTTCCATGAAAACTTGGCATGGGAACATATTCTCTGTAATCTTAATTATTGTAATGACTAGTCAGGAAAAAAAACCTATATACTTTTATACATAAACAGTATGTGAGAAGAACCCTACATTGTCCTACAATTATTGTCGGCAATTGCAGCTTGCACTTATCAGCCGTGGAATCTCAATCACTTCACTTTCCATCGGTCGGGCATGGAAAGGCATTACCCGGCATTGATTATCTGCACCGCTTTCCGTGTAACAATGCATTCCATTATTTCCATTCCCCAAAATGGCTAATTCGCCTTTCGCATGATCATTCCAGTGCGCCCGGAGAAGAGCCATCCGAGGGTTGCGTCTGCCCGCAAATCGACTATCAAAAATCCCATTTCCGCCGCTCCGGGCGAGTTTCCTGGCGCACGAAACACGAACACCTTTCGGCGGTGGATGCGATATATCGTTCGTTCAGTTTATGCTGGCTCGGTCGGTTGGCTGGGTTTTTGCAGTGCCGTAACAGCCGTGGACCATCGGTGGCAGCAGCGACGGTGACACCATTCGGGGAAACAAGTTGTTACAATGATTTTCATTTTCCGTCCCAAATGCCCACACACACAAACATGCGCTGGCGGGAGTAACCGAGTGGTATAAAAATAAATAAGTGAGCATTACGAAAAAGAAATAAACCTCTTCGCAACGCCAGCCGGAGCAGGGAGCGCACACACGTGAACCGAAGGAAACCCATCCCCCGGAAACGATTCATTGGAGTTCGAGATTGGGCTGCCACTTTCGGCTCCAGTCCAAATGTGCTCCAAAACCGTACAGCATAGGTTCTGTGAGGAGGAGGAGTTGGGGGGGGTCTGGGTTTGTCCTAGCGCGGGACCCCGTTTTGGAGCGGTGATCAGCAGAAAAACAGTCTGCCATTAATTTGCGAACAATGTAACATGTTGTGTATTATATGCTAAACGAGTCGAGCACGGCGGGGAGCTCGGGCTGCATCCCCTCCGTCCGCAAACACATGACGACCGACTTCAATTGAGCGCTGATCACATCGCAACACACACACACACAGAACTCGGATGATGACGGCGATGGTGCGACACTGCCGGCGGGCCCGGGCCATACCGCCATTTGGCGTCGACATTCGGCGTTCGGTTGCGGAATACTAATATGACCTACTGGCACAACCCCGAACCCCGGGAAAGGCTCGGCCTGGCCACATGGGAAACGTTTCAATGGGCAATCGAGTTAGCATTCGCGTCGAGCAGAAAGGAAACGCCTCTGTCACTTCAGCTGTCAATTCGGCACAACTCCGCGAGGGCCAGCGCGGTTCATGGAAGTGCGACACTATCATCCGCGTCCTCCACCGTTCCAACGTGTTTGCCTCTTCTTTTTTTCGCTCCTCAATGTTGAGCAGAATCAAATTCAATGCTTTTGTGCAAATTTCGCATTTTCCGCCCCGTTGCCGACTGCACCGGTTCTCGGTGAAAGGATTACAAAGAGGACTTTCCGTTTATTTTCAACGACATTTGTCAATTGTCATTCACCGAGGCACGAACTTTAACGTAGTATAAATGGCGTAAGAACAATGGATAAGAAAAGGCTTTTTTCAGTTTTAGGAAAATAAAGCATCGTTGAGGTATGGGTCATTGCCAACACATTTTGTGTTCGTTCAACGTACATTTAAAACCGCAAAGCATTGGAAGCATAATTTCAACAAACCAATTGTGATTTGTGCATTAATAAAAAAATTAAAAAAATTCCAGCCAAAGATTGCAACACTCAGCGTCTCAAAGCGCGCCATTCGAAAAGCAAACCACTTTCCCACAGTCAATATTTTCGGGGTCAAAATAAAGGCCAGCGGTAGCCACATCTCACGATTTGTCCCGTACGAATCGAAACCCTTTTTCATCTTCACGAGCAGCAATTGTGCTTGATTGTTTGCCATCCCTTCTTGCGCCACCCGAGCCCCCTCCCCATGCCCTCGAATCAACGAACGTGTCGTTACTCTAGGGAATTCTTCTGGCAGCGAACGACATCTTTGCCGCCGGGCGAAAGTTTGGCGAAAATGGGAAACTTCGGTCCGATTGTTTTGCATCAGAAGCGCCCGACCGTTCTCGGCCCACTTGAGACAGCTCCCTTGAAGAGGAAGAAAAATGAAGAAGTCATGAGATGGCCTCCCCACAGGGTGCCCTATTGTTATGATTGAATAATTGAAATCAATCAAAAATAAAAACCCTACCACCCATTACAACCCCCTCCTTGGCAGAAACCAATTCGTTCCGATGTCTTCGAACACAATTTTCCCAACATTCATACACGCACACACACACACACATCGACGTCGCGACACAATCGACCCTTCCCGAGGGAAGGTTAAGACGGCTCCGGTTGCCTGGATCCTCGCCTTCCCTTTTGTTCTCTCGCCTTTCTTTCTCGGATGCATTCTCCCGCCGTTCTCCACCCCCCCTGTGTGGTTCCATTGTTTTCCGGATCGGTTCTGTTTCGCATCATCGCTTGCCACGTTTCGCGGCGGTCGCCACGTTTTCTCGCCATTCCCGGTTTCCGCGCCGGAAGGGAGCTCTGGTTTTTGCACGTGGATCCGGGACGACGTCGTTGCGCTTCCGATGCTCGTTGCTATTTCGCGCGCCCATTCGAAACGACCTTTTCTGAATCGCAATTCAACCGATGCAACCACTAGGCTTCCTGCGCCATTAGAGAAGGAAACCTCAGGAGAATGGGCAAACTGCCTGTTGTCACATTGTGTGTATTTTTCTGTTTCGCAAACAAATACTTTCAATTCTGTCCAAAGAAATCGCCGTTCTCAGTGTCAATCGTGACGGTTCGAAGATCGACTCTCAGAACCAGCCGACCTTATTCAAATCGACCGTTTGTTTCGAGGGGGGGTTCACCATCGGGCTAGGTTAGACTGTGTCAAATCGCGAACCTTCCAACGGATGGCAACCCGTGGCTAAGTGGCTTACATTTTAACGCTTGTATATTTCGCACTCACGCTAAGCCTTTCGGTTTGGTTGCTCGCATTTTTAATATCGATGCCCCGCTGTCTACTGCCTGGGCGAACTAACTGTCAGGCCCTAATCACCCAAGAAAATAGTAATAATAAAAATAATAAATAAAGGAACAAAAGCTCAGCAGCCTGCCCGACGTCCTTCCGAGGCTTAACTCTTGAAGAAGAATAATTAATGCGGAGCGCATTCGCCCGGCGACGGTCGATGCCATTAAAATCCGGCAAGAAACGGCAACCGGTGACAAACAAACACAGGCCAGCTTAAGTCACCAGCGTCCTAGGGCCATGGCTTCCCTCTCTCTCGACCGCTCTCGGTCCCTTTTCTCGACTGGGATTGTCAAGGGGCAGCCTAGCAGCAGGTAGCCCGTCTGACATGAAATATGGCGCTGCGATGATCTGTCAACGTCCAACCCACGGTACCCCGGCCCGGTTGCCCGGTGAATGAAGGTCAGCTGGTCAGCTGGGTCGCCCGGTGGGGCTGGACGATGGATGAAGGTAGCGATGATGGTGCATCGTGACAAAAGATTAGCTACGCATACCGCCGCCGCGGCAATGGAACGGTCCTGGTGAATTTATGCACAATTGAAATCGGGGCCCTTACGATTGCATTAGCTTCAACGGCGACCGGCATGATGAATTCTATTAAGATAACATTTAACCCGCAACTCATCATGGAAACATCCAGAACCAGCGAATTTTTTTGCTGCGAATGCAAGCTTCGCTTTAAAACGTTTTTTATTCTTTAAGTGAATGTTTGCATTGAACACTTCGATCGATTTCTCTTTCATTCCAAACGAAATTTTAAATTCACTCTTAAACAGTTCTAGCCTGGCTTCATCGAACAAACCTTGGAACTAGTTGCATCTAAAGACAAAAATTTCCAGGAATCCTAATGAAAAAATACCAATTAATTACAAGGTCTGAAAAGATTGATTGATCAAAATCATTATGTTTACCTTCGGGCGTAGAAACCAACTCTATCGCGGCAAAGCCCAGGCTGCAACTGGAATAGATTCGGACAGACATCGATGCATTTCTGTCCCTGGATTGCGTTCGCTGGATCCAATGTGGCTGTAAACAACTCCACCGCATATCTATGGCTGCACAGAATTCCAACTGAAAAGATACACCCGTATGTCAGCTGAAAGGTTCTATAGATTAACGCACAACAGTAAATTTTTAAAACTCACGTATCTCGCCTCCAGTAACTGTTAGAGAAACGCAAGATCGTTGAGGGTGAAAGCCACCGTTCGGCAGGAAGTTCTGCGTACCGATCAACTGTCCAACCCCGAGCTCGTAACGACACGTAGCTATGACCTGCACATACTTAGCATCGTTTCTTGTCAAGCGACTTCTCGGACCCACATCGCGCGGTATCGTGAATAGCGGCCCCGCGGGATCCAGGGCGAAGATGGCACCAATCCGACCCCCGAGAGCCTTCCCCGTCAACCCCACAATCTGACCGCCCAGGCTGAAGCCGACCAGGGAAACCTTCTCTAGCGCGTAATGGAACCTAGCGAGGAGTAGCAGAAATTTCGACTGATGCTCCGCCACCAGCGGAACAACTTGGCGGGCCGCAACCTGGTACGTGAGGGTTGCGTAGGGCTGCCAGTCCAGCAGGCAAACGTTGATGTCGGGGACGAACCGTCGGAAGCGCTCGGCCATCTGTTGATACTGCGTCAGGTTGCTGTTCTCGGTCCAACCGTGGGTGATGATCGTGATTGGGCGCGAGAAGTCAATCTTGTGCTGGATGTTGGCACCATCCGCGAGGGAAACCTGCTGGAAGAACTGCCCTCCCGGTCTAATGCAGTTGATGCGAATGCTCTGCTCTGGCACGAGCTCCTCAAAGCCGGTGGGGCGCGGTGGTGGCTGCACGATCGAGTCCAGGAAACTTGCCACTATCGCTTCGGTCAGATGCTCAGCACTACTCAATAACGTTCCACCTGCGAAGGAAATGCAGGACAGGACCACGATGGCGGTAGCGGTTCTCATAAGATCCATCATTTGCATGGTCTGTTTCCAATGGATTCACAATAAAGACAGTGTTGAATGCACCGACCAGAAGTGCTTTTTATTGCAGACGACATTGCTCTTATCCGTCAGCTCTAATGCAAAATGCGATTATCCTTGTTACACGTATGGTGCTTTAAGACACGTAGCTAAAGCATGTGTTTTCCTCATAATGCGTTGATAAGCTGTAAAATGTTTTCAAACGTGTCAATATTGTTTCCTAGAATATGTTCTCTCACGTGCAGAATAACCTTTGTTAATGGGAAGAAAACTGTGTTGCTTGAAATATCATCCATTCCTTCGGGAAGTTGCTGATTATCAAAGTTCGCATTGTTTGTAAGAAACCATTACACTGTTAAGTATATTTCTGATGAAAGTTGTCAACTTCCTCTGCGTTGGAACACTTCGAAATAGCATGCATTGAGGATAACTTCGGGGTTTGTTTCTATTGTGGATCGTTTACTTCTAGAAATAGAACCCATAAAATGTTGCAACCTTATGTGCCCTCTTCTGGGAGAGCTTTCGTTCCACGATTGATGTTTTTTTATGGACACTTTATTCTCCAGACTTCGTCAGGAATTAATTCTACTTTTACGAGCCATAGACGTTTGAAATCAACGCATCAATTTACGCACCTCTCCAGCATATGGCAAACGGTCGAAACCCGGACGGTCGAAAATTGGTACCGAAAAGCGCGTACAGCTCAAACTCCCTTCCCGAAAGGACCCTCCCTCCGAGCGACAGGAAACGCCATCAATCCGGTAAAACGTCCTCGCTCGGGGTGTGAAGTTTTCGATCGGCGATGGGGGAAGAAAGGCACGCGGTTGAGATAAAAATCGATCATCAACGCCATGCAATCAAATAATCCCATCAAGCCGTCCGGCGAAAGGTTTTCCCGGACCCCGCAGGGCCACAGCTAGAGCCGGGCAAAACGCTCGCGCACTCGAGAGCCTCGAAAAACCGAATCGTAAGCGATCGCCGTGTAGCATAAATCAAACGTAAACAAAGCCAATCGTCTGGCGGCCAAGACAATCCGTTCGGCCTAAGCCGCCCCACGGCAAAGGGGCACGGCCGAAGACGAATCACTTCGAGAACCATGAAATAAAAGTAAAAGAAAATAAAACATCCTATACGAAAATCCGAACCCGATGATCTTCGCCGCTGGAAGGTGAGTGGACTCCGAATGGCGGGCGACTGGAAGTCCCCGGGGACGGGCGGTTGGGCAGGCAAGAACTTGACGATTGGAGATGGGCAAATTTACAAGCACTCCTCGACGGCGAACGTTGTTTATCTCCTCGAGCCGTTTCCCTCCGTCCGAGTGGAATCGATCGAAACGGCTCCTACAGCTGGTCATCGTCTGTTTTACGACCCAGTTTGTCCGTGCCTCCATGGCCCTGGGAGGACCTGGCCTGGTCTTCCCCTGCAACATGACTCCTCGGTTTCGCTATCTACTGCTCGCCTCAAGAACGCTTCCTCCGTCCGTCCAGCAACCGGCCGTTCCTGTTAATCTGCACCGCCGCTTATCTGACACCGCGGTTCGGTTTCCGATCCCTGCATAATAATGGGCTTTGGCCGCGTCTATCCCGGTACGCCGGGGCCGGTTTGGTGCGCTCGGTGTGTATTTATTTTCACTAACAAATCGCTCCGGGGCCGCTTTAAGATTCGGCAGCGGTCGCCGATGGTCCTCGCCATCGCACACGGGGTTAAGGGTGCTTTGTTATTGTTATCTTTCGAGTTTCCCTTTTTCGGCCGCTAGTTACCACCCTGGCCGATAGGATAAGACATCCGACCGTACACTAATAAATGCATACACACACACTCACTCACTCACGCACACGAAGGTTTGAGTAGTAATAGTAATGATAATAATGGAACGTTGCGATATTTGATCGCCCGGATGGAATTAGCTGGAAAGGTATTCCGACCTCATGCACTCACGGGCGAAGCGGATGGATCGAGAGGGAAAACGGTGGCAGCAAGAGGGTTTTCTATAATAATACCATTTCAATGTCTTCAAGGGTTTGTATTGTGTCAGCCAAGATAAGCAATGCCCAAATTTTACTCTCGTTTCATTATTTTAAAAGAAAAGCCTTGCTTAATGGTTGCCTGGGCCAATGGGAACACTGCGGAATATTCGAGTGTGCCGCAAGGGAAAGTTATGGAGTGTTCAATCAAACTTGTAAGGTATTGTTGCCTATTGCTCAGGAAACTTGCGATCCTGAGTTGGAAAATTTTCACTAGCTGTACGGCGTCTATTGTTTAATGCAATCCTTCGGAATGTCGGTATCGTAATAGTAGGGCCTTAGAACATTTCTCGACCTGAGTGGCATTGAATGAATCGTTAAAATTTATTTTCTACCTAAGAAAATCCTCAAGCATTGACCCTTTCGGCTGGAATCGATAACAATGAACGCAACAGCTCCGGGGGTCAACACATTGTTGTGCACAGTCGTGACATATCGTTCATAAATTTGTCGCTAGCACAACTCTGTGAAACTCCAATTAATGCCTCCCGGAAACTTTGTGTGCTCCGGCCGCTCCCTTTCCAGGTCCTCGGTTCGCGATCACTCGTTAGCATTTTCAGCGGTTCACGCGAACTAGCGACCCAAGCCGTAGAACTCAACTGATTGTTTGGTTTCAACTGTTTTCGGAAAAGCAATAAATTCTAGTGAAACCGTACCCTCCCCGGTGTCGGCGAGATCTCCCACTGAGCCCCGAGTAGGGATTGTTCCTACTTGGTTTTTCTGTCCGCTTTCTAAGGAACATATATTTTGTTTTTTTTTTTGGATTCTCATTCGTCTTGCCTTGGTCCTCCTGCCGAGCGCACTATCCGCCGCAGAATGACGTTCATTTTCCCGTGGCGAAAAACCCGTACTCCACGATGCGTTGGTCCTGCCCCGCTTGTTCACCCTGCTCGGCATGACGAATGCTGTTCGTGTCCCATGACGTATCTGTCAGCCAGCAGGGTCGTCTGCAGGGGACGGCACCGAGAAACGGGAGAACTCATAATAAAAACTACAATGTCATGAAATTTTATGCCTCCTTTAGCTGCTGCTGCCGTCGTGCGGTTCGCTTTTTTTTCCTTTCGCTCTAACCGTTCCTGCCGACGACGAACGTGTTGAGAAGTAGCATTGTTCGTAGCTGTAAAGGGAATAATGGCCAAAACACTCCAAGGATTGTGCAGTATAGAGCACGCCTCAGATCGAGCGCTCGGTGGGAGTGTATCTTGACCTCCCCGGAGTTTGCTGTTTGGCGCGAAGCGAAAGGAAAAGTTGGCAGCAATAATCTCAGGACATTCGCTCTTCCTAGTGGCTTGCACGGTAACGTGATACCAGCCCGTTCTTTCGGGCGCCATCTGTGGATGTTTGCCAGTCCGCCGGAGGGGGGGTTTCTGACTCCCGTGCACTGATCCACCGACCTGGAGAAAGCAAACTACCACCTCCAGCAAAGTGCCGCGCAGCATCGCGCCGCCCCACCTCCTTGGCTCCGTGTGGTTCTGTTTAATTTCGTAAAATCTCCTGCCACGCGCACGTGTGAAAAGTGTACCGTCCCGGCTGATGACAACCGGAGGGTTTTGCCGGGAAATGCTGGGCCACGGTTGCGTACCCTGGCAGCGGCCAACATTGTACGCGCCGCTGCAAATCGGCCGTAAATTATAATGGCTGAGCTCATTAAAACCCACCATCGTGCGCGCCTTCCCACGCTGCTCCGTTTCACAGGCGAAGCTTCGTGTGCGTGTGTGTGTGCTGACGTATTGATGGTGATTTTTCGTTACATTTTCTCTGGCACTCCCGGTCGATTTTTGCCACTGCGCCCCGCGATATCATCACCATCGCCTACACCGCATGGCGCGAGATGCGGAGCGCGCGAAACTAATTTCAATTAATAGTTATACCATTCGTGCCAAGCCCGGCTGTTTTTTTTTTTGCTCTCTCCGAATGTGTGACCGTTCTTTCTTTACGCCATGTTTTTTTTAACTGTCCACCAAATTATAGCGAACGCTCCATGGGATGGCAGTCGGAGACACGCCGTAACGATTGAGGAGACAACATCTCGCGAAAACCATTTATTCTCATCCTACGAGACAACAAGATTCGTTAAAATAGGTCAGGAAAGCCTGTGTAAAGGCGAACATTAGTTTTGTTTTATTTGTTTCGTTAATGGTATTATGTATGAAAAAATACGAAGACAGTTTAGCTAATTTCGACTCTTAATTTATTGGAGAAGCGGAATAACCTCAAACTTGATATCCTTTAATGGTCAAATGTACAACAGATGTTTTCGTTTCTACAAATATAAAATATCATGAAGTTATTTACATAAGGCGATGTTTCGTCTTGAAAAGCGAACATGAATTATAGCCAAACCTATCAAACATGGCATCGATCTGTTACTTGGCGCAATTTCTCAACGTCCTCTAACTTTCAGGAATACTGTTGCTTGAACGAACCGCGAAAAAAGGGTAATAAGTTTGTGTTTTTTTTTATATTTTCGACCATCCAAAGCACATGTTCCGTTCACTTCGATGAAACCTCCCATCGATCGTGGTGGGTTTACGGCACACCATGTGCGTGATGTGGCCCGTGATATTCGATTAGATGCAGATTTAAATCACTTCCAAGCGGCTACTGCCCCACTCCCCCCCCTCAGGCCCGTTGCCGCGTGTCTCCCCGGCACGTTACAAATCGTTCCCGATGGAAGATGACAGCGTACAGTTTTATCGGATCGGTTCCATCTTTCAGATGCGACTGACATATGAACACGTCGTCGTGCTCGCAACAAGCCGCCGCATCGCGTTGTTCATTAGAAAATGCCCCGGCACGGATGGCACGCTGCGGATGCGCCCGTCTGCCAGCAAAGGTGTCACGGCTCCCAGGGGGGTGCGGGGAACACTCGTGTCTTCATGGTCGTGCATGTTGGCGATGTTTCAGCCTGTCAAACACTCACGTCCGTCGGAGCCGTGCGTATACAGCGTAGGGACGGTGCCTCGGCGCGCGTGGGGCTGCGACAAACAAAGTGCACCGTAGTTAATGACGTGATTACCAGGCGAGCCAGCGAGAAGGTTGGGGGGATGTGAGGGGACATCAACGTCGAAGGAGCAGAGGAAAAAAAAAAGACAAGGCTAGGAAGCCCCCAGCCGGCAGCACCGTCTCCGATGGCAAACGGATAGTTGACTGCGTAGAGTAGCTCATGGTAGCTTCCCCCCGCGTTCAACGTTTCCTGTCAACGTGGGAGATGGCACGATGGCGGCGAACGGCAACATAAAGCACACATTTCGATCGGTTTTTAATGAGAACCGTTCAACTAAAGCAGCCAGTCGTTACGAAATGATTGTACGCCGTATAGTGCTGTGCACAATAATGGCTACGGGAAGGTTCTCTTCGTTTCCCGAACGATGAACAGCAAGAACCAGCGTTTCCTTGCAAATGTCTATGACTTGCACCATCATGATGGGAACAAATTTTGGATTGTCCTTATGCTAGATCTCATCGGTTTATGGATAAAGGAAATAAGTTTAGCATTTAGAGTTGAAATAAGATTGAGAGAAACAATCATTGCGGCCAGAACTGTGTGGAATCGCCGGCCTTTGGAAATCACCCAGTCAGTTTACGCGTACGAAGATCGAAAGAAATGATTGCACAGTGTTCAGAAACAAACATTGTACTCATGCCGAGCGTCCCCTTCCTTTCTACCAGCCATCAGCAACGGGGCCAAGAATGTGACGACTAGAAAAGAAACACCAGAAACAAGAAACACCCATAGAATATGCTACTCCCATCATCCCATTCTCTTTTCGTACTTCCTGGCCCACGGACTTCCTGGCACGGCCAGAGACGGCGTCCGAAACGAATCGACCCATTGAACAACTCTTCATCAACAATTGTCATCATTTTGTCCATCCAGAACGGATGGTCGGCTCCGTCTGTACACCCCATCCCGGCGTTTGAGTCTTCCGTTGGCCCTGCCGATGACGAAACCGCTCCAGCAACGACGACGATGCAGTCGTTATCGTTATAATAATATCCATTATTCTTCCGGTCCTCGTCACTTTCTTCCCGACGCAGCCAAGTTGCCGTGCTCACTAGCGCCCCTAGCGAGCGACTGCGTTTATTCTGGAAATTACGGACTTTTATTGTTGAGTGATTTTAATGAATGTGCTTGTTCGGCTCGTTCCTCTGTCATTATATTGCTTCATTTCATGCTGCTGATGACGACAACCAGACAACGAGGAACCATCGACGTAGGAAGGAGGGGAAAAACGAGGCGAGCGGAGGTATGTGGAGGATTGCTTCGGAAAGGGGTTGAAAAATGGGCGCAATCCTTTCCCAATCTCGCTTGTTGTTTCCGCACTCGGGGGAGCCATTTTGTACCCCAAGGATACCGATCCCCTTATAAATGGGCGAGGAATGAGCTTGGATCTAGCTTGCACGCGCGTTCCCTGTTGTCGAAACCATCCCACGATATGGATGGCTTCCCAGTTGTGCCGTCTGGCAGGGGAAGCACAACGTTCCATCAAGATGGTCCCCAACGACTTTCGAATACAATCTAACATATTGTGCATCGCTTTGGTACAACTGCCAACTGCGAAGTATTTATTCGGCTCATTTTATCTTTTGGATTGAAAAAGTATGAAAACATTCACGACTTCTCCTTTGGAAATTTATACATTCCTGCATTACTTTTTTTTAGATAATGTATATTATTTTAATTTAAACCCAGGGCTCTCAACATTTCACATTCAACTAAACCCTTTACGTTGCCTCAATACCCCTTTGTAGGATCTAAAGGTGGTTCTTCCTCTTAAAAAAATAATCCATCAATCCTCAACATATGATCAGCTGAAAATTAAAGAATGTTCTAGCCGCGCCGAAGGGTCCATTTATTTCGCATAAAATCTAATACGTCCCGTTCCACTACCTCCGCGCGCTTCCATTCATCCAGTGGAATGGAATGGAAAGATTCATAGACCGGCCCAACCTTCCGTCGACGCCTACATTCCAGGGGCTGGCAGCGTAATCCGTGCCGGGGTTCACTATCCATCCATGAGAAAAGGGCCCGCATTCGACGGAAACCACTTCGACCGTCCTGTAATATTAATACTAATAACGATAATAGAAATCGGAGGAAAAGATGAGGTACAGGCCGAACAGCAGAACCGACCGACGGGAGAAGGAAAGAGGTGGAAGGAAAAAACCGTCCCGGAATTCTACCCGTGATTAATCCGGCTCAGTAAACGGGGAAAAGGATGGTTAGGGAAAAAAAAAGTTCAATCCTTTTTTGCGAAAAGGGTTAATTACCCTCGAAAAGTATAAATAGTAGTAATGATAGCTCCGACCGACAAAAAAAAAGAAGGGACCCAACCATAGAGGCGGCCCATCGGCGGAGCAAAACTGTGAACGCCATACGCGTACGCGGAGACCATTCATTAGCAAATGGAAATGAAGCGAAGGGGTAGGAAAGGTGGTGGCTGTCCGGTAAAGGGCAGGGAATTAAAAAAAAAACGGTGACCCAACGTGAGCGAGAAGCCGGCGCATGAAAACCTTAAAAATTAATGAAATAGACCACTGGACGCGTTAGTTAGCGCGAGGTCGTTGTGTCCTAGGATAAGTTATGCTTATTGGGGGTCGAACAATATTTTAAGAACACACCGTGTGCAACTGTAATTTTAATGACATGAGGGTAACAAAAAAATGTATATACCTGGAGCAACTTTAAACCAAAAACCCAGCATTGGAACAGATGTTCTTGGGAATTTCAATTTCTTTCTTTTTCAATTTGAATTACAATAAATTGTTCCCAATGCAGTTTGTTAAGTTTCTTTATGAAAATCAGCAAATAATTATGCGATCAAACTGCCACTAGGAACAAAGGACAAACGTTTTCTTTTTAATTGGAACAGTTCTAAGAGGTCTCAAGTACGGCCTCTTCGAGGCTTTTGCTCCCGTTCTTCGGAGCTGCCAAAAATTTGTCTTCCAGAAAATTCGTCAACTGATTCGCGTACCTTTTTGCTGCATTGCACCTTCTCCTGCCGGATGGAAACCTGTCTTTTCATTAGTCCTCTCCCGTCCCCGACCCAGCGTTCGGCGCCATCAGTACCATTTGGTGTTTCTTCCCAAAGGGGGAAGCGCTCGAGAAGTAATGTAATTGTACAGTAATTACCGTTCTAATTATCCTTCCAACCAACCATCAGGGACGGTTTGGCCCGGTTTTCCCACCTGTTCCGTATGGTAACGTTTCGCCCCGGTCCGCTAGCTGCTCGTCCTTCGCCGCGTACCTCCCCCAGCTCCACCGGTCCGGTTCGGCCTTTATCGGAGCTCATCACGGTAGCAGGAAGTGGAAAATATGATTTGCGGAAATTGTAGGGTGCAGCAGAACGCTTCTTTCGAGCCATTCGGCAAGATTGCAGATCTCGGCCACAAACAGAAACAAACGCACGTACACACATACACACACATGATCGGCCGTTCTGACGGTGCCTAATTGCTTCGCCTTGCGTTTGCGGTTTCGCTTTGCGTTTCGTTGAGCTCACAGATATCTTTGTTTTTAGAGTTTAGTGTTTCCATCCCGTTTTTTTCTCCTTCTTTTTCTTCCTTCTTATTGCCTTGAACCGCCCTGCAGGCTCGTTTGGCATTAACAACATTAAATTCTCACCGGTCGAAGGAATTTTCGGGGTCCCATTCCGAAGGCGTCCCTTCCGCTGCCGACGTCCGAAATTGTGCTTTGCCGTTCGCTCGTAAGTGTCAGTCGAAATCGAAACGCCAAATTAAAGCGAGGAACTTGTAGGACACACGAGGCCTATGCCGTCCCGGAGTACGGAGTCTTGTTTCCTTGCGCCCCGCGTATGCTCACATGCGTGCAGCCGTTGTTGGCTGTCGTTGCGTTTTTCGTCTCTTTTTTCCATTTTTTTTGTTGTTCTTCACAACCTCCCTGCTGCGACCCGCTAGCCAGTAAATGATTATGAGTTATTAAATTTTAATTACCCTCACGCGGGGAGAGTTAGAATGCGACGCCGTTCGCGCACTCCGTATCGTTAATTATCGTTTTGTGACGAAGATTCATCAGCCTCGCGGGATGTGAGCAACGCGGGCATCGGGGCGGCATTTTTAAATGGCATGGCTGCGTGCGTATGTGTGTGTGTGTGGCTGCATTTTCCGCTGCATTTGCCGCTGCACCCCGCAGGAATGTCCGCAGCCGTCACAAGAAAGTGCATGTATGCCAATTTCGAGCCCGACTCGGTGTTTTGGTTTTTCGTGTTGAGCACACCTCCTCACCGCCTCCTTCCGCGCGTTTGCTTTCGCTCCGGACCATGTCGGGGCGATGTAGGATTTCTGGTTGACGTGTTGTACAAATTACGGCACCGGTTGCACTAAATTACATGCAACAACATAGGCGAAGGAGCAACGAAAAAAAAAATAGAGTAAATAATTAAACGCATTAAACAAAACCCTCCATCCGCGATGGTGTTTGTTGAGAAATCGAATCGGCAGAGAGTAGCGTTGAACTCGCCAGCTGCATCAACAAACAATCGAGGGACATGAATGCATTGTAACGTGTTTGCAACAACAAAAAATGCACCGGGTTTTCATTGCACAAGTAATAAACACATTTTGTCATCGTGTTTTCGTTCATGGTTTCGTGGAAAGCTGTAGCAAAATAATGCATTTCCAATAGTATCGGCATTGGCATTGCGATTAAACAAATAAAACTCATCCAAGTTGCTTTCTTGCGCTGTTGGCAAAACATAAGTGCATGGCCCCTTGAGTGGTATGTCTTTTACCACCACGGAAGGTTAAAGCCCACAGCATTTAAGTGCGATGTAACAACTTCCTCGAACTGCCAATCGCAATCAATTCGAATTGCTTTAAACTAGCTTACATCATAAAAAAAACAACAACTTGCCTCCCGTTGGTACTATAAAACGACTGTCGAAGTGTACGATATCGATCGGCAGGAACGATCTCACACATGCACATGAAGATAGAAAGAAAAACACGCATCGTCGGGGCCTTCGAATCTCGAGCGATGCCAGAATAGATCAGTCTTCCGATTGGTGGCCGAGCACAACACTTCAATCAACCCTTTTGAACCGGCTGAGAC
The DNA here is from genome assembly GCA_914969975.1 of Anopheles atroparvus. Lineage (NCBI taxonomy): Eukaryota > Metazoa > Arthropoda > Insecta > Diptera > Culicidae > Anopheles > Anopheles atroparvus. The sequence goes on from CAJZCY010000001.1 coordinate 18,369,083, forward strand.
CCCGAGGGGGGTGGGGAGGGGGTGCTGCCATAAAATTCAAGCTACATTACTTCTCCGCCGCTCGTTAGGGGCAATTAAAAGGAAACCCATGCGCCGGGCCGGGGTTGGGTGCTGCGTGCGCGTCTCGCGTCAATTGAAATTCAAATCGCACCGATTTGGAAAATTAAGGTCACCTAAAAGACTTTCTAATAGCGCGCCTACGGTGTGCGCCAAGCTGGGTGGAGGGAGCTAATAGGGGGAGGCGGAGGCGAAGGAAAAATACTGTCAATCGCTCTCGATCCGTTGGTGCTTAATGTTCCAAAACATTATTACTTCAGTGGGGGGGTTTTTTGTTTTTTTGTTTTTCTTTCTTGTTTTTTTTGCTGGCCGTTTGTAGCCAACCGGGGCGAAAGCCATTCGCGTGAAGCACTTGTTTGTTTCGACAAAGGGCGAAGGTGTTAAAGAAGGGTGAAATAAAACAAACCCCCGCGTTTGCCAGTCGGCAGCTTCGTGCATCGACAATGTTTCGGACTCGAGCGGCAGCCGCCGTTGTTTGGCTGACAGTTTTCCGTTGGCAGGCGAAAACATTCCCATCCCTTTTGCCACCCTTGGGGGGGCCGCCCTGGCGCGAGGGAAAGGAACTGACGAGAAAAAAAAAATAAACCAACTACAGCAGCAGCAGCCCCAAAAGCATCTTGAGAGGGCCGTCCGAGTGCGCGATATACATAAATATCGCATTTAGAGCCCTCATGCTACATACATATTACATTATTTTTATTTCGCCCCAGCATTTGCCCCGAACTGCATGCCACTGCGGTTAGGGGAATTGTTTGGCCCTGAACCACCGCCATGGTCGCGGCAAAGAAAAAGAGAAGAAAAAAAACCCATCCACATCATGGTGCGGCAAAACCTCCCGTACCAGCAGCTGATGCACGATCACGACGACAATAACGACGACGACGACGACGACGAAGACGAGGACGAGGACGGAGGCGATCCGGTGGTCCGACCAGCAAGACGGCAAGTCTACGAAAACGCATCGACGGGCGGCGCACCGTGTGGGGCCGGAAAGGAATAAATTGTAATACACTGTTCATAAATAACTGCGGCGCACTGGAGAAAAGCCAAACAGCCGAAAGTCCTCCGCCGGCCCATCGGGGACGGATTTAAGCCGAAGCCCGTGTGGGCCCCCAGAGCCTCCTTCCATCGTGGAAAAAGATACTGTCGACATCATCAAACCCGCTCGCCCACTTGGATGCCAGCGAAAAAGAAAAGGAGGAAAAAAAAAAGATTATTATTCTCCCGGCGCATGGAGAGGCCTGAGATTTTTTCTTTCCTCCATATATATATTTTTTTCTTCATGTTGTTGCCTCGTTTCATCGCTTCCTTTTGACTGATCGGTTGATCTTCGAACTTCCTCGCGCGGTCGGGCATCAGCCCGGGAGACTGGGAAACCAATCCGGGGGAGGGATTATAATAAAGCAGAAGAAGCAAAAGGCACACAATCCCCGTCTCGATCTCTCAGCCCCGGGATTGAAAGATGATTTAATTAAAATAATTGAAAGATTTATTCAAACGGAGATGATTCGACGTGCCAGCCAGTCGATCTGGCATCTGCGGGGCCCCATTTATTGCCTGGCCAGTTTTTTTTTTCGGAACGAAAGCCGCAATCCGGAATGAAAAGCAGCAAAAGCGGAGGAGGGAGGCGAAAAAGCGAAATAATAAAATCCCAAGAACGAACACCGTCAGCGCGGCCTCCACCATCATCACCATCATCATCACCGACATCATCGGCCAGCATTTTCGGATGTCCCGCGTGCGGTGGATAAGCTTTCCCGCAACAATCGATGCCACGGTCTTCGTCGACGGTCAATTTTCGTTCACCTTTTTCCGCCAGCCACGGCAGATCGGGCGCGTTCGCTGCGGTTCGGGATTAATTATCCTTTCGATTGTGTGGCCGTGGGTTTTTGTAAGGGGAAAGGAAACCCGGCTCAGCACAACCACGGTGCAATCTTTGCACGGCTGGCGTGCCGTGGACTCGTTAGTTTCGATGAATGAGACGATTTTATCCATCTATCCATCAGCCCGGGTTGATGGTGGTCGGTAGCGGCGGCGGCGGCGGCGGCGGCGGTGGATTGTAGTAATGAAGCATTCAGTTTTATGATCGTTGTTGTGTCTTGTGTTGTGTCTTTTCTTTTTTACCTTTTCACTGGAAATCGTAGATAAGATCGTCCTGTCGGTGCCTTGCTAATGGCAAGAGATACATTGTCACATCACGATTCCGTTCCACGTTCTGCTTGGAATGGGCTTTCTGTGTTATTCTCCACCTACGGGGGTTTTTTGAAGATTTATTGAGCTTGGAATAGAATAATTATTGTTGGAAGTAACTACTCGTAAAAACCGGCATGATTTAAGGCAAGGGTTTGTTCCCGTTGGATCCACAGGAACGTACCATCGTATACCATCGACCATATGTCTATATGTTTTTCGTCTTGCAAAACGGGATAACATCGGCACGTTGGGACCTAAAAAAATGACTACCTGCTGCTTGGAACAACCTTAGGTGTCATTGGTGTAAACTAGAGAAAAGAATAGCCGATCTGGAATGATCCTTTGGGTGCACCTTTGGCAAACTTGTGAGTTATAAAATGAGAATTTTTAAAACTAGTGAGAAAGGCATATTTTAAGTAAGAAAATCCTTCTGGCAGTAACCGACATCCCATATGTTGCCTATAATGTTAGCGAACTTCCAACGAGCCGACTCCAACGAGTCACTAAATGGTGATGATTATGCCGTCTTTCAGACAACCAACGGACCCCCCCACACCCCATCCTCCTTTCCAGCCACGATTTCTACGCAAATCGCACACACAAACACTCACACACACACCCCCGAACTCTCTTTCGTATGCGCGGCGTACAATAACGCGGCCATTTGTAGCTCATTGTCTATTAGCCGGCGGTGGTGGCGCGTTGTGGCGGGCGCCAAAAGGAGGCGGAGTTTTTTTCCTACCTCCCTTTCTTGCTTTCTCCGCGCACCCGCGGCCCCGTCGTACGACGTCGTCGTTACTCGCGATTTTCCGCCGCCGCGTTCGATCGTTTGTTGCAGAAATAGATGGAAAGCCATTTATTAGACGGAGCGATTGATGGAACGACCGAGAAAGGATCGGCTGGAACGATGACTATAGTCCCAATGCTGTGCTCCGCCCCGGATCATTAATCTTTTGGGAAAACGAGCCCCAGTGCGGCAGCGGGCCTTCTTGATGAAATGGTTCCATCGACGGAAGTTGCCGCTGTTGGCTTCGAGGACATTCGTGCAGAAAGTGGTTTCGAATAATTCTACACCGCTTTGTGGTAAAATATTATGAAGAAAAAATCATTTACGTTGATAGCAAAGCTTGTCTTTTCACTGACCGATGGCTAAAGCCGATCAAAAAGACAAACGCGTGGTATTGGGAACTGAAACACTAATCCCACTGCACCGGCAGGTCACATCACTCGAAAGGTGACCGAGCGGCGTACGGACGTAAAACACGGGCTGGAAAATCCACCCGTCCGTAAGCCGTGATGGATGGTGGGTGAGATTAAGCGTTTAAAGGGCTCCAACGACCGCAAACCGAAACCTGCTGGACCTCCCGCATGACTGGGACGACCTCCACCAAGAGTACGTCCCCCACAGGCCAAACCGCCTCACCTCCCACCGTACCCACAGTGTTGAAAGACAGAAACGGAGAAGAAGAAAAAAAAACCAAAAACACCGGCCCGCGATTACCTGCGATTTCAGTAACCTTCTACCCCGGTTCCGCGGTCCACTGGAAAGGGTGCGACGGGCTTGTGGGACGGGGCTGGCCGGGGGAAGGTGGCTTTTGTGACGAACACCGGGTAACGACGGAATGGCGAAGAAAGATGACGACATTACGAGGAGAGCGGATTATGCGTGCCAAAGACGACGGTCGGCGCAGCTAATCGACGACCTATCGTGGGCCCAGGTACGAATAGAGGGGACCAGGTGGGGGGAGGATTGCCTCGGAAGAAAGTAAACCCGTTACAGGCTGCGGATCGTGGCCGGGCGAACGGAGGGAACGGGACGGAGTCTTGGGGCGGGCTCATGAACGGACAAAAATGGTGAAGATGACACTTTTATGAGATCTGCTCGGTCGGCGAGTGAATAAGAGAGACAAGAAAAGCCTTAGTGTGTTTGTGTGTGTGGAGAGAAAAAGAAAAAAAAAGTAATCCGATTGAAGCATGCTTATTCGCTTACTCTCCTGGACATTTACGAAGCGAAGAATACCATAAACATAGAGCATAAACCTGTATGTGTGCAGAGTTATGCTATCTGCTTCTGGGAAGGTCTGCCGTATCAAATGCATTGTGGGAACTAAACGTAAAGACAGATTTGCTGTATTTATGATTGGGTTTCTTGGAAAATAATTTAAGCCACCTGAAACCTAAAAGTAAAATTGGCCCTTTTTTGGTCGATGAAAGAAAAATTACTTTACGTTAATTCACTAAACTCAACTTAATTTTGTTCAATTTTTCAACTTAATTTTTAATTGTTTCAATTGTTGCGATTGGCCATGTTTGATAAATAAACTTTCTATCAACTCGTTTCATTGCTAGTTTTATTAAAGACCTACTCGGAATATAAACAATTCCCTGTCAAAGTAGTCCTCGAGCCCCGCTTTGCAGGCGAAGGATACTTTGTTGTTGTTGGACGAAATTATTGGAACGTCTAGGGAGGGCCTAACCCCTCGTGGTGGTAGTGTGGGTAACGCGAAGCCCGCGCTGAAGGTGTATTCGTCTAGTCCATTCTCTCCGTTGGTTGGTTGGAGAAGAAGGATTTAAACAATCGTTCGCATGTGTGCGCTCCGCCGCCCTTTACGACCGTATCATATGGTGACGCATGCATCGTGAACCGTGCGCCGGAGCGAGACGGGCTGCAATCAGCTGGACACCAACACACGCGCGCCCGTCGCCATTGCGAATTGCACCGCGCACTCACACCACCGTGCGGGATTCCCATCTTTACGCGGCCCTACGTCATCGCGGCCCCCTGTGAACGGCGTGCAATGAGAGAACGCGGGCATTGGTGCGACGCGGATGTTGTGACGGTGTGTGTGCGACGTGTTCGCGTGGCGTGGTGTTGGTGTGTCTACTGCGGCGGAGCATCGATGCTTTCGGTTCTCCGAAACGAGCGGCGAGCACGAAGCTCAGTCGAGGCTTAACGCCCGAAGAAGCAACATACCCTTCCAAGGAAGGACCGCGAAACGCGTACACGTCTAGGCAAGGGCGTTCAATAGGCAAGCAAAAGTTCAAGTGAACGAGTGAAAGAGACGGACGAGGCACAGGAGTGAAAGAGAACGTGTGTGTATAGCAGAGAAGATACACAGCAGGCGTTGCGAAGAAGACAAGTGAATTGGAAGGCGATCGTGAGAGAGAGAGAGTGAGAAAGAGGAGTAACAATATCAACAAGAAACGGAACGTCAAGGTGGCCAAGGGCGCGAGCGAGAAGGAGAACGAAAGGGAGCGAGTGCGCGCGCGTTATTGCTTAGAGCAGGCAATTTGTGAGCAGCACCGTGAGGAAGAAAAAAAAATAAGGTTCGCTGCAGTGTGTGCACGCGAGCGAAGGAGAAAGAGAGAAAGAGAGAGAAGGAGCGAGTGGCTGTGTGTGCAAGCGCATGTGATAAGTGTATGCGAGCTCGCGGAGCAGGAGGTGTGAGGTGTGTGAAGTGACAAAAATCAATAGTCCTTCTTTGGTCCTTCGAGCCGGAGGAAGTGGTGGAGTAAAAGCAAAAGAAAAAAAATCTATCTTCCCAAGAGGAAAAGAAAAAGGAATACCAGCAACGTGTGCGAGCTTTTCTTCGAAGCAGAGTGTCGCGGGGAATTGAAGTGTGATAAGAAAAAATCTGGTCCAGCGAAAACAAGTTGCGGCGGTGTTT